>CM064910.1:11053479-11653479 GCA_032727855.1 Quercus ilex subsp. ballota | reverse complement strand
TTAATTCCATTTGCATCATTACAATGTTCCCAATGATATGATCTCCTATTAATAATTTTCTATCTGTACAAGGCTTATCAAAAGGTATGTGATGGCATTTAATTACAAATGATTTAGAACAAAATTAAGTATAATGAAAACCGAGATACATAAGCTAATAATAACTAAGTGTGTCAGTGAGTGTGACAATGATAGAGAGCGAGAGAAAGACAACAAAGTTAGCATAGTGGATAACAAGATGGCGATCAATCTAATGCCATGGACGTTATCTACTAGGGCCTTGATCTTATGAGCCATGTTCAAGGCCACCCCCTTAATATGCTATTTGTGTATCACATTTCTATATATAACTGTAAGAGCAAAGCTCTCCAAGTCCTCTTGTCAGCTACACCACTATTTCTCTCTAAACTGCCTTTTTGTCCAAACCTCTCAAACTTGACAGCATGGAAAATGTGACCATTTCAGCCCCCTCCCCAGTTCTCTCTTTCCTTCTTTTTTTTTTTTTTAAAAAAATATGTATATATTGTTGACGTCTTTCATGTATGTCTTGTGAATGCAGGGAGAGACTCTCATTCCATGGAGCAAAAGAAAAGGAGGATTCACTGCCTGCACATTTGTTTTTGGTAAAAATATATACCACTTACAATAGTTAATTAATTCCTGTATGGCTGTATGTGTTGCTATATACATGCTTTAATATCAAGATATGAAAGATGTCCCCATTATATATCCCACTAATTTGTTTCACTTTCTCCCCTTCCTATGTATAGCCATTGCAGCACTAGAGAACATGGGTTTTGTGGCCAACATGGTGAGCTTGGTCCTGTACTTTTCCGCCGTAATGCTTCTTGATATTCCCACCGCCGCCAACACTCTCACAAACTTCATGGGTTCAACATACTTGCTCACCCTTATCGGTGCCTATATATCAGACACATACTTAAGCAGACTTAGTACAGCTTTGTTTTTTGGAGTACTTGAAGTACTGGTAAGCTAGAGATCAATTTCACCCAAACATAAAATTATGAGTCTCATCTTCAACCTATGTTTGAGACAATTAGTAGTTATTTGTGGTGGAACGTGCACTTGTAGGCTTTGGCATTGGTGACAATTCAAGCTGCTTCAAAACATTTGCACCCACAACATTGTCATGAGTCAAACTGTCTCAAAGGTGGTACAGCCTTCATGTTCTACATATCATTGTGTATGTTAGCGTTGGGTTCAGGTGGTGTTAGGGGAGTTCTTCCTGCACTTGGTGGTGACCAATTTGATCAGAAGGATCCAAAGGAAACAAAGGCTCTCGCAAGCTATTTCAACAGGCTTTTGCTCTGTATAACGATTGGTGCAGCCATAGGTGTCACAGGCATTGTGTGGGTTAGCACAAAGAATAACTGGTACTGGGGTTTTTTCATATCAACTGTGGCTGCCTTTGTCGGTTTTGGTTTTCTTGCCATTGGTAAGCCTTTCTACCGTCTCAGAACCCCTGGAGAGAGCCCTATCGTAAGGATTACTCAGGTCTCTCTCTCTCTCACACGCCCATACACAAAAATTCACATCACCCCAACTAATAGGAAACCATTTTGTTGTCTTTGATTTTTTGCAGGTTATTGTTATGGCAATAAAGAACCAGAAATTATCATTGCCAGAGAACCCGGGTGACTTGTATGAGATCAATGATAAAGAAACAATTTCCAATGAGGAACATATTGCTCATACCAATCAATTTAGGTGATGTTACATAATCATGCTCAAAATAAAGCAAAGCTAGCTGATCAATAATTTAAGACATGTCATCTGTTATTAAATTGAGTTTGCTAAATGGCAGTCAAGATTCTTTTTTTTTTTTTTCTTTTTTCTTTTTTCATGTTTGACAAAGCAATAGCATAAGCTCAATAAAGTATAAACCAAGGAAAAGTGCTTTAGAAAACAATAAAATTTTACTAGAAGTTTATATAAAGTGAGTAAGGACCATGATCACTTCAGTTTGAGATGAAAATGATGTGCAAGGCTGCATAATCTTATAGTGAAAGCTCTGATTTGGATAGCATTTGGTGCAATACTCATGCTTTTCTCTTTGTAGTCATGAGATCATTTGTTAGGTTGCCTTTGATAACATTTCAAGGCACATAATTATAATGTTTTGTATTTTAACAATCCTCTACTTATTGCACCAGGTTCCTAGACAAGGCCACAATTGCTTGTGAAGTCTCAAACCCTGCACCAGGGACAGTTTGCACGGTGACACAAGTAAAGGAAGTCAAGACCCTAATTAGAATGATGCCTATTGTAGGCAGCACCATCCTAATGAATACTTGTTTAGCACAGCTCCAAACATTCTCGGTAATACAAGGGAACTTCATGGATCGCCAACTTGGCTCCATTATGGTTCCTGCACCGTCAATTCCCATAATCCCCCTAGTTTTCATGTCCATTCTCATTCCCATCTATGACTTGGTCTTTGTTCCTTTCGCACGAAAGATCACCCACCATCCATCAGGCATCACGCAACTTCAGCGTGTTGGAGTTGGCCTAGTTCTCTCTGCCATTTCAATGACTGTAGCTGGCTTTGTGGAAGTTAAGAGAAAGAGCCAATTCCATAAAGACCCTTTAAAGCCTACAAGTCTCTTTTGGCTCTCCTTCCAATATGGCATTTTTGGAATAGCAGACATGTTCACTCTTGTAGGATTAATGGAATTTTTCTACAAGGAAGCACCTGCAGGAATGAGATCACTCTTCACCTCATTAACAGGGTTATCACTATCATTTGGTTACTTTTTGAGTAGTGTCCTTGTAGATGTCGTAAATGCTGCCACCAAAAGAAAAACTAAAGGCAAACAAGGATGGATATATGGGCTTAACTTAAACGACAACAATTTGGAATTATTTTACTGGTTCTTAGCAATCCTCAGCTGCATCAATTTCATAATCTACCTGTTGTCGGCTTCATGGTACAAGTACAAATCAGAAGATCCTGACACTAAGCCAAAACCAAATGCTTTACATGGAACACCGCTTATTAAAAACGAAGGCACTCAAGGTAATGAAGCTTATAATAATGAAGCAGCCTCCTGACCAAGCAGAGGATGGTAAAGAGTAAGGGAGCAAGTTGCCGAAGTCCAGCTTACTCATCATTTCATAGACAAGTATACAGCTAGCTGTGTATGTATGATCAACATTAATTGGGTTTGGAATAAGCTTTCAAAGAATGTTTGTAATATATATGTCCTACCTATCACCTTAAACAAGTGATACTTTTATCATGTATCATGTATGATGCTTTATAGTTATTGTGATTTATTGGAGCTACATTTCAGCATAGTCAGTGCCAGGATGTCCTATTGCAGAGCTAACCATATGGGCAATTGTAACGATATGAAACTAATTTCTTTGTCTCTATTATTCATCTTACACCTTTCTCTTAACCCCATCCTTGATCCTTCTACTAAATCAAAAGCCTAAGGCTGAAATGCCTTTTGCTAAAATAATATTTTAGTCTATTATATATTGTTGAGTTCATTTAAGGCTTTACAATCCTTTTCATCATAAAAATAAGAGTAATGCTATAGTTATAAACTATTTTACAACATTTTTATAAAGTGGTGATGTGGCCTACTTCATATTAGTTTTCATCTAAGCCTACCATTAACATCATTTTTTTATTTACTAATGATCACTCACCTCATCAGCAATTTGTAAACTTTTTTGTAAAAAAGTTTGTATCTCTAACATTGCTCTAAAAATAATATGAGAATGATACACTCACATTCACTTTTATGTTTTAGATATGGACATTTTATTGTCACCTTTTAAAAATGTTTACAGCATCACCATATTAATTGTGAATATTGTGTAAAATAGTAGATGAAAAGTAAGAGAACATTTTTCCTAAATAAGAGGTGATATATATATATATATATATATATATCTATCTATATCTGTTTTTCCTAGTTCTGATTCAACGCAAGCCTTGTGTGATAACTTCATATATGATAGCTTATACTCTTTCTTTTTTTTTCTTTTTTCTTTTTTTTGGGGGGGGGGGGGGGGGGGGGGTGTGGGGGTGTGTAACCCAAAGCCCGTACTAGTAGAGGTCCAAATGGGCCGCTTGCACACCAAACAGAAAAAAATAAATAAACAGAAAAAGCTCTTATGTTTAAAACCATAAAATGGGAACAGCTGCTTATTGATGGCCATTTTCGCAAAGAAATTCAACAAACCCAGTACAAGCCAAGCCCAATTAATTTTGGATCCAATTACACTAATTTTGTAACATTTTTATTTTTAGTTTTGCATGACCCAATCTCATTCAATCTCAATGGAGGGTAGAAAAAGCTTTCAATGGGCCTTCATATATAGGCTTTTTCATTTTTCCAGAGTGGCTTGGGATCACTTGCCACTTTCACATATATAAATGAAAACTTTTCTATCATGCTTAATTTTATGTCGTTAGAAGAAGTCCCGCCGGTTGAACTCATTTTAAGTTCACATGAGCATGTTTCGTCATTAATTAAATTTCTAACTAACTATATTTGTCACATTAAAAGTAGCGTCTTTCAGGGCCGAAATAGCTGAGAAATTAAAGTGCAGGCTATGATCAGGTTTAATTTGTCAACATCTATTCGTATATAATGGAGGGTAGGGCGCCACACCCTCCTTCTAATTGTGTTGGATGATGTCCTTTGTCAATGAATTATGCTTTGCTACTTAGATGTGGTTGTGCATTTATGGCTCTAATCTAATTAAAATGGTCCCAAATCCTAACACTGATATACATATAAAATATTAAGATATTAAGATATTGAGCTATAATAAGTGTGCAGAGAGAGAGAGAGAGAGTGACGAGAGCTAGCAGGCCAGACCCAGATTTGCCTCTCGCATGATATGCTGCACTTAGTGCCAAACCCAACAACAAGCCGTAAAAGATATTTGATGATCATGTGCATGTGATTATGGGACCAACACCTCTCTCCCTCTCTCTCTCTCTCACATGCAACCCCTTCTTTTTTATTATTGTGATTATGACTCCTATCCTATGCTATATATGTGCTTCCCCATTTATTCTTTGTGCGTTTTCCATGTGATTATCACACACTCATTCAAACATAAATCTCTACTTATTTTGTAAGCGGTGACCATTTTATTTATCAACAGTAACTATTTATCTATACATATCTATTTATATCTATAAGGATGAAATATTAAAATATGTTTAAATCTCAAGGCTTACATTATTTTAATTTTAAGTTGCACGTTTAGAAATTGAGTTCTTGGAAAAAATGAGATGTAAAGTAAGTAAATATATATAAAGTATAAATTTTAAAACCATACAAAGCACGGATTAAGAACTAGTGTAATGAGTGTTTACAAATACACATCAATACAAATTCTTATGAAAATTTTTCACATGGCTAATTTTGGTTTTAAGAAACTTCTAGATCAAATATATCTTAAACAATCACACTATTAAAAAGCAGTCATGTCTAATTTCTTGGTCACAACATGAGCTTCAAAACCTTTAAGCATGACAATAATTTATGGTATATCAAGTGAGAGTTCAAATTTTAAAGATAATGTTATGAACTACTAATTTTAATAGTTAATAAACTAGTCGAGTTTGGAAATAATAAATAAATAAATAATATTATTAAGGTATATTCTTCCCATTAATTACTTATGTCTTTTTGTAAAATCGTAGGTTAAGTTAAATAATATAATACAGTACCCAGCTAGCATAGCACATTCTCTTCGTAATTTCCTAGATTGAATCACGTGGTTCCCTCACTTCCATGCCCATGCAATTAATGTTAAGTAAAAAAACAAGTAAACATCACACATATAACCATGCACAATTATATTAAAGAAACTAAACGATTATTATTAGATGATTAATATAGTATTTGTTATGAATGTATGTCTTGCTCTTGTGTGTAGTTTGTGTTGAGGAGGGAGAGCACAAGTTGAACGCAAAGGAGTCATGAACTAAGAGGTTGAGCACAAGTTGAACGCAAAGGAGTCATGCACTATAGACTACCGTATAGTCAACAAGAAACCAAAGTAAGTAAGTTCACTCAAACTCAAAGAAGCTGAAGTCTTCACGCATGCATTAATTACGTAGCTGCTGTCATTGTTGTTGCGGTTGGTGGTACTCAAAAATCTCTATCTATGACTAATATTGGAGAAAATTAGTTTATTTGTTGATTTCGAAAATTCCAACCCCATTTGGTCCAGAACTTGGATGCCGATAGATTAATGGAGAGTTTTACTCCTACACGCTTCATTCAAGTTTCCTTTGTCGGCAGCTTATACCAAACATCCCCATTTAATTAATTAATTTGGTTTCAACAAAAGTATATTTATAATTTCGTTTTGTTTTCGATCTATTTCTATTTATATATAGAATTGTTCAAACATAGCGATCGGAATGAATCTATATAGATTCTCCATATGTTTCTCAAAAATAAAACGGATTTTCTATAATTCACCAAGAGTTTTATAACTTAATTGATACCTCATCATATACAAACTGCTTGGAGTTGAAGGGATAAAGGATTTAACTTTGAAATTGAACTACGAAGTTAACAACACATTATAACTATTTACAAAAAAAAAAAAAAAAAAAAAAAATCCTTTATAATTTTAAAGATTACTCTAGCATAAAGTGATAAAACTATAAAAATATTCATAATTTTTTTTTTTTTTTGAAGTCCCCCCATAATTAGATTAGATTGTTAACATCTAACCATTCCTTTTTGAGTGATTTTGATTCTTCCAGTTAACCAGCAATATTTAAACAAGTAATATTAAATATTTAATTAACTGTAAATTTTTTATCTATCTAAGTTATTA
This sequence comes from Quercus ilex subsp. ballota, assembly GCA_032727855.1. Classification (NCBI taxonomy): domain Eukaryota; kingdom Viridiplantae; phylum Streptophyta; class Magnoliopsida; order Fagales; family Fagaceae; genus Quercus; species Quercus ilex. The sequence goes on along the minus strand of CM064910.1, from coordinate 11,646,633 downwards.
ATAATAATGTGACAAAATCTAAATCACTCAATTTATCCATGAATTGTTCAAATTTGTATGACTCTAAGACATCATTACCTTAAAAACTCTCTAGAAGAAAGCTAAATCAATTATGGAAATATTTATGGTAAACAATATATATATATATATATATATTATTTCAAGAAATGGTAAACAAATAGTACTAATTATTTTCCCTCCAAAACTGAAAATTTTTAATCGTCTGCGTCAGGATATATAATTTAAAAATGGCGAATCAGATCTAGCTATATATGACTAAATATGAAAACAAACATTCATAGTAATTAACATATATGTAAACAAAAATGTATAAAAGGTTGACTATGTTTGTAAGAGTTGGCGCATCATTATTTTAATTTTTGTGAGACAAATGAAGAAAATATGACCCACAGGATCTCTTGCTGGATCCAATTACCTGATTAATTTGTGGAATCAATCATGGAAAAAAGGTATCTATGGTTCAGTGTCCGCCAGTCCAATAACATTGATGTCATTTTCTTACACAGACAATGCAGTTTACATTTAGTAATATTAAAACTACTATTAATAAATATAATTTCCATATTTAAATCACAAAAAATTAGATTTTTTTTTTTCTTTTTTTGAAAAAAATGAGATTGATATCACTTAAACTGATCTAATGTTTATTTTCTTTCTTATACTATCCAAGATAAGAAGAAGTCTTTTTTTTTTTTTTTTTTTTTAAATAAAGTTTTGGGTATGTTTTAATTACTATTTTATTAAGTGGAATTACTATTCCTAAGACATGAAAATTGCCTATTACAAGTTTTTTTTTAGGGACATGTCGTTTATCAAAATAGAAAAATAGTTAGTGACACGGAAGTTCCCAAATGCATATAGGAAATTGGACCGTTCCCAACCGTTATTAGTACTACGATTTTTTTTTTTTAAAGTCTTTCATTAAACTATAGTATGGTTTTTTAATCTTAACGACCCCTATCTTTTATATAAAAACTAGTAACAAAATATCAAACTATCTTTAAGAGCTAATGTCTATAACATTTTCAATTTTTTCGAAGTCTTTAAAGACACTAGAGAGCCAGTGTATTTTTTTTTAACTACAGTCATTCTCTAAGCTCTCACTTAGGTAGAGGGAAAGAAATGAAAAGAAAAGTAATAATTTTAAAATATTTATTTATTTATCTTGTTTAGGAGTTTTAATCGAAAAAATTGAAGATTTATTTCCTTATTTGGAAATTTAAGAGGGAAAGAAATTGGTAAAATTGAGCACTCATTAATTCCTATATTTTCTCAAAATCTCAACTTTCCCCCCAAAATTGGGAAGAATCTAAGGGAATGGAATGATGTTTAATGAAATTTTTACTAAAACTCTCAAAATACTCTTATTTATTTAGCTATTCATTTTGAAATGGGATTTAATAGTAATATTGTGATAAAATAATTCAATTCATTTTCCTCTATATTACTCCCAAACATTGTTACTTAATTTCATTTAATACATTTTTTAAATTTCTATTCTTTTATTATGTTATTAAAAAACCTTATATTATATTTTGTTTTAAAATTTCTAAACAAAGTTACTTAATTCTATATGATACATTTTTTTTTCCATTCATTTTCATTACTTAAATACATTTTATTATATTCCATTCCATTTTATAATTTACTTATTTTATTTCATTCCATTCATTTATATATGAATTCCCAAACAAACTGTAAAGCCTAATCAAAGATTCATACATGACGTGTAAGAATAATACGAAGCTAATGGAAGAGTCACAACAAAATTTCAACATGTTAGTGTGTTTGGCCTAAAGCTATAAGCTTTTGTTATATTTTGTGTTAGCTTTAATTTAAATTTTCCGAGAACATTTTTTTTAATTAAGCTAAATTTTATCTTTTTGTCTCACATTTAGGATTTAACTAATAAAAACATTCTTTTTTGCTGAATAACAAATAAAAACATTCAGACATAAAATACACCGTAAGCCTTCAATTTGAGAAAGGCGTAAATACACTTTTGGTCCCTACATTTTGGGTCATTTCTCGATTTGGTCCCTAAACTGATTTTGCTCCTAAGTTAGTCCCTGATTTTTTAAAATCGTTTCTAAAATGGTCCCTACCGTCAACCCAGTTACGGAAAAAGCTGAGGTGGCAAACGGCGTGTCCTACTTGCTGACGTGGCGCTGACGTAGATATTAAAATATTATTAAAAAAACTTATTTAATATTTTTAAAATGCCACGTCAGATTTAAATTAATAAAAAAATAAACAAAAATCTAAGTCAAAAATTTTAAAATAAATAAATAAACATTAATTTAATTAAATTAAGAAAAAAAAAAATTTCCAGTTTAAAAAATTGAGTTTAAAAAATGGGTTTGCTTTTCATTATTTTTCGGAAGAACATTGTTCTTCCTCTTCCCCAGGACATGAACTTCATTCTTCATGTTCTTCCCCAAATCAAACCCAATAAATTCAAGAAATCAAACCATAAACATCAGTAAATCAAACCTAATAAATCCAAGAAATCAAACTCATAAACCACCCAATAAACCTAAGAAATCAAACCTATAAACATCCAGTAAATCAAACCCAATAAATCCAAGAAATCAAACCCATAAACCTCTAGTAAATCAAACCCAATAAATCCAAGAAATAAATATGCAAATCCACATAAAAAAAAAAAAATCACAAACACGAAACCAAACTCACTGAGACAACCCCATCTCCAAAAACCCAGAAAAAATTGGTGATGCTAGAGTCACTTGCATCCTCAGACACCGACAACCTCACCGGCCGTATCTCTATCATCTTCCAACCAATACACCAAACCCAACCCAACAAAAAATCCAAAGGCGGCTCCTGGCTCTTCGTCTCCCACGACCCGGCCGATCCCAACTCCGTCATCTCCCTCCTCTTCCTCGACTCACCAACTCGCTCCGAACCCGAGTCCAAACTCGTCCTCCGCTTCGAACCGCTCATCGTTGCGATTCGCTGCTTGATCCGCTTCGAACCGCTCATCGTCGCGATCCGCTTCGAACCGGCATAACCAACGCGAACAACAAGCGCGTGATTGTCGCGATCCGCTACTCGATCCGGCTGGAGGTTCCGTTGGGGACCATCGATTTCGCTCGGTACCTCGTCCGCGTGGCCAACGAGAAAATGGAAGAGACAGAGAAAGAGAGGATCTGAAAAAAAAAAAAAAAAAAAAAAAGGAAAGAAAGAAACGAAAAGAAGAAGATACAGACACAAACACAGAGGAGAGGATCTAAATAAGTTTTCCCCTTTTTTTGTTTTTGATTTTGAATTTTTCAGTTTAATTTTTTAAATTTTTTTTTATTAATTAAAATGCTAACCTGTCATTAAAAACGCTGATGTGGTATTTTTTAATAATATTTTAATATCCACGTCAGCGCCACGTCAGCAAGTAGGACACGCCGTTTGCCACCTCAGCTTTTTCCGTAACTGGGTTGACGGTAGGGACCATTTTAGAAACGATTTTAAAAAATCAGGGACTAACTTAGGAGCAAAATCAGTTTAGGGACCAAATCGAGAAATGACCCAAAATGTAGGGACCAAAAGTGTATTTACGCCTTTGAGAAAATATCCAACCGAATCATCTGATGTCACTTTCCTGTTTGAAAGTTTCCTTTTTTGTCACATCATTAGCATCTTATTCAACCCATATGACCAAGTCCTTTCATATCTTTGAGTATAAGAGCTCTGTGTTAGTTTGGTATAACTTATTTTGACAGTTTATTTGGCTTAAAATAGTAAATTAGACAAAATGGGATATAACAATCAAGTGTTTAAATTTTTTAATTAATTTTAAAATAATATTTAATTTTAATTAGAAAACTTAATATATTAATGGGTAAACTATGTATTTGGATTTTCTCATTTACATCATATTTCAATTAGATCCATAACTTTTTAATTGTGTCAATTTACCGTTATTTCTTAGATAAAAATTGCTGACGTAGCAAATAACCAAAGTAAAATATTAGTTTCGGTTAATGTGATAATAAACTAATTTTTTTATTTTAGTTGTTTGTCACGTTAGCGATTTCCATCAAGAAATAACGATAAAGATTAAATAGACACGACATTAAAATATTATAGACTAAATTGACACAACTAAAAAGATAAAGACCAAATTGAAATATAATGTAAAGAAAGAAACCAAATACATAGTTTATTCTATATTAAACCTAAAAATCTGTAATTAGATTTTATCTATAAATAAATAAAGAAAGTAAGCCTTGACATATATTTTTCTTAAAAAAAGAGTAGAAACTAAAAACAGACACGGATTCCACCGCGACCCATAAAAGCCAACTACACACTATACATTGTTTAATATTAACATTTAACACAATAAAAAAGGTAATGCTAATCATTCACATTCACTGCCGTTTCTCTTTAGATTCAATTCAATGTCTCCATCTGTTATTAAAAAAAAAATCAATATATTTATCAAAAACAAAATACTACTGATTACAATATTTTAAATATTTAATTCTCAAGGACTCGTGGACCATAAAAAATACTCTATCTTTTCATATTTATAATGATGTTTATTCATTAAATTTATGACTAGATCTACCGTAAATAAATGTGAGAATGAAAGAGCCTAAAAATTCTCCATTTTAGAGCCGTGAGTAATTAATGACCCTCTTTAAAGTCTTTAATTTCAAAAGAGAAAAATAGGAGAAGCTTGACCGCTTTTTATATTATAGTCAAGGAGCACATTTTTTGTAATATCTTTTTTCATTCTAATCAAACGGTCTAAAATGGTTTGTGACATATAACAAGAGCAATGGTCCAACCCTGTGGCTGTAGCTTTTCCCTTCTTTAAATCTTTGGGACATAAATTAGATTCCAAACGTGCCTCTAGTGTCGTAAAAACCTTAAAAAGCCCGGCAAACACTCTTCACTGCAAAAAAAAAACCAACACACTGTGTCGCTCACTCTCTCTCTCTCTCTTAAAGTGGTGTTTCATATTTTGTTTGGAAACAGGTAGATATACGGTCATAAATGTTAGCTCAGATAGCCATATATAGCAAGTTTACAAATGCTGCTTCTGGGCCATTAGATACTACTATACTCTATAAAGCTTAGAGTGGCTAGGCTTATTTTTCTCTGAATACCCTCTGCTGTATTCATCGTGTAATTTCTCTTCTTTATCTATATATACAATATTTTGGGTGTTGTACTTGTATACATAGAGAGAAGATTATATATATATATATGGCCATGGTGAAGGTATCAGTTTTGTGGATTGGGATTTTAATAGGACTTGTTTTTGGGAACTGCGTTGATGGGTTTGAGGAGATTCTTAGTTTTAATGAAACAGCAATGTCTTTCTTGGACACGGAACATATGGAGGCTTTTGGAGCCTCCAAAGCTGCAAGAGCTTCTAATGTTTTGATGGTGGGGCTTACCCTTATTCAAGGTGCTGGTGCCAAAGGAGCAGGTACATTCTTTTTATTATATATTCTTTTTTTTCTTTCCTTGATTTCCTTTCCTGCTGTTTTTTGGTCCCTGGTTCACATTAATAGTTTGGTAGTTTGCTTGAAATAGATGTGAGGAATTAATGCAAATAAACAGAGAAAATTTTTATGTTGTAATGTCCTTGTGTCCTTGTTATTATTAACTCATTATTGTAATGATTCAGAAGAGCCTCCTCCACTCCCTTTTCTTTTTTTCTTTTTTTTTGTATTCAATGTGTACTCTTAGTCTCTTTGATTCTGCAGTCAGCCATATTGATTACTTTGCCTTCTGTTTTTGTTGTTATTCTCTTAATTTTTGTCAAATCAGTTTTACCAATGTTATTCCTTCACTTCACTGAGAGAGACTTCTGTTCTGTTGCCTGGCTTTGTTTTGAATATCTTTAATGCTGTTACTATTGTTGCTTGTATGGGTATATTAAGTCAATCTATGCTGTTCTATTATACTATTTGGTGAAATTGTTCAATCTCTCTATCTTTGCTTTACTCTTTCTGTTTCTAATAATTGTTTGTGTTTCTCCCATACCTCCTTGTCTCTGTCTCTCTTTCTCTCTCACACATACACACAATTATTTATTGTTAGATAGTTTTCTATTAAAAGCAAGGCTATCCTTGTTGTAATTGTCATTCTTATCTTCTAAATTCATCTTGTAAAAGAATGTCTTCTGATAAAATTTTATTAGTCATATGTTTGTCTGGGTTTGGCCTAATTTGCCACATTGTGTTTTCACTATTACAGTCTGCACGGATGGAACATTACCCGGCTATCATTGGCATCGTGGGTATGGGTCAGGAGCAAATAGTTGGCTCATTCAGTTGGAGGTTTGTGAGATTAGACTTGAAATGTCATAATTGAATACTTAATTTATAGTTGTTGTGTCATATTCTGTGCATAATTCATAAATACATGTGGTTGTATATGTTTCTCCTGTTGAATCTTTCACTGACGAAATAAATTAAAATATCTCGTTCATCAAAAAGGATAAAAAAAAAAAAATGTCTGGCTAATGTAAGAGTTTGGCCAATGTAACTACAATATCAAGCTGGTGTTTTAACAATTCTTATCTGTGTTTCACTTTTTCTTGTTGATATTTGTGTCAACATTATACTCTTGGCTATCAGGTGATTTTGGAAAAATACGATATTCTCATCCTCAAAGCACATTATGGTTACTTCTCTTTTGAGTGATATTTCTATGATAATGAATATCAAATGTAAAATTCTAAATATTTCAGCTCTTTTTGGTCCTTGGTATATCTCCAGTATGGTTCAAGGCTTTTCAGGGACAGCTCTATGATACTCTAAAATTTTGTCTTGTTAATCTTGTAGTTATTATCATTATCATCATTATTATCAGATTATGCCACTTTCTGGTTAATGCTGGCTGCACAAGGTCTCACCTTCAAATACTCTAATGGTGTTATTTATTGAAGACTTAAATTATTCAAATATCTTGTTCTTGTGGCAGGGAGGTGGATGGTGTAACAACGTTAGAACTTGTGTTTACCGGAAAAAAAGCCAGCGTGGATCCTCAGCATACATGGAAAAGGAAATAGCGTTTACGGGAATACTGAGCAATAAAGCTGAATATAATCCTGGTTTCCACCAAAGCTTGAAAATATCATGCGTTATTTCTGCCTTTCTCTTGCTTGAGCTTTCTTGACCATTGTGTTGTTTATATGGGCTTGCAGATTTTTACAACTGGAATAGAATAAAACTCCGTTACTGTGATGGTGCCTCTTTTAGCGGGGATAGTGAAAATCAGGTTTGTAATAGAGATGAATGTTGTAACCTTAAAACTACCAGCCTATCCCAAATAGTTGCCTAGAAGGCATATTGCATGCTCTGAAAAAAAAATGCTGTAGATCTTGTCGCTCAATTTTTATGAACAAGCTCCAAAAATCTTATTAACCTTTTCCCATGATTTATGTGGTGTCTTCATCCTATATCAATGATAGCTGCAAATGAAAGAAGTTATGTTTTCACAAGAGAGAGTGAGAGAGAATGGTTTTCATTCTTTTCTTTATCCACCCATTGAAGTGGCTAAGTTTATTGTATGTCTAAATGACTTGATTGGAAAAAGCAAATGTGTATCTAAAAATGCAGGGTTGATTCCTAATTCTTATTTTTTGTTTGAGTTCACTATATGTTAACATATAGGATTCTGTTTCTTAGGCTGCACAGCTGCAATTTAGAGGACAACGTATATGGTTGGCTGCAATGGAAGAATTTATGTCAAAGGGAATGCGCTCGGCAAAACAGGTTTATACCATCATTATTTGGCTCTCTTTTCATCTCCTTTTCATTTATTATCTTATTTCACACATTATTAATTGTACTGCAGGCTCTTCTTTCTGGGTGCTCTGCTGGGGGACTAGCATCTATTTTACACTGTGATGAGTTTCGAGGTTTATTTTCAGGCAATACTAAAGTGAAGTGCCTAAGTGATGCTGGAATGTTTCTTGATGCGTAAATACTATCTCTTGATGCTCTTATAGTTCCAGCAATATTAATATGTAGATTTTTTCCTTAGCTTAGTTATTAATGCTTACAATTTCCATTGATAATCCTACCTGGAATTGCAGGGTTGATGTATCTGGTGGGCACACCCTCAGGAAATTTTTTGATGGTGTGGTAGGCTCACAGGTACTATTGCTTTGCTTTCTTTCTATTTCCTCTTTCTGGATTCATTATATAGAGTATAGCATAGTGAATGTTTGATGGCAATCATAATTATTGGGGAGAAATCAATAAACACATTAACATGACCTTGTGCACAGACTCAAATTCATGGCATATATGCCGAGTTAGTGCTTTAATGTTATTAGTGTCAGTGTCTTAGGGAATGAGGGTCGGATGTACCACATGACCAAGAGTCATTGTGCTCATGCTTGCTAATTGAATTTTTCATGTTTCGACTCCCTTAATCTTTGTTGTACAAGCTTGGATCATTTGACATGATAGTAACACATACTGAATTTGTATAATTATTACAGGGACTGAAAAATACTCTGCCACGTGTTTGTACTAACCACCTAGATCCAACTTCGGTAACCTCTTTTCCTTGACTTATTTTGAATGAATCTGTAGAAACACAAAATTGTGTTGTCTGTCATTTACTATTAAACTGACTTCACTTTTTTGTCCTTCTTTTTTTCTTTATCAGTGCTTCTTCCCTCAGAACTTAGTTGCCAATGTTCAAACCCCACTTTTTATTCTCAATACAGCCTATGATTCATGGCAGGTAATTCTTCTGTTTAATAGATTTCTCTTTTGATCCATCTTACAACACATAATATATAAATTATCTTGCATTATGAGCAACAATATGCCTTGAGTGACAAAGTAGGTGAATTAAGTGATAAATTTTCCACATGAAATCAGATTCAATCCAGCCTAGCTCCAACTTCAGCAGATCCCTCAGGCTATTGGCATGATTGTAGATTAAATCATACAACATGTTCCCCAGCCCAGATCCAATTTTTGCAAGGTGATTTCAAAATTAAGAACTTGCAAGCTTGAGCTTCCGAATTCATGTTGGCTTCAATACGTGATAACTAAAATTAATCTACTTATTAAAAGGCATTTATTTGTTTGATCGAACAGGGTTCAGGAATGAAATGCTGAATGCAATAAATCGCTTCTCATTGTCTAAACAAAATGGGCTGTTTATAAATTCATGTTTTGCTCACTGCCAAACAGAGAGGCAGGACACTTGGTTTGCTGATAATTCTCCTGTTATCGGAAACAAGGTATGCCTGACCTAATTGATTAGGTTTGACTTTGGCACATCATAGCCATAAACCACCAGAAATATATGTCCTCACAGTTAAATTTGTATACATATGTATTTGTGCACTTGTACATTTGTGTGTTTCTTGGTTATTTGAAGTGGCCCGCATAGCTTGCTATAATAATACATTTGCCTTCAGAATTTCCATCGACCTTTCCATCAGCTTAAACAAAGTCCTATCTTGGATGAATCACAGTGCTCCATATGACATTGACCTCATTAAGACTCCCCGGATGTCTTGATTCCAAAAAAACTCACCTTGACAAAAACTGGAGGACATGCCTTTAAGCTAGTGGCCTTAAGACCAGTTTTCTTATAATCTTATATTGCTTATTAACAGATTTTAACCAAAGAAGATGTTGAAGTTATTATTATTATTATTTGAAAGTTTCAGAAATACCGATAGATTTTGAACCCACAACCTTACCCTCCATTCATTCTTATTACTTGCATTTTGAATCATATTCCTCTGTTCTATTTCATTTGTTTAGTAAAGATAAGAGGTTCAAAGTGCCTAAAATTATATAATTGCCGGTATTTAGGCCATCGCGCAAGCTGTTGGAGACTGGTATTTCGACCGAACAAGCGTTAAAGCCATCGACTGTCCTTATCCTTGTGACAAGAGTTGCCACCATCTGGTTTTCAGACAAGCCTAGTTCTACCGATTGGCTTATTCACATGATACCTTACTGAGTAATATATTTAGTTCCGTTAGATATTGAAACAACTGAGCAAGTCAGTTGAATTTGAAGATGACAATAAAAGATGAAGGTTGCTGCAAAGTGCTAATGTATCCAGCGCCTTTTGCATTGATTTTATAGCAATTTCATGTGTTTATATCTTCAACTATGTTGTAATTGTGATAATTCATTTTTTACAATTAGCCAATGAGACAAGTTGCATATACTTATACTTATGCTACTGCTACTACCCGCCCATGTCCTTAACTGAGTTGTTCACCAGAAATATTACATTTCTATTGTAAGTCATTTTCTCTGAAGCAGAACAAACTAAACTCTTATAGGCTTTGTTTGGTTGAGAGAGAGAGAGAGAAGAATGATGGATGGTTATGATGTTTTCCAATATCTTGTGTAATGGTGGGCTTGAACCTGGAGTTTCTTTGCTGTGACACAAAGGTTCATGGTGTGCTTATAAGTTGTGGCTTTGCTTATGATCTCCACTTATAAGTTCATGGTCTTGCCAATAATTGGCAAAGCTCAATATCAGTACCTAATAGCCTTAGCTTTGTTACTGAGCAATGATTGGCTGGTCACTGGTGTAATTTAATTCAGGTTCAATCTGCACAAAACTTGGGACAAAAGATTAGCATCCCCAAATTATTCAGAAGCTATCCCCAATCCTGCAAATAAGTTAAATTATACTAGCCATCTATTGACAAAGTTTGGCTTTTAAGTTCTTACCTCCCTAGGAATTTGAGTGGTTCTCAGGAGACCCGTGCATTGAGTTTTGCACCAAAAGCTTATTCCCATACGTAATATTTCTGGATTGTTAGCTCTTTCCTAATAGTAGAAGTCTCATCTGGTTCTATGTTGTTATTAAAATATGTTTGCAACTGGACAAAGAGTTCATTTCTTTAATTTTGTATTAATGATGATCCTGTCATGTTACCTTTCATGATTTCCAGATTATTTTAATGTCATAATCTGTCTTACATGCTGGAAACAAATTGTCTCGACTCACATTTAGGAGATTTGATGGTTGTAACAATGATTGTTGCAAGAGTTAAGACTCATGGTTATTGGGTGTCCTGGAAACAATTTGTCTCAATTCACATTTAGGAGATTTGAAAGTTGTAACAATGATTGTTAAAAGAGTTGAGACTCATCTCTAATTATTGGGTAGGATTGTAGGATTCCTTGTCATTAACCCCATAATCATCTGTCTGATGAATAATTTGGAAATTAAAGTGTTGCTTTCTGGTGTCAAGTTGTTTTGATGTTTATTCTGCATCAATCACCATTAATGTGAGGTGAATATTAAGCACTAAGCAGGTTTGTTATTTTTGAAATATGATTCAAGTCAAAAGGAAGACAGCCAGATAAGTTGTATCATGGGAAAACAACAAGAAAGCTCTAAACCGAGTAATCATATTTTAAATTTTCTAATAGATGTGTATAGAGCTCATAGTAGCAGGAGTCTAAACCTAAAGTTGACCTAAGTAGCCTGAAACCGGCTATTTGCAATTAAATAGCTTCGTTTTTGTATGCATAAATGTGTTAATATGGCTTTGGTGTCTCTGAAATACATAAAATAGCCAAACAATTAATTTTGCTTTGACAGCCAACAATTCGAATTAAAAAATCTTAATTCCCATTAACACAACCTAAGTTCAGGTTACCATAAATTAACAATTATCATAGTAATGCAAGGCAAGGATGAGACCCATGTGTAATTCCCAGGCTCACTCCAAAAAGAAGTATTGAGGTTATAAAAATGTTCTACATCACTCTTTATATTACCTACTCTTGGTTTTCATGACTAATACCATAGTGGAGTAGCAAATTATAAAGTTTTTACGTGCAAATGCTACCGAGTATGATTTTTTTTTCCTATATATATATCTTAAAAGGGTCATACTTAGCATAAGAATCTGTCTCTTTTGCAAGGTCTACAAGGGATAATGAGTAGGCAATTATTCACCCAATTTTTTTGTTTTTGTTTTTTTGGAAGAGAATAAATCCCACTTTCTTTTCTATACTTAAAAAAGAAAAAAGAAAAATTGGCACTTGGATTGCTACATATCACCTATGTGGAAGAATTTTGCTTCTTTTGGTATACATAAAGTACTCCGGCCACTCCCTCTCTTTAGACAAAGCCTACATTAAACACTTTGAAATTGGTGTGTGTGTATTGTGTAGTCTTATTCACCTTGATTTCTACATCATGCATGTGTATCTTTCATCCAGAACATAATATTCTCATAATGTATATATCATCATCGCTGCTGTCATCATTAGTACAATCATTGTCACATTCATATTCCTAATCAAGTTTTAAAATAATTTGATCTGTGCCGCCATATTATACTCAAAGAAAAGCTAAGATTCCAAAGTGTTTATACAATTAAGATTCAAAACTTGCCAACCACAATGCTGCCATCTCAAATAGGCTTTGCTGCAGCACAAAGCTTTTTGTTCTTTTCCTATGCAGATGATTGTAGGACCCCTACAGATGTACCCAATAATTTGGTTCACATGTGCTTGACCTATAAATATAAATATATATATATATATATATATAAATGTGTATGTATGTATTCATTCATGTGTGTGTATATATATATGTACTTAAAAAATGTATCATTGCTTGCAAAGAAAGGAAGAGACATTGACATATTCAATTGAGGTTGAGGGAGATTACTTTAATGCTTGCACATGGATGAACAAAGACACCGGTGCCTTTTGTGTACCTGAGAGATAAATGAACGGTGACCTTCAATTGGCGGTCCTTGTACTTTCTTACTCCATAAATTAATGTCATTTCAAGTCTTAATTCTTTCTTTATGGCAGATATAATATTTTTATTCAGTAGTTTTTTTTTTTTTTTTTCTTTATTCATGGTGAAACACTTTTTTGAGTCAACCTTCTCTGATGCCAAGGAACAAGAAAGAATAACCGGGAGATGATTTAAAGTGATTCTATGGACACAAAAAATTGTCACAATATTAAGATGTCAGTTCCAATAAGTCAAGGTAAAACTAAATTAAATATTAGTTCGGGACACACCACAACTGAAAATAAAAATGTTATAACATTTTGTTGTGTTTCTAGACTTTCTCGATAAATTAACATGGCCAATTGCACTTTTATTAGGATTGTAATATTTGCACATATTTTTTTCAAACTTTTAGTACACACCTAATATCTGCATCAGTAATACTAATAATCATATATAATTAACACATATGTTGACTTCAATTCAAAATCATGAGCACAAATGAAAGGAGTGTGCACGAAAGATGTATATTTGTGATGTGCAAATAATGTTTTCCTTTGCATGACCACCCCTAAATTGTCTTGTCCATGAGTTTGATAATATTAACTTTATGAATATTATTTTTACCAATATCATCTCATGGGACTTGCTACTATACATTTTGTCCCCTTTAGCAAGATTTACCTATTTTTCTTTATAAGAAAGAAGTTTCTTCAAGGTAAATTCACCTTAAAGGGACCCCTACTTAGTCCTTAAAAATCATTATCAGTGATTTCTATCATGTTCTACTGAGATATCAAACTCTCCTTTCTCTCTTGAAGTTTCTGCATCAATAGATGCCCTTTGAAAGGACCCCATTCTGTTGTTCCTAATAGCATTGTTAAAATTTTAGGCCCACATCACAGTAACCTTGCATTGGTATCCTCTTAAAATAAATGGCACAAAATGGATTAATGGTACAGAAACTTGTCACCTTGCAATATACTGTACACTTAAATATCCTCATTTCCTTGCACTGAAAAGTCTGAAATGGATTTTTTATTTTTTGCTTCACCTTGTCCTTAAGATAATTTAAGGTACTGCAAAAAAGCCTCGTAGACAAGGAATTTATGGTCTTTATCAGCTTGAAGGTCATTTCCAAAATTGTTCATGACTAGCTGGTTGATTGCTAAAGTTTGCTGTGGGGCTTTTGCGTCTCTTATTCATTTAGTTGGATTTTCCACCTATATATGCTTGGCAATATGAAATATATTGGCAACATCATTCTATAGTACTTTTTTTGGTTGAGGTAAACACTAAACCAAAGGAAAACTATTATTTCTTGTCTTAAGCCATTGAGTCTTGAAGGGGTATAAGTGACTTAAAGACTGTCAAAGAGTGAAAACCATCTCTATCTGTTGGGAGACAGTGATAGACACCCATTTATGAAAATGGTCCATTGAATTTTGAATTAGAAAAGAACATACGGAATTTTTTTGTTTATTTTTCAATATGAAAATAATCATGACAGAAAGAGATTGATTATATTAAAGTGAAAATAACTCCAGGAATCAAAAGATATGGATATGTAGTAGAGAGTCACAATCACATTGGACTTCGATTTAAGAAGGAGAGCGCACAACTTTCAAGAGTTTTTTTTTTTTTTTTTTGGTACAAAATATATAAAGAGCTTTTTATTGTTGATAAATGAACTTACATCAAGTGAATCCAAATTAAGGATATAAACAGAAGAGCCAGCAACAAGCCTTATTCAGTATCTCTACTGTGTTTAATGGAAAAAGCATATAACATAAGCTCAAATAAATCACAAATATTTTTGTAAAACAAAAGGCTAGGAAGATTTGTATCAGACACATTTACAACTCAAAAGAAAATGTCTATAGCACACACCTGTAACCAGAAAACCATCCTTCTCGAAGCTCCATCTCAAACTGAACTTTGTGACCCCTCTCCTCTCTTATATTAAGAGGGTGTCACACCTTGCATATTAAGTACATGCTAAAGGGTTTGTCCAAAAGCTACAGCAAGTCTCTGGAGGTCCTTGGTATATATATCTGAAGCTGGCAAAGCTTGTTGATGCTGGTTATGATGCCAACTAGTACTTGACCCGTCTGTCATGAAGCCGGTTTCTGGTTTAATCTCACTGCACATAGGTTGAGAGATTTGATTCTGTAGTGCGGTTCCCATCAGAAATGGTGTATGGAGATATTCAGACCATTTGATGTCTCCAGTATCACCTTCTAAGGGATGAGCATGGTCTTTATCAGATTTTACATGATCTGTCAGTCCCCAAGAGAAAGCATGGTTGTCAAAGAAGTTACTGCTGCTTTGCAATTCCATACTACTACTGCTTCCATTGCTGTTGCTGCAGTTGTTACTGAAAGTACTACTTTCCCAGTTGTGTATTCCATTGACATCACCAGAGCCTAAGGAAGGATTGTTGTCTGAGGGAAGGCTTACAGAAGGTTTTACAATTGAGCTTGACATGGAATGGAGCATTGAGGAAGTCATACTAGAATTATAGTCAGAAATCATTTCAGAAGACCTGGAATTAGGATTGAAGCATAGAGAAGTATTGGGGTGTACAGAAAGCCTTATATCAGGCCCATAATTCAAGTGCTGAAAAGAGAAATACCCCACCAAATCAGAAGGCCTGCAACTGGTGCTTGAGGTTTCATGGGAAGTACCACTACCACCAAACCTTTCTAGGAAGAATTCCTGTGTAGCTGGAGTGGTTGTCAAACTATTGTTGCTGCCACTGCTGTTTTCAAACTTCGAGCTTGAAGAAGCATCAAGTGTGTACCTTTCTGCAGCCATTGGAGGTGGCTTTGGATTTTTTGCCTCGATGAGATTTTGTTCATTGGATCCTATAGAGGTTTTCTCATTGCTTTTGTTGGTTGTTGGTAGCATGTCTTTTTCATTCTCAACCTCAGAAAGCGGTTTGTGAGTGTTGGGGTCAATGCCTCTTTGCCTAAGCTTCTTCTTAAGGCAAGAATTCCATAAGTTTTTAATCTCATTATCAGTTCTTCCTGGTAACTGAGCTGCAATCTGAGACCACCTGGCGATTTATAATACATTTATGACAACATGAGTGATAATTCAAAATGTTAACAGTGTGAATAAAGAAGAAGAGTAACAGTTGTATCTGAATTGAACAGTAAGGGAAAGAAAAAACCACCTGTTGCCAAGGACTGCATGGAGTTCAATGATCAGATTCTCTTCCTGCTGAGAGAATGCTCCTCGCTTTAAATCAGGCCTCAGGTAGTTAATCCACCTTAACCTGCAGCTCTTGCCACACCTTTGCAAGCCTGACAATATATGTCATACAAAAGTAGAATGAGTTTTTTTAGTCCTTAAGATTCTTTGGTGTGCATCGCATTGACAA
The DNA here is from genome assembly GCA_032727855.1 of Quercus ilex subsp. ballota. Classification (NCBI taxonomy): domain Eukaryota; kingdom Viridiplantae; phylum Streptophyta; class Magnoliopsida; order Fagales; family Fagaceae; genus Quercus; species Quercus ilex. The sequence goes on along the minus strand of CM064910.1, from coordinate 11,630,486 downwards.
CCATATAAAGTATGTAACAAAGATAAACAGTACCTGAAAGTTTAGGGACAGAACTCCAACACCCATGTCCATGCTTTGTAATATAATTCAGAAGTTTCTCATCTTCCTCAGGAGACCACAGGCCTTTCCTTAATTTCTGCTTGTAACAGCAAGAGTGTCTCCCCATGTGGAGTCCAATCAATATCTTCAGTGCTGGAAAAAAACTTTTATAAAAGTGGAGCAAAGTTTTGTGCAGGGACAGTCCTTTCTGAATTGTCAGCAACAGGAGAGAAGGCTTAGAATATGAATTCTAGGAAATGGGAAGCTGGATTATGAGAGAGAGAGAGAGAGAGAGAGAGAGAGAGAGAGAAAATGAAATGGCAGGCTGGTAGGGAATCAAATTAATAGGAAGAGCCTCATAGAGAGAAGCCATACTCATATTCAAGAATCAAGAGGAGGTTTGGAGATTTTGGTTTTGAATTTTATTATAAAGTCTATAAATAAAAGCTTTCCTGAGTTAGAATCCTCTCCATTTACTGCCTAGTATTACCAAAAAAAAAAATAGTATTACAAAGTGGGGTCCATCATGTATGGACGGTCCAGATGACACTGGACACATCCAGTGGATTGCGAGGAGCATGGAGGAGAAGAAGAAGTTAGCTTAGCTCCAATAATTTGACTTGCGTATGTCTCATCAAGGTTTGAGAATTTAAGACTTTGGCAGCACTGGTGGGGCATTTTCTTGACAGATATTTATTATTATTTTTGATTGGAAAAGATTTTATTTTATTTAAATTAAAAAAAAAAAAAAAAAAGGGACTTGAAATAGTTTTATGCATGTATTGGAAGTGAACTTAACCAAGTCCAGACAAAAGAAGTTTGCTAAAACAATGAGGATTTTTATAACGGGAAACAATAAATTTGTAGTTTGTTTAAAGTTTTAAGCAATATACCCTTTTTCATCCTAGCTAGTCTATCCAGAGAATCCTAAAGTAAAAGTAGCCACAAAATTTTGACAAAGGAAAAATTTCTTGTACACAAGTAATAATAACCTTGTGACTAGATAAATTTGCAAATATAGTATACTGCATAAAATTGATGATAAGTTAAGGGCAACAATATATATATTTTTTAATTTATTTAAATGTGGCAGAGAGTGGAATTTTCTGAACACTCCATTAGTAGTAGTATACTAGTACTCTCTGATTACTCCTTTCTTGACTAGCTTTTGTGTCAGGTTGCTTCTTCGGTTATATTGACCTTCTTTTACTTCAGCTTTTTCAGCAATTTCCCCAAAGCATGATCACTTTGAAAAGTTTCATAATTGGGTGCTATGAGCTATCCACATATAAATAAAAGGTTGTTCCTTTTTATTTAAACTCAAATACCACCAGCTCTCCAAATCATTCATGTTTTCCAATTTGAAATATTTCCCATTCTTTCTTTTTTAATGCCTATTTTTTTATATTGATTTTTTGACTTCATGAAAGTGGTATAGATAATTTTGTGAAATGCAAAGGCCAAAATAAATTAAAATGGTAAACTGGCATACTCCTCTTATATCTACATATATAGGCCATTCACCATAATGTAGTTGTCCTTTCTTCATTTTAAGTATGCATTCTGAAAGTTGAATGGAGACAAACTAGGATGAATTATCACAAGTTTAGTGGTATACTCAACATGACAATATTAATTGCACAATGCCATTGATGGCTCTTATGAAAGTCTGAATTCATTGAACACATTTTTAGGATGAGCCATTCAGTGTTTGTGATAGTATAGATTTGAAATGATATTTTAAACCTAATTATTTTAAAATACATTTTAATAAAGCTTGAATTCATCCATGAATTTCTTTTTCATATTTTATTCAAATTAATTAAACTAAAAATGAAACTCCAAATCCTTTTCTTCAAATCAAATTCTTCCATCCAAATGAATCCATATAGTTGATTGTCACTATTGCTACATAATCACATTATTGCACCACCAAACGGGTCATCAGCAAAAGCTTGTTTAGAGTTTTTTTAATTATTATAAAAATCAGTTTTTTATTGCCTGACTTGCTTTTCATTTCCCTCTTGTATCATTAGAACCAGTTACTATAGTCACCGACTCAACATGGAAGGCAAGGGTTACACTTCTGAAATAAAATAAGTGATCCTTTGGATATATTTTATTTCCTATTGATTGTCAACATGGAAAAAGCCAAAGGTAAGAAAAAGTTGATAAACTTGAACTTAAAAAATAAACTAGTTAATTCTTTTTTATCGAATATCTTCTACGTAAAGTTATATCAAAGTATTATATTTTCAAATTTATCATTTATTTATCTTCTTTTTTCCTTTAAATAAGTAAAATTTCCATCTCTTTTTCTTATGCTAGGTAAGTGGTGCATGGCATACAAATATCCAAACTAGTAATGGTTTCCTCAATATTTATTTATTTCCTTGAACACAATTAAACTCTAGAAAGAACCTTCACCTCCATAATAACACTAATTATCACTATTATAATAATAACAATAATTAAAAAAAAAATCCTGGCTTTTGATGATAACCTGTCTCCTTGTTCTGACATTATTATGAAGCTTCGTCCTTGACCTTAGCAATATCCTAATTCAGCCATCCTATTGGAATATTAAAACTTTAAAAAAAGAACTCACGAGAAGATGCTTGTAATCTCCATACCTCATCATGTACTCGTAACCTTATCTTTATATATAGTACCATATATATGAGCTGTTCTGTGAAGTCAACCATTAATTGTTGAATGTTTATTCCTGTGTTCTTTGTTTCTTCATCTGTTACTAATATGTTGGCATCAATATTTACTTTCAATCAATGGAGAGTAGGTGTTTCAACAATTCATTTTAATGAAAAAAAAAAAAAAAAACTAGTATGTACTGGATCAGGATGTTGTTTTTGATAATATTAATTTATTTGTATTTTTTATTAATCTGTTTTTGATGTCTTGGTTATAGGGAATGAATCTCTGTCATCAAATGATTAGGAAGTGTGAATATATGAATAGTTTAAAGTTAACTTGGTCCAAACTCCAACGAAAGACACATATTTTTCCTTTACCTTGGTCTGTACAGGTAGAGAATCCTGTCAAGGGGTTTAGTGATGACCAAAATTACTTTATCTTCAAGACACACTAATCATGGATCGGGTCTATGATACACGAGAATATATAATTATCTTATAATATAATACAATTTATGAATTTATTTTATGTATTTATTAAAAATAATATATTATAATTAATTGTTTTTAAAATAAATATACCCACTTAATAAATAGGTATTTTAACAATTAACAATTTTTACTTAAAAAATATAATAAAAAAATTGACAGAAAAAAAGAATACATGCGGTGGCGCAACATGAGTTTACAAAATTAAATGTAACGTTTCCATTATTATATATATATATATATATAGTATGAATATATAAAGAGGGCTGGATGGTTATACTAGTAGTCATATGGCTCAATACCATTGTCCAATTCTCCCCATAAGGGAGAGCTCACATTCAAATCCCCTTTATTGAAAAAAAAAATATATATATATATATATATATAAATATAATTATAGCCAAAGAATAGTAAGGACAAATCTAATCCAGAATCACTCATAATTTTTGGTATGTATATGTCTCACAAATGGCTGAGCTGGATTCCTTTGAGCAGGCTTAATATTTCAGGAAATCCTTAACTGGAGGTGACCCCCCCCCCCCCCCCCAATTCCCCAAGTTTTTCTGTAGCAAGAAAGACACGTTGAATAGGATTTGCATAAGAAGGGCTGTGGGGTTTTGCCAATAAGAATATGTGATATTACTCCTTGTAGGTCCATGCCCTTGTAGCTCTTGGCTATTATTTAGATGAATAGATCCAAAGTACACAGACAAAAAGGAGGGAACCATTTGAGAGTAGAATAGAAAGGCTAATCTAAATGAAATGTGAGAGGTGTCCAAATTCATCTATTCCTAGGCTATAATGACAATGTGACCTTTGTACACTGTAGGAGGTTTTCCCTTTCGATACATGCTGCATATTAGTGTCATTTGAGCCACAATCAACAGTTTTTGTTGGCTACTTCTAGGTTGAAATTTAAGATACAATCTGAACCCCCCCTAACAAAAAAAAAAAATTATAAGCAAGAAGATCACTTGTATGACTCTTTGGCATAGGACTGTATGCATCAAGTTTTGGTTATGATTTGATTTCATAGAAATCTTCCATTAGGAGATTTTCCTTCAATTGCTGCCAACACATATATACTGCAGAAAGAAGCCTAAGTTTCTGATTAAGTTTTTTATACCTTGTGCAAATTGTGAGCCATCTAGTGGCAGTTTTTGCTAACAGCTAGCACTACTCTGGAAATTTTCATCATTCAAACAAGAGGGAATGATGACATCTAAGTAAAGTGAAGCCATGATTTGCAGCTTACAAAAGGCTTATAAATATGTTGTTGATGGGAATTTGTGAATTGAAATTCATGAAGAGAAAGATTTGGAAGATATGATCAAAAAGTCATTTGAAAGAAAGGGAGACATAATCCATATGCCCTTGAAAAATGGAGATACCTCTTTCCATTATCCTTAAAGCCATATTTTTTTTCCTAAGCTTATTCAAATATAGGCAACTAATTGACAAGAAAGAGCAACTGTTCCTTCATTTAACCGGAAAACACTTATTGCTTAGTCCTTTTTACTTAAATTATCTATTACAAAGAAATTTACCATTTTGCAGGTTATTGGAATAGGTCTTACCACCAATATGTAGTTCCTGTGTACAAACTTTGTGAATGGTTCTCTCAACCTACACTATCAGTTTTTTGCCTTGCCTAGTATAATTATGTCATCTTTTAAAAAACCACATATTCCTCATAAAAGGATCATGGTTATTGCAACTTGCAAAAGCAAAATATTGTTATGTGATCAATACAATGAAGACTTAATCTTAGTTAAATTTTTTGCCATCTCCTTTAAGCTCATCAAAGAGAATCTTCCTTAAGTAATTGTCTTAGTTTTGATGACTAGGAAGTTCCATTACAACTATCAAAAAAGAGAACTTTTGGGAAACATCCCACATTGTTTTGCCTAGACAACTGAAACTAATAGGGTTCAAAAAAGTTTCATTTGAGATGACCCTAAATGTATCCTACTCAATTGGCCCATTAACACTAGTCAAAAACATAAGCACATGGATATTTCATAAGTTTTTGCTAATCACAACTAAGCTTAATTATCTTTGTCTTGTCAAAGCAATGAATGATGATGACAGAAACATGAGTGTCACTATCATGACTTTGCTTACCATATATGGAAGCTTAAGATCTCAATAACAATCATTATAAGTTAAAAAACCACTATTCATTCCCCCATTAACCCCCAGGGTTATTAATATATTAGGTTTGAAGCATCTAAGCATCTTAAAAATAGTTCTAGCCTTTTGATGTTTGTAAAGTTGAAAATGAGAGGAAGGTCCAAATAACAGTGGAAATTGACTTCAAGACGAAGGCAACATAATAAGAAGTTTAAAAAAAAATAAAAAACCAATTAAGTCCCTCAGCAAAAGCCTTAAACCCTTTAAACCCCATCAATTATCAAAAGCTTTGTCTGGTTGAAATGCTCCCCTTGTACCCCATCCTTGCATAATTACTTTTCTGCTTTTGCTTTATAGTGGGAAATGATAGTCAACTTTATTGCCACACTTACATCATTACTTTTAATTTTGGGAGAGAGTTTATGCCCCTAAATGGACTGTTTGAGATTCTAATGGGGGTTGCTGTCAGGGTTGAGTCTTCTCAATCAGTGTGAATTTAGATGTAGTGTCGAGCCCTTATTGGCTCATGCTTAACAGATTTCGATTAAAGGTGTCTAATCAAATCCACAAAGGGAGAACATGCAAGAAAACTGGTGCTAACACTTTAATATCTAATCCATCTCCCTTTGGCCAAGTAGATGGTCACTCTTTAATTCAATTCCTTCACACACAACAACCCAAAATTTGTGTCCCAAAACTACCCTTGATATACCATTTCCCATCATCATCTTCTAGTGTTGACTTATGGCTTATTTGGATGTTTAAAAAAAGAGGGGGAGTAGAGTAGAGGGAGGGAGAGTAATCCAACTACCTTACTTGGAAGTTTTTTAAGGAATAAGGGGGAGGGGTTTGGAAGGATTTCAACTCCCTCTAACCCCCTCATTTTTAATTCCCCCAAATTGGAGAGATTTGGAGGGAGAGTAGAGTAGATAAATTATTATCTAAGTAAATTCCCTAATTTATCCTTTCTCTACTCTCCTCCCTCTCTAAACTTCCAAACAGGCCATTAGTTATTGACCTTAATCAGAGGGCTTATTGGTTATGCCATTTTTTCCTTTTTCTATACTATTTACATGCTAGTTTTTTAGATATTTTATTTCCAACAAAGTCACAAGTTTGTTCTTGTACTCAGCACTCAATTAAAAACTTAATTCTAGCAATGCCATCATTAGTACTGACAAAAAGTGTGCCCTGTTAAATGAACTTAAGGTGAGTGATAGAGATACAAACTACACAATTTCTCAAACAGATTCCTTATTGTACGTTAGAATTGTGGAAAAAGATTTAGCATATTGCTCAATGAATACCACTGTACAGAAGAGGCCTATCCTATATATAGACAAGACAATTTACCTAGTATTACTAGTAGTAAAATTTAGTACAGTAGGAGTATAGTACTAGTAGTAAAATTTGGTACAGTAGTACAGTGGGCCTAAGAGTGGACTTGGCCTGATACAATGCACTAACATATGTGTTTCATGCCAATACTACAATCTGAATTATTTGCAATGCCTTACAGGCCCTGTTGTTTTCCTTTTGTTTCCTGCTACAGTGCTTACTGCTAAGCACAGAAGAAGGACCGTGACATGGGTTGCTTCATTGATTTTAAATTTCATCATCATTGACGTAAGTATTGGCTTATGTACTCAAGTCAGCAGGACTAAAGTTTTGAATCTATATTTAAAAAAATTAATGTTTTATTGATTCCATCACAAGAAAGAACTGTAAAAGAATATCTAGAACCTGTGGAATAGTACATCATTCAGAGGTGTAGTTCTCTCAAAATTTGACAATGGAAAGCCTGTAGATCTCCCAACACTAGTCCTTCTTCTATATCAAAATTCCAGCTCATGCGGGCCTAAGTAATTAATGAACTTTGCAAGCTTTGGAAATAGTTTTTCTGTCACTAGCTAGAATGGTTGTAACATTTTCTCCATGCAAAATTCTTTCTATAGTTCTAGTTTCATCGTACAATGTGATTTCTTGAGTTGCCTTCATAGTGTTCATTGCGTCTTGATGTACCAAGAGTGTGTTCCAGAATCTTGATTAAGGCATAAATTCCATTTCCCGTACCTAATCGGATGTTATGTGATCTAAAGCAAACCCAACGCTTATAGCTGTTAAATTCTTTATACCCGGATTTATATGGTAGAAGATTCAGAAACGTTGACTCATTTATGCTAAAATTAAAGGCAAGGAGCTGCTTTTATAGGTGACTAAGTTGGGCTTTTGTGACATCGACATGAAGTAGGTTAGAGCTCCTAGTGTATAAACATTCTTTTCTTACAAACTGCATGTGAATGGAGAAAATCGAGTTTTTGTGTGTGTGTGTGTGTGTGTGTGTGTGTGGAGAAAAATGGAGAAATCCAGTTTAAGCGTGCATGTACATTCCCTTTGGTCTCTCTTTCTTTTTTTTTTTTTTTTTTTTTTTTGAGAATGCCTTTGGTTTCTCTTAGTTGTAAATACCATGACATAATTCATAGGTAATAACTCTTTTGGTCTTTCTTGCATAAGTTATTACTCTTTTGGTGCTGAAAAAATGTTGAACAAAAGAAATTAGAACTTTTTTCTATTTTATGTTCATTACTTAGTCATGAAAGGTACAAGTTTGATTCAATTTCTGCACCCAAAAAAAAAAAAAAAAAAACTTGTCCACATGCACATAACTCAAGCAGTGAAGGAAAAAACCCATAAAAGTTTGATTCCACATTTCATAATAAAACCAGGTTGTATCCGGTAAGAACAAAGGTAGCACAATTGTGATTAATCTCATATGTATTCAAAAAAACATACTAAGTGCCACAAATGTGAAAATGGGTCAATTTTTCCTATATCAATTTACTTGTTTTGATATAAAATATTTATACATACTTTACTTGTTTTGATATAAAATATTTTCACATTTTATAATGTTTACTATTTTGCAATAAAATAATTGGCCAAATGTAGAATTATTTCGGTCAAAGGAAAAACCACGGGCAAAAAACTGTAAAATGTTTTGCACATGAAAAATGGGTAAAAACATTATTTTACACTTTCTTCCGTACCCATTGTTGCGCGTGATATTTTTTTTTAGGATGGTCTCATTAAATATTTTATTAATACTATAATTTTAGTTATTAACAATTAGTTTTTCATTAGTTTTTTAAGTTATAAAAACCTTAAATAGACATTTTTTTTACCTTTACACACACACACACACACACATATATAGTGAATCTTTACACATACCTTTAAGAAAACTCTATATATTCCACTTTTTTGGATGCGTAAAATTATAGATTATTACTCCATAATGATAGTGGCTAATTAATTTTATATTTTTTTTTAGTGATCTCATTTGTAACGCTTCTTACCATTATCATATATTTACTAACTTATGATTTTCATAACAAAGATGATAAATGAGAGGTAGCATTGTTCATTAGATTTTCGAAAGTAATAATGTATGAAAATTGTATATAGATATATATATATATATATATATTATAAATAAGGTTAAATGAAATGTCAAAAAATAGTTTTTTAAATTTTCTAACATTATTTCTTATGTAATTTCTACTACTATCAGAGAATATCTCTTTTTTAGTTATGATTAATATGGTTTCCATAGTTAGAGTTTGATTAGTTTTAAATTTAAATTTAGTACTATGATTGTATTTAATTATTGATTGTTGATTTAATTTTTTAAGTGAATTTAACGGTTTATGTTACTATACTGTAAAGTTTTTAATGTTCTCCACACGGTAATCTCTATTTTATTTTTTACTTCTCCTTACAACCTCTTTGTTTTCCAATCAACGATTACTAATTGACGTTTGTTTTTTTTTTTTTTTTTCTTTTTCTTTATCTACTCTTTATTACTTTGTATTGGTTTTTTTTTAATACCATCTCTCTCTCTCTCTCTCTCTCTCTCTCTCTCCATTGGCAACCTATCGTTTTCCAAAATTTGATGATGATTCTATGACTTTAAATATGCATTATTAGTTTTTTATTTTATTTTATTTTAATTTAGTGTTTCTAACTTGATTTGTTTTGTATTTCATTCTTCCTTTGATGCATTGGGTGTGAGAATGAGTGTTTCCCTAGCATTACTCCACTTAATGTGGACAATTTTATTTATTTAATTTAGGCAAAATATTATATTTAAAATTTTTTAAAATAAAAAAGGAGTGGAAATATAAATAGTTTAATGATATATATGGGGGATGTGGCTAAATTTAAATGTTAAATAAAATTATATAAGAAAAAAATAAAAATAAAATGCATAACAATAAACACTAACTTATCCAAATAATTCTATGTAATATAATAATAGTACATTCTTATATACTATTTTTAATTATTTATAATGCAATATGATAATATTTAACAATCAAAGTCATAAAAAAATAAAAATTAAAAAATAAAAATTAAAACACAAAACTAAATTCCATCAACCAAAATAGAGTTCTAAAGAATACAAAACTTTATCAAGCTAAAATAGAGATGCAAGAAAAATAAAAATAAAAATCTACCAAAAAATTGAGGGAGAAAGAGTGGGAAATAACCATTTTTTTGTGAGAGATAATTATGTAAAGAATGGAAGAGTGAATGACAAATTTATACTAAAAGGATGATAATAAAAAGAAACAAAATAAAGGAAGATAAAAGGAAAGAGGAAGAGTGATATCAAGGTAGAATGTTTGGAGAGATGAAAAGGTAAAGAGAATGTTTGGAGAGATGAAAAGGTAAAGAGAATGAGAAAGGTTGGAGAAAGTGTAAATGTTAAAAAAAAAAAAGAGTGAGTACAATTTGATGAATACAATTTTATTTTATTTGAATTTAAGTAAAACATTACATTTTTTATTTTTTAAAACAAAAAGAGAGAAAAAATATAAAGAATTTAATGATAAGGAGGATGTGGTTGAATTTCAATATTGAGTAAATAGAAGAGTAGAAAAAAAATTAAAAGATATAACAATAAACACTAAATTATCCAAATAATACTATGTAATGGAATATTATTTTATTTTTATCTACTATCTTTAATTTTTTATAATGTAATCAGATAAAATTTAACAATCAAAGAGCAAAATAATAATAATAATAACTTAAAACACAAAACTAAATCGTATCAACCTAAATTAGAGTTTTTAAAAATACAAAAATTTATCAACCTAAAGCGGAGATGCAATAAAAAATAAAAATTCACCAAAACATTGAGAGAGAGAGAGAGAGAGAGAGAACCTTTTTGTGAAGAAAACTATGCAAAAAATGGAAATGAGTGACAAATTTATAGTAAGAGGGAATGGATAAGAAGAGACAAATCAAGAAAGATGAATAGTAATATTAAAGTAGAGGGTAGTGGGGAGATGAAAATGTAAGAGAATATGAAAAATTGAAGAAAGTGTAAATATTTAAAAAATAAGTGAATGTAAAAAAAATTATAGAAAAATTAGAAATAAAAAAGAAATATATATAGATGTTAAAACCGATAAAGATGAATATGTAAAGTCAATAATCTATTTATATATATATATATATATATATTTTTTTTTTTTTGTAAAAAAAATAGGAATAAATAATAAATAATAATTATGTGGCGAATGACGTGGCGATGAGGTGGTGCAACAGGAGCTCAGCAACAATAAATGACACACTTCAACTTTTAGTGTTCGTTTGGTTTGCGTTTTGAATGTCTGCGACTGCGTCTGGGTTCCTTCTTTTTTTACTAGTGCCTCTTGCATTGTTCACGGGACATTAACAGTGCATTAAGGCAAATAAACAGTATTTTGTGAGTGTGAACAATAATCAGAAATTTTTTTTTATTGTTTTTAATTTTTAATTTTCAGCAAAATAAGCAGTATTCAAATGCAAATAAACAGTATTTTGTGAGTGTGAACAGTAATTAGAAATTTTTATTATTATTATTAATTTTTAATTTTCAGCAAAATAAGCAGTATTCAAATGCATACATAGATTTTCAATTTTCAAAGCTGGGCTTTGAACAGTATAATAAATAGGCAAAAATGCAAAACTGACCCTCTAACTTTCACTCTTTTTCATTTTAGTCCTCTAACTTTCAGTTTTGTCAATTCAGTCATCTAACTTTCAATTTTTGTCAATGCAGTATTCCGTTAAACTCCAGTTAAGGCTACCGTTAACTTTCAGTTTTTTATTTTTTTTTTCAAATTTTGGAATTAAAAGAAAATAAAAATCTTTAAAAAAAAAATGTAAGGGGAACGTCGACGTCATTCCCCTTACCTTAAATGTTTTTTTTTTTTTTTTTTTTTTTTACATATATTTTTTTTTAAAATTCCGAAATTTAAAAAAAAATAACTGAAAGTTAACGGCAGCCCAGTTATGGAGTTTAACAGAATCCTACATTGATAAAAATTGAAAGTTAGAGGATTGAATTAACAAAATTGAAAGTTAGAGGACTAAAATAAAAAAGAGTGAAAATTAGAGAGTCAATTTTACATTTTCGCCTAATAAATAAGTGAATGGGGTTGGGCCTGACGAGTGTTCTGGTTTAGCGGCAAATGAATTAGAAAACAGACCGACGCTTTTCTCTCTTTTTTTTTTTTTTTACTCTTTCGCTGTTCGCGTGCTATTGCCTAATGCCTATGCCTCTGCAGCTCTTTGGGTCTCATTCTTCATTCATTATTCTCTCTGGGTAAGCTTTCTCTCTCTCTCTCTTTCACTTTGTTTTGCTATTAGGTTTTTATCTTATTATAGATTCAATAACCTAATCTCATTTCCTTGGAATTTTATATTTTTTATTGTAACTCTTTTGGTTGAGTTGCCAATGCACACCACCTGTTCGACTCAATGCCTCACCGATACCTGGGTTAATGGGAACTCCCTTTTTTTTTTTTTTTTTTTTTTTTTTCTGGGTACCTCCCAAAATGCTCTGTTACTCTAAGAACAAACACTCTTTATTGCGTTTCACAGCAATAAAGAATGTGAGGTGAGAACCTGGATAGCAAAAACACAATTTTTTCTAGACAGTAATGTTAATAGGCTTAAGACTTCAAGTTCATTTGCATTAGTTGAAATGTACACTCGCATTTGTGTGTGTTTGTATGCTTCAAAGAACTGACCTTTTTATTGTTTAGGCCCCTAAAAAACTCAGCTCCAAAATGGAGGTTGAGCTACTCAATATAGTTCTAAAAGTGGAACTTCAAGTAGTCCACAAGGTGAAACCAAACAATCAGAGAGACATTCATAGCTATAATTTTTTAGTTATCAAAAAAAAAAAAAAAAAAAAAACCAGCTTCATTAGTTCAGAATCAAGAACCCAATCACAGTAACACTAATTTCTCTGTTTCTTTCGTGTGAAGCTGCATGAATCCCTTTTTCCTTTCTAGTCAATGAGTTAGGATCATTGGGAAGCAAAATATCAATATGATAACAAGTGTTTTGAACAATTGTATTTTAAGAAGAATAAAGAAAAGACATCACATTTTCTCCTTCACAACTTAGTGACGTGCAGTTCCTACATTCCACCAATTCATGGATGTGATTTATTTTAATATAATTCTTTTTAATGGGTTTTTTTTATTATACATTTACGAACATACTGTAAGAAGGATTTATACTATTCTCTCTTTCGTGGTTAGGTTTATGCTTTTGGGAGGAAGTGTTTGAGCCAATTATAGTACTATGTGTATGCCTTCTCTTTGATTGGGGAAAATGTATGTTCCTTGGGCGTTCAAGGTGCAGTAGTGGTCTTCCTCAGAAAACAAAAGAGTGAAGCATGATAACCACTTCAAGGCATCTCAAGAACTACATTTTCCTATGCAACCCAACAAAATCTTCTTTGCCGATTCCCCAGTTTTCCATCATTCAAAGCAGGCTTCACATTTGCTATGTAAGTGAATGAAACTATCAAGTTCCCATTCTCGAATTTGCTTTACATGGTTTTGATTTTTCTATGGTGTGGGGCCATTAGGGTGAAATTAATGTACTACTGTAGATTAAAAGAAACCCATATATTGACATAAAAATGTAGATTTTAATTCAATAGAAACATACCTATATCTGAAAAGTAAAGAACTGTTTTAAGGATTTAATAAAATGATACATGAAAATATATTGACATAAAAAAAATGCATAGTAGAAGTGTTATATCATTTTGAAGGATAGCATAAACAAATGTTACTAGTTAGGTGTATACAAAGCCAAAGATGTAAACTCTTGAGATAGATATGTAATAGAGAAATGACAAACAGAAAGAACTGTCAGCGAATATTGAAATCAACTCCAAAACTATTATGTCTATTTATTGATGCTCAATGTCCCATTGGCTTTTTATAATTGCAACTTGTAATGGCCATTGGAAGCTCTGTTACATGCAAATATGTATCTTGCCGCATATCCAATATTTTTGGCAAAAAACTTTTGAGCTCAAGTAATCCTTTTTCTAAAAAAGTTTTGTTTCCCTCTTTTGTAATTGTTTACTCTGCTTCTAATACAGAACTGTATCGCATCCATCACAGTTGGTTTCCCTTTGCCGTTCTTCACCATTATAAGGAATTTCATAGGCAAGTGTCAGTTTCCTGCAACACAGGCCTCTCCTAATAAAGAGGAAGTAACAGATGAAGTCTTAAATCAAATTCTTATGTCTGTAGAAAATGCTCCAAGGCCCAATACGAAAATTTGTACTGCTTATGTTGACAAGTTTTGTAGAGCTGGAAATCTTTCTGCTGCTGCTAGATTACTTCAATCCTTACATCATAAACACATCTTCCTTAGCCCTAAAGCATATAATCTCTTATTGAGGGCAGCAAGTGAAAGGCATGACATTGACCTTTTGTCTCAAGTTTTCAAAGATTTATTAATATCCAATGGAGTATTGAGTTCAACATGTTATGCTGATGTTGCCAAGGCTTTTACAAAAACAAATGATGGTGTACAGCTACTCAGATTTGTCAAAAAAGTGTCAGCACTGACCTCTCCTAGCGCAACAGTTGTAAACAGAATCATCTTTGCCTTTGCTAAATGTGGGCAGATTGATAAGGCCCTTTTGATATATGATCAGTTTAAGAGTCTAAGTTGTAAACCCGATTTATTCACATATAATACCATTTTGGATATCTTGGGTCGTGTTGGACGCACAGATGAAATGCTTCACGAGTTTGCCACCTTGAAAGAAGCAGGCATTGCCCCAGACATTGTTTCTTATAATACATTATTAAATAACTTGAAGAAGGTAGGGAGACTAGATTTATGCTTAGTATATTTCAGAGAAATGGGTGAGAATGGAATTGAACCAGATTTGCTTACTTATACTGCACTGATTGAGGGCTTTGGTAGATCAGGTAACATTGAGGAATCTATAAGACTCTTCAATGAGATGAAGATGAGGCGGATCCGTCCTTCAATCTATATTTATCGATCACTAGTCGGTCAGTTAAAGAAGATGGGGAAGGTGGATTTGGCATTGAAATATTTGGAGGAAATGAATTCACGTCATTCAGATCTTGCTGGTCCAAAAGATTTCAAAAGAAAAAAAAGGTAGTTGAACTCTCAAAGGGCTTCAAGGTCTCTGCATTCATTGTTTGATTCTGCTGAGATATGTTGTGGAGGATTCTTGTGTTGCAGTTAATATTGGTATGTAATACTGCTCTCTCTGTATTCTTTTCAAAATGGTGCTAAGTTGCTTCTATAAACAATTATGCTTTTCACTTCTCGTGCGTTTGTTCCAAGACCCAAAACCCTGAACTTAGATGCTTAGGCATTTCTCTGTTTTGAGTACATTTGAATCATTCTCATTAGCACCTTCTTAATGATGAAATACATGTGAACAGACCAAGAGTCTTGTTGCTCAATTGGCACTTCTTGGTATTTCCAACAGAGACGTCCAGGGTTCAAATATCTTCTACCCCAACTATCAAATTTTTTTTTTTTTTTTTAAATAAAAATTGATGAAATACATGTGAATAGTTCAACTGTAAAATAGGCACTAATCATTCCCAATGGACTTGTATGAAATGCAAAATAAGGTGATTAAAAGTTTAACAAATAACACTATATTAATGATTCAGTATTTCCCTGTTGTGATAGGTTCCCTGAAAAATGTTTAGAGATGCACATGTGCAGCTCGCTTGTTCGTCTGACTAGCTTGTGTGGAACTTTTGTGTAAACTGAGGTTGCTAATTTGAAGGCTAGTTGCAACTTCTTGGCATGCTACTAAATGTTTGATAGCATCTGGAGAGGATTAGCTGCCACCTTTGATTCAAGGTTTAAGGGCAGAGCATGTGCTGTATGAGGATCTGGTTACAAAGTTATTGCCTTTGCAAAGACTTTCTCAGATGAAGAGTTCTGGATGAAATCATTTTCAAGGTTTTGAAGCTAGGTGCTCATTGAATAAATAGCCATTTGGCAGGTACCCTGAAAGCTGTAGTGACTGTTCCAACTGTTGGTCTGATAGCCTTGTTCAAGTATCTGATGAACTTTTGAGTTTGAGCCATGACGAAGTATATAATGGGTAGCGTCTAGATTGGCTTGTTCAATTGTAAACCTAGTGTAATGCTATAACTTCCCTTTCTTTGTGTTATAGAATTTCCTCAAGCTATAATACTGGTTGTTGTAGGCCTTATAAAAGGCTTGTAAGTCACCAACATGGAGATATGGAACTTCAGGCTCCCACTACCTAGCTATTGACTTCCATGTGAACTGTAATAGGCCTCATAACAGCCTTTGTTACAAGAGAGTGATCCTAGAAGATGTAAGTTCTATTTTATTCTCTTGGTTATTCAATTAAATTTCACTGGTATAAAAAGTGTTACTTTTTATTGTGTAGTATCGGTTTGTATTTGATGGAAGATTTGTAATGCTAAAGCAAAGTTGGGCCTGAAAAGAATCAATCCATAGTGGGACAAGTCTAGTGCACGAGGTAGAAAATGTTAGATATTAGGTCCGAGTCCATTGGAGCCCAATACCTTTTGTACAGAGTACAGATCATCATAGTTGTCAGTATCGTACGATGCGCGATACGTATCGCACGATACGTATCGAATCGTGTGTAAAAAGTTTCGTATTGTATCGGCGTATCGTACGTGCTCATGAATAATACGATACAGTGTGTGTATCGTATGAATTGTATCGTATTGTAAAATTGTACGTATCGTACGATACATAGACAAATGCTTTAAAATGAGATTTTTGGGTTAAAATTTGTACTTTTATTTTAATTTAACAAGTTGTTAGATTTGTTTTTAACACAAAATTATTAGTTTTCTTAATTTAGCTTATTAAAATAACATATTCATAAGTTTTTTTCCTCTCGCTCCTACAATTGACTACACAATACACATTTTACCTTTCACTTTAATATTTTAAATTTTTTTATTTTTATTTTAATCGTTATTGTTATAAGTCCAGGAAACTAGAATGTCAAAAAAATTTATAGAAATGGAAAGAACAAGAAGAGATAGTAAATGTTAATGACAAATAACGATGAAGAAAATTTTAATGAAAAAATAAATTTGCAAAATTATAAATATGATGATAACGTTGACTTAGATGGGGTTGATTAGGCAATTTGATGAATATGATGAAAATAAATTATTATTTTTGAGTCATTTGTAATATATTATCACTTTTGAATTTAAGTAATTTTAATGTGTATGTTATCAACACATGCTAGTTTGATTTATTTAGTTAGTTTGTTAAATATTATTACATAAGTGATGAATAAATTAGTCATTAGTTGAACATATTTAAAATTTATAATGAATATATCATTTATATATGTATATTTATAATTTTTTTATAAATTTTATTAAGTGTTTATGTATCTTACGATACACGATACGATATGATACACGATACGAAAAAAATTAAAAATTGATTCGCGATACGATTCACGATTTGACAACTATGTAGATCATTGCATTTGTCTATGTAAAATTTTGTCTATTTTACAATAAAAATCAACTTTTTTTTTAATTTTTTATTTTACCCAACTACTTTTTCAATACATCAGATCATCTATTTTATATTTCAATTAAATGTTCATTTTCATTTTTTATTGTTTTCTCTAATGGTCAGGGTGCTAAAGTGATGTGTGAGTTAATATAAAAATATAGGATAACAATTAAATAATATGATAAAAAGTTACAGAAGAGCATTTACATCAGTTCGTGTATAATAATAATAAAAAAAAGTGTAAAATTTACATGATTTTTCCTAAAAATAACTCATGTTAGTCCGTATATAATTGAGTTACAGAAGAGTATTTACATCAATCCGTGTATAATAAAAAAAAGTGTAAAATTTACATAATTTTGCCTAAAAATAACTCACATTAGTCTATATATAATTGTGTAAATTTACAAATTTGTTACAGTTACTGTGTAAGTTTTCACTGATTCTATTCACTTTCTGCATAATATTCAGTATTTTTCTCAGTCTTCAAACAAGTTAGGCAAACCTATTCCATGGGGATGTGCATCTCGTTCGACTTTGGTCTCTGTTTAAGAAAACACCCTAGGAACATATACAGTATACAAAGTAGTTAATGTGTGTCTTAAGGGCACACATTAAGCCATCTATTTTTGAAAATATTTTTTTGAAAATTGAAAAAGTTGTCAATACTTTTTTAATTCCTGAGAAAATTTTTTCTAGAAATAAAAATTATTGTATGCCCTTAGACCACACATTAGCAAAATTCTACAAAGTATTAGGAAATTAAGAAACATGAAACTAAAAGTAACTAACTAGCTAGTGCCTATAAAGTAGAGTCACAATTTGGTGGTCCTCTGGCTCTGTTATTTGAAAGTGACTTTACTTAGAACCGCTTAGTGGCGTAAAAAGGAACCAGCTAGATTTTCGGCAAAAACAGTCTTTAAAATTGATACTAACATGCTTGGCTACTTTCTAAGAACTTTTTCACCAATGGCCTCTTGTGGGGATAAATGATTCTTTTTTGTGAAAATGATTATAACTTTGCAGCTAGAAATAAAAATGAACTATACACAGGGATGAAATTTCCATTTTCATTTACGAGAGAGGGGATTCGACTTCAAATTCTCGTTATTAGAAAAATCAAATTATACCATTAAGCTACAAGGACTTAACATTTTCAAACAACTGGCATGATATATTATAAGAAAATTCAAAGGACCACTATTCAATTACAACGTACCAATTAGAATTGAAAAAATATATATATATTATAGGAAGAAAAGG
The DNA here is from genome assembly GCA_032727855.1 of Quercus ilex subsp. ballota. Classification (NCBI taxonomy): domain Eukaryota; kingdom Viridiplantae; phylum Streptophyta; class Magnoliopsida; order Fagales; family Fagaceae; genus Quercus; species Quercus ilex. The sequence goes on along the minus strand of CM064910.1, from coordinate 11,611,995 downwards.
CTGTTCTAAGAAACTTTATCACAATTTTATGGAGTGTACTTTTATTACATGAAAGAGCATAATGAAAAGGCCATTGTAATAGTTCTCCTACTATTAGAATTCTTCAAAAATGAAAAGATAATTTCATGCCTTAGGTGTGAGTCTATTGATACATTAATAGATAACCTGCATGAAATGTGTGAATTATTTAGAAACTACACAAATCTGAACCATTCATATACATGAACCTGGCTCAAATTAGTAGGGGAAAAAGAAGAAGAAATAAAAGTAGTCCAGCACATAATAACTTTGACAAGAGGTCCCAATGGATTAAGCCCGTTAAATTTAGAGGTTTCTGGGTCCCAACCTCCATTTAAAGTTTGTCACTTTGCCACAAATTAAACGGTCAGTGGTTACTTTATTTATTTATAAATAAAATATATGTACATAATGGAATCCTAATCCTAATAATTCATACTATATGATCCATGTGACATAGTCCGTCAGTGACACCCTGTTGTCTCTATTTTTGCAGCTCTTTTCCAAAAGTTTCATTGTGCTTTTTTAAGTTGTTGCCAACCATATCATTCCTTTCCTTTTTCTTCATCTTTAACAATTTCAATCTCTAAACAACTTTGAGACTGTCACCTTCCTGTGGAATTCCTATGGCTACTGAGACTGCTTCATCAGATTATACTTCTGCTACTGATCATGAGGTAAGTTCGTTCTTGTGGTTTTTGTATCTTTTTAAATTCTTGTGATGTTTTCATGATTCAAATGATGAACTATGTCTATTATTTTCTGGGGTGTTAGAGTTCAACTAATCTAAACTTCATATGTTTCTTAAGATTAATTGTATGTTTTCTCTGCTTATAGCAAATCCTACTAGTGCTATTCATTTAAAGAAGGAAAAAAAATATACTTGTGCCTTAAGTTTTGCTTATTTCTTTGTAATCACTAGATGTGATTATGTGAATCAACCTTGGTCATGATTATGGATTTCTTATTAAGATCTAGTTAGAATATGTTGATTGAGTATCTCCTATATATTTTCTAATAGATAAGAATATACCTTTTATCAAGAGTCAAGTAATCACTTGGAGAAGGATGTATTTGGTAGCCAATTTGCTGTCTACTATGTGTGATATTGGGAAAGTATCATTTTTTAGTATCTATTCCATCCATGGTCATGCAAATCATGATGTCTGAGGAAACATAATCTGCTCATAAGGTTGTCAGGACATGATCCAACACAAATTCTACTATATTTTAATAAATCATATTTTTCATCAAAAGAATCTGGGTTAAACCAATTAGCTTTAACCATGGACCGCAAGTTGGCAAGGATTTTTTCCAAGTAACCACAAGGGCTTGGCAATGGTTTTCCTCGACACTTACAGATCATCTGAACTGGCTTTCCAAATTTCTTTTGCTTGGATCATCATACACTTATTTTCTAATTTTATCTTGAAATTTCAATTAAATTGAGATGCTAGAAGTAATTATAAAACAATTCTTTTAGTGCTTTATTATGGTCTTACAGGGCTGCCTAATTGTAAAAGTTGCACTTCTGTTTAAAGTTTCTTCTTTGTGCTCATTCATTTTATTGCAGCAAACTGATAAGAAGGTGAATGAAGAAGTAAAAGCTATTGAGCAAGACAGTGTCTCTTTTTCCAAGGAAAGTGTAGAAGAAAAACCCAAAGTCGATGAGTCACCAAGTCCAGCAACCCCATTATCTAAACTTGAAGAAGTGTCACAGAATAAGCACATTGAGCCTCTTATACCTGGGGTCGAGAAGACTGATGATGCTCCTATTTCAGATCTTCCAGTTGAAGATGATACGGAGGAGGAAAAACACTCCATTCCTGATTCACACACTCCCAGCATACCATTGCCAGCGCCAGTGGAAGACACTGGTAATACCCAACCAGAAGAGCAACCAGCTGTGGAGTCTGCAGTAAAAGAAGCACCAGAGCAAGTAGAAATTTCATCTCTTGAGAAAGAGCAAGAGGAGAAACCAAAAGTTGTTGATGCGCATGAATTAATAGCTGAAGCTGCTGAGAAACTAGAGGAGCCACTGGATGTGCTTCCTCCAAAAGAATCAGAAGCCATAGGGATAAACGAGATCAAAGATTCAAATGTGGAGTCCATAGAAGTGGAGAAAGTGGAAGCTGCAGCCACTGAAACCGACGAAAAGCTAGGAGAACAATCTGAACTTACTAAACAAGTTGAGAAAACATATGAGGAGGTTCAACCAGAAGTTGCAGTCATGGAAACCAAGGAAAAGCCAGCAGAACAATCTGAACTTACTAAACAAGTTGAGAAAACATATGTGGAGGTTCAACCAGAAGCTGCAGCTATTGAAACTGAGGAGAAGCCAGTAGAGCAATCTGAACTGATTAAACAAGTTGAGAAAACATATGAAGAGGTTGAGACAAAGGGAAGTGTGGAGGTTGATTCAGCCACAAACACAGGGACTTCAGCTGAAAAGGATGAGAATACCCAATTTTTCAAGAAAGAGCAAACTGATAAAGCCGAAGAACCTATTGTAATCACAAATTCTAAACAAGTCCTGACTGATCAAGAAGTTCAGACTGATCTGAAAGAAGATGGAGGAGAATTTTGTCCACCAAGTACCGTCTCACAGGAGGTTGATACAGAAGACAAAAAGGAGTTCAGTGGGGCTGATGTGGTTGAAGAGCTATCAAAGAAGGCAGTGGTGGAGACAGAAAAAGTTGCAGAAGAGAATGAGGCAAAGACTGTGGAAACTGAAAAAGAGAATGAAAAGAGAAATTCGATACCCGAGGAATCAAGTCCAATTAAAGAAGGGGATATCAATAGTTCTATTTCTACAGCTGAAGTTATTGAAAAATCATATGAGGGAGAGAATACTGGCAGAGATGTTGAAGCGATTGAGGAGAACAAAGGAGAGCAGAATGTAGAAGACAAGATACCAGCTTTAGCTGAGACTGATAAAGCTGAGACTGATAAAGACGAGCACTTGGAAGAAAAGCAGGCTGACGTATCAACTGAGAGAGAGAATACTGGTGGCAGAGATATTGAAGTGGTTGAGGAGAACAAAGAAGAGCAGAATGTAGAAGACAAGATACCAGCTTTAGCCGAGACTGATAAAGACGAGCACTTGGAAGAAAAGCAGGCTGAAGTATCAACTGAGAGAGAGAATACTGGCAGAGATGTTGAAGTGTTTGAGGAGAACAAAGAAGAGCAGAATGTAGAAGACAAGTTACCAGCTTTAGCTAAAACCAACAAAGATGAGCACTTGGAGGAAAAGCAGGCTGAAGTCACTACAGTCATTAGCGAAACACTTAGGGAATCCCAGGAAAAGCAAGCTGAAGTCACTACAATTTTTAGTGAACCACTTAAGGAATCCCAGGAAAAGCAGGCTGAAGTCACTACAGTTGTTAGTGAAGCACTTAAGGAATCCCAGGAAACCACTACAGTTGTTAGTGAACCACTTAAAGAAACCCAGGAATCTGAGTTGCATTTAAGAAGTGAAAAAACTGTAGAAACTGGTGAAGATAAGTTGGAGAAGGAAAAAGTTGACGAGGTTGCAAAATCTGAGGTTCAGAATCTGGAGCCACCTGTCAATGTTGGTGATGAGATAAAAACATCTCAGGACCAGCCAAAAGAACCACCAGCCAAGTCAACTCAAAAGCAATCAAATAACATTATATCCAAGGTAAAACAGTCACTTGTGAAGGCAAAGAAAGCCATCATTGGGAAATCTCCAAGCTCAAAAACCCTCTCCTCTGATACCAAGGGTGACATTAAAGTCAAATAATTGACATAGACTATGAGGCATTGTATAATTTTATGCAGACGTGGTATCTTTTCCAAATTGTTGTGTGTGACATATATAGCGGTAGCTGCTCGGTTGATCTGTGTTGCTGTTCTCTCTTGCCTGCTTGCTTGCCTGTTTGATATGTAAAGGGTGTATATAGAAGGTATAGTTTTTGTCATACTCACTACTGTAAAAATTACAAAGACATTGTTTTCGGTTTCTATTCAATTCTTTGCAGTTGTATGTATTGTTTGGGTTTGTAATTGATTGATTGCCAATAATGATCAGGAGAGGAGAACTGTGTGCTTGTGAAGAAAAATTATTGTTGATATCTATTTTGTAATTGTTATAGTCACGTCATAATGTTTTCTTATGTTAAATATGTATTTCAATAGTACAATAATTTTAGTTTCTTACCACAATATTTCAACAGTGCAATATTGTAAGATTTACAATAACAACACTTCCAAGTATGGGAAAAGTAAGCAGGAAAGCTTACAACTAGGTTTCTGGTTTATCATCATCCAAACATAGATATTTCTTTCTTTCTTTCTTTTTGACTTAATGTAGTGCACTAAACTAATATGTAGAACTGCAATTCAACAATCACTCACATATTCATTACGAATATCTTGTCTTTCTTATCCTGATATGATTATATTATAATGAACTTGGTGGAAATACGGGCAGGGTCCATTTCCTCAATCATATCTCCAAATCCAAACGTGGAAATGGTTCAAGGATATCCATGATTAGACAGCTAGAAAGCAACCTGGAACTTTAATATGTTCAAAATACACTGAATGAAGCAAGGATGAGCATATCCAATATGAAGTAAAAGCCAACAATTCAAAGGAGTGTGACATGTAAGGCAACCAAGTCCTAAAAAAATGTAGACATTACTGATCAGGCTCTTTAATTTTCATGAAGAAAAGAAAGGTACAATAATAGGCTAATGAATCACATCCACGTATGAAAAAGCTTACAAGAAGAGGCTGATTCCTTTATAATATCATCACATGTGATGACTATGGTATTAGGCCAAGCATAAAACTCGGTTTATGCATGATGAGCTTGCAGATTCTTTCATACTTTTTATCGCCTATGTTAAGCTGCAGATCTGTTAAGTTATACTCTCCATTTATGATTCATAGCGGAAAACTTTTAACAAAGAAATTGGTAAATAAATGGAATAACATTGGAAATTATGTTCATTGAAACTTGTGGTCAGATAATTCTTACAAGTTCAATGCAGCCTAGAGACTGAGGGAATGGAAGAAACATAGAGATAAATCTTCAGCCAACAGTTGATATTTTCTTTCCATGTGATTCTGATCAAGGGAATACTAAAGAAGTGGAATTTAATGCTCACTAAACGAATTAAGAAATGGAGCTTTTTTCTTTTCTTTTTTTGTAAAAGAAACTTCCCAAAAATGGGTTTGGTGTCTGTACACAAATACAAAATGCTCTCCCAACCACAGAACCCAAATAGCCATACAGAAAATTCTATCAGATGAATAAGACCCACTTAAAACCCTTTCACAAAATTTATTATCTTGTCTAACAGTTGTTGCATACAACTCCCCTCTCACGCCCATGTGTGAGAGGTATTGTATGCAACCATGACACAAGATACCAGCTCCCTTCACATGCCAATTATCTGAATTTAAGATGCAAAAAGGAACCAGACTAGCCATCAGAACATCCAGCTTCTTTTCTGCATACATTCACACAATATTGCAACACACAGAGAGAGAGAGAGAGAGAGTCTATTGGAATATAATTATCATTTAATTCAAAGAATTGTTATGAGAGGTCTAAAAAACTTTTTGAATACATATTTCCGAGATAGTTAACTCCTAGAGATTGCATGGACTGCGTGTGCCACTATTTTAATGTACAAGCTCAAGAAAAAGATTCTGAGTCTCCCCAAGGTACCAAAATCTGTGCAATTTTAATTGTACTGTCCTGAAATTAGAATATCGATGGTTGTACCCCTTCTAGTCCAACTGAAATTGCTGAGATCCTGAAGAAGCATGAAACAAAAGGATCAATCTCAAAAGGCCATGACAGATTTCTCTTCAATCACAAAGATCATAAGAACTGGTTGTCAATCATAGCCTGCACAGACAATCAGTCCTTACCTCTTCAAGCCTCTAATAATTAATGTAATATAAAAGTTGAAGTGTGATTTCCAATATCCACTTACAAGCTGGTTTACTAGGCACATGGTCATTTCCATTTGCAGAGTTAACAGCTGTGTTGCCAACAACATCTGAGACTTGACCATTATTTTGCACCAAAGAAGATGGTTCAAATCTTGCATTTGTTGCTGGACACTGACATTACAAAAACATTAAAACATTAGGTGATTCTGGGAGACCAGTGACACTGGCAGAAGGCAAGTAGACAATGGGAAACTGTGTGATAAAGAGTTGAATTGATACAAGATAGAAATGTGTTAGACTCAAGTCACTCAACTAACCATCCAAAACTTTCAACTCTTCATAACACAAAGTTGAAGAGAACATTGCTTGTATGAAGACTGCTTGTCCAACTTTTTTTGGCTCATCCAAATTCTTAAAGAAAATGAAATACAATTACCCATCAGCATTTCTATGACGTTGTCTACCTATCTAACTAAGGTTTATAATCTTATTAGGTTTCTTTCATTACCTTCTCAGCCTTTTGGGTATTAATGCATAAATATAACTTAGGGTTTTAACTACATCTATAATGCCATCTTTACCTATCAAAAAAATAAAAATGCCATCTTGCAAGACTCTTCTTTCCTAACAAAGAACCCCAACAATCATGCATAAGAGTAAATGAACTAAATTCCACAGTTATTAGAGAAAAGGAAAATGAGTCATTATTTCCTCGCAAGCATCTGCTTTGGAAATAGATAGTTAATCCTGACAAGTCAGTATGAGAATTTAGTGGCTAAGGTATTCATGATTTGAGAGATAGTTAGCAGCTTAAAGACCAAAAAAGAAGCATAGATAGGAAAAACCATCTTGTTTGCACTTCTTGCTTTTGCTAGAAATAAAGAGAGGGAGGTCTGGCCTCACTAAAGAGAAAACTTGCTAGTGAAATATATAATCTGATAACCATACTTTAGCGTCTCCTTCCACGTCTGTTGTCATAATTTTCTTTAGTGATATGTTCTCATTAATTTATGCTGAGTCTACCTTTTAATAAAACAGAAATCCCACTTTTCCAAATATTGTAGGTTTCTCTTTATTCATTCAGCATAGCAACTCCAAATAAATGCACAAACCTGACTGGATGTCTGAGTCATTGAGCTACTAGCACCAGTGATTTGCATCGCTTGAGAATTAACATTCTGCATTGGATCCTTTGAGCTAGAGGCTGGAGCTGAATCCACATTTTCTACAGGACCTACAACCCCACAGGCATTAAGTCCTGCGGCAGACTTCATAACAGGCCCTCCTGACAAAGGAATTAATGGTGCACGAGGCATTGGCATTGGAAGTCCTTGACCAGGAAGCCCAAACATCTGAAGGTTAGATCCGGCCATCCCATGCATAGCAGTGTGTCCTGATATAGGTGGGCCAGGGAAATGTGCTCCTTGCATGGGGGGCACTTGAATCATAGGGTAACCCGAAGGTCCAACATTCATGTCTGGCATACCCATCCCATAGCCCATTCCCATTCCCATTCCAACGCCCATAGGAGAGAAATGAGCCATATGAGGTGCACTCATGTGTTGCATTCCAGTTGGTAACATCATTGGAGGCATATAAAAACCAGCTCCCATTGACATAATCTGCAAAATGAGGGAAAGATGCCATGTTTCAATTGGATTATCCAATTCCTCTATATTGAAAACTAAAAAATGATTTGTTGGAGAAAGAGAAAAGAATGTTTACTTGCACTTGAAGTTGAAGTGTCTTCAGATACTCTATGGCCTCATCAAGCATTGAAGCTTTGTCCACCTTATTATGCCAAAATGTGCAAGTCAGCAGAACCGAAAATGGAGAAAATATCAATTTTTTTTAGTTGGTTATGTTCAAGGTAACATACTTTATTAAGATCCATCACTGTCAAAAACTATTGAATTTGTTAATCAACTAGACTTTAGAATAGAGTCAAAGTCTGAAATCTTTCATACACAGACTTGAGCTTTTAGCTTTAGACCTTCATACACAAGGATACACTTCCACAAACAACAAATTTAAAAGAATACATGAAGTTCATCAAACAAATACTCAAGCAAAACTGTAATTCAAAACATCAACCTTATTGCAGTTTGGAATAAGTTCTTGCAACGCACGCATCTTCTCATTGATCCTATCTCTTCGCCTCTGTTTGCAGAATTCCAAAATGAGCACCAGTTAAAACCTCATAATTCAGAAACAAAACACTGCAGATCTATACAAGAAACAAAGATGTTCTTAATGGTAGATGCTAATCTTGAATGGTGTTGCTCACCCTTTCGGATAAATTATGCACTTCTGCCGCCCGGCTTCTCTTTGAACCTGTACCCGCTCGGCCAGAAGCTGCTTTTTTTGCCCCAATTGATTCCTCTTCAATGTCCTGCACATGACAGTGTTTTCTTGGTAAATGGAGGAAAGAGATACACTAAGGGAAGCCGAACAAAAATTGAAAAGATATCAAACCAAGACTGAACTCACTTCACTATGGCATTCGGACTCTTCAGTGTCACGAAATTTTCTCTTCAAATTATATGTTGGATCATCGGAAGCTCTCTCGACGCTATTGCCTGAGCAAACAGAAGAAGAAGCAACAACAGGCTCTGTAGTCTTCTCACCATCTGGCAGTCCCTTTGTCGCACTTTCACTGAAGACTTGAGTGGAGATATTGTCATTCCTAGAGGCCTCATCTGGACAGACAGCCTCAGATTGTTTACTAGCAACTGTTTCCTCAGCAGGCTTATCCTCTGATGGTTTTAAATCAACCTTGGATGGCGCAGGCGCAGGCGCAGCAAGAGGTTGACAATGGGAACTTGATTCTTTTTGTAAACCACTAATGGAATTGATATGTGTTGATTCAGGAGGATGTTTAATACTTGCAGCAGAACCTTTATCCTTACTTGTTAACCTTTCCATGCTTGATAAATCCGAACCAGTCAAGAGGCCCATGTTCTGAAGATTCGCCTTCACAAGAGCAGCAGGACGTGAGAAATGAGAGAAATTCATCAGATTGGAGTTATTGTTAGATGACATTTGATCTTTCTTCTGCATCTTTATAGTAGGAAATCCAGCTGCAGCAGATGCAACCTGTGTTGAATCCCCACATACAGCACGAGGCATGACACTGCTCGTATTATTGCCAGCGCCATCTGTAACCCTTGATCTAAGAGATGAAAAGGATGTTTGACATTGTTGTGATGATGATGGGTATAAAGGAGTAGTTCTAGGTCTTGTGGCCTCACCAACTCCTACTGAAGAAACTTTTGACACATTCCCCTGTCCTAAACTCACAACATCATTTACTGAATTAGTATGGCAATCCCTATATACCAGATTACAACTACTTCTTTTGTCGATAGATGCCGAATTATTCTGGTTGGATAGTTCATTTACAGTGACCCCAGATAATTCAGGCAAGAACTCAGAACAATATTCATGCTGTAAAGAATCATCAATTGGATAATTCAACCAAGGCATCATGTCATCATCTTGACTCAAATCCATTTCATCTGATGGCACTGACATTGGGATTTCATTCAATACAGACTCCATTCCCCCAAACTTTCCCATCTTTGAATTGCTGCCATTCCCTATATCTTTATCTCTTATCTTAGATGTGTAAGATGGTAAACAGTGATATTGAAAGTCGTTCCTAGTTGGGCTCTTTCTAGCTTTACTGGACTGACCTTGCTTCAAAATCTGACCATTTTCCCATACCAGCTCAAAAAGATCATTCTCTGGTCTGCATTATAACCCACAACAAAGAAGAATAACAACACCAAAAATACCCAAAAGATCAAATAGGATAACAAAACGAAATTTTAAAGCATGAACCAAAAGAGCAAAGAGCATAAAGGTTATAAAACAAAATGAAGTGAAACTGAACTTACAGAAAAGACAGATCATTTGAACAAGTGGCGTTCTTCTCCCTAGTAGACTCAAGCTTTCCTTTAGCCATTCGATACAGCTCAGACAAAGGCATGTTGTGAGAGGTGGAAACACAGTTTGTTCCTCAGAAATGCTTCAGATTCAAGCACTTGGCCATCGTTGGTGGTAACATCCACATCCACACCCTACTATTTTTAACTCTCAATGCATGGTTCAAAGAACCCAAAAAAATATAGAAACCAAACGAGGTTTTAAGACACAAGCCTGTCCAAAACCCACTATAAGACAATCCCAGTTGAACTTATAAGGGAACCCCCAAACAACAACAAACAAAAAAAAAAAAAAAAAGTAGGAAATGGCACTTGTTTTACAGTTAAAATTTACAGAATAAAATCTTTCTTTTAATACTAAAGTCCTTGTCAGTGAAGTATATAATATATGTATATAAAAGTTACAAAATTTAATTAAGGATAAAGTACCAGTCAAACCAATTCTTTAATGGCTACCAATGATACAAAAACCCTCCAAATTAAAGCTCTTTAAGTTTAAAAATACTCTGTTTTCCACTTTTTAAATCACTAAACAGCAACTCCAGAAAAAACCCAGATCATTAAAACCAAAAACCACAAACAAACACCACTTAAAATCATGGGAAAGTCATGTTAAGCTGGAAACCAGCTCAAAATACTCAATACCCAATTCCCAACTTGGAAAAAACTCTCACATGGTTCATTGAAAAAGAAGTCTTTGGAAAATCTGGGTTCCTCGAACCAGCCAAAGTTTGCTAATCCACATGCATTAAAAATGTGGAATTTGGTTGTAAATCAGGGTAAGTGTTCCCAAAAGTTTGAGCTTTTAAGAGTTTGTAGCTCAGCTCAATGTGTGTGTGTGAGAGAGAGAAAGAGAGAGAGAGAGGATCCAAGTGGACGTAGAAGACGGCGAAAGACTTGCAGAGTTGCAGGGGACCAAGGCACAGTACAGTATGTGTGAGAGAGAGAGAGAGAGAGCTGAGCTTAACCACAGTTAAATGTTGAAATCGTGGTTTAGACTCTTTTTCTTAAGAGTGTGGGCCCATGATTTTGGCTAAATACTGAGGGGCCCATCTTCAAGATTTTTTTTTTTTTTTTTTTGAGGAAACAAACATCCCCAAAGTGTTTCAATCATAATTATATGATTAAATTACAATTTTGACTCTTAAAGGTTGTATCTTTTTTCAACTCTACTTGCTTAAATCTGAGATTTTATTTTTTTCGTTTGAACCATCAATTTTGATTCCATTTTTATAATAGTCTTTTTGTCCATCTACATGATTAATTTATGTGTCAACAAAACCACAACAGAACGACCATTTTATAAAGCAAATCAAATTTAATAAACCAAAATAATGTAAAAAAATCTCAAATCTAAGAGACATATAAGGGTCAAAGAGAGAATAACTCAATATTATTCCATTTTTAATCCAACGGTTACTTGAGTAGTGTGTGATCTGCTTATCAAGCTCAATAGGCCCACCATGTTATATTTCTTGGTGCTCGTCGTTCACGCGCAAATATGGAAGGGGAAGAAGAAGAGGGAGGGGGCAAGTCATAAGTCATAAGTCATAAGTGTCCCATTTTGTTGGTGTGGTTGTTCTGCTAAGATTGATGTTCTGTCCCTGTTCTCTGTATTGGAATACAACATATTATCTTTTTCCTATTATATATGTTATCTTCACATGAGATTAATTGGCCACGGATTGGACTACATATTTTGTGAGTTGTATGGATGCTTTCATAATGGAACACAACAAGATCATTATTATGAGATATGAGTTGGAGGGGCCTCTCTAGTCTACTCTCTACTCTCTAGTCTCTGTAATCTATCCTTTTCAACTAGTACAATTTACTTTGGTTTTCTTATCCAAAAAAAAAAAAAAAAATTACTTTGGTTTTAAAATTTGGGGTAAGGGATTTATATAGCCATTGACTTGCTCACAGTCGATTTTTTTTATTGTTTACTTACGCTTTTGAAGTAAAGTATTTTACAATTTTGACCATAAATTTCTTTACAAAAAGTTGTAGAATGTTTTACTTTTAAAATTTTAGTAAAACATTTTATAAAACACACACAAGTGACTTCCTCTCACCAATTAGGTCACCGGTTTGGTGGGTTACGCAACCAAAGTCACCGTTTTGACAACAAATATTAACGATTCAATAACCGGAGCCACCCTTCTTGCCACCTATGTTGGTGGTCCATCCACCATAGACACTGCTTTGACAACAATCGCTAGAGCCACCGTTTCAACTACTGACTCCAATGTTTTGGTCATCAAACCTTCAGCGCTAGTTGCTCTAGTGGCTAGGCTACCGGTTTGATAGTTATTTGAAAATTTTTATTCGTCATACCAAACATTTAAAAAAATTTTACTGAAAATTTTTTATATGTAAAAATTTTTACATTTGAATATATTTTATTTTAAAACAAACAAAGTATTATTCTACATTTGTTTATGAATAAAATTTGAAATTTATAGCATTTGTTTCATCAATCATAATGCTAATAAATTTCTTTTTAGTTTAGGAGGAATTTAAACCTAGGTCTCTGTCCAACAACAAAAATTGTCACCAATTAAGCTAATTGGAAATATACTTTTGGATGAATTTATTTTTATCAATTTATCTAACTTACTTTATTGTGAAAAATACATTTGCACTTAAAAAAAAAATGATATTTTAAAATTTTGAAAATTCCATTTTAGGATGAGAATAAGTTGAACCAAATAGATTCAAACAAAAAATAAATAAATCTTCTTGTCCATCAGTTTTGGATAGACTTTTTGTAAAATTAAGTGGTGGAGTGTAGTATTGGCATTTTAATGATTTAAAGAATGGTCCTTTTTGCAATGTTTCCCTTTTGACATAAACTTGGATTTTTGATAAGAAGCTTTGAAATCACTAATTTGAATTTAGTTAAATATACAGGCTTACACGAACCTCAAAGTTGCTAGATGAAGCTTTTTTGTAATCCCTTTTTTGAGCTAAAGAAATATAAGATAATCAAAACCATTAGTCACAATCGATTCTGTAATTGATGATTCTTTCTCATGGATTAGAATCCATGACATTATCACACATTTTATAATCAGCTTAGTTAGCGCTTCCTTTGATTTAGGTAAACAAAATGTCACCATTGCTCATCATTTTAAGCACTTTGATATGATATATCAAGGTCAGAATTGCCTTTCTATAGGTACAAATTATTATAATCTGGGACTTTAAGGACTTTTCATACTCTAACCACTGAGTCACTGATTTTACTTTGATAAGATATATGTAGGACCCTCATAAAAAAATAGTAAGGAAAATGTTGTTTGAGATAAAACAGCAATATGTGTAAAGCTAGGAAAGTGATTAATATAGTGGGAAGATAATTCAATAAAGGAACAATGGGATTAGATTTGGTTCAAGTGGATTATCAGCAGCGAGTGGATGCCTTTCTGTCTTTTATGAAGAGGACATAATAGTTTTAATTTTGCTTTTGTTGCAGAGATGGATAATGGGAAGCTATCTTAATCTGTAGTAGCATTCCACAAAGTTTAATGTGAGAAGCTAATCCTTACTATATAAGTCTAAGAACACAATTTCTTTTGTTACCTACCTTTTTTCTGTAATTAGTTGAAACTTTTTTTTTTCTGTAATTAGTTGAAGTGGCAGGTTGTGTAGAGTGAAATAAAACTGGTGTTAGAAACAAATTTATGTAAAAGCAACTCTTTGCTACTTATAATTTACCATCTTAACAATTATAAAAAATATTATAAAAATGTTGCATCCTAAGCTTATTGATAAGTTGTGTTGAAAGCAAAGTCAAATTCTTAATTGTCCCAATTTTTGAAGGGAAGTTAGGATTCCAAGTAGACCCCCACAGTTGAAAGATGAAGGAATGGGCATTGTCCACGTGGAACCTTAGTGACCCAGTAAGGGATTTGGCACCATGCATGTGGGCCCCCAAATCCTTAGAGCATCTTCTATCTTTCCCATAGGGTGTGCAATGTACAATTATATTGAGGGTGAATGTGATATGGTTTTACTCTAGACTCTAGAGATGGAAATATTGAGAGGATCCATAAAATTGACAAAACTTTTGAGTGGATGCTAGATTCTCAAATGTCAGTGTGTGAAATTTACGTGCATGTGTGAACCTCACACGTGACTCTTTGTTTTTGTGTCGATGTTATATATACCAATTACCAACCACTCATTCTTAGCCAAAATTGAGCCCACCATGCTGGTCTGGTGATTGCATGACATGGTTTGCAAGTTAGCGCAACACGTGTCCCCTATGCAAAGGGATGATTGCAACTTTGGTTACAATTACATTGTACACTGCTGCCTGCAAAAATAATGCGTTGCTCCTATTAACATGCATGTCATGTCAGTTTCATCTCCTCTGGAGGTACTATGTACCAACCACATTGCAGTCATAAAACAGCCTAATCATAACCATTTTCATCATTTCATGGTATCTTATGCTCCTGAGTATGGAGCGTGCCTCTTACAGACATATGGGTGAATAAGATAATTATCCTTTCAAAAGATACTTGTGAAGAATCAGATTGCAAGCAATCAAAGTATTGTTGCATCTACCCTATTTCAAATCATAAATCACAAAACATATTAGAATATGATACTAATGATAGAGAAGAATACATGCAGTCAATCCTAATTAATTTGTTTGTGGAGAATCCATATTCAACCCCAAAATTTTGGGAGAAATACTTGATTTTTATTGCTGTAATATAATAGGATACCATTATAAAGTCATCTTTATAACTATTTTAGGAGGCAGAGGTTTGCATATTTACACTGTTTTTATTCCTTGTCTTTGATCTGCAATCTTCTAAGCTCCCACTGCTATCAATTTCTTGAACTTGCTGCCCAAAACCTGCAGCCACCACCTTTTTTAAGCAGCCAGTCATTTCCTCCTCTGCAATAAGAGCATAGAACCAACATAAATATTCTTTGATGTAATGACTTTGTTATGGTTCCAAATTGTAATAAGCTAAGTAAACAAACTTAAAACCCTGTGAGTGGAACCGTTATTATTATTCTTAAACAGCATATCATGCAGATAACAAAGCAGTGTGTCTAGGAATATAAATAAAGAAATAATTTGCTAAAGCATGCTGGTAAGGACCTGAAGATCCCAAGTACATATATCAGACACAATGAGATACCAGAATAAAGAAAATACAGTGTCTGACACACAGAAATGGGAAGAACAGAGGATAATGAAAATTAATCAAGTGACATATTTCACGGGATAAGAGAGCTGGGATGGACCTTGTATAAAATAATACTGTCTTTGCTGCGGAGCCTTATAGGTTGTTCCAAAACCTGAATGTTGCTCTCCCTGTGCTAACTGTTTCTTCAGGCCATTGTCTTTACTTGCCTGCAATCTGCACATGAGCCCTAGAAGCATCTAACACGCACAGATATTTTTATGACTATGAATCTTAAACTTTCAATGTTAAAACTTAATAGAGTAGAACCACAGCCACTAGACTGCTTTTATCTTTTTTCTTCTCTATAAATGCTACCCATATCAAGTATCCATAAACAATTGGATAATGTTTCCACCATGTGTAAACATGTACCTTCTACATCATGCTTATTCATAAACAAGTAAATAGAATATCATTGGTTTTTTTTTTTTTCAAAATAAAATAATAAGACAGTCATTACTATTACTTTTTTGCTACATTTTGTAAAATTTAAGAATGTCACCACTTAATCGCATTCTTTTTTCTTTCCCTTTATTAACCGGACCCTTATTATATTAACTCTGCCCATGATGTTCTGATGTTAAGTACTAAAAAATAATTCAACTCAAATGACATATCTGCCAGGACAACTGTAGAAATATCAATCAGTTCATGGAAGGTAGAACCTCTTCCAATTTTATATTTATTGGGGGAGGGGGAGTATGGAAGGTACTTCATCACCCGACCATTATTTGAAGCAGCAAAGATAAATGAGGTGCAGTGGTGGTTGTTCCAATGCTTTCTTAGGAAATAAATTCTTTTATTTACTAGAAAGGTTTTATATTTGTCACACTTATGTGTGGGGACTATGTATAGCTATTTTCTTGATGACATGACTCCTATTAGTACTGACATTTTTGTCACTAATACCAAAGATATTCCAGATATTACGATATCATTTTCAAAGATATGAGTTAATGGAGTAGATGAGACATCATTACAGATATGCTAGAATAGTATTTTGGTGCAACTTGATCACATGATGTTATGTCAGATACAATCTCAAGAGCATCAAATCAGGAAATACTCTAGTGTCCAGATTTGCTAATGCAACTTGTTAAAGCAGAATTCATTCATCATTGAAAGTGTGTATTCATGCCTCCAAGTATGTGCTTTAAATGTGCATGTAAGGTAGAAAATTGATGAACTTCGGTAACAATAACATGTAAATTGTCTCCCAAGTTCTTAGAAATATAAAATTCAATAGACAATGGTGACCTCCTATCATCTGCAACTTTTACTCCAACAAACAGCCAACGGTTTCTTGAATGGTAATCTACAGCTTTCTAGCACCATCTGAGCAGATTAAAAAAAAAAAAAAAGACAAAAGGGAAAATGAAAATAAGTAACAAACAACTTTGCATAGATTCTTAAGTTATTGTTGCTGGATAGCCATATAATTACAAGCAGAGAGGATTCTTTTTGCACATCCATCCATTAAGAACCTAGGTCCAATAATAGTACAGTCCCTTGTGCAACTAAAACCCTCCAATCAGAACCTACGTCACTATCAATTACAGTGCAGAAGGGTTTCCTAGCCTTTATACTGCAAGCAGATAATTATTGAACTTGTCACATAATGTGTAATGTAGAATTTTATACTTAAGCTTCAATACTTGTCACACAATGTTCTGCAAAGGCCTTTCTTGTCCTTTAGAAAACTAGGTATTTACCATGCAGACACATCTTTAAACATTGAGATGATGAAATCATGGCGTAATATCTCAACCTCACATTAATAATAATAATAATAAAAAATATCACATATGCCAAATTGTTTGTTATTTTTTACAGGTTTTCTTTTCCCTTTTTAAATGATAATTGCTTATTAAGCATCCGCCAAAGAATTGCACTACATGTGGATAAAATGGTTTTAAAGGTGTGAATATGAATTTACTTAAGTAAACAGCATCAACATTAACAAGCCTTAATCCCAAATTTTTGGGGTTGACTATGGATCCTCAATAGAGAATAATTGGCATTAACTTCACTTCTAGTTTCATCAACTAATTAAATCATATCATTTGCAAAAAGCACCAAGAAACTTTCTCTTGAATCGATTTAGTGAGCTCATCCATCACTAGTACTAAGAGATATGACCTTAATGCTAATCTTGATGCAAACTCAATTAAGTAAAATATATATATATATATATATTTCAGGTGGAACACCATAAAGAATTTATACAACGTTATTGAGGCTGCTTTTGCACTGTAATATAAGAAAGAAAGTGACAATCAAAATAATTTGAGTATTTGCTGCATATCCAAGATGTAAATTACATACTTTTAATCAGTATAGCCTTTAATCCTGATGAACCCTTGACATCATGACTCAACTTCGTATAATTGTTACTTATTTTGAAAACCCCTAGCTGAGGTGAAGATTCTAAGCTCAATATATACTGTATATATAGGCAATCCTCAGGTACATGAAGGTGGCAGGCTGACAGCTTTAGTTCTCAATTTCTCATCGTTGAAAGATGATTAAATACATACACTGAAGTGGCAATCACTTATTCTTCTCAACAAATCTCCTAATGTGATGAATGTAAAACTCCCACATCTTAATAATACCAAATATCACACATGACCCCTTGGATAGAATCCAAGCAACTTTGAATCAACATATTTTTTTGAAAGAAAAAATGGGGGGCAAAAGGAGGAAAGAAAAAGACCCCAAGAGATGATGTTTCTATTCCTTCAAACTCAAACTCCAGTCACCAGTAATCACCGCAGGAACACAAACCATTAGTAAACCGGTGAAATCTATTGATATCTCTTACAATAATCTCTCTCTCAAATATCTCTGACGCTAACTTCATGACTGTATGACAATCTCCACAAGTCCTCAGATTCTTCTTTATCCTAATTGGAGCCCCAACTGTTAGGGCCAGTAGCCCAAATGCAAGGGCTAGTTTCTCACTGTGATGCCATAAGTTATGCTCTTTGTACCCTTCTACACTGTTAATTGCAAACTGTGTCTCAGGTTCATAACCTTTCTTCTTCACCAACTCCTCCAACTTCTTCAACATCCCATATATCTCATCTGTCTTAGGATGTGACCTGTCATGCACTGTAAACACAAAGGTAGTGTTCTTAACATCAATCCAGCTACATCCAGGTTCCTTTCTTACCCCATTGACTCTCATCATCCTTCTAATCTCATCTGCTGCCTTCAACATCCCATTACGTGCATACATATTAGATAGCAGCACGTAATTCCCTGGATTTTCCGGTTCCAACTCAAAAAGAATCTCTGCAACCTCTCTTCCCATTTTAACATTGCCATAATTCCTACAAGCCCCAAGCAAAGCTCCCCAAACTGATGAGTCTGGTTTGATTGGCATTGACTCAATAAACCTCTTAGCTTCATCCAATCGACCGGCACGACCAAGCAAGTCAGCCATGCAAGCATAGTGTTCAGGCCCAGGATTCATGCCATGCACCTTAGTCATGGAATCAAAGTACACAAACCCATCTTCAACACGCCCAGCATAGCTACAAGCTGATAGAACAGACACAAATGTAATGTAATCAGGTTTAACCCCTTCCCCAAGCATTTCCTCAAACAATTCAATCACTTGGTTTGCGCAGCCATGTTGTTGGCCAGCTGCAATCATAGCCGTCCAACAAACCACATTACGATCTTCAATCTCTTCAAACACACGACTAGCATCTCCCAAGCACCCACATTTTGCATACATTGTAACCAATGAACTTGCAATACACTCATTCTTAATAAAACCTGTTTTTATAATCTGATCATGAATCAAAGTGCCTTGATCAAGTGCCGCAAGACTTGCAGAAGCATGAAGAACAGAAGAGTACGATGCTTCATCAGGTGAAATACCTTTCCTCCTCATAACCCAAAAATAATTGCAAGCTTCTTCAAAGTTGTCATTACAGACGCACCCCACTATCATAACATTCCAAGTGACAACATCACTATCTCCTATGGTCTGAAACAACTCGACAGCATCACCAAACAACCCACATTTACAGTACATGTCCATTAATGAGTTCTTAACATAAGCTAATGTTACCAAACCATGCTTTACAGCAACTCCATGAACTTGTCTCCCAAATTCCAAACCACCCATATTGGCACAAGCACTCAACACACTCGAACAACTCACTTGATCAGGACTATCTGAACTCTCCCTAAGAAGCTCCCTGAAAACCCCAACTGCCCGATCATAAAACTTATTCTGCAAGAACCCCACAATCATTGAATTCCAAGAAATAAGGCTTCTCTCAGGCATTTCATCAAACACTCTCTCTGCAGAGCTCATGTCATCACACTTAGCATACATATCAACCAATGCAGTACCAACAAACACATCTGTTTTGAACCCATGTTTCCAAATCAAACAATGCATTTGTTCACCATGAGTAACTATCATAGTATGTGCACAAGCAGGTAAAATAGCAGAGAAAGTAAAGTGGTTTGGAAAAATACCAGTGCATCTCATATTGTTAAAAAATGTCAAGGCCTTAAAGGGTTTGTTAAAGTGTGATAATTGGGTTATAAGCGAGGTCCAAGTGAAAATATTCTTAAACCCATTATGGGTATTTGAGAAAAGGTGTAAACTTTGGTTGATATGGCCACATTTAGCATACAAGTTGAGTAGGTTGTTGAAGAGGAAAGGGAGACAAGTGTAGTTGTTCGTGATGAGTTGGGCGTGAATTTGGATAACATGTTTGAGGTTTTTGGTATGGAGAGTAGTGTTGAGGAGATTGTTGAGATGTGTGGGAGTATGAGGTGATGATATTTGGTGAAGGAGTTTGATAAGAAGAGTTGAAGTGGAGTGAAACTGAGAGGTTGTTAACGTGTCACTTTTGTGAGATTTTAGAGGGAAGAGAAGTTTCATAATCTAGTTAAACTAACACAAAAAAACCTCTACTTTTTCTAGTTTTGCTTCTTTTCTTCTTTTCTTTATAGACATGCATCAACCTCAACAGTCAACACTACATCACCAATTCAATCAAATATTATTTCCTCCCATTCACATCTTTAATCCCAAATTCCACTACCAACTGCACACCCAAAACCCAGAAAATGTCAAAATCCAGGAAACTTTCTCAACTTCCACAGAGAACCCAAATCACAAAACCATTAAAATCAAAATCAAAATACCAAACAAGAAGAAGAAGAAGCTGACTCCCACACTCAGTGAATCACCAACAGCAGCAACTCTCCACGTAATCGCTGATTTGGTGTGGCAGTGGGGAGGCGGAGCTCAAATGTTCTCAAGAGAGAGATTTGAGAGCTGAGGTCAGCGTCAAAAGATTGAATTCAAAACTAATAAACTTTGGTGTAGCAATAAATAGTGCGACGCCACTTGCAGCCAATTAAGGATTTTATGTTTTTTTTTTTTTGACAAACGAGACAATGACAACTCTTCGACTATCTAACTATTCATTCGGGTGTATACAGTGCTTTTGTCTTACAAGCACCAAGTTATCATAAAGAGGAATCATGTGAGAATGACTCTAAGATGATTGTAAGAGGTTTTAAATTCAAAATCTCATGAATATAATGAAGTCTTAAGAACCACCAAGCCAACTCTTTAGAGTTATATTAAGTTTGTTGAGGCCGATGCATTGGATATCATAATTTGAGGTTTAAGTGTATGTTTGATCATATTATGCATTTGAGAACTACTGATACAGTTAGAGTGTCATGAGGCAAGCCACCAAAAATGAACGCTGAGAAAGCATTAAAATCATATGTTCGTGTGTAAATGTGTTCATTTTTTGAAACTACCTAATGACATTCTTAGCCATGCTTTTCAGACCCAGACCGTTCAAAAAACCAGTAAAGGAAGAAATTCAAGGTTTTTAAGGTCGGGCCAAAGTTCGACCAAGGTCGAACCGCAATGATGTTATAATTACTTTAATAATTAATTAAAACCCAAATATAGATATTAAATTTATAAAATTAGCAAAATTGACTAATATATCTATTTATGTGAGGGCAATTTAATGATTTTCAAGAATATATTTACAAATTAAATAAAAAAGTTAATAAAATAAAATAATAACCATGAAAACATTAATTTTTGAAGTAAAGTTGAATATTTTTGAAGGATTTTAATTATAATTTTTTTTTTATTCCTTGTAAGAGATGGATAATTTAATTAAGTAGAATATAATTGTGTTAAGTTGTTTCTATAATTTTTTTTTTAAAAAAATTGCCTTAAGTTTACTTCAAGTATTCATTCATTCTTTCTTTCTTTTTTTTTTTATTTTTTTTATATTATTGTTGAGCATCAACTTGCATGCTTAATTGAGTGGTTAGGCTCTATCTCCAACTTTGACTATGCCTAGGTTCTAAACCTAGTAAGTGCACTTTTCTGATTTATTCTTAATTAACAAGCATGCTTGAATTGTGGTTGGACCGCACGGTTCATGCAAAACCGTGCATAATATATGCATAACATAATCAAACATTCATTTAAACCTCAAATTATAATGAATAAAAAATGGGTCATGCTAACGAGTGTTCTTAGAGCACTCTTTAATAATTCATTTTAGGAAAATTTTCATACCACTTTTATGGGAAATGAAAAAAACTGTCAAAATATTAATGACATTTTTTTCATTTTCTATAAAAACTTTCTTTAAATGGATTATTAACCAGTACCTTAAGGGCACTCGTTAGCATTTTCCATAAAAAATTATGACATTAAACAAAACAAAAAAATAGATATTTGGGAAGAAAGCTTAATGCATTAATGTGGAGGAGTGTTTTTCTCTTCAAATTGTACTTCCCAATTACTCCAATACTAAACCAATTCACTGTGATTCACATTTAACTCACTAAGTCTTCATTTTTTAAATCCATTCCCTATCAAATTTATTATTGTGGACTTGTTGGGCAATTGTTCATACCCTTTGGGCTTTGGGTCAATTTGAGCCCTTACAAATACTTTTTCGTAAAGGATACTTATTTTAATGGGATCTATTTAATTGCTCACTTAGTTGCACTACATTTGTTAATAATATTTGTTGGTAAGCCAATTAAATAGGACTCTTCATGTCCATTTTTCCTTAATTTTAGCTATTATTAGTATCCTTAATTAATTAAGATATATTGTAAAAAAAACAATTTAGGACAAAAACATATTTTTAAAATATCTAATGTGTGCCAATATTATCTTGTGCCGAAAAAGATTTGGCATAACTTTTGCACATAATCTTATCTTCTGCATAAGTACCTCTTCGAACAATGGCTTATATTCCTCTTTCCTAATCTATATAGCTCTTTTCAAGTTTGCAAGTATGCTACCATAATCTCTTTCATACTTCTCTCTCTCTCTCTCTCTCTCTTTTTTTTTTTTTTAAAATATTCATAGTCAAGACTCAAGAGTACAACATCAGTTAGCAACTTAGCAGAAAATAAAAGGCAATAAAGGTAGCTACACAGAAATCCCAACTAAAAAAAGGAGTCCTGTGCAGCGTAGATATTTCATTTCTGTGTTGAAATATTAGTAACACCAACTCTTCTTTGCTACAGTATTTGAGCAAGTAGTCATAATTTTTAACCTTGTCTTTGCTCTACCTCCCAAGATCATCCACTTTCTTAAGCACTCTCTTATTAGCTATTCTAAACCATATTCCTTCCATTTGCCAGCCTAAGTTGAGTAGGCCATCTAGGAACCCTTGTGTTCTGATATAAGGCCTCCACTGGCCTCCACTTAAGAATTAGCTAGAAGAATAATAATTTTTATAAATCCTTGGTTTCTTACCGTTCCAAAACTTTGACAACTAGAAAATTATCACCTTGTCCAAAGTTTCCCAACCATGGCAGCAAGCTATGATCCCTTTGCCTTCTTGATCTCTGCAAACAAAACCTGACCTTTCCAATCTTTTATTCTTTGATCTTCAATCTGACACTAAAAGAATACCTTGCCAGCTTATACATTCAACGAAGCCTTGATTTAGCTTCCCCTCAATTGATTTTTGTGAAGAACCCGCGACTTACTAAAAGGCTTCCATGCAAGTGCAAAGAAAATTTCATTAGAAAGCCATTGCAGCTCTAATATCGATGCTCATTCCCTTAACTTTTTTCTTTCTCCCTTGAAATACCATAG
Source organism: Quercus ilex subsp. ballota (assembly GCA_032727855.1). Taxonomy (NCBI): domain Eukaryota; kingdom Viridiplantae; phylum Streptophyta; class Magnoliopsida; order Fagales; family Fagaceae; genus Quercus; species Quercus ilex. The sequence goes on along the minus strand of CM064910.1, from coordinate 11,588,749 downwards.
GTTCCATAGGTTTCCCTGCAAAAATGAATGAAAAATCAAGATATTCCTTACTATTATAAAGATTGGTGTTGGCAGGGGTGTAGCCAAGAATTTTTACATGGGGGGTCGATTTGAACCATGAAGGTTGAAATCAACGACGATGAGTATCATAGTTGTATGGATAGTCTATATTTTTAGGTTGATATGGATCTTCTTTGAAATAAGCTCGTCGGATTTCATTTTGTTTGTTGATAGGGAATTCACATATTTGTTTACGTGATCCTGGATCACGATCTATCTCTTCAGATTGAATTCTTGAACATTTGGAGGGGTCAGGGTGTTCATCAGGTATTGAAGTATTAACATTTGTTTCTACAACCACAGGTGTCCTAATTTCTGAATTGCTAAGATATTTTTTCTTAAAAAATGCATCAATTGTTTTTCGTTTGCTCATAATTCTTTTAACTTTAAGAATATGACTCAAAAATTAACCTAAAAAGAAGTTTAAAAAATAAAATTTTAATTAGAAATTTTTACTTAGTTATATGGATGTTATTCATACTCAAGAAAAAACAAAATTTCCAATATAATTTAAACATACAACCCATTTTTAATATGACTTTAATTAATAATAACTCCTCAAACAAAAACAAAAATTAAACACACAAGTATTGGTATATAACATAAACCAAACAATTTAACAACACTCACAGCTACATCCACAACCACATGATATCTAACTAATCAAAAATAGGTAATAAATCAAAACAATTTTACCTTAAAAACTTTGTCTTCACAAAATGTAAAGATGGGTCACCCGTGTGGTAATGCCTATTGCCTCTGCCTAACTGCCTCCAACTTTAGATCTTTCCTTCAAGACTCTTCACAAACAATCTCCCCGTTCCTTCAATCATGCATTTCTCTAAAAATCTATGAAAATATAAATAGCATGTGAATATTTAGGTGTAGATAGTTGAGAAAATAAAAAAAAGACACTAAAAAGAGATGAATGTCTAATGCTTAAGAAAGAGAAGAAAACTTACCAGTCACCAAGTAGTCACCAAGTTCCAAAACTAAAGCTGATGAAGAAAGAAAAAATTGGTCAAAATTTTTTTTTTTTCCTCGAACTGTGAGTACAAAGGACTGGAGTTTTAGGGGCTGGTAGGTAGACAACGGTACCAGTGCAAATGAAAGTGTATCAAAGAAGACAAAACAAAAGAATAAGAAGTAAAGAAAGGGATTCTGTGGATCAATGGGTGGATTTTTTGAGATGAAGAGAAAGTGAAGTTTTATTTTTAGTGTTTGGACTTGAGCGGGCCAACTTGTTTTATTTGGAGTACATAAGGTGATAAGGCCTAAAACTAAAGCTGGGGTTGGGAGAATATTTGAGCTGAGCTTGGGAGAATAATTGAGAATTGGGCATGGGGGGCCGGCTGTCCAATATTGGGGGGGCCCAATTTTTTTTTCTACCTACTCTAATGAAAAAAAAAAAAAAAAAAAAAATTTGCAGGGGCTGGGGCCTCCCAAGCCACTATGTGGCTCCGCCCCTGGGTGTTGGTGCCGCATAATACATGCTCTCTTCACATTTGGGACATAATTTTCTTTATGACTACAGAGTAATGCTTCATTCTTGCAGTGGCACCCAACAAGTGATTAAAATCCACAATGGAAGGGAAAGGGCGCAAGTGAAGTATTGTATCAAACAAAAAAAGAACGAACCTCTTCATACCATCTTTAGCAACTATACCAGATGGATTTATATTAAAAAATGTAGGTTATTCCAATCATAATTATTTAGGAATCACAAAAAATAACTACAAACATCATTAAAAAAACTCAAATAAAAACAGGAAATGAGATGTGTAATCATAAAAGTGTAAAACACAAAACAAACCCAAATGGTCCCTCCAATGAGGGGTTTTTTCATCCTACTAAAAACAATTTGATCTAGATGAAACGTTGTAACATATGTCAATAGAATGGATATATAACAGAAGGAAAATTAAAGCCAGAATTTCATAACCTAGCAACGTATTAAAAAAAAAAAGGAAAATTAAGAAAAAAAAATAGAGTAATTGATAATTTTTAAACAACATTAATTCAAAAGGGTGATACAATACACCAACCTTCAACGATGCATTAAAATGTGATACCTTCATAATTCTATTCTCCTTTTCCTGATTTCTAATTTGTGTCATTCATTTCAATTGTAAAAAAACATTCATTTCAATTTTGCATAATATTACACAATTAGAAGAAAATAATAAGAAAGAAAATGATCTTTAAGACATTTCTCTTACAACATACATAGATGTCTCATGTTGTGAGAGTTGTCTCATGAGATTCTTTTTCATTAGCTGTAAAGGACATCCACTCTATGCAACTACTATTTTTGGGATATAACTTTTATTTTATCGGTAAATAATAAATATTTTATATTTATGTATATTATTCATTTTTTATTCTTAGAAAGTTTCTAGAAAATCTATAGATTTCAATTGTAGAAAAACATTAATTTTAACTACTAGTTTTTTTTTTTTTTTTGAATAATTTTATTGAGTTACGATTATAACTTCAATTTTTTTTTTTAAGAATAACAGTTATCTAATTAAATTAAGAATATTTTTTTCTCAAAAAATTAGGAGTATTTTTAACAAATTTTTAAATAAAGCTACCGACAATCAAGAGTCTAGCCTTATCGTCTGCTCAGAAGTCAGAACCATGACTTTGTATGTGAATCCAAATCTGTTATGGGGCAATGGCGTTGTCACTTTGCTAAATCTTTGTTTTCCTTCGTGGGCCCAATATAGTCCATCAATCACAGTTCCGAAGTTGGGTCAGGCCATTAACAGTTTAACACTTCAAATAAATCGCATGAAAGTGGAACAATATGAACAAACAAAGCAGCATTTTTCATTTTTATTTTTAAATTTGACAGTTGGAGACAGAGGTACACGAAGATGCCAATTGACCTGACCTGGCTACAAGACAAGATCAACTACATGTATTTTGGGGCTTGGCGGCAGTTGTAACTTGTAAGAGAGACCTTTTTATCTTTACAAATTAATTAAATCATATTTATTTAACTTTAGATATAGTTTTTTTTTTCCTTCTTTCATTTACAGTCTCTTTTTTCTCACCTTTTTGAAATACAAAATTATAATATATTTTTTTTTGTCGGTAATATGGTTAACACTTAATATTTTTTGTAACATAATTGATATTAAATTTAAAATTTATCAAAGTTAATTTTGAAAAACTTATTTTTACTGGCACAATTGTAACATGTGTTAGTGATTTTTTCCCATTTAATTAATTTCTTCATATCCAGATGAATTTTTTTTAACCGACATTTAAAAGACATGCCAAAAAACCTAATTTATCAACAACAAAAAATTATAGATTCACTTAATCAATAATTTCAACATTCACAAGGAAAAATTGGTTAACTGAAAATCAAATTAATGCTACAATTTTACACTTTAACTGTAAGGCATAAGATATAAAGTATAAAATATATATATATATATATATATCTTATATTTCTACCAAAAAAAAAAAATCTTATTTAAGTTAAGTATGACTTTTGATGATAAGTTTATGGGGGGTAAAAGGGACCGCGAAAAACTTCTAGAGAAAAAGAGCAAAAAGAAAATATGGCTTACTTCTTCTTCTTTTTTTCAACCCAAAAAAAAAAAAAAAAAAAACTGAAATATATATAAGAAACATATTTTATTGTAAGCTGCAATATATTAAAACCAAAATTATGTAACTTTTTTTGCAGTAGGAGGGCTGAGGCAATTCTCAATTGCCAATATATACTAGATAAGTTTACCCGACTACAAGCTTCTTGGCTAAAACCCAGTAAGTCTTTAGTTACAAAATATTTCATAAAATTTTATATGTCTTAATCTTGCCACCTTACATACACATAAATCCAAAATTTGAGTTTGAGACTTTTCTTTTGATTTCAAAATTTGGCAAGGCTATAGGATAGAAGTGAAGTGGCACGACAATTCAAATAAAATTTGTGTGAAATTTACTGTGCAGTTCTTTATGTAAACAGACATAGAGTGATTCAAATTCAACATAAAAATAATAAAAATAACAAACAAACCATGAGTCCACAAGGCAAATACCCAAATAGTGAATGACAGCCTCGATAATCGATGTCGATGTCGATTGTCGATGTCGGTCCCCTGCATATTGGGGGCAAGAAGACTAGGGAAGGGAAGGGAAGGGAATACTAGAAAGGACAGTATTAACATGGTCTCTTCTTACTATAGCACATGTGAATGTGATGTGACCATGATCTGGTTACATTATGCAATTTTTATCTTGCAAATTTGTTGTTTATATGCTTTCGACTCTTTGGATGATCACAAACCATGTGATGCTCCCGCTCAATGAAACGTTATTTTCTTCCATCATGATCATATGCATTATGCATACGGCCCTAGTAACATAATTGAAGATATAACACCATCATATTCATATGTGATTATGTGTTTTATCCAACGGCACATTTACTCCTACTCATTCATAAGCAGTCTAGTTTGTTTATTATCACGTATTTTGTAAATAATTGTTGTTATAATAAATAATTTAAAGTTCAAACTTATTAGTGTTAAAGATCTATTAGCTGCATAATATAAGCTCAAGCCTAATCCTATTTTGTATGTAAGTCAAGTTTCATACTTGTATTAAAAATCTATTAATCATAGTTATACATGTTTGTTTAAGATTTAGTCTACTATATATAATCGTGTTGAATTCATTATAAACACAATATTTATACTATACTTTCATATAATAAAAATGTAACCTTGAGATTTTCTTTGTGAATGTAGGTTTTTTAGGCTAAACCATGTAACCCTCATGTTCTTGTGTTCTCTACTTTATGGTTTCTCTTTCACATTTATTTTAACATATTTAACATGATATCAGAGCTGATATTCAACAATATAGAAAGATTAACAGAGATTCATATAACTATCTATGTATACTTTAAGTACGTGACCATATAATTATTTGGTACTAACTAAAATTTCATAATTTGAAATAAAATATTTAAACGAGGCATTTATTTCAGGAATGCTATTTTTCAAACACCAATTTTAAAATTTTGGGTGAAAAAGAGTTATTTTCTTGTCCTATTACAAGTATTATATCAACTAGAGTTTTATATAAGTATTAAAACAATTTTTCATATTTCCATAAAAAAAAAATTCATATGAATAATTTAACAACATTTCGTATGTATTTTTTATATAATTGAAAAATATTACTATAAAATATTTTGTTTCCACAATGATTGCATTAATAAGTTAGAAATGAATACCTTCACACACACATATACACTCATATATATATATAATTTTTTTTTTTTAAATTTCAACCTATAACGTCTGCTTCTTCTGATGAAATCTTTTTATCATCATACTAAAACATCAATCAATTTTGAAGATCTCTTATCAACCATAAAATATTTTACTAATTGAATTAACTGAAACTGAAAATACATTAAAAAACCAATCAATATATATAAGAATCACCATTCACCAATACGTTGTCTTGTATAACACAAAACAATATCAAATTGAGAAATAACTTCAAAACAATATCAAATAATTTAAATTAAAAAATTGAAGATCCATAGGAATAGGTGACAGAATGTGGTCTTTCAACTCACAAAATGGGATTTTTGTGAGTAATAAAATCAAAAGACGTTCCCTCAAAGTTAAAAAAAAAAAAGGCAAAAGGCCATAACAGATATCGATTATTCGATTATTATTATTATTATTATTTTTGATAAGTATTCAATTATTATTTGATTATTGGATTATTAAAAAGCCAATTAATAATCAATTTGGATTAAAGTAGATCATATATCTGGCACACGTGAGAAGGCGGCTGAATCTTCCACTTTATTATTATTGGGTTTGCTTTGCTTTGCTTCTGTTAACTGTGAATAGTGCTTTGTGAAAGCGTCCACACTTGGCCATTTATTATTGGTTTAGAAGCCTCCATCTCCGCCGTCCTTATTTCACAATGTGGCATCCCAGGAACCGTCGCTTGTTTGACACTCTGGTCGATTTGATTTGTCGGCTCCGCATCTTTACGCGCTTTGTTTTATCCGTGGGAACACAAAAATCTTAATTCTTAAGAAGATAGCAATGAACATCTTTCTAACCAAAAAAAAAAATCACCTAAAAGGATTAGGCTTATTATTTTTGGCAAGATTTCTAACCATGTAACTCTCGTGTTTTTGTATTATTTACTTTATGACAAAAATAAACTAGCTAAACTAACACTAATTTATTTGAAAAAATTATTTTTGTCAATTTATTTTATTATTTAACTTATTTTTGCTATTATTTATGGGTCTCACTACACTTTTTGGTACTATTTATAGATTTCACAGTACTATTTCAACTAAAATTCACATTTATTTATAGTAATTTTAACGAAAAGTTTTCAATTTCAGCAAAATAAGCGAATCTCAAATACATTATTAGAATAGAATATGAATATGGTATGTAGACGACTAGAAGAGGACACTAGAAATATCATTGCATCCATCCAATACAGAGCAAGTTCCTTTCTAGGTTTGGAGCTATATCTATAGGGTCGATGTCGAGCCTAGTTTTATTCAGAAATTTGGATTTTGCATGGACATTGTTGTCATATTCGAAGTGAAAACAAATTCTGACTCTTAGCATGAAACAAAAATTATATTACTTCTTTTTTTATCAAAAAATAAAAGATTATATAACTTTTAAAATAAACACACTGAGATAAAATGGGAGAGGTGTAAAATAAGTAGTGTTTTGAATTTTGATAACGGTGAAATTTTTTGGCAATGAGATTTCGATGTGGGGGTAATTTGTAAGTTTCGGAGAGCTCAAGCGGATTATTAAAGACCTATCCAATCAAAATTATTTTCAAATATTTTATTAATAGTTTAGTATATAATCTTTGCAAGTTTGTAAGTGAAAAAAAAAAAAAATTGAATCATTACATATTGAGAGTTAATTGGTGGCCACACAATTTACCAAAACCAGTGACTTTCTTTGCAAACTTTGAGTGATATTCTAGTAACTGTTCTACCAATACGACAATGAGTGATAAGTTGTTGCCACCGGTTGCTTATATTATGGGGGATGTTGTTTGACGACAAAATGATGTTTGTGCTTTGTGGGGCTTAATATCTGTGGGTTAATTAGCTAGTTATTCATTAGTGCATGCTATTATAACTATGCCGACATTATCTAAATTAAATGCCCTTTCGCATTCAGGTTCATGGAAATATGATACTTTTATGAACTTACGATACCTTAATTTGTATCCATCTAATTATGCCGACATCTAAATTTTCATATTAATTTGATTTATTTTTAGGACTCCTATAATAATAATTTATTCTTCTCAAACTATCCTTGGATTTAAAAATATTATATCAAAATTACCCATGCATCACTTTTACATAGCTCCTTACAAATAAAATAAAAATAATAATTATATCAGACGTGCATGTATGAAGTCAAATCTTCTAAAATAATAGTTTTATCATATATTATGAAAATAACTATTTCCAATATTTTTTAATAATTTAGAAGGACATCATGCATTGCCAATCGAAATTGTTTATTTACAATTAAACATGAAAATGATGCATTTTAATTTCCTACGCATCTCAAAAGATTAACAAATACGCTACTAAAAATTTATAAATAGTTTTAGGAGCTTTAATATCATTACACAGAATTGTGTGAGCTTCAATTAAAAATATGAACATTATTTTATACTTTTTTTTTTTTTTTTACTTCAATAGTTATAATGGGAGAAGAAGATTTTGAGTCATAGATGTGTCCGTTGAAAACATTAAAATATGCCAATTAATTAATCTACATGGTTCTTCACCACTAGCCAATTAATTAAGCCAACGAGGGCTTGGCTGAGTGGGTAAGGCTCGGACGCTTCGTGCAATACACCTAGGTTCGAGTCTCGCTGCCCGCAGGCTTTCATTGATGGGTAAACTTAGTGGTGAGATGTACTTATAAAATGTGAGGTGACTCCCACACAAAGGGTACAGAACGAGTATCGACTACGGACTCCCTGCCCGAGGCCACTGGCTCCCTGCCCGGGGATGTAATATGACCATAAAGAGCCCTATTTTTTGATCCTCAAAAAAAAAAATAAAAAAATAAAAAAAATTATTAAACATTCATTTTCAAATTTCAATGAGTAAGCCTAAGCCCTTACCCTAAAATCACATGGAAGGTCAAAATTAGAATTAAACGCCAAGTATGACAATTATCCATTCCTTATGGTCCATTTGCATTTCAAATTATTTTGAATATACAAGATAAAATTTAAAATCCATAATATCTATTTTATGATGATGGTTTTTTAACATGAGCCGAATATTCCAATGTATTGGTGATGATGTAAGATCTAAGCGACAATTATCTCTTTAAAAAAGGGGAGGGCATGTTGTAATAGCAAAATTTCTATTACTAAATTATTGTGGAAAAATACATCCAAATGGCATTCTCACACAAGATTGAATGTGAAAATATTATAAACTTTAGAAAAAGATTCCCAAATAAATAATGGGGACGAAGAGTACTTGGCAAGAAAATGAAATGAACACATACACACACCAAGGATTTACATGGTTTGACTTTTAGCAAACGTCCACAGGTAGCCACATGACAAAATTTCACTAATATAGAAAATACAAAATGGTGTAATGACATTCTCACAGGTCACGATACCCAAATCTCAATAGACCCAAATTATTTTCTCACATAAATACAAAGTTTTCTATCAGACTATCAGTACAAAAGTTGGGGTTGAATACAAAGTTAGGGGTTTAAGCATTAACAATGAGAAGTTTCTCATCTTTGCACAAAGCCTCCTTCGAAGAGATCTTTGATCTTTCACTCCTTACATTTTGCCACACCACACCTAACCTTCTCTATATATTGCACACAAAGGCACATATGTACGGAGCAAAATAACCAAAGCGTGGGCAAGAACTATTGTGCATCCATGCAAGAAAGTCATGTATGCATTTGGTGGAGATTTGATACCACTTCTTGACAATGCACCAAAATCACAACCTTCAAGAGGGACAATCTGATCTTGGCATGCGCCTAATGCTACGCCTAGTGTTGACCATACATGCAAAAGAGAGAAGGCACATGCAAGTAGTATTTGGCTTATAGTACTTTTTCAATCACCCAATTCGCCAATCCCGTAGTCAAATAAGGTGGCTATAATCCAAGTTGGCTGAGAGAGATTTTCTAGCCATACAAGACAGCTAGGCCTGTCCATGGGTCAGTTCGAGTTAGATTTGTGTCCAACTTGAAACCGACTCGATCACTTCGAGTGACAAGAAATCTAACCCACCACCAACCGCTGGAAAACACGATTCGATTCGGATTCAGGTCGGCTATACAATGTCGGTTTTGGTCGAGACTGATGGAGCAGCACCGACGGGGAGAAATGGCCGGATCTCAACAAAATCTAAGCGGATCTCGTCAAAATCTAGTTGGATCTCATCGAGAACTGGTCGGATCTTGATGGATCTTGTCGAGATTTGGTTGGATCTTGTTGAGATCTCGCCGGATCTTGACGGATCCTGTCGGATTTGCATTTGAGAGTGGCGGATCTCGGTCGGGCTAGTTGGATTTGGTTTTTCATGTGAAGACCCGCTAAATGACCTGCTGGATTCGGTTTCTGGACATGTAGACCCATTGCCGACCATTGCTGGAGTAGGGTCGGATGGTTTTCGGTTTGGGCTCGGGTGGTTTGTTCAAGTTGGCCGGGGTGTGGGTCAGCTTGGAGGCCCCTAGACAAAGCCATATTTGATTTGGGTTCATTTCTATGTGATGCTAATCTACGTGCACATGCTAGTGTATTCAATTCAAGCTAGGGGTGTGCATAAGTTGGGTAGAAAAAAATTCAACCTAATTCAACCCACCTGTATCAGGTTGGACCCATAGATTGAACACGTTTTATTTTATTTTAATTGAGAATTAAATATTACTACCAACACAAATAAGAACAAACTTTTTTTTTATAAAGAAAATAAGAACAAACCAATAACTTAACAAACCAGAGTATTAGCATCAAAATAACACAAACTATTTTATTAGTGTTTTATAGTTTAAACCAATACAAATAACAACAATTTTATATTGGTAGTTCATCAAACCAACACCATTAATCCAATCAAATGAAATTTCATTTAGTTATTAAGAATAAGAAATCAAATAGTTCTATCTCAACTCAGTTGAGAAACAAAACAAACATGAACTAGTTATATTATTCTACAGTTAGTAGGATATAACATAGGTCTATCCCAACTCAATTGATAAACAAAAGAGCAAATAATAAAATCATATTATATATATGTGTGTGTGTGTGTGTGTGTGTGTGTGTGTGGGTGGGAAAGGGGGGGGGGGGGGGGGGTTCTAACCCACACCTAAATTGATCCACCATAAAAAAGATTTTGACATTCCAATTAAACCCATATCAACCAAACCTAGCGGGTTGAGTTTGATTGGGTTGGTTTTGGCGAATTGGTGGGTGGATTGCACACCCTAATTCAATCCATTTTTGGCTCTACACCCTTAATTCAAGCCATTTTCTAACGGGGAATTGGTGGACTATAAGGAGCAAAAAATACTCAACCATGTTGAATTTGTGTGCCTACGACTAAAGAATCTAGGATAGGAGAAATTATAAGATATACATTGTGGACAAGTGATTTGATTCACCATTTCACTAAAAAACTTCCACTTGTTTAAAATCGTTAGTTAGAATATTATTTTTAAACAAAAATTAATTACTGACTCAGCAATTTTAAACAAGTGAAAGTTTTTTAGTGAAATGATGGACAAATAACGTGATTTACCAGAGTACTCTATAATTTCTCCTAGGATAGGTGCATTTTTAGGTTTGACCGACTTGCACTAAAGTTATTAATTGAAAATTTAATAAAATTCAATAATAAAAAATGGGAAAATATCTTTCTATATTTATTCTAATAAAATTGTCACTATTATTTAGATATTTTGATAGCTGAGGAGTTTGAATTATAGATGGTTGTCTTAGGAATTACTATTAAACATTTCGATTTCAACTTTACATGAGTAAGCCTAAAACTTCACCCCTAAACGCCAAATATGACCATTATCCATTCCTTATGGTCCCATTAGCATTTCAAATTTTTTTGAATAGACAATAGAAAATTTAAAACCTGTAACATATATCTATCACTGAAATATTCCAATGTATTTTCTTTCCCAAAAAAAAGAAAGAAAGATAGGACAAGAGTTTGTGAATTGAATATTTAATTAGTAGAAATGTAGAATTTAGAAGTTTTTAGAACCCAAAAATAGAATAGAGAAGTTGCAAAGGCGCGTGGCGAGAAGACGGAAGGTTAATATGTCGGCAGCGGTAGCCAAAGAAAAAAAAAAAAAAAAGTGGTTGTCCAATAGGAATGAAAAAGGGGCACATGGAACACTTTGGCTTTGCCACGTAGTTCCTCCATTTATTTTGATTCCTATCTCGAAACAAAAAAAGAGAAGTGATAGATAGACTTAATTTACACGCTAAGGAACCGCGAATATTACGAATTATGAGTATTTCATTTTTCACGTATCCAATGCATGGACCGCACGGGGGAACCGTACGTGTGACTGACTCTATATATTCATCTGTTTCTCCTTGCAGTTTTCTTCTATCACACAACACAACACAACACACAAGTAATATAAGTCATTGGATAATCATCAGTTACCAATTTTCATTTACTCTTTAATTTTCCAACAACAAAAAAAAAAGGAAAAGAAATATGACAGCTGCTACCTGCATAGATATCATCTTGGCCATTATTTTGCCTCCTCTTGGTGTTTTCCTCAAGTTTGGTTGCAGGGTACCTATTTCATTCATTTTCTTTATTTCATTTCATATATTTTTATATTAATTTCTTTCTTATTCATTTTTTATGTGGTTGATTAATTTAGGTCGAGTTTTGGATTTGTTTGTTGCTGACCATTCTTGGTTATATCCCTGGGATACTTTATGCTCTCTATATTATCACCAAGTGAACTTCAATCTTTGTAAGCGCCCATTCACTTTTCTCTATCTCTCTCTCTCTCTCTCCTTTGCTTCTGTTTTATTTTCATATTTCGTATAACCATTTTTTTTAATGCTAAGCTAAAATCTTTTTTGACTGAAAATGGTAAAATATTTCTAAAAGAAGGATATATTAAAACAAAAAAAAAAAAGTTATCTATTTAAATAATACTTAATTGTCTAAAATAGCCGATCTCCATTTGATGGGTTCTTTTTGCATAATTGAATATACAAAATAGTTGCTACACATCTTTGTACGATAGTCACTTCACAAGTACACTTCATAAATATAAGAGCTTGTGGAGTATAAAGGTAAGAGCTGGGTTCAAAACTATATACGGTAGATGAGTTAACTTTCTATACATACAAGATAAAACATTTCAGGTGGATGAGTTAGTTTCTATATATATATATATATATATATATATCGATTCGTTTGCTCTTTTTGTATAGGATGGTGGGTAAGCTACAATGATTAAAATTTGTGTCCCTCCAAAGAAAGAAAAAAAAAATTATCAATAAAAAATTCATAAAGGTAAATTGTTGTGGAGTATGAGAAATCAACATGGAAAAAAGAACTCACTTGAAATTGCAATTTGATCGTTTTTCTAAGTTGAACAAGTTTGAATTAACAACTTCTTTTATGGTAACAAGTAGATGATTTGTTAATGTATTTGTAAAAGTAAAAACAAAAGCGGAGAGGCCCCAAATGTCACTCTCTCACTCATGAGTCATGAGTCTTGGAGCTGGCTGCGAGTTTGGGTTATGGATAGACTCATGGTCATAGACAGCGTTTAATGCATAGGCCCTGCGTGATCTTGACGTTACCTGCACTATACTTCTTGTTTTTCATCTCAATAATTGTGACTAATAAGTAATAAATGGACTGCTTTTTCTCTAAATTATGAATGAGCTGAGCTGGGCTTTTAAGCTTTAAGGCTTTTGGCTTTTGGCTTTTGACAATTTTGCAACTTATTATTTTTGCTTTTTTTGGGCAGGTGGAGTTGTGACCTGTGAACGGCAATATGTTGTTTGTTTCTCTGATTTGGGGTTCGTTTATAGGCGTTGATGGACAGTTGATTCTTCATTATGTGTGTCAAAGTGTTTAAGATTTCCTTTTCCTTTTTTCTTTTTCATTTCCCTTTTTTTTTTTTAATTTTTAAATCTGATGTAAAGGTGGAAATGGAATATTATTGGTTTGGTATGATGGTGGTGGTGGGTACATATCACACTTAGCATACATATCAACCAATGTAGTACCAACAAACACCTGTTTGGTAATGGTGAGATTTTTTCACGATGAGATTTCGATGTGGGGGTAAGTTGTAAGTTTCGGAGAGCCAAGTGGATTATTAAAGACCTATAAATTTTTACAATTCATTTATATTCATATAATACATTTCAACAAAAACCAATATTGTCAGTAACAATGTTAACCTTTTAGCTCAGTGACTAGTTGAATAAATAAACCAAAAATTTAGTGGAATATATCAATGTTTCGGCCAAAGGAGGCAAAGCCAATAGCAAGAAAACAAATGTGCTTCCCATGCTCTGATACCAATGAAATAAAAATAATTAGAACTCCCAACATGAAACAAAAAATGAAAATTTAAGGTGCTATTTTGGTACATCATTTTAAACACATATTTTCAGTTTTTAAATAATATTACACGTATTTTTTAAACTTTTTCACCTACACGTATTTCCAAATAAACTGAAAATTGTTATTTAAATACATGTACAAAACGGGTCCTAAAGATTCACAAAATTTTTTATGTTCATTTCTATCCTTATAACTTTGGATTATAACCTTATTGTTCCCTTATTACCTTACTGGCCCCACTCAACCAATTATGGCCAAACATCCAATCAAAATTATATTTAAATATTTTATTAATAGTTTAGTAAATACTTGGTCAAAATGGGCATTTGTTTTTTTCGCCCAAAATAAGTAGTAAAATGCTCATATTCTAAAACTATCTAGCAAAATGTCCTTATTTTGAAACTCAATTTTTAAAAAATTGAGTTTTAATGAAAAACTTGATTTAATGAAAATCGAGTTTACTTGTAAAATGTTACATAGAACTCGAGTTTTATGTATTTTTTTTTTAAAAGTTTTTTGTCTATAATTCGATTTTTTAAAACTTATTTTGGGCAAAATGGACAAATGCACATTTTGGCTGTAAATACTCATATAAAACACTTTGCAAGTTTGTAAGTGAAAAAAAAAAAATTTGAATCATTACATATTGAGAGTTAATTGGTGGCCACACAATTTACCAAAACCAGTGACTTTCTTTGCAAACTTTGAGTGATATTCTAGTAACTGATCTACCAATACGACAATAATGATAAGTTGTTGCCACCGGTTACTTATAGTATGGGGGATGTTGTTTGACGACAAAATGATGTTTGTGCTTTGTGGGGCTTAATATCTGTGGGTTACCTAGTCATTAGTTCCTGGTATAACTATGCCGACATGATGTAAATGCCCTTTAGCATTCAGGTTCATGGAAATATAATATGATACTTTTATGAACTTAGGATACCTTAATTTGTATCTATTTAACTATGCCAACATCTAAATTGTTATATTTGATTTAATTTTTAGGACTCCTATAATAATTATTTATTCTTCTCAAACTATCCTTAAGTTTAAAAATATTATATCAAAATTACCCATGCATCACTTTTACATAGCTTCTTACAAATAAAATAAAAATAATAATTATATCAGACGTGCATGTATGAAGTCAAATCTTCTAAAATAATAGTTTTATCATATATTACGAAAATAATTACTCCTATATGAATCATAGATAGATGTATTTTTAGGTTTGACAAACGTGCACTACAGTTAATCATTAAAAATTTAAGAAAATTCAATAGAAATTGTCAAAATAAATTTTTATACTATTTTTTTTTTTTTTTTACTTCGATAGTTATAATGGGGGAAGGTGATTTTGAATCATGGATGTCTATGTTGAAAACATTAGAATATGCCAATTAATTAATCTACATGGCTCTTCACCACTAATAAAATTATTAAACATTCATTTTCAAATTTCAATGAGTAAGCCTAAGCCCTCACCCCAAAATCACATGGAAGGTCAAAAATTAGAATTAAATGCCAAGTATGGCAATTATCCATTCCTTATGGTCCATTTGCATTTCAAATTATTTTGAACATACAAGATAAAATTTAAAACCCATAATACCTATTTTATGATGATGATTGTTTAACATGAGCCAAATATTCCAATGTATTGGTGATGATGTAAGATTTATGTTACAATTATCTCCAAAAAGGAAATAGAATGTTGTAATAGCAGAATTTCTATTACTAAATTATTGTGGAAAAATATATCCAAATAGCATTCCCACACAAGATTGAATGTGAAAATATTATAAACTTTAGAAAAAGATTCCCAAAATAAATAAATAATGGGGATGAAGAGTACTTGGCAAGAAAATAAAATAAACACATATACACACTTAGGATTTACATGGTTTGACTTTTAGCATACGTCCACAGGTGGCCACATGACAAAATTTCACTAAAATAGAAAATACAAAATGGTGTAATGACATTCTCACAAGTCACAATACCCAAATCTCAATAGACCCAAATTATTTTCTCGCATAAATTCAAAGTTCTCTATCAGACTATCAGTACAAAGGTTGAGGTTGAATACAAAGTTAGGGGTTTAACTATTAACAACGAGAAATTTTCTCATCTTTGCACAAAGCCTCCTTTGAAGAGATTTTTGATCTTTCATTCCTTACATTTTGCCACACCACACCTAACCTTCTATAAATACCGCACAAAGGCACATATATACGGAGCAAAATAACCAAAGCGTGGGCAAGCACTATTGTGCATCCATGCAAGAAAGTCATGTATGCATTTGGTGGAGATTTGATACCACTTCTTGACAATGCACCAAAATCACAACCTTCAAGAGGGAAAATCTGATCTTGGCTTGCGCCTAATGCTATGCCTATATTAACTTGCATGTGTTGATGATACATGCAAAAGAGGGAAGGCACATGCAAGTAGTATTTGGCTTATAGTACTTTTTCAATCACCAATTCGCCAATTCCGTAGTCAAATAAGGTGGCTACAATCCAAGTTGGCCGAGAGAGATTTTCTAGCCATACAAGACAAAGCTAGGCCTATCCACAGGTCGGTTTGGGCCCAACTCAGAACTGACCCGACCACTTCAGGTGACAAGAAATCTAACCTGCCGCCAACCGCCGAAAAACACGGTTCGATTTGATTTTAGGTTGGTTGGACAGTGTCGGTTTCAGTCGAAACCGATGGAGCAGCATCGACGGGGAGAACTAGCCAGATCTTGACGGATCTCGTCGAGATCTAGCCAAATCTCGAAGGATCTCATCGAGAACTCACCGAATCTCGTCAATATTTGGCTGGATTTTGTTGAGATCTTGCTAGATCTTGATGGATGCCGCTGGATCTGTGTTTGAGAGTGGCGGATCTTGGTTGGGCTAGTTGAATTTAGTTTTTCATGTGAAGACCCGCTAACTGACCCGCCGGATTTGGTTTCTAGACATGTAGACTTGCCACAAACCATTGCTGGAGTTGGGTCGAATGGTTTCCAATTCAAGCCTGGGCGGTTTGGTCGAGTTGGTCGGGGTGTGGGTCAGCTTGCATAGCCCTAGACAAAGCCATATTCGATTTGGGTTAATTTCTATGTGATGCTAATCTATGTGCACATGCTAGTGTACTTAATTCAAGGTAGGGGTGTGCATAGGTCGGGTTGAAAAAAATTCAACCCAATTCAACCCAACTGTATCAGATTGGATAAATTTTATTTTATTTTACTTGAGTATTAAATATTACTACCAACACAAATATGAACAAACTTATAACTTAATAAACCAGAGTATTAGCATCAAACTAACACAAACTATTTTATTAATGTTTTATAATTTAAACCAATACAAATAACAACAAATTTATATTGGCAGTGCATCAAACCAACACAATTAATCCAATCAGATGACATTTCATTTAGTTATTAAGAATAAGATATCAAATAGTTCTATCTCAACTCAGTTGAGAAACAAAATAAACATGAACTAGCTTTATTATTCTATAGTTAGTAGGATATTATATAGTTCTATTCCAACTCAATTGATAAACAAACGAGTAAATAATAAAATCATATTGTGTGTGTGTGTGTGGGGGGGGGGAGGGGGGGTGGGGGTTTAGGCCGATTTGTGAATCTACTAACCCACACCTAAATTGATCCACCATAAAAAAGATTTTGACATTCCAATTAAACCCACAAACCCCTAAAAATCAACCAAACCTAGCAGGTTGAGTTTGATTGGGTTGATTTTGATGAATTGGCGCGTGGGTTGCACACTCCTAATTCAAGCCATTTTTGGCTTTACAATCTACACCCTTAATTCAACATTTTCTAATGGGGAATTGGTGGACTATAAGGACCAAAAAATGCTCAACCATGTTGAATTTGTGTGCCTACGACTAATGAATTTAGGATAGGTTCATTTTTAGGTTTGACAGACTTGCACTAAAGTTATTAATTGAAAATTTAATAAAATTCAATAAAAAAAATGTCAAAATATCTTTCTATATTTATACTAATAAAATTATCACTATTATTTCGATATTTTGATATTATTTGTATATTATACATTTCGTTTTCAACTTTACATGAGTAAGCCTAAAACTTCACCTCTAAACGCCAACTATGACCATTATCCATTCCTTATGGTCCCATTAGCATTTCAAATTATCTTGAATAGACAAGATAAAATTTAAAACCTGTAACATATGAGTCATGCTAACGAGTGCTTTTAGGACATTGGTTAAGAATCTATTTTAGAAAAGTTTTAACATCACTTTTATGGGAAATGAAAAAAATTGTCAAAATATTAATTTTTTTCTTTTTCTTTTTCCATAAAAACTTTCTTTAATTGAATTCTTAATCTGTGCCCTAAGGATACTCGTTAGCATTTCACATCTATATATACATATTTTATGATCAGGGTTGTTTAACTGAACATGAGACGAATATTTCAATGTAGTTTCTTTCCCAAAAAATCAAAAAAGAAGATAGTATAAGAGTTTGTGAATTGAATATTTAAAAGTTTTTAGAACCCAAAAATAGGATACAGAAGTTGCAAAGGCGCGTGGAGCGAAGAGGATGTCGGCAGCGGTAGCCAAGAATAAAAAAACAAAAGTGGTTGTCCAATAGGAATGAAAAATGGGGCACATGGAACACTTTGGCTTTGCCACGTAGTTCCTCCATTTATTTTGATTCCTATCTCTAAACAAAAAAAGAAAAGTGATAGACTTTATTAATTTACACACTTTGTTTGTTAACACCACTAAGGAACCGCGAAAATTACGAATTATAGGATTATTTCATTTTCACGAATCCAAATCCAATGCATGGACAGCACGTGGGAACCGTACGCGTGACTGACTCTATATATTCACCTGTTTCTCCTTCCACTTTCTTCTATCACACAACACAACACACAAGTAATTTTAAGTCATTGGATCATCATCATCATCATCAGTTACCAATTTTCATTTACTACTGTTTTTCCAACAAAAAAGAAAAGAAATATGACAACTGCTACCTTCGTAGATATCATCTTGGCCATTCTTTTGCCTCCGCTTGGTGTTTTCCTCAGGTTTGGTTGCGAGGTACCTAATTCATTCACTATCTTTATTTCATTTCATTTCATTTCATTTCATTTTTTTTTCCTTTTCTTATTCATTTTTCATGTGGTTGATTATTAATTCAGATCGAGTTTTGGATTTGTTTGTTGCTGACCCTTTTTGGCTATCTCCCTGGGATACTTTATGCTATCTATGTTATCACCAAGTGAACTTCAATCTTTGTAAGCGCCCATGCACTTCTCTCTCTCCCCTTTGCTTCTGTTTTGTTTTTATATTTCGTATAACCATTTTTTTAATGCTAAACTAAATTCTTTTTTGACTGAAAATGGTCAAATATTTCTAAAATAAGGATTTATTAAAACAAAAATAATATTATCTATTAAATAATACTTAATTGTCTAAAATACCCAATCTCCACTTGACGTGTTCTTGGTGCATAATTGAATATACAAGATAACTACTCCACACTTTCAGTCTTTCAGTCACTTTTACTTGTATAAATACTTGATAAATATTTGTAGGGTGGGAGGGGAATGGCAAGTTCAAGACTATATATGGATGAGTTACTTTCTACATATAGAAGATAAAACGTTTTAGATGGATGAGTTACTTTCTACATATAGAAGATAAAAACGTTCTATATATCTCGATACGCTTACTCTTTTTTTATAGTGAATAGGATGGTGGGTAAGCTATAATGATTAAAATTTGTATCCCTCAACAAAAAGAAAAAAAATTATCAATAAAAAATTCATAAAGGTAAATTGTTGTGGGGTTTGAGAAATCAACCTGGAAAAAAGAACTCTACTACCGTCCTCACAAAAAGAAATCAACATGGAATGTATTATTGAGAAACTTGGTTAAGAAATTTTATATATTATTTTTATGTTTGGGTATTCTAATAAGTATTAATGTTGTTTTAAAAATAAATAAATAAAAACTTAAAAAAAGAAACTCACTTGAAATTGCAATTTGACCGTTTTTCTAAGTTGAACAAGTTTGAATTAACAACTTCTTTTATGGTAACAAGTAGATGATTTGTTAATGTATTTGTAAAAGTTAAAAACAAAAGCAGAGAGGCCCCAAATGTCACTCTCTCACTCATGAGTCATGAGTCATGGGGCTGGCTGTGAGTTTGGGTTGTGGTAATTAAGACTCATAGTCATAGACAGCGTTTAATGCATGGGCCCCGCGTGATCTTGACGTTACCTGCACTATACTTCTTGTATTTCATCTTAATAATTGTGACTTAACCCTTAAGTGACTGCCTTTTTCCTCTAATTATGGGCTAAGCTTTTTACAATTTTGCATCTTTTTTTGGGCAGGTGGTGTGACCTGTGAACGGCAATATGTCTTTTGTTTCTCTGATTTGGGGTTCGTTTATAGCCGTTGATGGACAGTTGATTCTTCATTCTGTGTGTCAAAGTGTTTAAGATTTTCTTTTCCTTTTTCTTTTTCTTTGCCCTTCTTTTTTTTTTATTTTTTAATCTGATGTAAAGGTGGAATATTGGTTTTGTATGATATTCTTAAACCCATGATGGGTATTTGAGAAAAGGTGTAAACTTTGGTTGATGCTTACTAAAGGCTTGGCTTCCAAGCAAGTGCAAAGAAATTTCATCAGAAGGCCATTGCAGCTTTAATATTGATGCCTATTCCCTTAACTTTTTTCTTTCTCCCCTGAAATACCATAGGTTCCACAGGTTTCCTGCAAAAATGAATAAAACATAAAGATATTCCTTATTATTATAAAGGCTGTTGTTGGTGTTGTATGTATAATACATATGCTTTCTTCACATTTGGGACATAATTTTTTTTATGACTACAGAGTAATGCTTCATTCTTGCAATGGCACCCAACAATTGATCCACAATGGAAGGGAAAGGGCGCAAGTGAAGTATTGTATCAAACAGAAAAAGAACGAACTTCTTCATACCATCTTTAGCAACTATACCAAATGGATTTATGTTAAAAAATGTTGGTTGTTCCAATCATAATTATTTAGGAATCACAAAAAATTACTGCAAATATCATTTAAAAAAAAAAAAAAAAAAAAAAAAACTCAAATAAAAACAGGAAATGAGATGTGTAATCGTAAAGGTGTAAAACACAAAACAAACCCAAATGGTCTCTCCAATGAGGGGTTTTTCCACCCTACAAAAAACAATTTGATCTAGATGAAACGATGTAACATATCTTATTGACATATAAAAGAAGAAGAATTAAAGCCGGAATTTCATAACCCAGCCACGTATAAAAAAAAGGAAAATTAAGAAAAAAATAGAGTAATTGATAATTTTTAAATAACATTAATTCAAAAGGGTGATACAATACACTAACCTTCAACCATGCATTAAAATGTGATGCGTTCATAATTCTCTTCTCCTTTTTCTGATTTCTTATTGTGTCCTTCATTTTAACCATTAGTTTTTTTCTTTTTTTTTTTGGAATAATTTTGGTGACTTATATTAAAACTTTAATTTTTATTTTTTTTTAAATAAAAGTTACCTAATTAGATTACGTATTTTTTTTTATCAAAATTAGGGATATTTTTAACCAATTTCTAAATAAAGCTACCGACGATCAAGAGTCTAGCCTCATGGTCTGCTCAGAAGTAAGAAGCGTGACTTTGTATGTGAATCCAAGGCGTTGTCACTTTGTTAATCTTTGTTTTCCCTCGTGGGCCCAATATAGTCCATCAATCACAGTTCTGAAGTTGGGTCAGGCCATTAACACTTTACAAGTTCCATTGTCACCTCTAAATAAATAGCATGGAAGTGGAACAATATGAACTGTGATTGATGTGCTCTATCAAATTATCAATTGACCGGGCTACAAGACAAGATCAACTCGACTCCATGTATTTTGGGGCTTGGCGGCAGTTGTAAGAGAGACCTTTTAATCTTTACAAATTAATTAAATCATATTTATTTAACTTTAGATATTGTTTTTTTCCCCCCTATTTACAGTCTCTTTTTCTTACTTTTTGAAATAAAAAATTATAAATTTTTTTTTTGCCGGTAATATGGTTAACACTTAATATTTTTTGTAAGTTAAATATAATTTTTATCAAATTTAATTTTAAAAAACTTATTTTTACTTGCACAATTGTAACATTTGTTAGTGATTTTTTTTTTCCATTTTATTAATTCTTTCATATCTAGATGAATTTTTTTAATCAACATTTAAAAGACTATTGAGGTCCAAAATATTACAAATATTGAAATTCGAAACTAATGAGCCCTTAAGGATAGAAAGTCTAAATCCATAAGCGCCCATTTAAAATAGGTAAAATGAAGCCCAAGCTCATGAATGGGTAAGCCTTGGTCATTAGATAATGAAGAAAAAAGCAGAGAAAGCTTGGCCCCGACCTCTGTGAGAAGAACCCCCAAGGAGCCCAGAAAAATACTGGACCAAGATATTGAGGAGCTGCTAGAACCAGGGAATGGATCCGCGGGAAGTGCAGGAAAGAATCAGCTGAGAGATGGACAGCTCAGAGAAGCATGCTCATGGGCACAAGAAACGAAGAAAGACATGTTCCATTAGATGCCCGCAACCAAAAAAAAAAAAGGCTTTGGAAACATATAATGACTTAGGAACCAGTACCTATGAAGGGAAGTCTGGTACCTTGGGAAGAGTAGCAAGATGAATCATTAAGGAAGGTGGTTGGAGATCTTTCAACCTGATAGGGGGAATCTACCTATTTAGAGAAAAAAGACAAAAGATGAGATAGTTAAAAGGGAAGTTCTGAAAAACCTCTCTAGAAACCTTAGAAAAAGAGATTAAAAGTCAGTCCCTAGGACCCCTAAAAGGGGAAGGTCAGCTGGGGACTTTTTGGAGGGAAGTCTCAAAATGGGAAAATAGTAAGAAAATAAGGAAGGGACCAGTCACCAATGTTGCTAACACAATATTGGTTCTGGTACCCAAGGCAGCAAATGGAGGGAATTAGTGGTACACCAAAAACTCTAGGAAGGTGCTATAAAAGGGGGAGAAGTCATCAGCAAAAACCATTCAACAATAACTAATCAGAACTTAAAAAACTTTTGAAAAACTTCCTTAAGATTCAAAAAGGGAGAAAATGGGGAAAACACTGTCCAAGATCCAGAGACAGATACTAGAGGATACACTTGAATTCAAAGGGATTCAAACCTCACAAGTCTTAGAAGCCTAAAAGAACTGTCTAAGTCTGTAACTTTTGAACTTATTTGGACCTTGTAACATATGCTAGTGCAAAAAGGACATAATGTATTAGAAACTAAAGAAATAATGATACATTATTTATTATTCTGAGGACCCTTAACGTTTTATTCACTTTTGCTTTTACTTATATCATTCTTTACTATTCCCTACTGTGCAATACGTATATATTTTGTATGTATAAGTGCGTATGTATTGTAGGATCCATGTTTTATGCACAACTTGGTTCTTAATCAGCCCAATATAGCTGCGGTGAACCAATCCTAGTCCACCAAACAATAAGATCCTTGTTCCTACTTGGGCCTGGGTACTATCCAAAAAAAGAATCCATAAAGACATGCCAAAAAACCTAATTTATCAAAAAAAAACTATTATAGCTTCACTTAATCTTAGAATTTACAATAATTTCAACATTCACAAGGACTTATACTTGAACCCTAGCCCTTATTCCCCACACTTCACAAACACTTTTACTTATAGAGTGACCATCGCACCAAGGATGTGTGGTGGTGACAATAATTTCAACATTCACAAGGAAAAATTACTTAACTGAAAATCAAATTAATGCTACAATTTTCCGCTTTAATTAATTGTAAGGCATAAGATATAAAGTAAATATATATATATATATATATTTACCTTAAATATGACTTTTGATGATAAGTTTACGGGGGTAAAAGGGACATAAAGTGGGTTTGTCATGAAAAACTTCTAGAGAAAAAGAGCAAAAAAGAAAATATGGTTTACTTACTTTTTAAAAAAATTTCTTCTTTTTGCAACACCAAATTTTCAACCAAAAAAAAAAAAAAAAACTGAAATATAAGAAACATATTTTATTTTAAGTTGCCATATATTAAAACCAAAATTATGGAACAATTTTGCACTTGGAGGGCTGAGGCAATTGAGCAATTCTCAATTGCCTATATACTAGTTAAGTTGACCTTGCTACAAGGTTCTCAGCTAAAACCCAATAAGTCTTTAGTTACAAAATATTTCATAAAATTTTATGTCTTAATCTTGCCACCTCACATACACAAAAATCCAAAATTTGAGTTTGAGACTTTTGAGTTCAAATTTTGGCGAGGCTATACTCTATAGGTGTGAAGTGGGATGACAAATTAAGGGCCTGTTTGGTTTAGGCCTGTTTTGAGTGATATCACTAGAAACTCATAACTCAGTGATGAAAAAACGTGGGACCCACACAGATTTTGTTGTTTGGCTTAATTTTCACATTGTGTTTCCATCACTCAAAACTCAACAATTTTGAGTTAGAGTGATGGAAACAAAAAACAAGAAATCAGTGTTTTCAAAAACTGAGATAGGAAACTCAGTGGCATTGCTGTAAATATTCGGACTCTGTGGGACCCAGAACTTTTGTGTTGTCTGGTCAGTTCAGATATTACCGTTGCAAACAACCATAGCACCACCACAACAAACCTAGGCCGATCCACACCATTGAAATACCAAACCGATTCAAGCCACACCGTGACCTAACCCCAAAAACCCAATCTATCTCCACTGTAACCCAACCCCAAAAACCTAATCTCAAACCCGATCTTCACCATGAAACCCAACCAACACCCAAATGACCACCACTGAAACCTACCATCACCAATTCAAACCTTTGGGCTTTTTGTGGAGCCTAGTTATGTTTGATCTGGTTGTTGACTCGACTTGACTTGAATAATGTTGCATGGTTTTTAATGGGAGATTTTTTAAGGCTTAGTCCATAGAGTGGAGGCTTGGGTCGACAAGCCCAAGCCGAAGTGCTCATGGATAAGCCTCCTAGGGGTTCGGGGGCAACAACCCCCGAGAAAATTTTTTGGCCCATTTTGTAGCCCATTGTGTATCCTGTGCGCAGGAGGTAGAAAAACGCAATTTTGGTGATTAGGGTTTTTATTTATTTATTTATTTTTTTTTTGTCGTTCTTGAGAGATTGAAACACTGTAGCCGCACTTTATATTTTTATCTGATAATAGTGAAATCCCTACAACTCCGTGGACGTAAAAAAATTGCCGAACCATGTAAATATTGTCTTGTGCGTGTGATCGTTTTCTTTTGACGTGTGTTTTCTCTATTTTTGTTTCTCATGTTTTGGGAATTTCGGGTTGAATTCCCTACAAAACCAACCAAAAACAGCTGAGAAAGAAATAGAGAAGAGAGAAAAAAAAATCAAATACAGATTGAAGAAGGGAGAGATAGAGAAAGCTGAGAAAGAAACAAAGGAGTGGGAAAAAAAAATCAAATATAGAGTGAAGAGGGGAGAGACAGAGAGAGAGATAGACAAAAAAATTTGATAGAAAAGAGGGAGAGTCATAGAAATGAAAGGTGAGAGGATGTATAGGAGAAATAAAGGGGAAGATTTTTTTGTTAGTGAGGCGCTGGTAGCAATAGTAGTAAAAATGGGTAGTGTCAATGGGTGGGGTCCATGGTTTTGGAAAAAAGCTTTGTTATTAATACCGTTTCGGACCCCGTTTCAATTTGTCCAGTGAAATGGAATATTTCGGTACCGGCCGATTTCGGCGTACCGTTTTAGGGTGTTTCGGGGTTCCTAAAAAATAATTTATATATATTCTTGTAGAACATAAAATTGTCAATTCTAATAAATAAATAACTAAATATCAAATAATACAAATCATTTAGTCTTTAACTCTTAAGTCTTAAACATCAATATAACATCAATTTAACATCACACAATAAGAAGATTTACAAGTCAATAACTAAATATCAAATAATACAAATCATTTAGTCTTAACTCTTAAGTCTTAAACATCAATATAACATCAATTTAACATCACACAATAAGAAGATTTACAAGTCAATAACTAAATATCAAATAATACAAATCATTTAGTCTTAACTCTTAAGTCTTAAACATCAATATAACATCAATTTAATATCACACAATAAGAAGATTTACAAGTCAATAACTAAATATCAAATAATAACTCCTAAGTTCTTAACCACAAAACAAATCATAAGAAAAAAAAAAATTATGATAGAGGGAGAAGGAATGAATAAACAAAAGACATTATTTATGACAATGTATACCACAATCACATATCTTAAGTTCTTAACACTTAATCTTAACTTCTAACTCCTAAGTTCTTAACCAAAAAAAAAAAAAAAAAAAAAAAAAAAAAAACAAGCCAAATCCTATACCGGCCGAAATTCACATCTCCACCGGAATTGTCCGGAATGACCCGAAAACAGCCTGAAATCTGACCCGAGGTGGAATGTAAGGTATTCTCATACCGGTTTGCATACCAGTACGAAAAATTCCGGCTGTTCCAGCCGGAACGGAACAGAATCAATAAGAATGAAAAGTAGTAGGGATATGTAACTGAGTTATGAGTCCAAACAGATGTTTTGCAATTTTTGAGTGAATATGAGATTTGAATAGTAAGGTATAAGTTTTGAGTTTGAGTTATAAGTTTTAAAAATTAGATAAAACTGAGACACCTCTAAACTAAACGGGCCGTAATATTTTGTGAAATTTACTGTGCAGTTCTTTATGTAAGTGATTCAAA
Organism: Quercus ilex subsp. ballota; assembly: GCA_032727855.1. Lineage (NCBI taxonomy): Eukaryota > Viridiplantae > Streptophyta > Magnoliopsida > Fagales > Fagaceae > Quercus > Quercus ilex. The sequence goes on along the minus strand of CM064910.1, from coordinate 11,562,211 downwards.
ATAAAATACTAATAAAAACAACAAACTACGTCTACGAGGCAAATAGCCAAATAGTGACTGACAGCCTCGGTGTTGATGTCGGTCCCCTGCATATTTGTTTGGGGCAAGACTAGGGAAGGAAAAGTAACACTAGAAAGGACAACATTAACATGGTCCCTTCTTACTCTGATAGCATATGTGAGTTGTGATGTGAGCACCATCTGGTTACGTTATGCAATTTTTTTCTTTCTAATTTGTTGTTTATATGCTTTGGATGATCACAAACCATGTGATGCTTTCAACTCAATGAAACATTATTTTCTTCCATCATCATCATATGCATATGGCCTTCCTAGTAACATAATTGAAGATATAACATCACCATATTCATATCTACGTGATTATGTGTTTGGGAGCTGGGAGGGGTCCCTATATCAAAATAATGTCCCAACCCAACGGCCCAATATCAATCCTAGTGATCTCTATTTTCATGCCGATGATTTTGGTCTATCATTCACAAGCAGTCTAGTTTGTTTATTATTACATGTTTTGTAAATAATTGTTGTTATAATAAATAAGATAAAAGTTCAAACTTATTAATGTTAGAGATACATTACCCTTATAGCATTTACTCAAGCCCAATTATACTCTTTTTTTTTTTTTTTTACTAAACAGTAATACTTATTAGAACACACACGAAAATAGTAATAATAATATTTTAAACTGAGTTTATAATACATTATATAATCAAAGTACAACTACAATAGCTAAGTCTCATATTTGTATTAAAAGTCTATTAACCATAGTTATAGTGGTTTGTCTAGGATTACTTGGCTTACTATATATGAGTATGAGTTGGGTTCATTGAAACACAAAATTTATACTATATTTTCATATAATAAAAATGTGGCCCTTAAGTTTACTCTGTGGACATAAGTATTTAGGCTTAAGTTGAACCATGTAACTCTCGTGTTCATATGTTCTTTATTTTATGCTTTCTCATCCGCATATATTTTTAGCATATTTAACATATGGTATTAGAGTTAATATTCCCCAATTAGAAAGATTGACAGAGATTTGTATAATTATCCATGTATACTTTAATCACGTGGCCATATAATTATTTAAACATGTTACATGAATAATTTGGTTGAAGAAAAATTCCATCATATAAAATAATATATTTAAATGATAATAACAATCACAAACAAATCCTTTTGCATTTATTTTAGAAATGCTATTTAGAATACCAATTTTAAATTTTTGGGTGAAAAAGAGTTCTTTTCTAGTCCTATTACAAGTATTATATGAACTAGAGTTTTATATAAGTATTAAAACAATTTTTCATATGAATAATTTAACAACATTTCATATTTAATTTTTATATAATTGAAAAATGTTATAAAATAGTCTGTTTTCCCAACTATTACATTAATAAGTTACAAATGAATACCTTAACATTTTTATATGGATGAAAGAAAACCCAATCAATATATATAAGGATCACCATTCACCAATTCGTTGTCTTGTATAACACAAAACAATATCAAATTGAGAAATGTATAACTTCAAAACAATATCAAAGAATAATTTAAATAAAATAAATAGAAGATCCATAGAAAAAGGTGATAGAATGTGATCTTTTGACTAACAAAATGAGATTATTTTTTTAAGTAATCAAATCAAAAGATGTTCCCTCAAAGTTAAAAAAAGAAAAAAAAAAAATTGGTCATTACAGATATCGATTATTGGATTATTAAAACCCTAATAATTAGTAGTAATTGATTTAGATTAAAGTAAGATTAACCCTATATATCATATCTGTCACACGTGAGAGGGCGGCTGAATGAATCTTCCACTTTATTATTATTATTATTATTATTATTATTATTATTATTATTGGGTTTGCTATGTCTTGCTTGAGTATTTGATTTGAGTTTGTGTTGTTGACTGTTGACATCTGTGAACTGTGAATAGTGATTAGGGAACACTTGGCAATTTATTTTTGGTTTATAAGCCTCCATCTCCGCCGTCCTTATTCCATAACGTGGCACCTAGGAACCGTCGCTTGTTTGACACTCTGGTCGAATTGATTTGTCGGGTCCACATCTTCACGCGCTTTGTTATACCCGTGGCAAACAAAACAATCTCAAGATAGCCCAAAAACCCAAATTTATTTTTAAAATACAAATTAAAGTGTTGTCCCAAGTATTAGTTTTTTATATGCATAATTTATATATATATATATATATATATATAAATATAATTATCATTTTGCATTCCATTTCCATGTCATGTGTATATTTATGACTTTGAAACATGGTTGTTGCAACTTGTTGGTTTAATGTTAGTAATATTCCTAGTTAAATAAGTTATTTTATTTTATTTTTTATTTTTATATAAGATAGAAATTCAACTCTAACTTAATTTAAATGTATATGTATGTGAAGTTTCCTCTTGAAAACTTAATTTCTAGCTCTTACCTTCCACACCCTACAAACATTTATACTTGTAGAGTGACCATGACACCAATGATATGTAGTGATATATAAAAGTTACAACTTTGGTTTGTTTTCTACCCAAAAAAAAAAAGAACTCTTAATTGTATGCAGGTACAAATTCAAATGAATATGGTACGTAGAATCCGACGTTAGAAATATCATTGCATTCATCCAAAACAATGCAAGTTTGGAGTTATCTATAGGGTCAATGTCGAGCCTATATAGTCTTATTCGGGAATATGGATTTTCCACGGACATTGTGGTAAATCTTGAAGCCAATATAAAATATGATTCTTTTTGAAACTAATATAAAATATGATTCTTAGTATGAAACAAAAATTATATAAATTTTATATAAAGTATAAACCTACTAACAGAAAATGGGAGAGGTATAGAATAGATACTGTTTTAGTAGTGGTGATTTTTTTTTTTTTTTCCACAATGGGATTTCCATGTGTGGTAATTTATGACTTAAAGGGAATATTTAAAGATTTACAAAATTTCTAACACTCATTTATCTATATTTTATATAAGAGAATTCTTCTCTTTGAACTGAACTTTTATGTGGTTCAAAAACACCCTCATTAATAAAGAATAACTTCATTTAAAAATATGGTCATAAATGTTAAATAACAAATAACAAATTTCATTTTGAATTCAAAAAGAAAACTCCTATAATTTAAGTTTTTTTTTTTCCTTTCAAGTTCAAAAAATAAATTACAGTTACCTTATTTTTAATAGTTTATCATTTTTAGTTGTTTGAAAAAAAATTCCAAATTATAATAAATGCAAATTATTAAACTTTATTAAAAAAAAAATAGAAGAATCTCTGAGCATGCTTAGAGGCTAGTTTTCCTAAAATACAATTCAACAAACCAATATTCTCAATGACAGTGATAAGTGATAACCTTGTAGCTGTGATGGGTTGAATAAATTAAACTCAAAATTTCAATTGTTCATTTATGTTCCTATAACTTTGGATTTGAACATTATTACTCTCTTATTACCTTATGGTCTATTTGGATTGAGAGGGAGGGAGGGAGAGTAGAGTAAAATTAGCCAAAAATTAACCTATTTTTAGTCAACTTTACTCTACTCTTCCTCCCTCCCCCCTCAATCCAAATAGACCCTTACTGTCCCACTCATAACCAACTATGGCCAAACATGAACTCCCATTGTATTTAGTGCCCGTTTGTTTGGGCGTTTTGAGCCCAAAAGTTGGTTTTTTAAAAAAGCCAGCCCAAGTTCAGTGTTTGGTGATTATAAAATGCAACTTTTTGACAAAAGTTGCGTTTTATATTTGTGAAGAAATGTGTGTTTCAGTTATGGACGTGTTTCGGTCCATTTTGTAAAAGCTGGAGTGGGCGTTTGATATATATCCGTTGGGGTGAGTTGAATTACCAAAATTGCCCTTCAATAAAGGGCAAGGTGTCTTCTTCAGATCACACACAGCCTCAGCACTTTTTCATCTCATCTCTCTGCTCTGCGCAAGCCAGCTCCCTCACGCCTCTCATCTCCTCTCAGCTTTGCCCTTTACCCTGAAGCTCACTCACGCAATAAAATTAATCAAACCACAACAATAAAAGCAAAAAAATTCTTGCTCTCATAAAATTGATATAATTTAAACAACAAATCTAAAATCAAAACAACAACAACAGTAGATCAAGAACAGAAAAAAAATAAATAAATTAGAACAACAATAATAAATGATCAAGAAAAAAAAATAGAAGCCGATCTGACAAATCTAAAATCAGAAACAACAACTAATCAAGAACAAGGAAAAAAAAATAGAAGTCGATATGACCCCTGGTAGAAGCCGATAGAAGAAAAGAGAGTTGGAGAAAGAAAGAGTGAAAAAAATAGAAAGAATGAGGAGCTTCTGGAAAAAAAAAAAAAAAAAATAGAAGCCGATAGAAGAAAAAAAAAAGAGAGAGAGGAGTCGATAGAAAAAAAATAGAAGCCGATAGACGAAAAAAAATAGAGAGTAGAAAGACCTCAGAGAGTTGGAGAAAGAAAGAGTGAGGAGCTTCTGGAATCAAGTGGAAGTAAAGACAAAAAAAAAAGGAGAGGATGCACTAATATGGGTATACGTGTGTGGTGGACAAAATGCAAGAAAAAAAAAAAAAAGAGAAAAAGGAAACATATGGTTTAAAGAAAAGGCAAAGAATAAGAAATCACAATTTAAAAATAATATCACAATATTTTCACAATAAATTTTAAGTAATTAGCTAATATTGGTGAGTAAAAATATAATTTCAGTGGTGAGTTCAAATTAGAACTAGTAACAATTTTCCATATAAGATTTTGTTATGATTCTTATGAAAATATTGCAAAAAATATTGTGGATGTAACATTTTTTGTTGAAAAATATAATTGTTGAAAATGAATAGAAAAAGAAAAAATAAAGATTAAAAAAGAATAAATTTAATTAAAAGATAATAAAGATTAAAAAAGTGGGTAGGCAAAAGGTAAATGTCACTGTTAATTGTCCAAACAGTACAAAAATTTGCCTAACCTGCTTAAAATGCTCTTATATATACGTTGTCCTTTTTGGTAATTTATAACTCAAAACCCTACTTTTATAAGTTCTAGCCAAACACTCAGCTTTTTCAAAAAGCATTTTTTAACAACTTTTACCAAACACTTAGCTTTTTGAAAATGCATTTTTCATTATGCATTTTTACAAAAAGCTGAACCAAACTCACCCTTAAATATTTTGTTAATGATTTATGATTTAATAAATAATATACAACATTTTGCAAGGTAAAAAAGAAGAAAAAAGAACTCTTTAATCATTACATATTGAGAGTTAATTGACAACACAATTTAACAAAACTAGTGACTTTCCTTGCAAACTTGGTATAATAACACAATTAATAATGACAGTATATAGTATGGGTGGTGGTTTTGACGACAAAATGATAACTGTGGGGCTTAATATGAAGTGCTTGGTTCGGCAAATCTAACATGTGCCCTTCAGCATTCAAGTTCCTGGGAAATATAATGCTTATGAATCTGGATAATTGGGAATGTAACTATGCTCATGTTTAAATTGATTACAAATTGATTGTGATTTCTTGGACATGAAATCCCTATATTTGATTTACATTTAGGAATCTTATAATAACTATGAACAAGGCTTAGGTACAGTACTTAAGTGCTATTCTTTAGATTTCCCTTTTAAAATTATACCGTGTGATTTTTTTTTTTTAGGATGGAAGTATATTTTTTAGTTAAGTAGTCACATGACTAAATCTTAAGAGAGGAATCTAAGGTACTATACCTAAGTTTTATCTAATAAGTATTTATTCTTCTCAAACTATACTTAGGTTTAAAAATACAATGTCAAGATTACCGATCACTTTTATTTAGCTTCCTACAAATAAATGAATAATATAATATGAGATGTGTATGAAGTCAAATCTTCTAAAATAATAGTGTAAACAGTAAACACATACAATACCAAAATAATAATTATTTTTTTAAATAAATAATTTGGTAGGATATAATGAATTGTCAATCAAAATTCTTCATTTACAATTAAACAACTCAAAAAAAAAAAAAAAAAAAATGATGCATTGTTTAATGAATCCTAAAAGATTGAATAAGCCCCTACTAAAATTTTAAAGATCGTCTTAGGAGCATTTATACCATTACTCATTACAAACAATTGTGTAAACTTCAATTAAAAATATGTATATTATTAAAACATGTTGATTGTAAGATTTAAGTGACAAAGGTTATCGATCTCTCCTTAAAAAAGGAAGGGGGGGGGGGGGGGGGGGTGGGGAGGGGGAGGGGAGGTTGGGATGTTGTAATAGCAGAAGTTCACTATGGGTTAATCTGTAAGTTTTAGAGAGCTCAAGTGAATTATTAAAAGACCTATAAAATTTTTAATATTCATTTGTGGCCATGTAGTAAAATTCAACAAAAACCAATGTTCTCGATAACAAAGTTAACCTTGTAGCTCAATGACTAGTTGAATAAATAAATCAAAAATTAATTGGAATATATTAATGTTTCGGGCAAAATTTCACTAAATAAAAAATATAAAAATGGTGTAATGGTACTCTCACAATTCTCAAATATCAATTGACCCTAATTATTCTCTCACACAAATACAAAGTTCTCTCTCAGTACAAAGGTTGAGGCTGAATACAAAGTTAGTGGTTGAACCATTAACAAAGAGAAGTTCTTTCAACTTTGCACAAAGTCTCCTTCAAAGGGATCTTTTATCTTTCACTCCTACATTTTGCCACACCACACATTCTATGCTGCACAAAGGCACATATATACAGAGCAAAATAACCAAAGCGTCTGGAAGCACTATTGTGCATCCATGCAAGAAAGTCATGTATGCATTTGATGGAGATGTGATACCACTTCTTGACAATGCACCAAAATCACAACCTGCAAGAGGCAAATATGACCTTGGCATGCACCTAGAGCTATGCCTATAGTAATTTGTGTTGACGACGCATGCAAAAAAGAGAAGGACACATGCAAGCACTATTTGGCTTATAGTACCTTTTCAATTAGCACTTCGCCAATTCCATAGTCAAATAAGGTGGCTACAATCCAAGTTGGCTGAGCTAGATTTTCTAGCCATACAAGACAAAGCCATATTTGATTTGGTTAATTTCCATGTGATGCCAATCTAAAGTGCACTTGCTCGTGCAGTCCATTCAAGTTAGGGGTGTGTATAGGTTGGGTTGAGAAATTTTTTCAAATCTGACCTATCATAATTGAGTTGAAAAAAATTTAACCCATCACATGGGTTCAACCCAACCTAATTCAACCTATCTGGATTAAACTAGACCTATAAGTCAGATAATTTTTATTTTAATTTAAGGCAAAAACACCATTTTGGTTCCTATATTTTGAGATTATGATCAATTTGATCCCTACATTTTGGTAGAAGTCAATATGGCTATTGTTATTTTTAACTTCCAGTCAATTTAGTTTATACCGTTAACTCACTAACAGAAAATGCTTAGATGACAAACAGTTTGCATTGTTGTTGCACACGTGGCTAGCATAATAATATAAAATCAAATAATTAAACATCAAAAATCCACATAAGCATTTTAAAGATAAAATAAAATCCATGTCAAATAAAAAAATCTAAAAAAAAAATTAGAGAAATGATATGTTTACAACATTTTTACAACAAATCCTAAGTGGCAGGTTGTTACTGGTTATTATTGTTGTGGCAAAAAAACAATCTTAGTGTTAAGTTTAAATTTGAACCAATAACAACTAACCACCTATGATTTGTTGTGAACATGTTATGGATGTAGCACCTCACAAAAAATTAATTGAAAGAAAAAAAAATTCAAAACAAAATTTCTCAATTTTTTTAATTTTCTTTTGTACTCTTCCAGTTTCTAAGGTACCAAAAGCTTACCCAGAAACACAATAATCTGAAGAAAATAATAATAATAATAATAATATTAGGCTGCACAGATTCACCCTGACCCGTTATCATTCACCCAAATTCTTAAATACAACCTAACAAAACAAAATCCACATGACTTGCACAAACCCTCGGCCCAAAGTCAAAGAGAGAAAGGGCAACTTCAAATTGCTGCAGCCACAAACGACGGCAAGAAAACCCAACAATTAACCTAAGCTAAACTGCGGCAGTGCAACATGCTTGGGTTGAAGACAAAGGAGAATCAGCCTCCATTGTAGATTTCGTTGATACAAAGAATTTGAAGGAAAAAAGCCATTTGAATTTGATTTGGGCTGTCTATTGGTGTGAATTGTCTAATCGAAGTGCAAGGCATTGGGAAAGATTCTGTGACTTCTGCTACTCGGAATGAGACCAATAACGTTACAAAAATTGAAACTTTTCTCCAATTGTTTCAATATAATGTATGTTTGGATAGCGGCAAACGTACCACATTTTGTGCGTCAAGCGTTTTTTAGTGGTCCGTGCACTGTCAGTGCACAGGACCTGCAAATACTTTTTTTTTTTTTCCAGAAAAACAACTTTAAAATTAGATCTCACGGTACTATTCACATATTTAAAAATTATTTTGTTACAGTATTTTCAGTTTTCATTTTTCAATTTTAAGCAATAAGCGGTATCCAAACAAACCTATAATGCTTTAGGATTTGGGTCAACTTCAGGATGTTCAATAATGTACCATATAGTTTGTATTGAATCTTTTCAGTGCTTGGGTTTTGAGGAATGAGTCTTTTCATAGCTTGGAAAATTTTATTGAATTATTTCTTGTCCAAGTTTTTTGCAATTTATTTACGTTTTCTATGTTTGGTATTTGTTCAAGATATAGATGAACTTTTTCTGATTGTTGTGTTGCTGGGTACTATGTTTGGTACCTAAGAAAGTGCACCAAAAAAAATAAAAAATAAAAAATTGAGGAATTAAAAAAAAATCATTTTCTTTAATTTTTTTTTCTTTCAATTTTTTTTTTTTTAGATTTTGTTTATCTGACATGGCCTTTTTTTTCTTCATTAAAATGCTTATGTGAATTTTTTATGTTAAATGATTTGATTTTATATTATTATGTTAGCCACATGTGCGCCAATCATGCAAACCGTTTGTCACCTAAACATTTTTCGTTTTTGAGTTAACGGTAGGGACTAAATTGACTGGAAGTTGAGAATAACAAGGACTATATTAACTATTACAAAAATGTAGGGACCAAATTCACTGTGGTCTTAAAATGTGGGGACCAAAATGGTGTTTTCGCCTGATTTTAATGGAGCATTAGTATAACACCAACACAGATAAGAACAAATTTATAACCTAATAAGTTTGAGTATAGTACCAAAACAATACAAACTATTTTATTAGTGCTTCAAAGACTAAACCAATACAAATAAAAACAAATTTATATTGGTAGTACATCAAATCAACACAAAAAATCAAACCAAATGACATCTTATTTAGTTAGTAAGATATCAAATAGTTCTATCTCAACTCTGTTGTGAAACAAAATAAATATAAATTAGTTTTATTATTCTATATTTAATAGGATATTATATAGTTTTATCCCAACTCAAAATTTTTTTTTTTTTTTGGGGTAGAAAGTATCTCAACTTAATTGATAAATAGCAGAGTAAACAATAAAATCATATAATATATTTTTTAAATATATATTAAATATAGGTGGGTTGGGTTGGGTTGGGTTAGACGGATTTGTGAATCTAGTAACCCTCACTCAACTTGACTCATTATAAAAAAGATTTTGACAATCCAACCCAACTCACCAATCCTTAAAAACCTGCCAAACCTAGCAGATTTGGGTTAAATCGAATCGATTTTGACAAATTGACGGGTTGGTTACACATCCCTAATTCAAGCCATTTTTGGCTGCACACCCTTAATTCAAGCCATTTTCTAACAGGGATTTGGTGGACTAAGGAGCAAAAAATGCTCAACCACGTTGAATATGTGTGCCTACCACTAATGAATCATGGATAGATGCATTTTTAGGTTTGACAGACGTGCACTACAGTAAATAATTGAAAATTTAATAAGATTCAATAGAAAAAAAAGTAAAAATAACTTTTTATATTAGTAAAATTATTACTATTATTTTGATAGTTATAATAGGGAGAGGGTTTAAATTATAGATATTTCTCCTTTTTGATATAAGATGTTTCTCTTAAAAATACTAAGAGATGTCAATTAGTTAAATTACAACTCTTATGCCACTAATAAAATTACAATTAAACATTCTCGTTTTTAACCTTACATGAGTAAGCCTAAAACGTCACCCTAAGATCACATGGAAGGTTAAAAATTAGAACAAAACGCCGAATATGACCATTATCCATTCCCTATGGTCCATTAGCATTTTAAATTATTTTTTGAGTTAAAAAAAAAAATTAAAATGCTAATGGACCATAGGGAATGGATAAAATTTAAAATCTGTGATATCTATCTAATATTTTAGACGAATATTCCAAGGTAGTATTTTGCTTTGGTACAATGCAATATTGAAATTAGCTCTCAAATAATAAGATAAGACAAGAGTTTGTGAATTGAAATAATGAAGAATTTTAGAAGTTACTAGTAACTAATTTAGAACCTAAAAATAGGATAGAGAAGTTGCAAAGGCGCGTGGAGCGAAGAGGGAAAGATTAATGTGTTTGTCCAATAAGAATGAAAAAGGTGGCAACCCACATGGGAAACTTTGGGTTGGCCACGTTCCTCCATTTATGAGACTTAGCTAGCTGTGTTATGATTCGCATCTCAAACCCCAAAAGTGCAATTAGAATGTGATAGATATACTTACAGACTTTGTTAACACCACTAAGGAACCGCGTATCGTATATTATTTCATTTTTCATGTGACAGCACGTGTGGGCCGTGTTACTGACTCTCTATATATTCACCTATTTCTCCTCTGCAGTTTCTATCACAAAACACACACAAGTAGTAATTGGATCAGTTGCAAATATATATAGATATATATATATAAAATAATTTCCCAATTTTCATTTACTCCCTCCCTCAAAAACAAAGCCCTTCTAGCCTCTTGAATTTCCTCTTTCAACACCCCCCAAAGAAAAGGCTACATACGTAGAAATGGCTGATGAAGGCACAGCTACCTGCATAGACATCCTCTTGGCCATTATTTTGCCTCCTCTTGGTGTCTTCCTCAAGTTTGGTTGCAAGGTAATCCTTCTATATATAATATACTCAATTTCTTTAATTCATATATATATATATATATATATTTATTTATTTCTTAGTATGTAAGTTTAATTATAAAGATATATGATTGATTCATTTTTTCATTTGGGTGAATTCAGGTCGAGTTTTGGATTTGTTTGTTGCTGACCATTTTCGGCTATCTCCCTGGCATTATTTATGCTGTCTATGCCATCACCAAGTGAACTTCAATCTTTGTAAGCATCCACTTATCTCTCTCCCCCTTGCTTCTGTTTCTTTTTCTTTTTCTTATATAAAACAATTTTAAAAAAAAAAAGTTGCATTGGTAATTATAAATCAGAGATTTATTAAAACAAAATGTTATATAAATATATTTTTAGACTAGAATAACCAATCTCCACTTGATGTGTTATATGTGCTAATTGAATATGAAAGAGAAAACGTTTGAGATGCATGAGTTACTTTTTATACATCGATACGTTTATTCTTGTATATAGGATGGTGGGTGCGTTATGATTTAAGTTTGTGTGTATTAAATAATTAAAAAAAATTATCAATAAAAATTTCTTGAAGATAAGCTGTTGTTGTATAAGAAGTTTGCAATTTTTTGGTAAAAGTACTTGTTCCTTACAAAAGATGCTAGAATCACAATTTTGCACACAATTTATTTATTTGAAAAATTGTAAGGAGGTGAAATTATGGACTCACATGACCCACCACATTTACTCCATCATCTCATCATTCACAATATGAAAATTTTTGACAAAAGCTGTATTATTAGCAGTTTTCCCAAAAAAAAAAAATTGTTAAAAGTCTATTTGTAAAAACAATTCTTAAAAATAAAAACACAAGCAGGGAGGCTACAAGTGTCACTCTCTCTTACTCATGAGTCGTGAATTATTAAACGCTGTCTATTGGATAGACTCAATAGACAGCCTATAATGCATAGGCCCCGCGTGATCTTGACGTTACCTGCACTATACTTCTTGTATTTAATCTTAATAATTGTGACTTAACCCTTAAGTGGACTGCCTTTTTCCTCTAATTATGGGCTAAGCTTTTGACAATTTTGCATCTTTTTTTGGGCAGGTGGAGGTGTGATCTGTGAACGGCGATATGTCTTTTGTTTCTCTGATTTGGGGTTCGTTTATAGCCGTTGATGGACAGTTGATTCTTCATTCTGTGTGTCAAAGTGTTTAAGATTTTCTTTTCCTTTTTCTTTTTTCTTTTCCCTCCTTTTTTATTTTTTATTTTTAATCTGATGTAAAGGTGGAATATTGGTTATGTGATTAAGACTTTGACGAATGGTACCCACCATTCGTCATGTTAGTGTTTCTTAGAACCTATTCTTATTTTAATGTGATTTGTGTTATTTTTCAACCAATTTGTCTATGGAGGAATGATTTTTGAGTGATCTGTCTTTCTTTTACATTTGCGTTATTGGTAAGCAAAACAGCTAGTCTTCCTCCCCTGGCTTCCCCATATTATTTAATTTACATGAATTTAATCAATTTATGCCTTAAAAAGCAGTCACTTTTAGAATTTTGGATGCTAATAGTACTAGGTTACAATCTAATACAGCAAATTGTACCGTAGCTTCATTGTCGGCAATGATGGCTTCCTTGGACAAGAGCTGAGGAGGAGAATAGAACAAGAAAAGGAAGATGACATGCATCTAACTAAAGCACAGGCTCAATTAAAAACCAAAGGAAGAAGGCATGCATCTTACTTTAAATTTAAATAACTTTATAGACATACAGCTTTTGAAGCTGTTAAGAAATCTGTGAAGGAGTGCCTTAATCTTTTAAATTAAAGTGCAATTAATATTCATTTACTTTTCTCAAAAGAAAGTTTTAGAGTCCGTTTGATAATGTTGTTTTAGTAATATTGTTTAAGTTTTTTGAAAATATAAGTAAGTGAAAAAGTGTTTTGAAAATATGTATTGTATTGTTTAAACAACGAAAATTGTTATTTAAATACCACAAAACACCCCCTTAGTTGTACACATTTCATCCATTATAGATTTCGTATGCAACCAATTAAGCATTTACAAATGTACCTTTCCATTTTTAAGAAAGTGTAACTAATAAGTATTTGTTATTTATTAACATGTACTCTCATAGTGGCTAATTCTGAGTTTTTTTCCTCCATAGCCCAACCTATGAATGTAAAAGAATCTTGTTATAGATTTGTCATCATTCATCAATATGGTTGCCTGTTTTGATTGGGAGTAATTTATACGTACACGCATCTAGTAGGCCTTGAACACATGATCTGAACCACCACCTTAATTGCTGTTATGATAAGAAGGTGCTATAGAGTTCCTGTAGATATCATCAACATTATAGAATATAAAAGAGGAATTATCCATTAAAAAATAAAAGCTTGACAAAGCAACAAGGTAGCACGTGGAAGCAAAATCCTTTTCCACATTAGGCAGTAAGGTAACATCATCATCAATCAACAATGACAAAAACAAAAGGTCACAAGCAGCCAAAACGGTAGTTTCACCAATTTGAGAAACAAATGAGCTTTACCAACATCCACCCACCCCTCTGTTTTGTACTAAAAGTTTACCGTTGTGATTATCAAACACCTCAATTATTTGGTGTGTAGAAGATTAGCAAGAAGGAAGCTTCTTCGTTCCTCATAACATGGATATAATACAATATAGTGATTGAAAACTGAAGCTCTCAGTTCCAGATCAAAGATTTGCCTAATTGCCTCACCTTACATTGACCAATACATGTACACAACAATTACGTCACATGGGATAATGTGCTTGAGAGGTCTGTGAATTCACCCATTTTAAGATGCAATGGAGATGGAATGCATGGTTGCATGCACCCCAAACTGCAATATCATACTTCAAAACAAACATCATTATTTCCTGTCATAAGATTTTAGCAACCACTACAAGAAGATTCAATTGTTTCTTTTCCTTGATAAGTATAAGAATTTATTTGAGCACAAAGGTAAACAGGAAGAATACAGACAAGAGGAGCAAATGAAAAGGGGGGAAAAGAATGCAATCTTTCACTAATTACCAAATAAACTAACAACTTTTAAGTACACACAATATCAAATTAAGGAAATTATGAAGAAAATTCTCAAATCCTAGTTGAAAAACTACATCTTGAATGTGATTCTCTACCTCTGAAATATTGTTACTTAACATGACTCTGAGGGATTTTTTTTTTCCCCATATCTCAATGACAAAAACACACCAGAAAAGAAAAGATGAATTCTTCATGCCTCTGTGAACTCCACAGAGAAAAAAAAAAGCAGTGTCACAGGTGTGTAAATATACTACAAACCAAGTTCAACAAAAGTAAGTATTAGCTAGATACATGTGATAGTTTTACTTCATGAGATGCCATATGTATTGGGGGAAGAACATGGGCTCAACCAGATTTTGTTAGAAACTAGAGACAATCGAAATTGTAAGTCTCAGTTTGAAGTCATTTAACTATTTAAAATAGAGTCCGGTTAACGTGTGCCCTTAGGGCACACGTTAAACTTTCCATTTTTGGAAATATTTTCTCGGAAATTGAAAAAGCTGTCATTACTTTTTCAATTCTCGAGAAATTTTTTTCCAGAAATGGAAATTAATGTGTACCCTAAGGGCACACATTAGTAAAATCCTTTAAAATAACTTAAGATACTCAACTTGGACAGAAGTTTATATATCCTAAGAAGCTCTTTACTTATAAATGGCTCTCAAAAGGGATAGGCTTTTATGAATGTTGAGAAGCTCCAATCTTCAATATGTGTCACTATACAGTAGTACACAGTCTGATACTACCCCATCACCTTCTTTGGGGGGTGTGTGTGTGTGTTGGGGGGCGGGGGGTGTGTGTATTGGGGGTTGGGACATGGGGAGGGCGTATTCTATCCTTTGTCTTATGGTAGTATCAAGGTTAATTAATACGCAAATCGGAAATCCAGTATCCATAACTTAACCAATACCCCCTAATTCAACACAGTTTTTTTTCTTTCTTCTTTTATTTTTTATTTTTATAAGTAATTGCAATTTATTAATGGCATAGACACCGAGTCTAGAACTCCATCAAAGAAAATGTTAATTGGTTTTCCTTCCACCTGTTGCCCATTTAGTGGCGTGTTCTGTGAACCAAACCACGCCTACTGAAACCACATTTCCTTATTTGGATGTTTGGCAGGCCATTTGGCCGCGAAAATGGGGGTCTTGAGCTCCATTTCAAAAACACAACTTTGGTGTTTTAAATATTACTAATGCAATTACTCCCCTTTTTCCTAAACTGTCCTCTTCTTTTTCTCAAGATCCCAAATTTAGCTTTTAAGAGCACCCATAGCAGATGTGTCAAATGTGTCAAATGTCAAATATTTGGCATATTTGGCACACCAAACACAAAAAACACCTCCCATCAAATGTTGTATATGTGCCAAAATTATACCATTTGTGTCCGTACCGTTGCAAATTTGCAATAGTACGGACACAAATGGTAAACCAAAATATTGTTTTTCATTCGGCTTTCTCTCTCCTCTCACTTCTGGTCTTGATTTTTTTCTCTCTCTTCTCACATCAGACCCAGCTCCTCCCTCAATAGAGAAAGAACAAAATGACACACTCCACATCTTCAAATAATAAGCTCCAAGGCAAGGTGGCCATTATCACTGGAGGTGCAAGTGGCATGGGCGAGGCCACTCCGATCATCGCCATCGTCATCGCCGCTCTGATCTCGCTGATCTCTCTCTCTCTTTTGGTGGTTGGTTGTTTTGATTGTTGGTAGTTAGCTGATTTTAGTTGATGGTGGTAGGTTGATCGAGTTGTGGGTGTGAGATTTGGGATGGGTATGAGATTTAGGATGGTCTCAGATCGGGTTGTGGGTGTGAGATTGGGTTGTAGGTGTGAGATTTGTGGCTATAGAGTGTGGTCTTGGGCATGGCGAAGCTGGTTCTTCTTCGATTCATTGTACACGACCATGACAACCTTTTCGTAACTGCCGAGGCTGTACACTCCATAGGAATCTCCGTGCTCATCTACAAGCTCATGAAGGAGAAGACTTGTGCTAGTATATACAAAAAAAGAAAGTTTCTAAATTTGTTTTGTTGCGTCTTTTTTTATTTTCTGGGGTTGTTTGGTTGATGAGAAATTGTGGGGGATTTTGGAGAAAGTTTATGTTTTTGTGAATTTATTTTACTTGGGTTTTTTTTTTTTTTTTTTTGAGAAGCTAGATCAGAGACCTGGGAACTTTATTTCAATAACCCAAACTAGTGAACATCATGGAAAACTAAAGGGACAATATCAGATGGCAAGTCATGCAGCCACACCTGATTCCCAACGTTTGACTTAGCTTTCTTAGCGAGAGCGTCAGCCACTGAATTACAAATACGACTAACATAAACAAAACCCACAAACTGAAAAACAGAAGAATGTAAACAAATATCATCCAAAATGTTTCCAAAACTAGCCAGTTCACCTGCACCGTGAAGCAGCGAGTTGATGATGACTGCAGAATCTCCTTCAAACACCACTCGAGTGAGGCCAATTTCCAGGACAAACTGAACAGCCTTCAAGCATGCTAAGGCTTCTAATTCCGCCACGGACTGAGCCATTGGGATAGACGAGGACAGGACTGAGCCATTGGAATTGATTTTACTTGGGTTTTGTGGGAAATGTCTGTTTGATATTGCAGGTTTGTGTTTTGTCATTTATTTTTGGGTTTGATTTATAGGGATATTGGTGGTCAGTGGTTGATCAGTGGGGGTGGCCGGTGGTTGTGGGCTGTGGCAGTTGATCTGCGATGTGGGTTGTTGTTGCTGATGTTGATGACAATGAGTGAGGGGATAATATATTATTTTAATGCGTAGTAAATATTATTTTAATGCATAGAATTGAATGATAAAACATCTGATAAATGAGATGTAAAATGATATGGTAAAATAATAAAGGGTAAATTACATATTTGGTCCCTATCCTATACACCATATTTCAATTTGATCCCTAACATTTCAATTGTGTCAATTTAGTCCCTAACTTTTTAGTGTCGTGTCAATTTAGTCCCTAACTTTTTAGTGTCGTGTCAATTTAGTCCCTATCGTTATATCTTAAATGAAAATTGATAACATAACAAATGGCCAAAATAAAATTTTTGTGTATTGTCATATCAAGAAAGTCTAATTTTTTTAATTTGGCCATTAGACGAGTCATTAATTTTCATCTTAAAAATAATGGTAAAGACTAAATTGACACAACACTAAAAGGATAGGGACCAAATTGACACAATTGAAAGGTTAGAGACCAAATTGAAATATGATGTATATGATAAAGACCAAATACATAGTTTACCCAATAATAAAGTAGGCATTTAGTGTGGCAAAATGACATTTTTTTTGCCACATCTGACGTGGATGCTTTAATCTGATCAAGTTTGCTTTTTTTTTTTTTTAAATAAAAAAATTATCCATTTTTGTAACTTACTCCTCGTATAACAGTTTTGATAAGAGCTAGTCAAACACAAAATTATTAAAACCAACTGAGTGGTAGGCGACGTGATGGGTGGCCTATGCAGCGATGTGGCTGACTACTGACCCTCTACAGGCTCTACTCCAGTTAGTACTCTCTCTGTCTCTCTCTCCACTCTAGTCATTGTCTCTCGGTCTTTCTCTCTTTCTTTATTCTTTTTTTTTTTTTTCTATTTTTTTAAATCTTAATCAGTTTGTAGTTGTAGGTTTAAAAGGGTTAATGGGTTTTTTTTTTTTTTTTTGGGGTTGGGTTAGGGGTTCCGGTAAGGGTTGCAATGAGCACTTGGGTCTTCAAGTCAGCTTGGTTGATCCCATTAATGTTCAAAGTTAGTTTGAACTGGGCTAAAATTTCACACGCTAAGTTCAAGCTTTACTTAATAAATTGGGATTTGGAGAGATATTTGTGCTTGGCTTGCTTTAAAAGCCCATTTTTACTGCCCAGGGAACTCAGCCAACCGCCTCTCAAGAGGAAGTCAGAGAAAGTATATTGTGGTTTCTGTGGCCGTAATTCTCTCTGCCATTAAACTCAAACCCAGAGGATGTTTAATGGCCCTTATGGTTATCTATAGAAATTAGTAACCATCACCGTGGAAAAAAAGAGAGTCCTGAGTCTTCCAAACTTAAAACGGTCACCATTCCCATCTCTTGAGAAAAATGAAAAGAAAGGCAAGATCGTGTTTCTTTTTCTCTTATTTTAAAAACATCATTGACAAATGCCCAAATCCAATTAACCCAAATACTCTAAACAAAAGGAAACCAAATGTGACACAAATATCCTAAAGAAAGGAGATTCTAACCCAAATACCTTTGTCAAAACAAAATTTAACCTAGAAACAAAAATTAAAGATTTAAAATCAATCTGACCAGAATACCCAAAATTAATCATATTTAATGCTTACTTATATATATATATATATATATATATATATATATATATAATGCTCATATTTGTAAGACCGTAAGTTCAAAATCAATCCAACCAAAATACCCGATTTAGATAGTGTTTTTGGGAACAAAAATTTTTGTTGGTTTGGAATTTTGTTGTAGCGGAAGGCCGGACAAAATCTTTTATAAATCATGTTTGAAACAGTGACTGAAACCTAAACCATGTTTTACAACCAAGTGTCCGTTTGGATCACATTTATGTTTCAGTGTTTTTGCCTTTTTTTTTTTTTTTTTTTTGACCAACGTCTCTTGCACTGTTCATGGGACATGAACAATTCATTAAGGCAAAACTACAGTGTTTTCAATAATGAACAGTAACTTAAAAATTATTTTTTTATTATTTTCAGTAATAAGTTTTCAGTTTTTAGCAAAATAAACAGTATTCAAATACAGATTAAATTTAAAAAACAAATAAAAAATCTTACTTGTTGCGATTCCGGCTCAATTTCAGATGTCTCTCTTTGCCCTACTGAACAAATAAAACATGACTAATTTTGCTTTTCAACATGTGTGTTTTAAAAGTGGGGTCTTTGTTCCTACGTAAGACATTATAGGATTCAACTCTCTCAGCTTCTGCCATTATAAATAAATAGTATTAGAAGTGGCTTGTTACACGTTCCTGCATTTGATTTTGAACTACTTTGTCTTTTTTAATAAAATGATTTTACATATAGAAATACCAATAAAAACAAGAAACCAAGACAAAGGGGCAAGCATTGTAAAAAGTCTGAAACCCTCACCAAGTCATGCTGAAAATTACTATCCTTATAGAAAAGTTACAGCTCGAACTACTTAAAAATAAATAACTAGATAGAAAAAAGCGACAGCATTTCTTTATGAAAACAAGAACTTATCACCAAATCAAACCAAATTTCCCAGGTACAAGAAAGCCCCAAGGACATTATCCAGGATCAGCCCTGTCAATGAAAAAGTCCTGTTTACAATGGATCACAATGATATCATCCAGCTTCATGGGGATCCTGCTCAATACAAAAACATCACTTAGAAGTGATAACAGACCACTTCATACATTAATTAATATAAGGTGGAAAGACACATGTCCATCCATCTATAACCATAAAGCACCATGATATCAAATCCACGATCAAACTCAAGACCATATGCAAGACAATTCCATCAGATTCACCAAAGAAATGGTACAACAAACAGCATAGTGAAAGGCCTGTACATAGAACGATAGAAACAAGTGTAAGTGCCAGAAAACAACACAAAGGCAAGATGATCCTTACATTGTTAAATGACAGTTTTTATAACAGCTGTTAACTCATTATATTAGAAGTTATATATGATTAAAATTTAAAGATAACAAACAATGGGAAGTAAAATTAATCCATTGTTTGATTATATTAGAAGTTATATATGATCTAATTTACCCCCTCCATTGCAAATTTCTTAAATTTAAGAATTTTTTATTTATTTTTTATTTATTTTATAATTTTAGATTGAAGAATTCTAACATGTACTTTAAATTAGATCATCTTAGTGTTGCATATCTAAAGAGGCCTTTATGGACATATCAAACAATGGGATAACATAATAAGTAAAATTAATCAACAAAGATTATAGGAGGTAGGAAGCATTGCTTGAGGAACATTACTTCATGGACTCTATTTTGAACAAGAAGTTCAATTAAGAAATGAAAATAAACAAGAGTTCATGTAGAGTAAGTACCTTCAGTCATCTAGCACACAGGATTAGTAAGAAAACCCCCCAAGAATCAATCATGCACAGCGAGTTTGTTGTATTCTTCACCTGATAGTTCTACATCCATTATGGCCACAGGATCCAAATTTCCATCTCCCTCCAGGAATACTCTAAAAATATCATTTGAGCAACCATATATTAATGTCATATCATCTGCTGAAATCACATGAGGAATCAAGCAAAATTTCAAGTTCCAGAACACTATATCTGGCATCACATAGCCATTCATTTTAAATTTCTTTCTGATTGATTCAATTTCAGTAGTCACCGGGCCACACCAAACTAAATCGCCAGTATGAGTGAAAATGAAAATTTTCTTTATCATCTTATCTGTGCTCAGGTTGCATTCAAGAGCCATATTTAGGACTTTATACAAAATCTCCGGAATTTCAAAAAAGATGTCATCATAAGATTTCAAAGTCTTGAGCTTAGATCGAAGATCTTCTCCTTCAATCTTTATAAAGTCCACATCATCTGAGGCATTCCGTACAGCCACTTTTCCTTTCCATGGGCTCTCACAGAATTCAGAAGTTAGAAGACTAAAAGCATAGCAAAAGTTCGAGAAGTTATAATATGGTGCAGTACTGAAGACTGAAATGCAGTTGTGAAAGCATCCTTTGCTAGAGAAGTCTTCAACTACTCTCCTCCAATGATACTCTGCGATTTCCTCCCCAAATGCATAGTTCAACAGACTTAAAATCTCGTGAGGAAGCAATCTACTGAAATTGAATTTTGGCTTCACCGACCGCTTCAGATACCGAAGGTGGCGACAAATTCGCTCGTCATCATGTTTAAAGAATAACTTTTTGTAAGTTTTCATAGCAAAAAAGGGGACTCGATCATATGGAAGACTGTCCCACTCGCGACGGCTCATGTAAGTCTCAGGCAGCTCCAAGGCTTTGCGAAGTGGGATAAGGACCTGTTTTCGCAAACGTTCTCGAACTCGATAAACATAGTGAGCCTCCTCAATCCCTCTGTACTCAGCATCAGAATCATAAGGGAAGAGCTTTCTAGCAACACTCTCACAAAAGAGAGTCGAACGATCATAAGAAGAGTCAAGAGAAGGACACCACTTGGCAGCCAAACTAATCTTATCAATCTGGCCAGCATTCAAGAACTCAAGATCGGATTTTAACAGTCGAGCAAAGATATCGGATATATGTTCATATAAAAAGCGATAATCCTCGTCATTATTGTATTTCTCAATGGCCTTTTTTGCCATTAGAATTCTTTTCTGGTCCCTCAACCGCATTGTCATTTGCTTCTCCCCGGGTGGTTCTTCAACTATTTTTGAATATTTCCGCTTTACTTTTTTGTAATTCTTCATCACAGTAATTTCTCTCCTCGTATAAAATTCATATTTCCGAATTTCATAGCCATAGAGGAGCCGGTAAAGAATTTCGAGCAAGTCTTTCAAATAACCGAATTTGGCAAACACCTCGAGATTGTATGCTAGTGATTTAGGGTGACATTTGTAGAGCCATAAAAGTGAGGCAAAATACTTTTCTTTGCCATCTTTCCTAGGAGGAATTGTTTTTCTCAAGAAGCAAATAATTTTGAGGGTGGTAAGTGAATTGTGGTTCCAAGATTTCTCTAAAAGGAATTTCAGAGCATTCAGACTCTGTTGATTGTGCCCCCACTTGTAAAGATCTATGCAAGGATGACAAAATGCAAATTGATACCACTCGAAATAATATAAAGGTGGCATGAATTTTTGCTTATCAAAACTGCCACTTAGCAATAAATCCATGAAGGGGTCTTTGATATTGAGATGATGATCAACAGATGTGGATGGATGATCATGATGGACTTCTGGTGGCCCCAATAACCTAAACCCATGATGAGAAGGATTGGGTTTGGGAGGGTGGAATAGCAGAGCAGAAGAAGAAGATGTGCATTGCTTTCGGTATTGTAAAAAATAATGAACTTGTGTCAAACCTCTCCGCGCTTTATTGATAGGCATAAACATACGAACTAGAAGAAAAACCTGGTTAATAGGAAAAACACTCTTAAAACAACATATATGTTTATACCAAAATCAAGAAAAAAAAATGAATATTTTAAACAGGCAGTAGTAGGACGTAGTGAACAGTGAACACAATAATACTACAATCAAATCATGCCCAATTTCCTTCTATTACCAAAGACCTCAGCTTTATCAAATTTTCAAACGAATAATAACAACAAACACACACAGACAGACAGAGAAAAAAAAAATTGCGTGAGCATGCAGCAACAAAAACAATACATACCATTTGAAAGGGATCAGATCTTCATACACATTGACAGAGACAGAGTAGATTAAAATTGTGAGCTTGACCTCTCACCCTTCCGATGCCTTACCTCTGAGGCCGACCGGTTACCGTTGTTGAATATCACCGGCAAAAATAAGAAGAAGACCACACTACCATACTATTTGTGTCTGCGGCGATAGAGAGAGAGAGAGAGAGAGAGAGTGTGTGTGAAAAAAATTTATTTATTTATTTATTTATCAGAGAAAAAGAGAGTTTTTAAAAATTAAATACTATATTTATTTACGTAAGCTGTGTCAAATATTTAAGCTGAGTTATAGCTAGTTAGGATTCAAAGAAAGAAATATATTTGGTAGAGTGTTTTAAAAAATCTAGAATATTATCTTGTATATAAAAAAAAAATAAAAATCTAGAATATTTGAATCCTTTTAAGATTAGGTTTGGTTAGGGAGTTGTATTAGTTGTGATTGTGGAAGTATCAAGTGACTACTAAAGTGTGCATTTGGCATTGGCCAGATTTATTATTATTATTATTTTTTTTTTTATGGGAGATTTATTATTATTATTTAGCTTATTAAATAATGTAAACAATTTGTTATATGTAAATTGAAAATAATATGGACTAAATTGACTGTTACCAAAATGTAAGGATCACATTTACTGTGTCTCCAAAATGTAGGGGCCAAAATAGTGTTTTCACCTACATAAATTTCATTAAAAAATTAAATAAATAATAATTTTACGCTATTTTTAAAATTTTTAGAGCATCTTCAATAGGCTTTTCAAAGCTATAAAAATTAAAATTAAAAAAAAAAAAAAACCCTTCAACCACATTTAAATTTTTTTTTTTAGAGTTACTATTGTGGCTCTCTTGAAGAAGAGAGAGTACAGTAGTACTATAGCAACTCCAGAAAATGTTCTCCCTTAAAATAATTCTTGAATAAAAAGTGATTTTTTTAATGAAAAATCATTTTTTGGGTTGGTTAGATTATGACTGATTTATTCACATGTCAGGATGGTGACCCTCGTTTGTCTAGTTTTGGTCTTATGAAAAATAGTCGAGATGGAAAAAGCTACAGTACTAATTTAGCTTACACTCAGCCAGAGTTTTTATGGACAGGTAATTACATCGAGCATGTATCCTTCTAAATGACTGATTTTTTTTTTTTTTTTTTGGTGAAAGACTGTTCATTAACAAAACTAGGAAATAACAAGAGGTTCAGAACATATCCTGTTAAAGTACATCCTGTTGAATTCATCCTCAAAAACATCAATCATGTTCATAGACAGACTATCAAATAAAGAAAAATCAACAAGCTGAATGACTGAAATTTGATTTTAGGGTCTATTTCCTTCTTCCAATGCATTTTGCAACTTATCATTACCTAAGTTTGATGAAATGGTCAGATTGTCTCTCACCAACACTATGGACATAAAATAGAACAGCCTAGGTATTACTTTACTAAAGCAGAATACTATCATAACCCTCCTCTGTCACTTATTGACATGTTATATTAGTGTGACAAAGTAATAAGTAGCTTGTTTATGCAGTACTATTGAACTCCAAGTTTGAGTTGGTTGTACCCTTGCTAATAATGCATTTAATAAGAAAATGTTGTGAGCTATATTTAAAGAGCTGCGAGTTGTCAAATACATGCAAATACTGTTTCTTCTGAGTAGTATTGCCCTACACTAGTGTTGATATGATAATTAAGATGCAGTTGATAATTACAGAGATATGAAGACCCACATCTAGTGAATTTGATTAGTGTCAAACTCTGCAGGAAGGGTCATCCCAAAGAGTGTGATCAACAGTTATGGAACAATTCTCTTGGACCTCTTAAGTGGGAAGCATATTCCTCCAAGCCATGTATGTTGTCTTCATTCCATAAACCCTGAGATTGTTCTCCATTTATTTGAATTCCCAGGTGTCTTCTTCTTCTTTTGTGCAATCACCATGGATTATAATTAGTATGTATAATCATATATCTGTAATGCTTCATCTTAAGGATCTAGAAATGGATTACAGCCTTGCATATGAGTCAAATATATCTTGAATGCATTCAATGTTACATTGGATTCCATTATGTATCTAAGTCGTGTAAGTTTTATTATTTATCTTTCTTTTATTTATTTATTTATTTTTCGACATCATTGCTACCTCAAACGATTTTGAACAATTGGGTAATGAGAAAGGCTCCACATGGAGTTGTGTGCTCATCAAGCAACTTGTTTTGCTTTACAATTCTTTATGAGCTTAGTTTGTCATGACTTTCAGAACTTCTAGGACATCCACAAGTTGTAGACTTGAGTTAATTACTGGCATTGAATAAAAACTCATTGGATATCCACAAGTAAAAACTCATTGGTACTTGTTTATATCAGTATTTGGGTTATGCTTACAAATACACAGGCACAACACCACACCCCACCCCCCCCCCCCCACACACACACACACACACACAAGCTGTAGATGGTTGAATCATATGATGGCCAACAATATTTTGACAGTTTCATAATTATTCAAGTGATTATTACAATTCCAGGCGTTGGACCTAATAAGAGGGAAAAATGCATTACTTCTGTTGATGGATTCATTATTGGAAGGACAGTATGCCAATGATGATGCTACTTATAAATTGGTTGAACTTGCTTCAAAGTGTCTTCAGTCTGGGCCTAGGGATTGGCCTGATACAAAGTTTCTTCTGGCAGCAGTTACACAACTTCAAATCTTGGAAAACTGTCTCTGTCTCTTCTGGTTGCACGTTCCTGCTACCTCCGATTCGCTTTTTGATGCATGTTCTAAAAATACAGTGGTGATGCCAACTATACTTTCCCCCCTTGTAAAAGGATGGATCTTACTGTTGTGCATGATATTCTGCTAAAAACGGGGTATAAACTATAAAGTTGAAGAGTGTGCAGAAAATATGAGGTATTTGAATGATCTCTTTTATAATTCACACTTTTTCTGGTTTGACTGTATAAAGTTCTGATACGATTTGGTAATGTTGATACTCAAGAGTCAAGAAGTCAACAAATCCTTAATCACAATTAGATTGAGTTTGAGTTGGCCAATTTTGGTAAACCCCAACCATTTTAGGAATTTTGGATTAAGGATTTTTGGTAAGACAATTATTTAAGATTAAATAAAGAACTTTTTCTTTCCTACATTTTGTGTACATTCGGATGTAAGGGAAAATTGTAAAAAAACATATATTAAACTATCACCTGATTCCCATCAGAAAAAAAAAAAAAAAAAACTATCACCTGATTTGTAATTGCCCCCTAAACTTTGAAATGACAAATTTGCCCCTCCTGGGGATTTCCAATTTTGAGTTTTTACGTTTTAGAAGGTTTAAGCGAATTCATTGTTTGGATAGGAATTATGGGGGATATTTGATGAAAACTCTCTTCAATTTGACAGAAAATAATAATGGTAGGATGATATTTGATGAAGCTAACGAACACGAATTGCCGCCCCTAATTGGAGGGGAATATTTGGGCTGATATGACAACTGGCCGGGATTTTAAGTGTATTTCTTATATTTGAGAAATTAGATATAGCCAATAAAATTTGGCCATGTGTTTAGGTTAGATTTAAATGAAAATGGTAATATAATTTATATGAAATAATATAATTAGATTTTTAAACTTATATTATATGATAAACATTAAGTTTTAGGTATTTAAGCGTAATGTAATATGAGAGGCTTACCAGATGTTACTTATTGCACACTAAACTGTCAAAGTTCAGGAAGTTGGAGAAAACATGTCAAACAACATTTTCTTTTTATCAACTTTAAATCATTGGAGTTTTACTGAGTATACATCTTGAACCTCTGAATCACGACTTCCAAAGTTCCTCTGATGAGACTCATGAGTTTGGATCATGAGCTGAAAATAAGATAATGTATCATGAGCTTGAACCATGGGTTTTGACGAGATAGTATTGCCATTGGTTTTTAACTATGGGCTTTGACGTTGTTTTGTGTAAATATGAGCTCTTTTGAGCTTTAAAAAAGATTCTTCCAAAATCCATAATAGGTTGATATGGTGCGAATTGCTAATGAAATAATGCCATATAACTGAAAAAAAAAACAGTCATCAACAATTCTTAACCTAATTATTGTATTTTCTTTGCTAGTGGGTTTGCTTACAAGATGGGTTTGATATATTTTAACTTTTTGACATTGATGCTGATATGAAGAGTTTATTAAAAAAAAAAAAAAATGCTAATATGAAGTTGTAGCCTACTGAATAAAAGAAATCATTAACATTGCATCATTGTACTATGGTTGAAAAATTAAATTTTCATTTAATTTGGATGTCTATGGTTGAAAAATAAATTTTCATTTAATTTGGATGTGTCTATGGTTGGAAAAAAAAAATTCATGTAAAAAAAATTATTTTAATTTTAATTTTTGTCCTTTTTTGGTTGTCCTATAGGTTCCTCTTTTTCACTTCCAGTCCATTAGAGTTTTATTTTATTTTATTTTGCTGAATCAATCCATTAGAGTTTTACCCAGGTCAAGTAGTTCAATTAATTTTCTCCCTTACAAAAGGAAGACAATGATACCAAGTGTACAAAAGTTGGCACATAGCTAGTGCATCACCACCTACAAGAGCCATTGACTACCTTGACCCATGGAGATATAATAGAAAAGCACCAACGAGAGGCGGAGCCGGGGGGGGGGGGGGGGGGGGGGGAGCGGCGAGAGGGGGCAAGTGCCCCCCCTGACTCTTCCTAAAATATTCCATACGTAATACTATTAGGAATTTTTTTTAAAATGCTTTACCCTCCTTGATTCATAAATCAAACACAAATCAGGAAAAAAGCTTCTTGGCCCTGCTGAAATAAAAGGAAAATGACAAGCTTACCTAATGCCCAATATGTCAATGACAGCTTGTAAAAAAAAAAAAAATAAATAAAAAAGAGGGAAAAAGTTTCCTGACACAAGAAAAAATAAATGGAAGAATTTCCCTTAGGCACAATAGCACAAACCAAGAACTTTGACTTGTCAGCTATTAGCTTTTAATTATCATGCACTTAAACTTAGCATCATAATAATAATAATAATAATAATAATAATAATAATAATAATCATGCATTTTAGTGTCTTTCCTATGACATTTCAATTGATAGTCCTATATTTTACACAAATTTTTTTTTTGTCCTCAATTCCTTGACATTTCAGTTTTAAATTGTGGGTTTATGTTATGAACAAAAATTTTAATTATTTTGAAAAATAAATAGAAAGTCAAATTTTACTTATAGTTTCAAAAACAATCAAGAAAAGATAGTGAGACATATATACAACTTTGCAAGTAAATTGCTATACTTTTAATGTTTTTCAAATTAATTTATTTCCGCAATTTATTTTATAGTATTAACTTAAATGTCTAACTATAGTTTACGTTTAGTTAGTTTTTGTATGACACTTATAGTTGTTATTGCTTTTTTTTTTTTTTTTTTTTGTTAATATAGAATTTTTTTTCTATTTTTTTTTTAATATTGACTTCTAATTTTGCCCCCCTGAATTGAAATCCTGGCTCCGCCACTGGCACCAACAAACGGTCAATGACAAAGATAATAATAGCCAAACAATAGTTATAAAAATAGCAAAAGTGTAAAAGCAGAACCAAAGAGACAATAAAAAAGGTGTCAATGTTGAGATTTTGTGGACCCTAAAAAGGATTCAAACACACAAGAGAGTTAGAGAGAGAGGGTGAACACTTTCAAATAGGAGGTTCGAGGGGAAGGCTTTATTTGAATTCCTCGCTTCTCCAACGTTTTCCCTTGAGAAATCCTAAATATTGAAAGTACACCACATTTCCATAAAAAATTTCAAACAAATGTGACAGAAAATTTAAAACTTCAACAAATTGAGACATCACCATTACCCAGTAGTTGTGTTCCTCAAATTTTGATTCATCCCTTCACAAGTAACAGGCTGTTTAAAGAGCATAGAAATCAAGGTATGAATATGGGAGAGTTACAGAGTTATTCATTAATGGTTTTGGTCTAAAATAACTAGATTCTGCGAGAAGAGAGTGGAATTAGTGAGAAGAGATGTGGTTGTCAAGAAGGATTTCATCTTGGGTTAGGATTCAAAATTTCATTTTGGGGATTTTGAATTCAATCGGGTCTAAGTTGTTTACTAGTGAGGATGGTGTTGATTATAAGTGGGTCATGTGAGACTCACGTGGGATTTTTAATAGTAGTGGAAGTTGAGGTGGAAGGGCTGACGTGGAAGGATTATTTATATTTTAATTTAATTATGCCACGTGTGCATTCTGTTTGTCACCTAAGCAGATTCCGTTAGTCAATTAACAGTAAGTACCAAATTGATTGTGACTTGAAAATATCAGGGACTAAACTAACTGCTTCCAAAATGTAGGGACCAAATTAACCGTAACCCCAAAACATAGGGACCAAAATGGTGTTTTTGCCCAAAAAAAATTTGAAGTACTAACGTGCGCTTTTGAGAAGAATGGAGGGCTAAAAAATGCCACATATCAAAAAGGTGTCATTGATAAGTGAATTAACAAATCCATGTGTAAGCAAAAATCAGTTCACTCCATCTCTCTCACATATACATAAACCCTTGTCAAGTATCTTTCTTGTCTCTCCTTTTTTTGGTCCTCTATTAGTATTTTTTTCCTTTTCTTTTTTCACTTTTTTGCATATCTTTTTTCACTCAGTTCACTCCATATCTTTTTTCACTTTTCTGCGTTCCTTTCATTGGTTTGCTGTTTCAGCTCAGACCAAGAAAGTCCAGTAATGACGACCTTCTTCTCAATCTAATTGGCTGATTATATAACTAAGTTCCTAGCTAGCTTAGCTCTAAGTCTAACGACCAGGGACGGAGCCATTTTTTTGACCACTGGATTTTGGGAAATTTTTTTTAAAGGTATGTTTGAGCTTCATTTAGTATTGTTATTTCATCTTAAGAAATAACAATAGTTCAACGTTTATATGTATAAAATGTTAAGACCATGTGTGAATTTTATTTTATTTTTTTTCTTCAGATAGTGAGTTTTATCTTTTAGTTTAATTGAATAATTAATTACATAATGAAATATAAAAGTGGATTTTCATTTTTGTTTAAACTCTAGCATCACCCGCCCTTAATCAAAATCCTGACTTCATTCCTGCTAACGACCTTTGTTTGTATACACTTGTATAGTATATTCCTTGTGTACTTGGAGTATACTATAGTATACATTGTTCTTGCATCTGAATAGGCGTAAACACACACACATATTTTTTTGATAAGTAATAAAGATTTATTAACATAAAAAAAAGAAATTTTAAAAAAAAGAAGAAGAAAAAGCACCCAAGTAAGTGAACTATAAAAGTGATACAATCAATTACAAAGATTGGTTTCTTGATGCTAACTCTCTGCCTCAAATCCATCTCTCTCTCTCCCTATCTTCTCATCGTGAAATTTGCCACTTCCCCTCAGTCCATAAGAACTCGACGTTGCAATATCAAGTTTTCCTTTCTCCATTAGACTTATATAAATAAATAAAAATAAAAAAGTTTTTATCTCTCCATTAAATTCCAGGAATAGATAAATTCTTGTTTAGGTTTGATGTTCTAGAGGTGCCTATTGAGGAACATTGATTGACGGCTTGCAATGATAATGCACACTGTGATTGGATGTAGTGCCTATTTGCACTACATCCACATTGTAAGGTTTCCTCAATTGATTAATATGTCCCTCAATAAAAAATTTTAGATTTATTTTCCTCAACTCTTTCTATTTTTCGTTTGGATTTTTCTATGTGTTTCCTGTGCTTTATACACTTTATACACTCATATTCATACTGCCTAACAAGAAATATCCACTTTACTTGTTAATAATAATAACAAATTACTTATTTTGTGCAGGTTTCGTCATGCCTCCTAAGGTTAAGGAGTCATATCCCACGATATTTGCCTTGTGTCTAGGTATTTTTACCATGCAAAACAGAGTTTCATTTACTTACACTGCAAGCAATGTCCAAGACATGCCATATGGTCAGCACACCGATTCAATTCTCTAAAACAGTGAACAATTTGAGTCCACTATCCTTTAGAATGACCTTAATATCCTCGAAATGAGAATTTAGTATATCAGGGACTATGCGCTTGTTCATCACAAAATCAATGGAATCTTTACAATCCCCAACAATTACCCAACAAACCAAACACTTCCTCTTCGACTTTGGAGATCATCCAGTGATTTTAAATGTGGATGGGTCAGTTGTATATGTAAGAGGTTCTGTACATGCTGGTCAATCACCTTTTCCAGCAAATTGCCCAGCATGTTCAAATAGTGAGTTTTATCTTTTAGTTTAATTGAATAATTAATTACATAATGAAATATAAAAGTGGATTTTCATTTTTGTTTAAACTCTAGCGTCAGCCGCCCTTAATCAAAATCCTGACTTCGTTCTTGCTAACAACCTTTTTTTGTATACACTTGTATAGTATACTACTTGTATACTTGGAGTATACTATAGTATAGTATAATACAAAGAGTATACTATACTATACTTGGAGTATACTATACTATACTATACATTGCTCTTGCATCTGAATAGGTGTAAACATGCACACATATTTCTTTGATAATTAATAAAGATTTATTGACATAAAAAAAAAAAAAAAAAAGGACACCCAAGTAATTAAACTATACAAGTGATACAATCAATCACCTTTCCCAACAAATTTCACAACATGTCTAGAACCTCCTACATATACAACTGACCCATCCATATTTAAAATTATTGGATGCGGTTGGGACGTAGGGTTTAGCATGGACACGGTTGCATGCGCGTCCTACACAAATTTTTAATAAAAAAATGGCGTAAATGCACTTTTAGTCCCTACATTTTGACCCGATTTCTATTTTGGTCCTTACATTTTATTTTTACCATTTTTAGTCCCTAAACCAATTAACGCGTGACATTTAAGTCCTTACTGTCACCCAACTAACAGAAAATGCTGACGTGGCTGACGGCATAGTAAAATAATAATTAAAAAATCTATTTTAGCATTAAAAAATTGCCACGTCAGAATTTAAATTAAAAAAAATTAATTTATTAAATTTAACTAAATAAAAAAATTAAAAACAAAATTAAAAACAAAAAATCAACCCCAATACAGATCAAAACACCACAATCCTATCTCAACGGTGCTTGTGGTTTCTTTTTCTTTTTTGTTTTCTTCTTTCTTTTTCTTTTTCTTCCCCAGAGCGGTCTCTCTCTCAGTTTCTCTGCCTCCATTCTTTCCTTTTCTTCTTCTTTTTCTTCTTTCTCACTCTATCTTGGTGCTTAGCCTTCTTGAACTCTCTTTATCTCTTGATTTTGCTCAAACCCAAACCCAAACCATATGCCTCAAGCTCCTCTCTCAAATCAATAGGTCTTTCTCTTTGGCATTTTTTTTTTGTGTGGGTTTCTGTGCATATGATGTTGCCGACTTGCCGTGGTGAGGTGGAGGGCGTGGTTTTGTAGGGATCGGCGTGGTGGAGGTTTAAGTTTGTGGATCGACGTGGTGGAGGGTGTGGGTTTGTGGTGATCGGCATTTGTGGTGGAGTTTTGGTGATTGTTTGGTGGCTGGATCGGAAATGGTTGGTGGCTGGATTGAAGTTTGGTGGTGGGTTTCAATGGCTGGATTGAAGTTTGGTGGTGGGTTTTGGTGATGGCACAGATCGAAGTTTGGTGGTGGGATTCGTTCACAGATTGGAGTTTGGTGATGGGTTTCGTCCTCAGATCGAAGAGGAATGGCACTTGAACTAGCTGAGTTTTTTTTTTTTCTTAATCAGATTTGGGTGGGGTAGTTTGCTCCGATGGGTTTGTGTGGGTAGTAGATGGGTTTATTGTTTTGGATTTGTGGTGGATAGTTGATGGTTTTGTGGTAGATTCCGGTGGATTTGTGGTTGTGATTTGAGGGCAGTCACGGGTCAGGAAAGAAAATTCTGTGTTTAGGTTTGTGTTCTTGAGTTCTTTGATCTGGGTTGGATCTGGGTTGGAGTTCTTGTTTTATCATGTTCTTCACGAGTTTTTTTTTTAATTTTTCATTTAGTTAAAATTAATAAATTAATTTTTTTTAATTTAAATTTTGACGTGGAAATTTTTTAATTATTATTTTACTGTGCCGTTAGCCACGTCAGCATTTTCTGTTAGTTGGGTGACGGTAAGGACTTAAATGTCACGCGTTAATTGGTTTAAGGACTAAAAATGGTAAAAATAAAATGTAGGGACCAAAATAGAAATTGGGTCAAAATGTAGGGACTAAAAGTGCATTTACGACTAAAAAAATAACCTATTGCAACGAGATTTTCAAAGTAAATCGTTGCAATATATAGAATTTATTGCAACGAAAATCTAGGATTGCATAAATCTATTGCTTTTTTTTTTTAATAAAAAAAATAACCTGTTGCAATCTATTACTATACTTGATGTTGTTCACCGTTTTAGAGAATTGAATCGATGTGCTAAACATATGGCATATCTTAGACGTCACTTGTAGTGTAAGAAAATGAAACTCTGGACAGAATCCATTCCAAGGGGCTAAAGCGTTGCTTAGAGGCAGAGCTACTACCCAATACTGCAAAGAGGGTTTCTAAGGAGATGAGACTAAAGAAGAACATGTAACCTACAACAGGCTTAAGGCAGTTGACACTAATGCATTGGTCATTCATCATGGCAACTTAAATGTGTCATTTGGATTTTTTATCTCAACAAATCTTCTCTATCATTTCCCCTTTAGGATGTGTTTGTTTGGAGGTGAAATAGAATGGATAGAAAACTTTGGAGAGAAAAACTTTTTGTTGTATTTCGAATTTTTCATCTTTTATGCATATCTTTAATTTGTTAGTATAGTACTTAGATATGTTTTTTGAATTGCAAAACAGGTTAATGAAAAAATAATTATTTTAAAAAATGATTTATTTATTTTTAAAATTTTTTAAAAAATTTAATAAAAAATAACCTATTGTAACAAGATTTTCAAAGTAAATCGTTGCAATATATCGAATTTATTGCAATGAGATTTTCAAAAAATTTCCATTTTTTCTTTATTTTTCTTTTTCTCTTAATCTCTCAGATTAACAAAGATGTTAGTTTTCTTTAATCTATTTGCGATTTGTAAAAGCATGCGGATCTATTTTCCGTACTGCCACCCCCACCCCCACCGAAAAAAAAAACCAATGAATCAAAAGATGAAAAACCTGGAGGCGAGAATAGAGTACAAGAAGAGAGTAAAAGAAAAAAAAAAAGAAAAAAAAGAAAAAGAAATGTCATTTGACAAAAAGCAAGAAAAAGAAGAAGAAAGCCCTAAAATAATGTCTTCTCTACCTCAAATCCATCTCTCTACTGTGAAAGTCTAATTTGCCACTTTCCCTCAGTACATTAAGAGTAATCTCCGGCAATCTGCAATAGGTACAAAACCCCTTTCACATTGTCTTTGTGTTTTTTTTTATTGTTAGGGTTTTAGAAATATGACCTCTCCACCCAAGTAAGTAAACTATACAAGTGATACAATCAATCACATTTCCCAGCAAATTGCACAACATGTCTGAAACCTCCTACATTTACAACTGACCCATCCACTTTAAAATCACTGGACGTGGTTGGAATGCAGGGTTTAGCCTGGACACGGTTTCATGTGCGTCCTACACAAATTTTTAATAAAAAAAATAACCTATTGCAACGATATTTTCAAAGTAAATCGTTACAATATATGGAATTTATTGCAACGAAAATCTAGTGTTGCATAAATCTATTACTTTTTTTTTAATAAAAAAATAACCTATTGCAACGAGGATATTAAGGTCATTGTAAAGGATAGTGGACTCAAACTTGATGTTAGGGGTGTGCAAACCATCACCGAAGCCAACAACACCGACCCTCCCACACTGCCATTGGCATCAACTGATGGAGCCGATGCCGGCGATCAGAACGCGAACGGAGCTCCGATGCCGATGCAGTGAGGACATCGAAGACGTAAAGCACACACCGAGTAGAGTTGAACCTAACCGATACAAACAGAGTTATACAGAAATAATTTCAGATCAGGGATATGGCGTCGTTTAGGTGTGTATCCATTTAAAACTTTTTTACTGAAATTTTGTCGTATTGGGTTATTATAAAATTAAAAAGAAAAAAAAAACACAAAACACAAAACACAAAACACAAAACGGCATCGTTTTATGTAGGTTTTCAGACATACCCCACTATAACTCACTTCTATTCGCACTTGGGGCCCTTAACTCTCTCTCTCGCTCTCGCCGAGTCGCCAGTCGCCTCTAGCCAGTCCCTGGCTTGAGTCACGCCTCACAGCAGCAGCAGCTCACCGCATGGTAAGCCATCAACCCCTTTCTTTTGGTTTTAATTGAAACGGAGTGAGAGAGATTGTGTTTGTAGTTGTAGGTACTAAGATTGGACAAAGGCGTGCGTGTGAGTTGTTGTTGTTGTTCAGTACTCAGTAGGGAAGTTGTGAGTTAGAGATGGAGAGTGTAGAAAGCGTAGAAGAGTTAAGGGTTTGTTTATTTAGTTAGTTTAGTTAGAAGAGTGTAGAAAGAAAGCGTAGAAGGGTTAGTTTTTATACTGTGCACTAGTTTAGTTTATAATTAGTTTATACGGCATGCAGTTAATTTATTTAGTTAGTTTATATATAATTTATTTAGTTAGTTTTTACTTATTTATTTATTTAGTCAGTTTAGTTAATTTATTTTATACCATGTAAATTTATAATACTCTCTTGCTTATAGTTAATGCTTGTCAGTTTAGTTGTTATCAATTTTTCAATACTTATTTTATTTGTCACAGTCTACTAAGTAGTAAGCACTAACATTTTTTTTTTTTCTTTTAGCATTTTAATTTTTGAGGGAGACGAGATTGAGAGAGTTCACACTTTCAATCATTCACCGAGAGGTAATCACTAAATAGTAAACACTCACTATATTCAACATTATGGTTTTAAATTTTTAGTACTTAGTAACAAATGCTTTAAATTTATATATAATCATATATAAAATTAGCTTTTATTTTATATTTATTCAATATAAATATAAAATAAAATCTAATTCTCGAGTTTTGAATTGTTGTTAATATTAGTGACATGAATTGTTGAGTAATGATTAATGATTGTTAGTCTGTTATTGTTGCCTTGTTGTAACTAAACTGATTAGTTATTACTATTATTGAATCTGGTTGTGACATTCATTGATTGAGAATGAGCTATTTGATACTACATTTGTTGGAAAAATTATAATTTGATATTGTTGTTGAAACTTTGTTTTTTTGTTGTTTGGACATTTTTTTATTAGATGGATGTCGATTCTCTACTTGGATTTGGTGCACCTGGAGACCCAAACCTACCTCCTCCTAGTCTTGGTAGTGCTAACCCTAACCCACCTGAACCTGCAGCACCAATTGGACTTGGTGCATCACTTCCCCCACTATCACCTAAACAAGCTGGTAAGGACCCGTCTATAGTATGACAAAACTTCATTAAGTTGGCTGGTTTTTATCCCAAAAATCCTAGATCTCAATGCAAGTATTGTAAAAATCAATATAAATGTCATGGTATGAAAAATGGTACTTTGGGCATGTTGCAACACATGAAGGTGTGTAAGAAATGGCCTTTTCCCCATGATGATAAGCAAAAAACTTTGTCTTTCCAAGCGAAGAGAGAATGGGAAAGTGGTTCAAATGTGTTAGTGATTGCAAATTATAGTGAAGAGAGGATAAGGTTGGCATTGGCAAGGATGATTGTCATTGATGAATTGCCTTTTAAATTTGTGGAGCATCAAGGCTTTCAAGAATTTATGGAAATAGTTGAGCCTAGGTTTCCTATTCCCCATCGCACTACCATTGCAAGGGCTTGTATGAAGATTTATTCTAGTGAGGCCGCACACTTTATTGATGGGGATTGGACTTACCAAAAGAAAATCTTGAACTTTTGCCCTATAGCTAATCACAAAGGGGACACCATAGGTAGAGTGGTTGAGTCATGTTTGTTGAAGTGGGGTATAGACCGGTTGTTTACAATCACCGCGGACAATGCTAGTTCTAATGAGGTGGCAATTGATTATGTGAAGAAGAAAACAAAAGAAAGAGATAGTAGCATATTGGATGGTGAGTTCATGCGTATGCGTTGTTGTGCGCATATCTTGAATTTGATTGTGCAAAGTGGGTTGAAGTCCATTCATGAATCAATTGCCAAAGTTCGGAATGCGGTGCGATATGTAAGAGCCTCTCCTGCAAGGTTTGAGAAGTTTCAAGAATGTGTTGAAAATGAGAAAATCAAAACCAAATATTTGTTGTCCCTTGATGTGCCAACAAGGTGGAATTCCACTTATCTCATGTTAGATTGTGCTTTGAAATTTGTGAGAGCATTTGATAGGTTGGAAGAGGAGGATGGGCATTACAAACTTTATTTTTGTGTAGCGGATGGGAATGGGAAAAAGCCCATTGGTCCTCCTAATTATCTTGATGGGGAAAATGTCAAGACCTTTGTGAAATTTCTTGGCATATTTTATGAGGCGACACTTAGATTTTCTGAGTCCTTGTTTGTCACTTCTAATACGTACTTCCATGAGCTAATTAGCATTGAAGATCAATTGCAACAGTTGTGTAGTGTTGATGGGGATCCACTTTTGAAGAGTATGGCGGTAGAGATGAAAAAAAAATATGATAAGTATTGAGGAAGTATGGATAATATCAATTTGATGCTTTTTGTTGCTGTTGTTCTTGACCCTAGGTATAGATTGAAGTATGTAAAGTTTTGGTTTAGGGAGTGGTATGGAAAGGAGAAGGGGGATGCGATGAGCTCTAAGGTTCGAGATGCATTGAAGAGGTTGTATGTGGAGAGAGTGGGTCAAAATGGAGCTTCGAGTTCTAGTGGTAGTGGTGCTTCATTGTCTAGGGACTCCAGGCCAAGTGTTGGCAATGCTTCATTGTCTGATCGCATTAAAAGTTATAATAATAGGTTTAAGCAACACTTGGCGGATGAGGACAGTGTGGAAATCAAATTTGAGTTGGATAGGTATTTGTTGGAATCTTCTGAGGACCCTGATGTGGAAGATTTTGACATCTTGATGTGGTGGAAAATGAATTCTTCAAGATATCAAGTCCTTTCCCAAATTACCCGTAATGTGTTAGCTATTCCTGTCTCTACAGTTGCATCTAAGTCTACTTTTAGTACGTAGGGACGTGTTTTGGATTCGTTCCGTAGTTCACTATCTCCTAATACAGTTGAAGCCCTTATTTGTACCCAAAATTGGTTGAAGGATGCAAAGAAAAAAAGACCAATAAAACTTCGGGAGTGCATGGATAATGTGGAGGATATGGATGGTTTTGAGATTGACACTGGTAAATATATGTTCATTTTGTTTGTTGTATATATCAATTGTTTATTTATTTGCTCAATGCTTACGAATCATTTTATTTTGAATGGGATTGTAGAAATTGCATCAGTTTGCCCAATGTCTATGGAGGAGGATCCAAGCACTGTTGTGTTGGATGATGATGAGTGACGTGCTGCTCTTTGCTTGAAGTTAGCTAGTAGTTAGTATTATGTAAGCATACTTGCTATTATCATTCGTTTGTGTTAATTATCAATATTATATTGTTCATAAACGTTTTATTGTTATTAACACATGTTTATTTTGTTTTGTTTAGTATTTTGTAGGAATTCTAGAATGATGCATAGTGCACAGACTTACTAGACAAAGGACTTACAAGAATTAGCATTCTTTTGCCTATATGCTAATTATATTTGTACATGTTATTTGTAGTGGACTTTTCACTAATGGTAGTTATTTAGGTATTCATGGGTGGGATTATTATTGGGGATACAAGCAATTAGCATTCTTTTGCCTAAATGCTAATTTAATTTGTATATCTTTCTTTTGGCATTTGTGGACAATGACAAATGGTTCTGTAATATGTTATTAAGTTGATACATTAACGCTTATTGTTATTGACACTGACACACACAGTGTGCATCGATTTCAACTATGAAAAAACCGCTCTCTATCGGTTCGATAATAAATTTGAAAAAAAACTGCCCTTACTAATCCGCGCACACCCCTACTTGATGTTGTTCACCTTTCCCAACAAATTGCACAACATGTCTAGAACCTCCTACATATACAACTGACCCATCCACATTTAAAATCATTGGACGCGGTTGGGACACAGGGTTTAGCTTGGACATGGTTGCATGCGCGTCCTACACAAATTTTTAATCAAAAAATAATCTATTGCAACAAGATTTTCAAAGTAAATCATTGCAATATATGAAATTTATTGCAACGAAAATCTAGTGTTGCATAAACCTATTGCAACAAGGATATTAAGGTCATTGTAAAGGATAGTGGACTCAAACTTGATGTTGTTCACCCTTTGAGAGAATTGAATCGGTGTGTTGACCATTGGGCACATCTTGGACGTCGCTTGTAGTGTAAGAAAATGAAACTCTAGACAAAATCCATTCCAAGGGGCTAAAGCTTCGCTTAGAGGCGGAGCTACTACCTCTTATTAGATTGACATTAATTTTTGGCTTTAATCCATGTGACCTTTAAACTTTTTAGACCGA
Source organism: Quercus ilex subsp. ballota (assembly GCA_032727855.1). Classification (NCBI taxonomy): domain Eukaryota; kingdom Viridiplantae; phylum Streptophyta; class Magnoliopsida; order Fagales; family Fagaceae; genus Quercus; species Quercus ilex. The sequence goes on along the minus strand of CM064910.1, from coordinate 11,523,058 downwards.
TTAATTTCACAATTTTTAATTGGGTGCTATTGCCAACCCCTCTTTTATTAGAGCATGTATGTATGACACTTAAATAATATTGGCTCCTTGCTCTCTACATCACACATCTAATTTTTTTTAATTGCAATTTTGATGAAGTATACGATGCCAGGGAAAAAGTTGAATAGTAGGTATGTGTTAAATTTAAAAAAAAAAAAAATTGTTATGGTGAATTCTTTTTAAGACGGTCTGAATCTTTTCTCTTATTTTTTCAGTCATGAAAATTCCTAGGTGTTTCAAAACCTTGATCTGTACAAGGAAAAGTTTAAGCAATTGAGAGGACAGATTAGTTACTTCAAGACTACTTTAAGGACTAATAGAAATTTTTTTCTTTTTAAATTTGTTCTATTTTTTTTTTTTTTTTTGAAGATTTCAGTGGAGACGTATATTGATTTTCATTCCAACTTCCCAGTACAAACTCTCTCTCTCTCTCTAATTGACACACTTCAGAGAAGGTTGCACCACACAAATCATAAAATCCTGGTTTCTTGAAGCGCATCCTTAAAATTGAATAAACACTTTAAATTTGAATTTCCTTTTGTTTCTTCATTTGTGGCAATGATGATAATGATACATCCACCAATTCAATTGACCCATTAAACTTTTCCGGAATGACAAAATCAATATCTTCAAAAGATGGTGTAGGCAATAGAACCTTGCTTTGATACACATCAACCTCGAAAAGTGGTGTAGGCAATAGAACCTCACTTTAATAATCAATATCTTGAAAAGTTGTTGTAGACAATAAATCCTTGCTATGATACACAACATCAACCTCGAAATAAGTCACTTTGTCATTCATGTCTTTTGCTTTGGCCTCATATTTGTTACACAGTACTTGATACATGTGAATTTCAACATTTATTACATAGTACTTGATCAATTTCAACATCATCAACAATTGCCATGATAGGAACCCAATAGTTCTATCAAGACACAAGATTAGCTATAGTAGTTCTTCGAGGGAACTAGGCCTCCTAGAGAAGATTAGAGATAGAGAAAGAAGAGAATTAGAGAAACAGAGTAGAAGTATCGTATTATTTCATCTATATCTCAATTACAATCCTGATCCCTTACTTGTAGGAGTACAATTGGTAACATTCTGTTATACAAATAGTTTTAGTCCTTTCTAACTAATTAACTAACCAATTAACAATACAACTGCCTCAAGTAACTAACTAATCCACCCATCAATGCAGCGGCCAAATTCTAACTTCCAACTCAATACTTTAGCTGATATCAACACAATAGCCAAACTCTATCATTCCATCCCCTTTAAAAACTTTGCAGGGTAAGAATGTTCTAATCTTCAACCGACCTTTTTGAGTTTATAGATGGACTGATGTAGATAAGATTTTGAGTTTAAATGTGTAGTTATAGATGGATTGATGGAGTTTTGAGTTTAAATGTGTTGATTTTACACATTTTCTATAGATAGAATTTTCTTATATATGGATTGATGTAAACACTTTTTGAATTTAAATCATATCTCTCAATGCTAGAAAGGAAATGGTTAAGTGTTAATGATGAAATTTAGGAATAATTTTTATGAGATGGTAGAGATCATACACATATTTTCTAATTTAAACTCAGTTAAATCAACATGGTATTGCAATTAGCTTAACTAGCTGAATTCCCGCACGATGTGCGGTGCAACTTATTATTAGTTTTCTCCAATATTTCAATAAGTTTTACCAAGAATCTTGTAGCTTTCAATAGAGACATTGATGATTTAAATCTCCCAACTATCGATGTATAAAAAATTTCAATAAATTTCCTTGTAAAAATTGTAATATTTAGTTATTTTATAGAGAAAATAGAAAGACACTAAGATTGCATGATATAGTGGTTAATATTGATAAGCATGTTTCATGCCTACTAAAAAAAATGCATATATCATTCTATTTTTTTATTTTACATTCTTGATTGTGTATTACTAATTTTTCCCCATTTTTGTTGGAGCTTCAATTGTTGCATGATATAGTGTTTCAATTGTTTCTCACATTTAAAGAAAAATTGTTTCTCATATAAATCTTAGAAAAATGATATTAAAACTTCATTATACTATAGCAAAATAAATATATTTATTCTAACACACAGACACACACACATATATCCAATGTGACTGAAAGGAGTTAGAAAATTTAAATGATTAAGATTAATTTTAGTGAATTCACAAATATTTAATTTTTTATGACTTTTGTGTTAATTGTTGTCAAAGCAACTAAACATAAGTAAGAATGTCATATTCTAAATTTATTATTATTATTCCAACTAAAAATTATCTCTTACATAGAGTTTATAAAAATAATCATATAAATTCATTTAATATAAATAATTAATGCACAACTATAGATAATTAATATATGCATTTACTCTAAAGCTAAATACTATCATAACCCTCCTCTGTCACTCATTGACATGTTATATTAGTGTGACAAAGTAATAAGTCGCTTGTTTATGCAGTACTATTGAACTCCAAGTTTGAGTTGGTTGTACTCTTGCTAATAATGCATTTAATAAGAAAATGTTGTGACCCATATTTAAAGAGCTGCAAGTTGTCAGATATATGCAAATTCTGTTTCTTCTGAGTAGTATTGCCCTACACTAGTGTTGATCTGATAATTAAGATGTAGTTGATAATTACAGAGATATGAAGACCCACATCCAGTGAATTTGATTAGTATCATACTCTGCAGGAAGGGTCATCCCAGAGAACGTGATCTACAGTTATGGAACAGTTCTCTTGGACCTCTTAAGTGGGAAGCATGCATATTCCTTCAAGCCATGTATGTTGTCTTCATTTCATAAACCCTGAGATTGTTCTCCATTTGTTTGAATTCCAAGGTGTCTTCTTCTTCTTTTGTGCAATCACCATGGATTATAACTAGTATGTACAATCATATATCTGTAATGCTTCATCTTAAGGATCTAGAAATGGATTACAGCCTTGCATATGAGTCAAATATATCTTGAATGCATTCAATGTTACATTAGATTCCACTATGTATCTAAATTGCGTAAGTTTTTATTGCTTATCTTTCTTCTTCTTTTTTGACATCATTGCTACCTCAAACGATTGTGAACAATTGGGTAATGAGAAAGGCTCCACATGGAGTTGTGTGCTCATCAAGCAACTTATTTCGCTTTACAATTCTTTATGAGCTTAGTTTGTCATGACTTTCAGAACTTTTGGGACATCCACAAGTTTTAGATTTGAGTTAATTACTGGCATTGAATAAAAACTCATTGGACATCCACAAGAAAAAACTCATCGGTACTTGTTTATATCAGTATTTGGGTTATGCTTACAAATACACAAGCACAAACTCACAAACACACACACACACACACACACACACAAAAGCTGTATATATGGTTGAATCATACGATGGCCAACACTATTTTGACAATTTCATAATTATTCAAGTGATTATTACAGTTCCAGGCATTGGACCTGATAAGAGGGAAAAATGCATTACTACTGTTGATGGATTCATTATTGGAAGGACAGTATGCCTTACAATAAGAATATGTACAGTACATTAATGGATTACAGTCTTGCATATGAGTCAAATTTATTGGGCTCTTATCTTAATAATAAAAAACAATTATCTTGAAACAAACCTCATAAATTTCAAATGCTTCACACAAAAGAAAAAGTTAACCAAAATTCCTTTTTCAGATAAAATACAATGCAGCTTATATAATAGAATAGGGGAAACATTGATACAAATGGTGATTGAAGGAACAATGGAAACAGTGCCAAACAACACAGATATGAAAACATTGTCTATGTAATACAAAAGGTGACTAAAGGGAACAATGAAAACAGTGCCAAAGAACACAAATATGAAAGCATTGTCTATGTAATACAAAAGGTGACTGAAGGGAACAATGGAAACAATGCCAATTATCAAGAACACTCATTTTGAAATGCAAATAACACAGATATTAAAAATTTTCTAAGTAATACAAGTGGTGATTGAAAGGAATAATGGAAAACAGTGTGCCAAATTATAAATTTTTTTAATGGAATTTCCACTCAAAAGATTATAAGGGGATAATAATGATGTGGGAAACAACAGAAATCCAAAAGAAAACACCATTTGGTTGCTGAAAAAGTGTACGAAAGAAAGATAAATCAAAATTTAAGAACTGAGTGTTTTCCATTTGGGAAAATAGAGCAACACAACACATAAAGATTTAAGCTTTTTACTCATTTTCTCAGGAAACAAACGAAAATAAGAACTTTCAAAATTTCTAATGAGAGAGAGAGAGAGAGAGAACTAACTTCTGTTTAGTTAAACCGGCAAAGGATGACAATTGACAACAATGGATTATAGCAAAGGTATAGATCTGAGAGGCAATTGTAAAGATTTGAATTGAAGGGTTTTGTGTTTATAAAATTTCCCACTCTTTTTCACTAAGGAGTGTGGACTTTTTTGAGCTTTGTTGTAATGTTGTACTTCGCGTGCAAGACGGACGGTGCCCTTAATCTTGCAATCATTAAACGGCATGTCATAAGTTGGTTCGGCTAAATGATTTTTTTTTTTTTTTTTAAGCTTGGCTAAATGATTGATTATTTGTTGTTGTATATTTTTTCATTTCAATTTCAAACACCCTACACTGAGAGGAAATAAAATAAAAGAATATATACTCTTTTTTTTTTCCTGAGAAACTAATAAATATATACTTAATATATCATAATAATAATAAAATAAAAAATAAATATGTAATGGCCACTTGCTAATTGTCACTAACTTACTATGCTGTTATACATTCTAAAAAAAAAAATTATTATACTATTATATATATAGTTGAATTTAAGTTACACCTAGTGTAACTCTAAGCAATATTATACCACTTAATAATTTATTATATACAAATTTTGACAAATCTATCATTGGATTACATTATATTCATATACTCTTTATGCTTGCAAAATTTCACAGTAATTAAAGACCACTAGTCATGTTATCAATCAATTGTTTAAATTCAAATTTTTGTAGTTTAAAATAATTCATAAAAGATGAGTTTATGAATCACGTGGTAAATAATATCTGATTTGCATGAAAATTGGCATGCATGCATGTTAAGCACATATATAACATATAATTCAACGATGAGATTCTTAAAATATGAATTCAATAACAAATTATTGAATGGTGTAACATTACTTAGACTTACACCAAGTCAAGTTACACTTGGTGTAACTTAAAGTAATATTATAATGTGGGGGGTAAAAGCCCAGATTTACCAATTGGGCCTGGGGCCCTGTTTTTTAGATTATTTTATGTCCGAAGAGCAGTGACGGGCTGGGATAGAGTTCACCTAAGGGCAACCAACCCAGAAATAGTGGAAGAGTACAATCTGAAGAGGCCACCATTTGTCTGAGGAGGTTTTACTCCTCGGATACGAATAATTCTGATCAAATAAACGTACAGAATGCCCGAATATCCTTCCAGGCGATTTTGGTGACAAAGGTAAGCTCTGGGCGTTCCTAGAGATGATAAGGATGAAGAAATATCTCAAGGAAAAGCTGCCACCACCTCATTTAATGCCCTGCGGCAACTTTTTTGGCCACATTTATGTGGAGAAGACCCCTGAATAGTGCAACCTCAACTATCGCCACTCCCAAAAAGCTAGAGAAGATGCTTGATGTGACCTACACTCAAGTATGTTAGCAGATGGAGGACAAGTGGACGGTTGGGATAATTAGGAGAGGGGCTATATAAAGAAGGAGAGCCCCTGATAGATGGGGGACGAGAAAAAAAAGAGAGAAGAACAGAAAATCATTTTACTGTACCTCTGGAACTTGTAACCTAATTTCTATCAATAAAACTCCTCTTCGGACATTAAGTCTGCCATGGTTTTTACGTTATTGCATGTTAGATTACTCACAAATACTATAACCAACTCTTGCTTAATTCATATCCGACCCAGTTCTTTCACCCACGCTTTACAAATTTATTGTCTGGGGTTCGTTGGGCTTAGACTCCCTATCTTGTGGGCTTGGGCTACAAAAATTGACCCTACATATACTATTCAATATTTTTTAATTGGATGCAAATTTTGATAAATTCACCATTGAATTACATTATTTTTGTATATTCTCTAGGCTTGCAAAATTTCAAGATGATCAAAGATCAATAACCATGTCATTAATTAATTATTTAAATTCAAGTTTTTATAGTTTAAAATAATGCATAGAAAATGAGATTATGGATTGAATTATAAATAACATTTGATTCTCATAAAATTTGACATGTATGTTGAGAGCATATAAACCAAGTAATCCAACGGTGAGATTTTCAAAATATAAATTCAATAGCTAGTTATTGAGTGGTGTAACATTGCCTATAGTTACACTAGATGTAACTTGAACACAACCATATATATTGCCATTTTGTTAAGGGGCAACCAACTACTTTAGTTCTCTCAAAAAACTAAACGGGTGATTAAATGAAGGGACATATAATATAACTCATCTTAGTCTATGTTTAACATCTTACATGGTCTCGTTTGCATTCATAGCTTAAAAATATTACTTGTCAATGTATATTTAGGGGTGGAAGGGGGGGGGGGGGGGGGGCTTTTTTTTTCATCTCAATTTTGCCCCAAACATATATAGAAAACCTCTCTACTGTAAGAGCATTCACAACAAAGGTTGTAAATGGTATAAATGTTATTTTTTGGCATCTGAAACCACAAAATGCTACTCCATCAAACATGCTATATCCTAAAAATTTTACAATCTTACAACGGTGCACTCTCAAAAATGAGAGTGCACTGTAGCTCAAATCTTATAATTTTTTTTTTTTATTACTTCTCTCATCTCTCTCACTATACTCTTCTTTCTTTTTCTCTCACTGGTGTCACTTCTTCTCTCATTTCTTCTTTCTTTTCTTCTTTCCTTTTCTCTCACTGGTCTCACTTTTTTTCTTTTTTCTTCTTTCTTTCTCTTTTCTTCATTCACCGGCATCCACAACTGAAAACCATGGTGGTAGTGGTGGTGTTGAATATTTTTTTTTTTTTTTTTTTTTTCGGTGGTGGTGGTCTTGGTGGATTGTTTGGTTTTTTTTTTTTTTTTTTTGGAGGTAGCTTGTGATTCTGATGGTGGTTGTTTTAGCTGGTGGTGTTGGTTTATTTTAATGGGTTTTGTGGTGGGTTGTTAATGACGGTGGTTGTTGTGGTGGTGGTTTTGTTTTGGTTTTTTTTTTTTTTTTTTGCCGTAGGTTGTGGCTGCCAGAATGGTGGTGGTGGTGGCTAATGGTGGTTGTTTTGGGTTTTTTGCGGTGGGTTGTGCTGCCACAGTGGTGCTAATGGTGGTTCTAGTTTGTGGGTTTTTGGTGGTCCGGTTTGGGTTTGATGGGTTTTGCTTGCCATGGCCGCTGTGGGTCTTGGGTTTGTGGGTTTTGTTCACCGCTTTATCCTCCGCCTCCCTCTCTTCCTCTCACAGTGAGGCTTCTCTCTCTCAAGTTTAGTTTAGTTTAGTTTTTGTTGTTGTTGTTGTAGTTGTTTTTTTTTTTTTTTTTTTTTTTGGCAATGGGGTTGATTTTTGGATGGATGCTAATTGTGGTGGCAGTGGGTTAGCCATGGGTCTGGGTTTGTTGTTGAATGCTGATGGTTGATTGTGTTGAATATTTATTATGGTGGTGGCTTGCAGTGGCTAGCCGTGGGTGTAGCTGTGACTGGGGTTGCTTGGATTGAGAAGAAAGTGGTGGAAAGAGAGAGACACAGTGGTAAAATAAAAATAATATTATTTAAATAAAGTTGTAAAAAAATTAGAATGTTTGATGTTTGGTGGATTGTAAAGTGGTATGTTAAAACTGATAAAGTAGAATTTTGAAATAGTAAATGCTAAAATATTTACCATTCTTGTTGAGAATGCTCTAAATGAAAAGTGTAAACCATATAAGTGCATACCATTTTTTCGTCTTTTTCTAATTGAAATAAATTTGTTTGGTTCTGCATAAGACTCAAATTTGTGTTTTCATTGTTATTCACGCCTTTTAACAGAACAATAATGTATAATGTGTGTACTATACATTGACACACAGTTTGCTACAATTGTCTTATATGGTACACAAATAAATAGCTATTTAGACTCACTACTTACACTATTTTATTATTTACCATTTACAATTTTCAAGGTGGTTAGAATACAATTTTGAAGTACATTTTTATATTTTCAACATTTTTACATTAATTTATTTTTAAATCAAATTACTTGTTTCAATCTACATATTTTTATCAACTATTCATTGGTTTTCTTTAACTATTTATTTTTGTCTTCTTTTATTTTTATGTATGGAGAAATGTCAAAATTCCATAATAGAGAATTTATTTATTTATTTTGTTATTAATATCGATTAATATTTTTTAAATTAATTTTTCTTTCAATCTTGCCCTCGGAATTAAATTTTGGCTTCACCATTGTGCATATTATGAAGTTTATTGGTGGATCGAGCTAAAGATTTATAGTACGATTATATATCTTATGCATTGTTTCAACTTTCAACATTCTATAATAAGATAATAATTTTTTATGCCTTGCATAATAAGATAGTGTTTTTTTTTTTAAATAAAATAAAAAAAAAAAACTTTGTCTTTATAAACACGTGGAGATCATATCACTTCCACGTTAAAAAAACATAATCTAAAATTGGCATCTTACACTTTTTTTTTTTATATAGTCATTAGTACACATTCATTTATATATATATATATATATATATGCAATATATATATATATATATATATATATATATTGCATATATGAAATTGCTTCATTACCTCACATTTGATGCAATAATGAGGCACAGCAAAGACTGATAATTCATTGTGTCAATGAGGTCTACACAATCATCCCCAAAAATCCAACGGTTATGACTATGAGTGAATCAATATTTCATAATGCAAATAAGATAAGCTATCTCTCATCCAAAAAAGAGAATCACATGGATTCCCCAACCAAATCACTCTAATAAATTCTCTATATTACATTACAGCAACACTATCCTCTGCTGAGATTTCATAATATACTATATTGATAAGCATTACAATTGTTGTGAGAGCACCCCCATTAATGACAAAATCCCTTCTCAACCCCCATATTTACAGCCCAAACTTACTGAAAAAAGCCCAATTGTTAGCCCAAATTCAACATGAATTGCAATGTGTGCACCCAACACAAACCATTAAGTGCTCATTAATATCTCCAACCAGGATATACAAGAGCAAAATCTTCTTGTATTAATCTACAATCTCTTGCAGCTTTATATATAGCATAGTCTGCTTGGGGCAAGAAAGTATACACAAAAAAGAAAAAGGTTTCAACTTCCATATTGTTTCTTGTTATTGTTCGCCTTTTCTATAAGTCATGACTCGAAAGAAGGTCAAGCTTGCATAAATCACTAATGACACTGCTAGAAAAGCTACCTTCAAGAAAAGGAAGAAGGGGCTGTTGAGGAAAGTAAGTGAGCTGAGCACTCTATGTGGCATTAAGTCCTGCGCCATTATTTATAGCCCATATGATTCTCAACCTGAAGTTTGGGCTTCTGAGCATGGCATTCAACATGTTCTTGGACTGTTCAAGAACATGCCTGAAATGAAACAGACCAAAAAAATGGTCAACCAGGAGAGTTTCCTGAGGCAAAGGATTGCCAAAGCCAATGAGCAGTTGAAAAAACAACAGAAAGACAACCGGGAGAAGGAGATTACAGAGGTCATGTTCCAAAGCCTGACTGGAAAAAGCCTGCACAACTTAACCATGATGGACTTGAATGATCTTGGGTGGTTGATTGATCAGAATTTGAAGAATATATATAGAAGGATTGGTCAACTCAACAAAGGGGCTCAAAAAGGTGAACCAGCTGCTGCAAAAACAGAAGGAATGGTGGTGGGGAGTACTAGTACTAGTACTACTCCATCAGAGATGAATAATATGCAGCAGCCTCATGATCATCATCAGAGGACACCAGGTTTTGAGATGAACATGGACACCATGCAGAGGCAGCAATGGTTCATGGATATGATGAATCTCCCACAAGAGAACAACATGGGGTTTGGTGGAGATGAGATGATGCTGCCATTTGGAGATAACAGTCAAAATGCTCTTTGGTCTAATGCCTTCTTCCCTTGATTTAAAAAAAAAAATAAAAAATCATAATTTGGCAATTTCCATTATGTACATGTTTGGTGTTTTCATACACGATGACACAGGTTTCTTTTGTGCGTTAATTATAAGTTCAATGTACTTAAAATAATGTTCAGCTGTTGTTTATCATAATTATGATATTCAGTCTTATGTTGGTTATTAAATTTCTCAATACATTTCTATTCAATCATATAATTTGAATGACCATCTAAGGTATTCAGTGTTCTTTCTTAGTTTTTTAAAACTAAATTATACAAAATAAAAACTAGACAAGAGATGCACTTCGAAATCTTCTTCCAAATTTCTGTATGTAAATGTGCTTTATTTTTTACGTCGCATTATTTTGTTGCAAGTTGCAACTGCAATATTTGCAAAATTTTCATTCAAAGGTTATTCGTTTGACAAACATAGAAATATATTTCTCAATTCCAATATGGTATCAAAGCATTGGACACCCAGTTAACAAAAAATAATAATAATAAATAGTGTAGGGAGAATTTTTGTTCAACCCCGCAATCTATTTGTCCGCTTTGGGGAAGGCTTTGGGCAAGCAAGCGCTTAGCTTGGACTTGTACCCGCCACATATCCCGCACGGTTTTGTTGTCGCAACACATGAGTGCACGGCACGGCACGCCACATGTGAGTAGTGGTAAAGGCGTGCCGTGCACTCATGTGTTGTGGCAACAAAACCGTGCGGGATATGTGGCGGGTACAAGTCCAAGCTAAGCGCTTGCTTGCCCAAAGCCTGCCCCAAAGCGGACAAACAGATTGCGGGGTTGAACAAAAATTCTCCCTACAAAAAGGCGCTTTTGAAGGCAATGCTGATCTCAAGTATTGTCTGCTTTGGGGCAGGCTTTGGTCAAGCAAGTGCTTAGCTTGGACTTGTACCCGCCACATATCCCGCACGGTTTTGTTGCCGCAACACATGAGTACACGACACGCCTCTACCACTACTCACAAACTAAGTCGGAGAATGATCTTTAAACTCGTGGAGAGATTCTTACAGACTCTGGGTTTGATGATTGAGGAGCTTGGTGGGTTTGAATGCTCTAGTTCGCTGGAAAATCTGAGAATCTTCAAAGTAAAGGAGAAATAACCTCTTCTGGGGCTTTATGTAGGGACAAACGAAGGGGTAGGAGTCATCCCGCCCAAATTCCGAGGAAGGACCACGTTCGTTAGATCAACAGTCCACCGTTGGATACCAAAGACAAAACGCCACTTGGGGTAATTAATAGCGCTTTGGGAATACTGAAACGGCAGCAGCACTGATGAAGCGCCTTAATCTATGCTTATACACGTGTGAACTCAGATATTTTTGTACTTTAAGCTTTTATTTCGTAACAAATCAAAATCCTATTTTTTCTCCTCAGATGCGATGGAAAAATTAAAATTTTGAGGGGCTACTGTGGGGGGTAAAAGCCCAACCTTACGTATTGGGCCTAGGACCCTATTTGAAAATTACTGTGTGTCCGAAGAGAAGAAAGCGAATGAGAAGGAGTCCATGTGGAAGAGAGATACCTGGAAATGAAGAAGGAGTGCAGTCCGAAGAGAGCAGCAGTGGTCCGAAGAGGCCATTCTCCTCGGATACAAATAGTCTTGATCAATCAATTGTCTAGAAGGTCCGAATGATCTTCCTAACAACTTCAACGATAAGGATAAGCTTTGGGCATGCCTGGAGATGATAAGAACGGAGAAATATCTAAAAGGAAAAGCTGCTACCATCACATTAAATGCATTGCAACTGCTTTTTTGGTCGCATTAATGTGGAGAAGACCCCTAAACAGTGTAATCTCAGCTACCACCACTCACAGAGAGCTAAAGAAGATACCTGACGGGACATGTACTCAAGTGGATGCTTAGATGAAGAACAAGTGGACGATGAAGATGATAAGAAAGGATGCTATATAAAGTGAAGAAGCCTCTGATAAGAGGGGATTGGAAGAAAAGGAAAAAGTAGAAGAGAATAATTTTACTGTAACTCTAAGAGTTGTAATCACCTTTCATTCAATAATACACCTCTTCGGACATCCATTTGTTGAGTTTTCAAGTGTGTTTCTATGTTAGTTCATCCCTTAATACCATAATTAACTATTGTTTAATTCACAACCAGCCCAGCTCTTTCACCCACTCTCTACAAATTTATTATTTTGGGTTCATTGGTCTCATAATCCAAACCTTTTGGGCTTGGGCTACAAAAACTGACCGTACAAATAGTATCAAATGGAACTAATAGTATAATTAAGGAATTAAAATTAAGAGCCTTGTATGAGATGTAGTTTAACGGATATCTTCTAGTATTTCCAACAGAAACGTTTAAAGTTCAAATTAAGAGAGTCAATTTTGTACAATATGCCGTTTTGGTTTGCCTAGAGGAATGAAATATTACTGGTGTACCGTTTTTGAATTATTGATATATATATATATATATATATATATATTTTTTCTTTTGAGGAACAAGTATACGTTTGTATGTTTGTATTTATTTATATAAGTATGGTTATTAATTTTTATGTTTATCAACATAAAATTTAAAATCACATATTTTATAAACCTAAATATTAGTCTAAGTACATAAACCCAATATATCAGCTTGAACATGTTTTTTTTTCCCCCAATTTTTTACAATTTTCTAACTTTTTTTTTTTTTTTTTTTTTTGGTACCAACCAAAATACCAATACTTGCAGGAACGCCCAAAATATCCTAGTACAACCCGGTATTGTTTCGCTACATTTTAGTGGTTATTGACTTAATAACTGATACGATATATTTTTTTTATACAATATTCACTTCCATGATTTAAATCATCCAAACAATCAAGTTCAAAACATAGTACAAGTAGTAAATGCAGTATGAGGGTCTAGTACAACGATACAAGTATAATAGACAGTAATATGGCCCAAGAGTGGGCTTGGGCCCTGACACACTAACGAAAGGAATAACTCCAAGAGGCAGAAATGTAATTGACAATTGAGTTACGAATTTTGTTATGTAGCTAGCATTTAAGGTTAAATTTCTATTGTTAAATGGAGCTAGCCTAATAAGAAAGTGAGGGTCTCGAGACTATTTAATAGAAAAAAAATATACGATAGAAAACCATTTGCATGAAACATAAATAACCCGTATTATTATTACAGTTCACACGTCTCATGTTACATGCTTTCTTGCACTATTTTATTAGTCATTTGAAAGAGAGAATGGCTAGTGAAGTGAAAGAAACATGAAAAAGTTTGCACTCCTTCTAAACTTAATTCATACCGTAAGCCAGTGCATTCATATGGTGCCATTGCACAAAAACCTAAGCCACAAAAGCCAGGTCTTGCCTATTTTGGTTCCACTGCAGAATACATTAAAAACTTAGGTTACTTACTATATGTGTTTATACCTACATGGTAAGAAGTTAATTGGAACGCGTTTTCCTTTGATCAATCCATTTCATTGTAAGTTAGTATCTGATAAGAATCTAATCTGTGACCTATTCAGGTAGTTTTTTCCATTCAATTTTGTGAATCTATTTAGAGATATCAAGAAGGTTGCATATAATAATATCAATTAAATTAGATGTGGATTTGATACAACAACTTCATCCAAGCTTAAATTTTCAAATTATGAAGTAGATCAACTGATTAATTATCTTACGCATACAATATGTTCCATGTATTTGTACCCTACTGAATGATGCTCCTGTCATTTTTCATGTGGTAATTATCCACCTATTTTAGATTTGTTCAAATTTAATGGTCGCCTTAAAAAATTGTTTAATTTAAGATGCAAATTGTTGTCTAAATCCTTTGGCTGGATGGTAATTAGCTAGCAAGGTTGGCTGGGGTTGAATGAGAGTATTGGCAAGTTCTTGGTAATGAAGAAGAAATGTGCCAATGAGCTATAGCTCAATTGGCACTTCCTTCTCCTATAATAAATAGTTGGAAGGTGAGGTCGTGAGTTTAAAACCTACTAGGTACATCTTTAACATACCAATAAAACAAAATGAAACAGGTGAAATGTGTTGGTTGTAAATTGTAATATGTGATTCCAACATATATTGGGCTGCTTTGTGAGGATATTTTGTGTTCTAAATGTTTTGTAGATTTGTTTCAATGAATTGCTTGCCTGAAAAGTAAAAAGGAATAAGTAAAACAAAAATGCAGATTGTATAGAAGTGTTTAGGATGGGGGCATGAAGGTATCAATTCTACATATACTAATTCAAAGATGCAGTTAAGGAACTGTAGGGTGAAGGATTGGTATGGGGGAGTTTATTGACTTGATTTTGTGAATTGTTGAAGCCTATCTTGGTGGCTTGAATTCAACGGAAGAATATCCCACATGCATATTGCGCACTCAACATGATTCCTTGCTAATTATTAAGGCTACAATAAATGGAGGAATTAAAACTTTATTACTTGGAGTTACTTCCTAGCTAATGGCTACTAGCTATGATACTTGTACTTTAAATACATTGAATAATATTATATAGAACGGACCACTTCTTGGAGTTTAAGTAAGATCACTAAATGTTAAGAGGCATCATTTCTACATACCAGATTCCATAGCCATATTGACTGTCCATGATTTAAAGTTGTCCTCTGGGTGGAGGAGATTGAGTCCAAGACAGTGGAAATTTGGAATACCTTTTAGAAGACCCAGCAACTATGCAAGTACCTAATATCCATGGAGTAGCTTATATGAGAATTTTCTATATTTTTTGCATTATAAATATGAAATTTGCTCCCACACCTACACAATAACATGTTCCATATGACTATGGATTTACAATTACATGACCAATATCAAGTTGAAGACATGGATGCAGTTGCACACACATTCAATGCTTTCAACCACAATATATATCTTCATTCTTACTGTGTCATTATTGTTGGTTAATTGCATGGCATGTTGCTTGATTTATTTATTTATTTTTAAAAGGGCATCGCAAAAGTATATATCTTTTGAATATAGTGCTATACATATGAAACCTTGCCCGATTACTTTAGCTTAAAAATAGTAAAGAGGTTTTCTTTGATTTAGTTATGGACCTGCATGGATTGTGTTATTTGTATATTAAATAAAGTTCCTTAGTTGGAGAGCAAAATATATATTTACCACTCACATAGATATTTTGTAACATATTGTAAATGTGAAGAATCTTACATTTTTTTTCTTTATTGAAATTTCAACATAGATAGAAAAAGAAAAAGAAAAGGCCAAGATTGTTTCCAAAAGAAGGCTTTTAATTTATTGTGATATATAATATATGAGTAGAGGGTGGCCAAAAAAGGAAAAAAAAAAACTAAGAGGCTTCCAGAAATATCTTCAGTAACATCATAGGAAAGCCTATAGAGAAATAGGATTCAGATTCTTTTCTTTTAAATTAATTATTATAGTGGAGTACAAAAGGACGAGTTTGAAAGGTTTAAAAGAGTCAGTTGTTTAAGGCGGTACATATATATTGGAGAACCATCCAAATACAAGGGATCTCATTAAAAAGAAAGCACAAACTCTTTACTAATTTAATGGTCACCATTCCATACAGCTATTAGCTGTTCAAATTACAAAGCACACAACATCCCCCATGTCTTGTTTCACTTTATTATATTTTAAATTGAATTGACATTCATAATAGGGGGGCCATGTTTTATGTTGTTGGAGGAATCATTCAGAGAGTGATAAAGAAAAAAGAGAGAGACAGAGAAGAAACAACAAAAAGTACTTCTTAAATTAGCATATGCAGGTTTTTACTACGTCTTTAAAATTCCACCTTGAATGTATCATTTATTTTTGGTACTTAATATGTCTTGGCCTATTAGAAGCCAGCAATGCAATGTATACAACCTTAGGCCAAAATTTGAAATGCATGTCCAAAAATTATATGCTAAGCAATCTCTAAAATAGTTGAATAATTAAGTGCATGACTGAAGAATGACACATTGAATTAGGCTCAAGTACTGAAGCATTTTGTAGTTTTACCAAGGTAAAGAATATTGAAATAGATATACATATATATAGCATGATTCTTTTAGGCGTCCCAACTCACACAAGGGCAAGCTACTAAAATCTTGACATTCCAAGTCACTTAGTACTGTAATATGATGCATGCCAACTGCAGATTCTCACGCATGATTGTCAATCCTGGATGTGACTCGAGATTTCAAAACAACCCCCGCCAATTGTTGGCCAATTCTAGTCTTGAATTATTACTAAGGTTTGTCCTATAACTTGGAATTCATTCTGTGTTTCTGGTCGAGATTTAATGGGTTTTAATCATTCAAGGACATTAGTAGTATATTATTCTTCTCCTCGTTCTCTTTTTTGTTTTCAGCAAAAATCATTCTGGAGTCAGAACAGACATTATGTGTGGTTTTGTTCTGCAAAGTTATGAAGTGTGAGTTACGACTGAATAAAAAGAATGAGTAATGTAAAGAACTAAAGATGGAACAAAAACCTAAAAGAAAGGAGAAAAAGAAAGAAAAAGAATTGACAACTTGACAACAATAACATGTCCCATGTACAATAATTGTGCGGAATAAACCACAACCCCTCTTCATGGGATTGTAGTTACGATTCCAAATTCTACTTGGCTAATACAAACCTTATCTTAATTTATTGACCAGTGAATTGTGTAGCATTAACCATTATGTTGCTTGCAAGTGGTTAACTCAAGAATATTCAGCAGCTTAATTATCTAAAAGTGCTCTAGCATAGATCTAGTAAAGCCAAACCAAAGAATGTCATAATATTTGAAAATTCCCGATCACAGGCACTATAGTTCTTTAAATTTTAATTATTATGTTTCTTCATGATTGCAAATGGTCGACTTTTTATAGCTTGGTGAAACCAATAGCAAATTAGATGCCATTAATATGCTGATTTTTTCATTGTTGAAGTTCTTAAGCAGTAACTAGAACTCATGCTTTCTCTCATTACATTCCTCTTCTTCTGTGTCTTAAGAATACATTGGAGAGTTCCACACTGGTTAATTTAAATGTATATCCTGACATTTTTATAAGCTTTAGCTAGGAAGCTTCTTGGTTCCTGTAACAATATACTAAATGACAAGATTGATCTAATTAGGTCATGATGGTTAGCCCAATAAGGTTGTTGCATGCACCCAAAGATGCCCAAACTCATGCATATTGATCAAGTTCAAGCAGTATTGAAACTTGACCCCAATGACTACTTTAAGCATATTGCTGTCGTAATTTTCTGGAAAAAGAATATCTCTCTCCACAACAGCTAAAGATCGTGTTAATTAGGAGAGTGTAAAGCCAGTGGACCAAAATTATCCAAAAATCACAAGAATGAATAGAGCTTGAAGAGACTACATTTAACTTAGTAAGTTCTCTGTAATATTGTGGAAAATAAAAAAGCTTATATACAAACAAATATTCATCTTATTTATTTCAAAAACGATTTTGATTGACAAACTGGAAGCAAGAGTACTAAAGAATATTACAGTAGGAAACCAGAAACATAGACATATTTGATCAAGCCTTTTCATTTTCAGCTTGATGAACTGTGTGGATTCTTTCGATGTAAACTTCAGCCTTTATATCAACCTTGCGGTCAGCTACGTAATGGCTGTTGTCAGAATCACTTCGATATACCTTGGTTGTACTGTTTGCATCATCATATGAATCATCTTCTCTCCGAGGCTTCCTAGCTTTGAAGATGCTGAAGAAAGAGAAACATGAAGATTTTCTCTGCTTCTTGTAGGCCATGACTCTAGCTAGCTTGATTAATGGCACAGATAGCTAGCTTTCGAGTGATGAAAGCCTTAAGTATGAAGAATGTTTTGAATGTGTGTTGTGTTCACTTGGGTTGTTAGTGCAGGGGAAGCTTGTATTTATAGGAGGAGTTTTTTTTTTTTGAGAAGGATTTATAGGGTAGCTATGTACTTTTTATGATGTTCTAAGAGCATCTCCGGTAGACTCTCCGAATGTGTGTACTGTTTGAAGAGTTAACAGTTACATTTACCTTTTACCTACTTATTTTTTCAAATATATTTTCCAACAGACTCTCTATCTTTTCTCTATCTCATTTATATATTATTTCTTCATTCATTATTTAATCTTTGTTTATTTTTTTAATCTTTCTTTATTTATTCCCAACTATATTTTCTAACTCTTAACGGGTAAAAATTTTAAAATTGTGGTTGGTCTTTTTTTTTTTCAATGGATCTCTTGAAGTACTTGAGATAACAAATAATATAATCATGAGTTGTTAGTTTTTATTTATTCATTATTATTCACTAATTCATCACAAGATTTTTTTAAAAATTTTCTAAAATGAAAAAAAAAAAAAGTATTACGTCTACAACATTTTCATAACAAATCACATGTGGTAAGTTCTTATTAGTTTTAATTTGAATCATAACATAAATTACTTTTTTGCCTGTTCATAATAACCAATAACAATTTACTATTTATGATTTATTATGAAAATATTATAGATATATCATTCCTAAAAAAATATATATCAGATCATAAAATTTTTGTAATTATCATTAACCCAATTTTCCACCACACACGTACACACCACTTTTTACAACCCATTGTTTCCACCACACACACTCCACTATAATTACAAACCAATTCTCCACCACATACCAAAAGTTAAAGAATAAAAAATATCTTCATCTCAAACTCAAAGACTCAAACAAAGAGAGGATTTCAGCCCAAAAAGAGAGAGAGAGAGAGAGAGAGAGAGAGAGGAAGACCAGGCGACAAAGATGGCGAGGAAGACGATCATGGAGATCGGGTGCCAGAGGAGGCTGAGGAAGAGGATGAGGAGCGTGATGAGCGTGTAGTTTATGCAGTATAGATGGGTCTTTCTCCACAACCGGTTTGCTCCGCCTCCACAGCTACTTGTTCTCCTCCCTACCACCGACAAAATGTGGTTTTTTGCTTTTATTTTTCGGATTTCATTAGGCTTATGAGAAAGATTGTTTTTGTATTTCAAATCTTTCAATTAGATTTTGTGTTTTTGTTCTGATTGTGGTATGTTTTAGTTTCTAACCGTTGAGATAGAGAAGCAAGAGAGAGTGAAGAACAAAAGAGAAAAGGCATGAGAGAGAAAGAATCATTATTTTATTCAACCAGTGATTATTTTAAGAGTGAAATATGTTTGGAGTAGCAACAGTAATTGCTACAGTGCTCTCCATCTCAAGAAAGCTACTGTAGCAAATCTTAAAAAAAGAAAGAAAAGAGAGAGAGAGAGACGAAGAGACTGTTGAAGCTGATTTTTCTGTGTTTGCTCTCCAAATAAGCCTTTAGAGAGCCTATTGGAGATGCACTAATAGGGGTAGGTGGAGAATCTCAAGAATTCAACACTTCCAAACCAATATGAATGGTTGAAAATCAAATAACATTAGTAAGCTAAGAAATAGCATACTCTGTTTGGGGCAAGAAAGTATACACAAGAAAAAAAAGGTTTCAACTTCCATATTGTTTCTTGTTGTTCGCCTTTTTCTATCAGTCATGACTAGAAAGAAGGTCAAGCTTGCATACATTACTAATGACTCTGCTAGAAAAGCTACCTTCAATGCTCTTTGGTGGAGATGAGATGATGTTGCCATTCGGAGATAACAGTCACAATGCTCTTTGGTCTGATGCGTTCTTCCCTTGATTTTTTTTTTTTCTTTCTTAAAGAATCATAATTAAGAAATTTCCCTTGGTACTTGTTTGATGTTTTCATACACAATGACACAGGCTTCTTTTGTACGTTAATTATAAGTTCAATGTACTTACATAATGTTCAATTGTTGTTTATCATAATTATGATATCCACAGTCTTATGTTGGTTCTTAAAATTTTCAATATATTTTTATTCAATCATATAATTTGAATGACTATCTAAGGTATTTAGCGTTCTTTCTTAGTTGTTTAAAACTAAATTAAACAAAATAAAAACTAGACAAGAGATGCACTTCGAAATCTTCTTCCGAATTTTTGCATGTAAATGTGCTTTTAGGTCGCATTATATTTGGTTGCAACTACAATATTCTGAAAATTTTCATTCAAAGTTTATTCATTTGACAAATATAGAAATATACTTTCTCAATTCCAATATGGTATCAAACCATTAAACACCCAGTTAACAATCGTTAGGAGACCCAATAATCTTACAATACCTATAATACCCAATAAATATATGGGTGTATAAGTGTATTATGGTCCATCACAAATCAATTCATGATTGTCGCGTTGTTCCAAGGTAATTCCTTGGTCAGGCCCATTTTTTGGGCAAACAGGCTCACCTTTTTATTTTCTGTGCACAAATCAAAACAACGTTGCACTTCTCTTTGGAAATCACAAATCACCTTTTTATTTAGTGATGGACCATAAGTTGAAAAAGAAAACTCTTCAAAAAAAAAAAAAGTTGAAAAAGAAAAAAGAAAAGAAAACCTCCAATAAATCGTTAGGAGACCCAATAATCTTACAATAACTATAATACCCAATAAATATATGGGTGTATTAAGTGTATTATGGTCCATCTATCCAATTTCATGACTATTCAGCCCCACACACATAAAAAAGAAAAAAAAAAACCATACTCCTATCGTACGTTTAAAAAAAATAAAAAACGACTTATCATTTGCACGGCAAAGTTGGCATATGAGAGATAGAGAGGAAGGGAGGATTGTTGCATTGGAAAATGTTAGTAATTATGGTACAATTTTTGTCATAACTTTTATCTTAATTTTTGACAGTATTTTACTTATATGGTAAGTTGTGGCTTGTGGGTAGTAAAGTAAAAGTTGAGACTTAAATCTTGACCATTTTCCTCCAACACTCTACAAACACTTATATTTTTAGAGTGATTATCGCATTAAGAATATACAGTGATCTATATTACGTATTCTTGTTCGTACGCATTAATGTGAGCATTAATTGCATTGCAGGACAAAGTTGGCATGCCCCTGGGCGTGTTGGTGTTTGGGAAGCTGAATATATTCTCTTATACGAAAAAGTAACTCTTGTACCAAAAAAAAACAAAAAAACAAAAAATTACGTGATGTAAATGCTCTTAATAAACTATTTAAAAAAATTTTATAAAAAAAGAAAATGACAACATTTCAATTTACACTAACAGGACCCAACAAAAATTACATTTGGTCCACACTCTTTTGTAGAGTCTTTTGGGTAAATATTGCTAAATTTGAAACATATTTGCGTTATAGGTACTGTTACAAGTTAATTAGGGGAATGAGGAGAGAGATTGAATTTATACAACATTGTTGCCGAAATTCAAGAAAAAGTAGGAGAGAGAATGAGAAAAAGGGAGGAGAGAGAAAAGCTTGAATTACGGCAATGGCATTGCCGTAATTCATTCTGCCCAATTTTCCTCAGCTGCCCGGATGTGTAAGTGTGAGAAGTGCCCTGATCGGTTGAGTGCCCAAAAAAAAAAGTAATTGTGGCAATGGTATTGTCGAAAATGGTAAGGGAAAAAAAAAGTGAATGTCAAAATCTAGGAAAGAATTAAAGAAAAATATAATGTGCTACGTACACAATATTTTTACAATAAATCACAGGTAATTAGTTATTATTAGTTCAAATTTAAATTTAACATTGAGATTACTATTTTAATCTAACAATAACAACAAGTAACAACCTGATACTTAGAATTTGTTGTAAAAATATTGTAAAAATTGTGTGAACTTATTATTTCTTAAAAAAAAAAAAAAGTGTAATGGATTTGCCGAAAATTTTGTGGCAATTGTGGCTTGCTGAAAATGGGAGGGGGAAAAAAAAAGTTTCAATGGGTTTGTGGCATTGGTGAAATTTTTTTTTTTTTTTTTTTTTTGGCAATTGTGGCAATGCCATTGCCCAAAAAAAAAAAAAAATTTCCCAAGTGCACACAATTTTTACAACATTTTTACAACAAATTCTAAGTATCATGTTGTTACTTGTTATTATTGTTAGATTAAAATAATAATCTCAATGTTAAATTTAAATTTGAACTAATAATAACTAGTTACCTGTGATTTATTGTAAAAATATTGTGTACGTAGCACATTATATTTTTCTTTAATTCTTTCCCAGATTTTGGCATTCACTTTTTTTTCCCCTACCATTTTCGGCAATACCATTGCCACAATTACTTTTTTTTTTGGGGCACTCAACCGGTCAGGGCACTTCTCACACTCACACATCCGGGCAGCTAAGTAAAATTGGGCAGAATGAATTACGGCAATGCCATTGCCGTAATACAAGCTTTTCTCTCTCCTCCCTTTTTCTCATTCTCTCTCCTACTTTTTCTTGAATTTCGGCAACACTGTTGCCGAAATTCAATCTCTCTCCTCATTTTCCTAATTAACTTGTAACAGTACCTATAACACAAATATGTTTCAAATTTAGCAATATTTACCCAAAAGACTCCTCTTTTGTAGGCCCATGGTATTTGCGTAAAAGGGGTTTTAACTTTTTTTTTTTTTTTTTTTTATGCAAAGGGGGTTTTAACTTTTTACACAGCGCGATCCATCACAAATCAATTCATGATTGTCGCATTGTTCCAAGGTAATTTCCTGAGTCAGGCCCATTTTTTGGGCAAACAGGCTCACCTTTTTATTCCTTCTATGCACAAATCAAAACAATGTTGCACTTCTCTTTGGAAATCACAAATCACCTTTTTATTTAGTATTTTTAAAAAAATATATATTCTAAAGAATATTTATTCCTTTAAAAAAGTTTTAAAAAGTGAAAAAATATAAGGAAAAATGAGATTTTAAAAAACTATACATAAAAACTAAAAGCTGAACTTATAAGTTTAATGCCAAACAGATATGTATATTAAGAATGTGTTTGGTACCAACTTTTAGTATTAATTTTTAACTTTTAACTTTTATGTATGGTTTTTTAAAACTTCATTTTTTTTTCCTTATATTTTCTCACTTTCAGACATTAAATAAAAACAAATGGGTAGGTCAGGGACAGAGTAAATGAAGGTACATGAATGTACAATGGGAATATAAAATAATAATAATAATGTTGTGAAGAGTAAATTATATACATATAGAGAGAGAGAGAGAGAGAGTAAAACAATGCAGTAGAAGAAATTAAATTTTAAATGATATGCATTATAGCACTGTACAAAAGATTTAGTAGATTGTTGTGTTGGACATTTAGTGTTTGTTTGGGAACAACTTATCTTCTTCTTCTTTTTTAAGAAAAATTGGAACAACTTATCTAATTTTTTTGCTGAAAACTCTTTACTGAAAGTGTACTAAAGTATACTTATACTTTAAAAAGCTTTTAAAAAGTGAGAAAAAGTATGAAAAATCGAAATTTTAAAAAGCTATACATAAAATTTAAAAGCTGAAACTAATGTCAAACAGGCTCTTGCAATTACACTTTCTCACATCTCCAAAAAAAGATAAGTTATCTTTTATTAATTTTTTTAAATCTTTCATTTTTCAAATGAGTTATCTTTGATACGATCTTTTAAGATTACAATATCTCAAATTTTCTCGGAAGAGAGTCTTCTTATTTCCATTTCAGATCACAAAGATAAACTTTCTCTTAGAATCCATTTGGGAACAGTCTATTTAGCTGAACTGAAAATTTTTTGTTGAAAATACTGTAGATAAAGTTAAAATGTAGCTGAAATAGTACAGTAAGATCTATAAATAATATTAAAAAGTGATGTGGAACCAATAAATAGTAGTAAAAATAAGCTGAATAGTAGCAAAAATAAACTAAAGCTGAGTTTGGATTGCACATCTGTGTCTGCGTTTGGCATTTGGCATTTTTTCTGGGTCCCATGCACTGTTCACAAGACCCACAAGTATGAAAAAACACAAATTTTGCTTTAAAACTAGGTCTCACGGCACTATTCACACATTTAAAAATTATTTTGTTATAGTATTTTTAGTAATAAGTTTTTAATTTTTAGTAATAAGCAATATCCAAACAAACTGTAAATAGTAAAAAAAGTTGACTTTTCAAGCCAATGTCAAACTCAACCTTAATTATGTGGCACTCCTTTCAACAAAAAAAAAAAAAAAAAAATTCCCTAAGTGAGGATTGAATTAACAAATGTGCTTAATTTATTTTAATATTTTAATACCAGTCTATTTCGAATTACAACTAATAATAATAAATCATTATTATATTATTAAAAGGTTTAAATATTCAAATTATTAATTCAGTGCATGGTTTAAAGGTTTCTAAATAAAAAGTGTTTTTTTAATAAATAAGTTTGTAATGGTGTTTATTGACCTTCAAAGAAGCTTCTTATTTCCATTGAGTCCCTAGCATCTTCTTCAATTCTTGGTATTATTTTTCGCCCTCACTGAGTCACTGTGCTCCTATAGCTCGAAGTCGAAGTTTTCACTTCTCGTTTATTTTGGTTTTTTTTTTTTTTTCACCAGAAGATCGACTAATTCCTTCTTTTTTTATTTCAAAAAAAAAAAAAAAAAACCTCCCAAGTCCCACCTAAAACCTTCGTCTTCATATGAAAAAAAATAATAATAAAAAAAAGAATTAAATGAAAAGCCACTTAATATTCAGTTTTACTCATCATTGTACTGACTGGCCAGTGGATGGAGAATCCAGAAAAGTCAGAAAAGGAAAAGAGAAGCAGAAGATAGTCATCACACCTTTGCGATAATATAATTAGTGACTAATTTTAAAATTATATAAATACTAGATAATATATATGATGTTTCTTGGAAAATCAGTAGGTTGGATGATATGGGCACGGGCTTCAATGAAGTGTTTGGCCTGAAAAAGAATCAACAAAAGTTAGAAAAGACCAGGGTCACTGGCCACGAACCCTCTGATGATTAAGTTAGTCTCTTTCTTAAGGAATTTCAAGTTCCAAGACTCTGGGAATATTGTTTCAGAATGGACTTACCTTCCTTCATCGGAGTGAAAGTGTTTATATAGTGTTGATGTAAACGGTTATTTATCTCATAACTTCCCCTATTATTTAGGGATCGATTAGATTTGGAGTTAACTCCTGTAACTGTTGTGACAGTTATATTTTTTACTTTAGTTTCCATAACTGTCATTGGGAACGGTTCACAACAAAAAGGCTTAATTTTCCTGTCATAGGCTAAGTGTAGAGCTCGTCCGTCCAAACGCTTTCAAGGACAAATGAGCTTTCCAAGGGAGCCTTGGACGAATGCCACGCTCGCGCTTGGTTCGCCCTTGGTCATTCCTTGGATAGTTCTAATATATGAGTATGTACGGACGAGGTTATTGGGGATGTATGTTTCACATCCTATCCTTATATTCTTTTGTTATGGATGATCCATATGGACAAGATATGACTTGTGTGGTTTCATTACACCATCAGTTGCCCCTTCGTCCAAATGGATCGTCTAAGGGGATGTGTAACCGAGCGTCACTTCCTTTAGATGTATGTGTTTGGTATCAAAGCCAATGTGCCACGTGTCTCCATTTTACTGGTGATCAATCTCATCGATTTATTTTTCCAAGGTGAACGCCACGTGTCATCTCCTGATTGGTTGCGTCGTTTCATGTGCCTAGGTCCACTGCTTATAAATAGTGGAATTCCTCCGCTACCCTTCACATTTCCAAGATATTTCCTTCTGAGATTCGTCGTCTAAAGCTTTGCCTAGGAGTTTCTTCTGCGTCCATAGCTTTCATTCGTCTTAGATCCAGGTATTCCCTCCTTTCTCGTCTTTTAGGTTTCTCTTCAATTTTTTTCAAAAAATGTCAGAAACCATTATTTCTTCGTCTAGTGATAGCACGGAGAAAGCCATAGACGAGTATTATGACGAGAGTAGTTATAGTACTAGTAGTACTAGTAATGGTAGTGGGGGGAATTCCTTGGACGAGTATGTTTCTGGCATCCCTGGGTTTCCCCTGGAAATTATGCAAGAAGAACTTAGGAAAGCCTCGGGGGCCCAAGCAAGCACCTCGTCTAATATTCCTCAGTCTAGTCCTTTGGACGAGGCTGAAATTACTGTTTATAGTTGTGCAGTAAATATTCCCTCTAAAACAGATGAGCAGAGACTTAACAACCTCAAGACGTGGTACCAGATCCCGGACGAGCTGAATCCCAGATTGCCCGTCTGTGGAGAGTGGTGTTGTAATCCTCACTTTGGGATAGGTGTCTATGAGGCTTATCTTTTAGGGGGTCTAAGATTTCCTTTAAACGCTTTTACTAGAGAGTTGTTAGTTAGATTAGGTTTAGGAGTGTGCCAATTCAACCCTAATGCATGGAAATTGATTATTTCCATGCAAATTTTGTGGAGGGAGGTATTTGGAGGGGACCGTCCTCTTACTATGGATGAGTTCCTTTATCGTTAGAAACCCACAGAAATAAATCAGTCCCTTGGCTTCTACCAATTTGTAGCTAGGGGTACAGGTTGTAGATTGATCAAGTCCTTGGCCTCGTCTGACAGAAAATAGAAGACATAATTTTTCTTTGTTTCTGGCTTCTGGGCTGGGAATCCTGTGGACGTTAGCCAGGACACATTTAGCTGTTATACTGGGGAGCTAGGGAACCTTCGTCCTGAGGGTAAGTCCCTCCCCATTTTCCTCATGTCTTCTTTCTTTCTTTTTTTTCTTTTTTTTTTTCTTTTTTTTTTAAATGTCTAACATTTACTTGTCTCCTTGCAGCCGTTGGACAACCCTCCTTGAGCAAATTCCATCGTGACCGCATCCACAGGGCTCGTCTACACGTGGACAGGACTTCCATTCCTTGGTTACGCTTAGACGACTTGCTAAGTAGGAGTTAGGCCCTAACCCATCTGAAGAAGCACTTGCACACGAAATCACAGTAAGAAGAAGTAAGTTTTGAACTCTAAACATTCTTCACTTTAGTTTATTTTTGGTTTTAGTTCTAAAAAACTCCTCTTTTTTACAGGAATGGCAACAATGAAAGGAAATAAAGGAAAATATGTAGGTAAGGGGGATCGTCTTGAGGTCGAATCTTATGTTCGTCCATCGATCGGGGATAAAAGGAAATCCTTGCCAAAAAATATTGATCTGGGAAGCCTTCCCAGTCGTCGAGGTAAAAAGGCCAAACATGGGTCATCTCAAGTGGTTAAGTCCAGCCTCCCTTCATCCCAACCGTCCACCCAAATTTTCGATGTGCAGACGTCCACACCTATTGAGACTACTCTGTCCAGGACGACTATGCGTGACTTGTCCCATCCCTCTAAGAAGACTCCTACGAATATCATTGAAAATGAAGACTTAGCTTGGGAGCGTTTTCAGATGGCCATTTTGGATGAGGACATAGACGCTTGTTACAACATGCCCTTAAAAGAGTTTGAACATTCTTGTGTTCATGACCTTTTTAAGGTATATTTATACCCTTACCTCGTCTTTGCATTCTAACAATATTTTATCTAATCATCCTCTGTTTTTATCCTTTTATAGGATCTGTCCAAGTTTATTGAGGAGTCCAAGCAGGCCACAGGACTGGATAAGACGAGGATCTTGTTAGAGACAAGGATCCAAGAGGTGAAGGACGATTGCAAAAAATGGGCTGAGGTAGCTACTAAAGCTAAGGAGGAAGCAACTGAGCATCAAAATTTGATCGAGGAGTTGAAGACTGATGCAGTGGAGAAAGACACTTGTCTTGATCATTTGCAAAAGAAGTATGACGAGCTGAATACTCTTCTCTCCCGAGCCAAGGAAGATGCTATGGCTGAATTCAAGGCATCTAAAGAGTTTACGGACTTGTTAGATTGTAATTATGCAGCAAGCTTTGAGGATTTTTGAATGGACACTATAGACAACTTCCCAGAGATTGACTTTAGCTCCATCAAGTTCAACCTTGCTGTCACCACTAGTTCTCTTGTTCAAACTGGCTCGGAGGACGTCAACATCGAAGACGATGCCTCTACTCAGTTGCCCCAGGATGATCCCAACACTGATGCCCCTTCTGCTTAAGGACGAGATGTTGATCTTTTAATGATCCTTGTGTTTTTCTTTTGGTTTTCATTTGGTCCTTATTTTGGGACCTTTTTATGTAACTTAAATACATTAAGCTCGTCCATGGTTTTAGGACGAGTTGCTAAAACAATTTAAGCTTTATTTTACCAGGGTGTTTGGACGTTGGTTGTCCGCCCTTAAACAACTAAATGAATGTTGTTTTTTTGTTTTTTAATGATATGGATGAGAATTTCTCTTGATTGTGAACATTAGCTCGCCCATAGAAGGAATTTCCCTCTTTTTAATATGAACATATACTTTTCCCATTTTTTGAATTTCATCAAGTATGATTCGTCTATGTGAAATGGTGATTATCAACATTACTCGTCCTAAAACTTAGCTGGATTTCACCCCTAATGAAGATAAGACACAACTTTTCACTCGTCCATAAATTGGATTGTTTTAGTAAGCATCTTAATCAATAAGTTACATTTGCTTATGCATTTCCTCGTCCATGGTTTGGACATGTATTATGCTTTACCTCGTCCATTATACGGACGTCCGTTATATAGACGGACATCCTCTGAACTTAGTGTTTTGCTCAGGGAAGCTAAGGTTTTACCTCGTCCTTTACATGGACGAGCATGCCTTTGCTTTGCCTTTAGGAAAGCTTATCGACGTTACATCTCCGCATTCAGAGAATTTTCTCGTCTTAGGCTTTTCAACCTTCTTATGGGTTGCTTTGAACAAAAGTAGTATGGAAATTAGGAATTCACACAACATTATGTACATAACATAAATATTGTTCACAAATGAGGCACATGCTCATGAGTTAGTGCCTTCTAGGGAGTTAGATAAATACAAGCAAACCCATAATTTCATCCATAACCACATCATAGCAACAATAAAGTAATATTATAAATACATAGATAAATAAACTCCTTAAGTAAATAGATAGGTAGACGGTCTCCAGGCTCGTCTAGAATTTTCAGACTCGTCCAGGCTGGCGTTTTACTGATAGTACCTCCTCAGATGTTCAACATTCCAAGGATGCTCCAGTTTTCTCCCATCTAGGGCCTCCAAGTAGTAGGATCCTTGTCTTTTATAATTGACAACTCTATAGGGTCCTTCCCAGTTAGGTCCCAATTTCCCATGAGCTGGGTTCTTGGTTGCCAAAGAAACCCTTTTTAGGACAAGGTCTCTTATGTTGAATAGCCTTGGCTTCACCATTGCATCATATCGCCTAGCCATGAGATTTTTGTACCTTGTCGTCCTTTGTTCTGCGTTCGTCCTTACCTCGTCTACCAGATCGAGGTTCAAGCGGAGCTACTTCTCGTTATCCTTGTCCTGATATGACATCACCCTATGGTTAGCCATGTGCACTTTCGCAGGTATGACTGCTTCGCTTCCATAGGCTAGCTTAAAAGGTGTTTCTCCTATAGGAGTTCTCACCGTTGTCCTGTATGCCCATAGGACACCAGGTAGCTCATCTGGCCATAGAGTTTGACATCCGATACCAACCAAGGCATACTCTAAAGGCTCAGGCCCTGGCAAACTTTATTGCGGAGTTCACACCAAGCCACGATGACATAGAAGGGATGGAAGACAGTAAAAAATGGGTCATCCATGTGGATGGCTCATCCACGCAACATGCAACAGGAATAGGAGTGGTTTTGCAATCCCCTGAAGGAGATAAGTTGAAGCATAAGAACCTTCTGCAATACCAAGCAACCAACAATGAAGTTGAGTATGAAGCCCTCCTTAAAGGGTTGGAACTAGCTAAGTCTGTAGAAGCAAAGTCAATACTCGTCCTAGGGGATTCTCAGTTGGTCATGGGCCAAATAAATGGGACGTATGAGGCAAAAAAAGGACGAATGAAAAAATACTTAGAAAAAGTGTTACGACTTGTGAAGAAACTCAAGGAAGCTAACTTCGTTCAAATCCCAAGGGAGGAGAACGTGGAAGCAGATACCTTAGCGAAAGAAGCTTCAGTGACTGGAGCCATGGACGAGCTCAATGAAGTCTAGTACGTCCCAAGTATAGATCTCCCGGAAGTGTAGCAAATAGAGAGTGAAGAAAATTGGATGACCCCAATAGTATCGTACTTGAAGGACGGAAGGCTTCCGGAAGGGAAGGATGAGGCCAGAAAACTCAGGGTTAGAGCAGCAAGGTATGTAGTTCTGTACAAGAGAAGCTTTTCTCAACCTTATCTCAGGTGTCTAGCTCCAAACGAGGCAAACTATGTGTTGAGAAAAGTTCATGAAAGAGCCTATGGAAATCATTCGGGAGCCAAATCACTCATCCACAAGGTCGTCCGTGCAGGGTACTATTGGCCAACTGTCCAAGCAGATGCAAAAGCTTATGTCAAGGTATGTGACCAATGCCAACGATTTAGTAATATCCCTAGCCAACCATCAGAGTATCTCACCCCGATTTTGGCCCCGTGGCCCTTTGCTCAATGGGGCCTAGACATCCTAGGTCCTTTTCCACTCGGAACCAGACAGATGAAATTTTTAGTGGTAGGGATAGACTATTTCACCAAGTGAGTGGAAGCGGAACCCTTAGCAAGTATCACACAGCAGAAGGTAAAGAACTTTGTCTGGAAAAATATAGTGTGCAGGTTTGGGGTGCCCAAAGTAGTAGTATCCGACAACGGGCGACAATTCGACAATGCCCTTTTCAGGGACTTCTGTGAACACTTTGGAATTCAAAATCATTAGTCCTCCCCCGCCCACCCTCAAGCAAACGGTCAGGCCGAAGTTGCAAACCGATCCTTGCTGAGAATCATTAAGACTCGGCTTAAGGGGGCAAAGGGAATATGGCCAGATGAGCTACCTGGTGTCCTATGAGCGTACAGGACGACGATGAGAACCCCTACAGGAGAAACACCTTTTAAGCTAGCCTATGGGAGCGAAGCAGTCATACCTGCGGAAGTGCACATGGCTAACCATAGGGTGATGTCATATCAGGACAAGGATAACGAGGAGTAGCTCCGCTTGAACCTCGATCTGGTAGACGAGGTAAGGACGGACGAGGTTATTGGGGATGTATGTTTTACATCCTATCCTTATATTCTTTTGTTATGGACGATTCATATGGACGAGATATGACTTGTGTGGTTTCATTACACCATCAAAATATATATATATATATATATATATATATAATTTATAACTAGTAATATCTGGTCTATATATCTATATATAAAACCGTAGTTTTTGACCTTTTGTTAACCTTTCCAGACCTTGCCACATTATTATTATTTTTTATGCTCAAGAGAATTATGAATTTCAATTACTTTTTATCTGAACTCTAATACCTAAGGACTCCATTTATGTCAACTGCCAACACCTAATGGAGGGTGCAAGTACAATGCTTATAATTGTATTTTAGAAAGTGATCAATTGCAATTATTTAATGGATTTGTTTAGTGGTTTTCTTCTCTATGTAGGTCACAAGCTCACATCATGAAGACTTTTTAGGATTACAATCGAAGTTTCTAGGTAGACTTTATACCTTTCCTAAACTCTGAATCATTTTAGACCTTGTGGGTATGAAATGACCATCCTTAAAAAATGTTTTTGGTCTGAGAGGGATTGTGTGGTGTGATTATTGTTTAAAAATAAAAAAAAACAAAACAAAAGAGCATCCCATGCTTTGACCGTGAAAGCACACGTAATTTACCTAGTCACTTTAGGATTTTAAGATTGTCCACTTCTTCTTTTAGAACATGCTCTAAAGTTTCTAGAAAATTTTCTCCAACAATATTTCTTATTTATTATCATGTCTTTGTATTTAAAATTTTACAATATTTAAAAAAAAAAAAAAAAGTATGGTATTGAGAGTGAGCTCTTGATTAGAGACATAATATAATTTTTTGTTTATTTGAGATGGGCTTGTTGACTTCCTAAAAATTTTCACAGTATCTTGATTTATCTCTTTCAATCCCATGCTAATTTGATAATTATGTCAAAATGATTCAAGACTCTAAAGTCTGAAGCTTCTACTTCCAAAGCAAATAGAAAAAACAAATTGGGAAATTAATTTACTTGTCCATGGAACAGAAATGTTCATCTTCTTTTATCCTAAATTAGGGTGAGTTTGATTCAGCTTTTTGTAAAAGTGCATAATAAAAAAGTTGAGTTTTCAAAAAGTGCATAATGAAAAATTGCATTTTCAAAAAGCTGAGTGTTTGGTAAAAATTATTAAAAATGTTTTTTGAAAAAACTGAGTGTTTGTCTAGCACTTATAAAAGTGGTAGTTTGAGAGATAAATTACCAAAAAGAACAATATATATAAGGGTGTTTATTTCATACTTTATTTTTTTTTGGGATGTGAGTTTGGTTCATACTTAAATCAACTACTTCATCATACTTAAATCAATTTTTCTCTTTCTAAAAAAATTATTTTTTTCTCACCAATATTAGCTAATAATAACCTACTACTTAAGATTTATTGTGAAAGTATTGTGAAAATATTGAGATAAAAATTGATACTAATTTTAATTTTAACGTACTATTAAAATTATTTTTTTCTCTTTCTTAAAAAATTAATTTTTCTCACCAATATTAGCTAACAATAACCTATCACTTAAAATTTATTGTGAAAATATTGTAATAAAATTTCCTTCCTTTTTTCTTTTTTTTCCCCCTCTTTTTTTCTCCTCCACTCACTTACCGCATTTCCTTTTTTTTTCCCTCTTTTTTTCTCCTCCACACACGTACCCTCACTCTTTTCCTTTTTTCCTTCTTTCCTCTCTTTTTCCATACCACTTCTTCCTCCAAGCTCCAGAATGTTCCACTGTGCTCTTCTTCTTCCTCTTTCTTTTTTTTTTTTTTTTTTTTTTTTTTCCCTTTTTCCCTACCACTTCCTCCAGAACATTCTACTTTTCTTTTTTTGTTCGTTCTTTCCCCTTTTTCCCTTCCACTTCCTCTAGTTGCCGCAGAGCTTTTTTTGTTCCTTCTTTCCCCCTTTTTTTTTTTGACAGTTCGATGATGATGATAAAGAAGATGAAGATGATTGAAACATAAGGAAATCCCTCATCTCTCTCCTTAATTCAGATCCCTTAAGTTGGGTTTGTATTTGATTTTGATTTTGATTTTGGGTTTGGGTTATGGGTTTTTAGTTAATGGTTTAATTTTGAGTTGATTTTCTGTGGATTTTGGGTTTGATTTTGAGTTGATTTTGTTTTGTGTTGATTTTAAGTTGGGTTTGAAATGGGTTTTGTTGATTTTGTTGATTGTAGTGGTAGACTGGTGATAGTTGGGTGGTGTTGTGTTTGTAGCAGCACGGTGAGGGCAGAGCAGAGAGAAGAGATGAGAGGAATGAGGAACAGGCGCGAGAACTGAGAACTGATGAAGGGTAATTTGGTAATTGCTAACTCACCCCCAACGGATATATTAAACGCTCACAAACTTTTAACAAAATGGACCTCAGAGCTCCATAACTCAAACGCACGTTCTCTTCACAAAAATAAGACGCAACTTTTTCCAAAAAGTTGCGTTTATATGAACCAAACACTATTTTTGGGTTGGGTTTTTTGAAAACGCAACTTTTGGGCTAAAAATGCTAAAACAAATGGGCACTTAGTCTGATTTTAGCACACTACTGTAGCTATTCACCTTACTTTGTGGGTTCAGTCAGCTAGTCCAAAATAACTAAACATTGGATGTGACTGGGCTTATTATTTCTCCTAAGGGGCCAAGAAGGGTTTCAACTTCACCTCCTTTCTAATAGTATTGGGCTTGTGTCTTATGTATGTTCCAAAGCCCATTTTAAGTCCTCATTTTTTCTTCCTTTTTCCCCAATGAATGTTTTTGTTCTTCATATCATCATATGTGAAGATACTTTTCGATTTTGACCCAAAAGCAATCTAATTCATTGTCTTCTAATTTCTCTATGTCTACCACATTCTTGGGATTAACCTTTGTTACCACTAAATGCCCCAACCTCTCTTATTTCATGTATAACTGTTATTGTAGGTACAATTATAAATGAGCCTAAGTTAAGTCATATTAAAATATTAGTCTTATTCATTTAATTTTATTTTGATTATGTTGGATATTTTTATAAAAAATATATTATATTATATTTTAATACTCGTTTATGTGTATCAATTATTCCTTAATGTCAAATACATTGATTGCTAAATTTTGAAATTCAAATATAATTCAAAATTTGAATAACTTTTGTCAAAGGTTTTAATCAGGAAATTTATGAACATTAACGTGATATTTGAATATGACATAATAACGCCATATATGGAAGTTATTTCAGCACTTAAATATACAGCTATTGCTGAATTATTTCATATTATAATAATTTACCATATATACACAAGCGTTTACTATTTGGTTTAAGGAAAGTAAAAAACAAATGGCAATATTTATGCATATTTGAAATTGTATTACACGGTTTGGCTTTTAATCTTCAGCCAGTTCATGGGACATTTAATATCATAACATCATCATTCTTTCTTTTCTTGTTCTCAACGTACAAAAGTCTGGCAAAGACAACCTCTTAGTCTTGATATCTGGTCTATATTATATTATATTATATTATATATATATATATTGTGGGGCCAAGAAATGGTCAGACGACTCCAGCCCACTCCCAACTGGGCCCAAGGCCCATGTCCGAGGACGCGCCCATGGACCGAGGACTGAAGTGTAGCGCCCAGCTACCCTCTAAACAACGCCGAGGATGATAGCATCCTCGGAAGTCCGAGGCCCGAGAAAGTGCAAGCAGCACTCCCTCAAAGCTAGCCTCCCCAAGCATCCAAGGAACAAACAGCGGGTACCAAATACCAGACATGGAAGCATGGTGGAGGAGCAAATCCCAGACGAACTGTCATCTCCACATTAAATGCTCCCAACTAACGTCCTGGCCGCATTAATGAGGAAGGGACACCTCAACAGTGCCACCTTGGTTGCTGCCACCTACAGAGACCATGGGAAGGTGGCTGATGGGACAGGCACTCAAGTGATGCCCTAATCCTTTTACAAATGTAGGGCTAAGATTGATTGGGAGAGGGATATATAATGTAATGGACTCCTCCTCAAGAAGAAAAACGGAGGAAGGAGAGTAATCTGCATGTACTGAGAGAGAACTTTTTATTCAGTCTTAGAGAAAGAAATTATAAGAACTCCAAGTTCCGGATGATACGTCCGAGGAGCATTATTACTCATCCCATTGCGCGTTCAAATTATCCCACTCACGTACTACCATGCATGGTCACTGCATTTCTCACTAACGCCTAGCTCTTGAATCCATCCTCTACAAATTCATTGCGGGGAAAACTGGGCTTGGGTCCACTCCCTCAAACCTGGTCCCTACAATTGGCGCCGTCTGTGGGAAAAACTTGTGCGTTGGTAAGGACAACAGTCAAGCATGGTAGGATCGGGCCCTCACCAAACAACTCCCAATCGACCCGAACCGGCGAAGCCACGGCATCATGGTGACTACGGCGACCCCGGAGGCGGTCAGAATGATAACGGACGATTTCGAGAAGGAAGCGAGCATACTTCGACAGCGAGCGAAAACCAAGCCCCGAAGCGCGACGCTGTCCAGGCTACGCAATCGGAGGAGGCCCATAGTCACGCCTCCCAGGCGAAGGACGATAAGGTGGCCATGCAGCGCGAGATAGATGATCTGAAGAAGAAGTTGCGCCGTGCACAGCGAAGACAGCCTGAACCCAGCCCTGACTTGCCCTCTGACGACGAGAGTGACGACGAATACAGACAAAGGTCGAGAACGCCCCCCAGCGAGACCTTCTCCCACGAGGAGGAGCGCTACCAGAGGCGTAGGCGCGCCGACCGAACCTCCCGGGGCGTAGGAAGTGACGCCATGAGCAAGGCGTTGGATCAGCTCTCCCGGTCGCCCTTCACGCGTCGTATAGAGGATGCAGAACTTCCTCGGCGGTTCCAGCCACCAACCTTCATTGCGTACAACGGCAAAACGGATCCCGTAGAGCATGTGAGCCAGTTCAATCAGAGGATGGCTGTCCACTCGAAGAACGAGGCGCTGATGTGCAAAGTCTTCCCATCTAGCCTGGGACCTGTGGCGATGAGGTGGTTCAACGGTCTGAGGACGAATTCCATAGACTCGTACAGACAGCTGACCCAGGCTTTCGGCTCCCGCTTCGTCACGAACAGCAGGCCTCCTCGGCCCATGAGTGCGCTGCTGTCCCTATCCATGCGTGACGGGGAGACCCTCAAGGCCTATTCGGACAAGTACTGGGAGATCTACAATGAGCTGGATGGCAAGTATGACGCCGTCGCCATCAGCACATTCCAGAATGGGCTACCAATGGGGCACGGTCTGAGGAAGTCCCTGACTGGAAAACCCGCCACCAGCGTGCGGCAACTGATGGATCGGATTGACAAGTACAAGCGGGTGGAGGAAGATATGCTGCAAGGCAAGGGGAAGGATAAAGTCATCCCTCAGGAGAGGAGAGACTTCAGGTCAGACCGGTACAACAACACCCGCCCGAGGAGGGATTTTGGAGGAGAGTCTGGAGCGACCAATGCTCAAACCGTCAACACCATATTCCGAGAACCCGTGCATAGGGTGCTGGAGAGAATAAAGGACGAACCGTACTTCAGGTGGCCGAATAAGATGGCAGGGGAACCTGAGAGGCGCAATCGGAACCGCTACTGCCAATACCACCAGGACCATGGGCATACCACGGAGGACTGCAGGAACCTCCGGAGCTACCTGGACCAACTGGTCCGGGAAGGAAAGCTGAAGCACCTGCTGCTCAACCCTGACAATCGCCAGGGCCAAACGTATCAGGAGCCCCGAAGGGACACCGCCATGGGGCAACCCGCCGGCACAATTAACATGATCCTGGCGGCTCCGGGGAGAACGGGCGCGGGCCCCTCGCGAGTGTTGTCCGTGGCCCAACCGGAAGCTGGGGAGTTCCAAGCCGGGCCGAAAAGAGCCAGGAGGAGGTCCTGTCCTCATTTGAGCTTCTCAGAGGAGGACAAGATCGGGACCATCCAACCCCATGATGATGCCCTGGTGGTCACCCTTAGAATTGGGGGCTACGACGTAAAAAGGGTGATGGTAGATGGTGGCAGCGCAGCAGAGGTCATGTACCCGGACCTCTACAGGGGGCTAGGGTTAAGACCGGAGGACTTGACGCCGTATAACTCCCCCCTAATGAGTTTCGATGGGAAGCTTGTCATCCCGAGGGGCATGATCAGGCTGCCTATACAGACCGGCCCTGAAGTGGTAGAGGTGAACTTCATAGTGGTGGACACATACTCCCCCTACACGGCCATCGTGGGAAGACCCTGGCTCCATGCTTTAGGGGGCGTAGCTTCCTCCTTGCACCAGAAGGTGAAGTTCCCATCAGGGGACCAGGTTCTGGAAATCCAGGGATGTCAGACCACTGCGAGGCAATGCACGGTGGCTGCCATATCATGTCAGCTCGACGCGCAGACCTCGGCCATCACCGACGAAGGTTTATAGCAATCAAAGGCCACGGTAGCGTGCTCTAATGAAGCTGCCGAGGAAGTCAGGTGCGAAGACTTGGAGAAGGTGGTAATCGGTGACGATCCCGAGAAATTCTTCTGGGTCGGGGCTCGGCTGCCCCCAAACGAACAAGAGGAGTTGGTTGGGTTCCTTAGGAGCAATATCGACGTATTCGCATGGGACCCCTGCGAAGCACCAGGGATTGACCCGTCCTTCATCTGTCACCATCTCAATGTTAGCCCATCTGCGGTGCCCAAGAAACAACCGCCCCGGCGCCCATCGAGGGAGCACGCTGACGCCATAACGGAAGAGGTGAATAAGCTCAAGCACGCTGGGGCTATCAAAGAGGTTTTCTATCCCGAATGGCTAGCCAATACTGTGGTGGTCAAGAAGAAGAGCGGAAAGTGGAGGGTCTGTGTGGACTTCACCGACCTAAATAGGGCATGCCCAAAAGACCCGTTCCCTATGCCTCGGATCGACCAGCTGGTAGATGCGACCACGGGCCATCCTCGGATGAGCTTCCTAGACGCCTTTCAAGGCTATCATCAGATACCGCTGGCCCTGGAGGACCAGGAGAAGACTGCATTTCTGACACCCATCGGGAATTATCACTACAAAGTAATGCCTTTCGGTCTGAAGAACGCAGGATCCACCTATCAGAGGATGATGACGAGGATGCTCGAGCCGATGCTGGGCAAGAGCATGGAGGTCTATGTTGACGACATGGTGGTAAAGAGTAAGATAGTATCCGAGCATCTGGGAGACCTCGGCCGCACATTTGACGTCCTGAGAAAACACCAACTGCGCCTAAACGCCTCAAAATGCTCGTTCGGGGTGGGCTCGGGCAAGTTCCTTGGGTACATGATCACCCATAGGGGAATCGAAGTTGACCCTGACCAAATCAAGGCTATTCATGATCTGAGGCCTCCGCAGAACCCCAAGGAGGTCCAGAAGCTTACTGGGATGGTCGCGGCCTTGAACAGATTCATTTCCCGATCGGCTGACAGGTGCCGACCCTTCTATCTCTTGATCAACAAGTGGAAAGGATTTGAGTGGTCCGAAGACTGTGTCATAGCTTTCCAACAACTTAAGGAATACCTATCCCGACCGCCTATCATGTCCAATCCTAACACCGATGAGGTCTTGTACGCATACCTTGCCGTGGCGCCCCACGCAGTGAGCCTAGTACTTATACGGGATGACAGTGGCGTACAGAAGCCAGTTTATTATGTCAGCAAGTCGCTGCATGAAGCGGAGGTCAGGTACCTGCCTCTGGAGAAGGCCATACTGGCCGTGGTCCACGCCACGAGAAAGCTCCCTCACTACTTCCAAGCTCACACAGTGGTCGTCCTGACCAAGCTGCCCCTGAAGTCTGTACTTCGGACCGCTGACTACACCGGGAGAATCGCGAAGTGGAACACAATCCTTGGGGCTTTCGACATCAAATATATGCCCCGGACATCCGTAAAAGGACAGGTCCTGGCGGATCTGACGGCCGAATTCACCGAACCCACCGTGGAAGTAGCCCCCGGGGAGGAGAGCTCGGATGAAAAATCAGTTGGGGCAGTCTCCATCCCGGGATCACCACATTGGAAAGTATATGTTGACGGTGCGGCCAACCAGAAGGGGTCCGGAGTGGGGCTAGTGCTAGTATCCCCTGAGGGTCATGTCATTGAGAAATCCCTGAGGCTCGGATTCTCAGCGACTAATAACGAGGCCGAGTATGAGGCGCTGCTACAAGGCATGGTCATGGTACGGAGGATGGGAGGAAAATCGATAGAGGCGTTCTCAGACTCGAGATTGGTGGTAGGACAGGTGAACGGAGAAATGGAAGCCAGAGATCAGAGAATGCAAGAATACCTGAGCCAGGCCCGGTGCTCGCGGTCGAAGTTCGACCTCTTTAGCCTGTCTCACATCCCCCGGAGCGGGAATAGCCATGCCGACTCATTAGCCACGCTCGCCACGTCCTCGGCGGGGGGCCTGCCTCGGATCATACTTGTGGAGCACCTAGAAAGAGCGAACGAAATGCCAAGGGGGCCGGTTACCGTTAATCAGATTGAAGTGGGTCCCAGCTGGATGGATCCCATAGTGAAATTCCTCAAAGATGATATACTGCCCGAAGATAAGGCTGAAGCTGAGAAAGTTCGGAGAAAAGCTCCTCGGTTCTGGCTATCTGAGGACCTCCGACTCTACAGGCGCTCTTATTCTGGGCCATACCTCCTGTGCGTCCACCCCGAGGCAGCAGAGCTACTGCTCGAAGAGCTGCACGAAGGAATTTGTGGAAGTCATACCGGAGGGAGATCCCTGTCACACCGAGCCGTCACGCAGGGATATTGGTGGCCGGGAATGCAGCAGGAGGCCCTGGAATATGTCAAAAAGTGTGACCAATGCCAGAGATTCGCCCCGAACATGCACCAGCCAGGAGGGGTCCTCAATCCCTTGTCCAGTCCCTGGCCGTTCGCCCAATGGGGCTTGGACATTGTAGGTCCCTTCCCGAAAGCGCCAGGGAATAAGAGGTATCTACTGGTAGCCACGGACTACTTCACGAAATGGGTCGAGGCCGAGCCCCTGGCAAACATTAGGGACGTGGACGTCAAAAAGTTCCTTTGGAGAAACATAGTCACGCGATTTGGAGTCCCTCATACCCTTGTCTCAGATAATGGGCTCCAATTCGACAGCAAGGCCTTCAGGAGGTACTGCTGTGAACTCGGGATTACTAACAGATATTCGACGCCCGCCTACCCTCAAGGAAATGGACAGGCCGAAGCCGTCAACAAGGTTATCGTCAACGGGCTTAAGAAGAGGCTGGACGACGCCAAAGGAAGATGGGTTGAGGAGCTGCCCCACGTCCTATGGACGTACCGGACTACCCCTCGGCGATCAACAGGAGAAACACCTTTCGCCATGACCTATGGCGCCGAAGCGGTGATCCCCCTGGAGACGAATTTTCGGACGCTACGAACGAGCTCTTTCACTCCCAGCAGCAATGATGAACTGCTGGGAAGGAACCTGGACTTGGTGGACGAACGGAGGGAACAAGCAATGATCCAGCTGGCCTACTACCAGCAAAAGCTCAGGCAAGGATATGACGCCAATGTGAAGCTCAGGCCGCTGGCACCAGGGGACCTGGTGCTGAGAAAAGTCGTCGGGGCTGCCAAGAACCCATCCTGGGGAAAGCTGGGACCCAATTGGGAAGGCCCCTACCGAATCACCTCGGTGGCAGGAATAGGTGCATATTATTTAGAAGATCTAGACGAAAAACCTGTACCTCGCCCCTGGAATGTAAATAACCTGAAAAGGTATTATTAT
The DNA here is from genome assembly GCA_032727855.1 of Quercus ilex subsp. ballota. NCBI lineage: Eukaryota > Viridiplantae > Streptophyta > Magnoliopsida > Fagales > Fagaceae > Quercus > Quercus ilex. The sequence continues at coordinate 11,482,222 of CM064910.1, read as the reverse complement.
TAATGAAGCAATTCTTTTTGAATTCCGACTCTTAACCTGTTTCAATTTGGGATCACACGTCCGGACTTCAAAATACTAAGTGTTAGACAGAACCAAGGCTCTGCATGGTCCTCGGACTCAGGCCTATGGGGAAACTAACTACTTCAAATGCTAAGTGTTAGACAGAACCAAGGCTCTGCATGGTCCTCGGACTCAGGCCTATGGGGAAACTAACTACTTCAAAATACTAAGTGTTAGACAGAACCAAGGCTCTGCATGGTCCTCGGACTCAGGCCTATGGGGAAACTAACTACTTCAAAATACTAAGTGTTAGACAGAACCAAGGCTCTGCATGGTCCTCGGACTCAGGCCTATGGGGAAACTAATCACTTCAAATACTAAGTGTTAGACAGAACCAAGGCTCTGCATGGTCCTCGGACTCAGGCCTATGGGGAAACTAACTACTTCAAAATACTAAGTGTTAGACAGAACCAAGGCTCTGCATGGTCCTCGGACTCAGGCCTATGGGGAAACTAACTACTTCAAAATACTAAGTGTTAGACAGAACCAAGGCTCTGCATGGTCCTCGGACTCAGGCCTATGGGGAAACTAACTACTTCAAAATACTAAGTGTTAGACAGAACCAAGGCTCTGCATGGTCCTCGGACTCAGGCCTATGGGGAAACTAATCACTTCAAATACTAAGTGTTAGACAGAACCAAGGCTCTGCATGGTCCTCGGACTCAGGCCTATGGGGAAACTAACTACTTCAAAATACTAAGTGTTAGACAGAACCAAGGCTCTGCATGGTCCTCGGACTCAGGCCTATGGGGAAACTAATCACTTCAAATACTAAGTGTTAGACAGAACCAAGGCTCTGCATGGTCCTCGGACTCAGGCCTATGGGGAAACTAACTACTTCAAAATACTAAGTGTTAGACAGAACCAAGGCTCTGCATGGTCCTCGGACTCAGGCCTATGGGGAAACTAATCACTTCAAATACTAAGTGTTAGACAGAACCAAGGCTCTGCATGGTCCTCGGACTCAGGCCTATGGGGAAACTAACTACTTCAAAATACTAAGTGTTAGACAGAACCAAGGCTCTGCATGGTCCTCGGACTCAGGCCTATGGGGAAACTAATCACTTCAAATACTAAGTGTTAGACAGAACCAAGGCTCTGCATGGTCCTCGGACTCAGGCCTATGGGGAAACTAACTACTTCAAAATACTAAGTGTTAGACAGAACCAAGGCTCTGCATGGTCCTCGGACTCAGGCCTATGGGGAAACTAATCACTTCAAATACTAAGTGTTAGACAGAGCCAAGGCTCTGCATGGTCCTCGGACTCAGGCCTATGGGGAAACTAATCACTTCAAATACTAAGTGTTAGACAGAACCAAGGCTCTGCATGGTCCTCGGACTCAGGCCTATGGGGAAACTAACTACTTCAAAAGCCTGAGTGTTAGGCGGAGCCAAGGCGCTGCGTGGTCTTCGGACTCAAGCCTATGTGGAAAACAACTACCTCCAGGGGACCTACGTTGTAATAACTAATGCCGCCATCTGCCGAGGTGCAATTGTAGTTAAAATCGTATGAGTACAGAAAAAGCGGATAGCATACAAGTAGGCAAACAACCACGAGGAACAGAAAAAGAAACAAAGCTCGCATTTCATTGAGTCCAATAGGATTTACATGATACGAATTACATTACCAAAGGAAGATAAAAAAAAGGGGTGTGTGGAAAGTGAAATAAAGCAAGCAGAGGCGCCAGGGGGCATACTCCTTCTGCTCAATCGCTTGCTCCCGTGGGTGGCTGGACCAGGGCACCTCCGGGGTCCTCTGAGCTCTGGCTGAGTGGGATAGCCTGCAGAGGTAAGGCGGAAATAACAACCCCCTCAGCAGAAGAAACCTGAGCATCTGGGGGAGGCCCTGCAACCTGCTGGGGGGCGTCCTCGTTAGAGCCATCGCTCACTTCAATCACCAGGGAAGGACTATTCCCTTGGTCTGGCTCGCCAGTGGCCCCAGTATCCGGAGCCCCCCCGCCTGGAGTAGCAGCAATATCCACGGCAGCCTCCTCGGCCTCAGAGCCGCCTGGACTGTCTGGCGCGGCCTCGCGAATGACAGAGGGATAGTACACGCTCTCATTTTTCCACAGGGCAGAAGAGGCCTCCACGCCAGCTTGCCTAAGGCCTTCCATCCAAGTCTCGGAGCAGTAGCGCCTACATAACCCAGGGACTTGGGATTTGTAGGCAGCTGCCGTCTCAGATGCTCCAGTAGCATAGGCTGCCTCCTCAGCCTTCTCCTTGATGGCCCAGGCTTCCTCCCTACTCTTCTCCGCCTCGAGCTTGGCCTTCACAGCTGCGTCCCTAGCAAACTCAGCCACTTTCCTGGCATCCTCGGCAGCAGCCTCCTTCTTCGTCAAGTCTGCAATCAGATCCTTTGCTATCTTCAGCTGCTCCTCCGCCTCACCCAGACGTTTCGTCTGAGTCTCGGCCTGCCTCTGTGCACTCTCAAGGCCTGATATTGCACTGTCCCGAGCCTGGGTCGCGGCCTTCAACTCCTTCCTCGCCTCGGCAAGGTCCCCCTCGGAGTTCTTGAGGGCCTGGGTGGCCTCCAAACGCTTCTTGCGCTCTTCTTCCATTGCCCTGCCGTGGTCGTGGGCCGTTTCCTCCAGCCTGAAGGTGGCCTGGACAGCCTGCCAAACAAAAAGGATACGTGATAATAAGCCGGGCTAAACAAAAAAAAGAGAGGCACAAGTGTAGAGGCCTTACCATTCCCAAATAGCGCTTGAGGCTGAGGAAGACCTCCCTACTCTTCATGGTCCCCAGCTGCTCCATATCCGCGGGAAGTAGCAGACATCTCTCCACGGCGTCGGCCACTCGCGCGCCTTCGCCCTCTCTAAAGTCCCTGAGAGAGGAATCATCCCGCAGAGGAGCCCCACGAAGCATTGGGGCAGGCAGCCATGCCTGGGCCTCGGCCGGGGCGTCCACCTGCCTATCCTGAGACTTGGAGCCTATCCTCAGCTGCTTCGAGGGCCGCCGATTGTCATCCCCCTCCCGGGTGGGCCCAGATTTCTCCTCAATGGGCCTCTTGCCCTTGTCCTTCTTCTGCTGGGAACCGGGAGGCTCGTGCCGGGAAGACGGACTCGTCCGAGGTGGAGGGGGAGGAAGCCTAGATTGGGCCGAGGTAGACCTAGTCTGGGGAGGACGATTCTTCGGAGAAGGGGGTGGGAGCTTCGACTTGGGCTTCTCCGGTTGCCCTTCGATCAGCTCGAATAGAGTGGGCTGGTCCTTCTTCTTGTAGCCCATCGCTAGCCGAGAGGGAATCTCTGACGCCGAGGGGACTGCTTCGGTCAGCCGAGGGTCCCCCAAGTCTCCAGAAGGGTCCTCGGACTGATGAATCCGCTCAAAAACGTCAAAATCGTCCCCTCTAGGGGAAGGATCTGCAACTTCCCTTTCCCCCTCAATGTCCCCTTCCGCGGCCTCTAAGAATGTATGAGAGGCAGAGGGTACTGCTACCGTGACGCCCTCTGAAGTAGAGGGACCCTTGGGAAGCTCGAACCCGTCCTCGGTCACTGCTATTTTCTGCAGACGAGGATCCTTTGCTCTGATCACGTGCCTCGGGGCCGCAAATGACTTTTGGAGCGGCGTGTACCCCAAGATTTTGTGAGCGGCTCGGACCTGGTGGTCGGCTTCGTTTTCAAAATCCGCCGACCTGAGCACTTTCTGCAAGTCTTCCCTGTTGATTAAGTTGTAGCGGGGCGCGAGGGAGTGCGGATCTGCAAGGAGAAAACGCGTTCGCCATTAGCGACCAAAACAGTACAAAAAGAAGTAACGCATAAAACAAGTCAGAATCTCTAAACCCCTTCCCATTCCTACTACCCCACCTGGTGTCCCCTCTGTCGTCGGGCAATGGATACCATCATGCCACGCTCCGGACACGATGAGAAAGTCCTCATTCATCCCCTTGTTGGACTCAGGGAGGCATTGGATGAGCCGGACCCTGTCGTCCCGCGTCCTCATATAGTAGGACTTGTCCCTCAGGCGTTGAAGATTGTAGCAGTAGTTCACGTCATGATGGGTCAGTCTTAACCCCATCTTCTCGTTCAGAACGTCCACGCTACCCAGAATTCTGAACATATTGGAGGCGCACTGAGTGGGGGCTAACCGGAAATATGACAGGTAGCCCCTCGTCACTGGCCCCATAGGGATCCTCATCCCTCCTTCAAGAAAGGCGATAATGGGAATCACCACCTCGCCCTCCTGCCTCCGGAGTTCCCATTCCCCCTCCTCGCAATACCTCAAGCCCACATTGGCCGGTATCTTATAGTCGGCGATGAATTTCTCCATCGCCTCCTCAGTAAAGACATACTTCTTAAGTCTACCCATCCCAAATGACGCCTAAGAATGCTAAAGAAAGAGCAGATAAAAGAAGAGCAAGAGCAAAAGGAAGAAAAGCTCAGAGAGGGATAGAGCGACTTACAGAAACGAGGAGAAGCTCCTCGGACAGGCTTTTTATGCTGGAGATGGTGGTGGAAGTTTGGCTGGACTCTGAGTGGAGGCGCAAGGGCTTGTGATTGTGAAATGGAAAAAGGTGGAAACGGTTCGAATGGGTATTTATACCCTGGATAGAAGAGCCGCGCGAATTCTCCCGCCCATAAATGTTGGGCGCATCACGACCGTTCGATTGCTAACTGCCTTCTGAACGTGGGGAACACGAAGTCGCCCGAATTTAATGCAGGACACGTTGCGCACACCGAAACGCCAGTAACGCACCTTGGGCAGACGAAAAAGCTCCAGCGCTGACAAAGGATAAGACGCGATTGGACGCGGAGCAGGACCAAGGGTATCAAAATCCTCCTTTCCGCCCGAGGATGCGGACAGCAAGATTTTGAGGGGCTATTGTGGGGCCAAGAAATGGTCAGACGACTCCAGCCCACTCCCAACTGGGCCCAAGGCCCATGTCCGAGGACGCGCCCATGGACCGAGGACTGAAGTGTAGCGCCCAGCTACCCTCTAAACAACGCCGAGGATGATAGCATCCTCGGAAGTCCGAGGCCCGAGAAAGTGCAAGCAGCACTCCCTCAAAGCTAGCCTCCCCAAGCATCCAAGGAACAAACAGCGGGTACCAAATACCAGACATGGAAGCATGGTGGAGGAGCAAATCCCAGACGAACTGTCATCTCCACATTAAATGCTCCCAACTAACGTCCTGGCCGCATTAATGAGGAAGGGACACCTCAACAGTGCCACCTTGGTTGCTGCCACCTACAGAGACCATGGGAAGGTGGCTGATGGAACAGGCACTCAAGTGATGCCCTAATCCTTTTACAAATGTAGGGCTAAGATTGATTGGGAGAGGGATATATAATGTAATGGACTCCTCCTCAAGAAGAAAAACGGAGGAAGGAAAGTAATCTGCATGTACTGAGAGAGAACTTTTTATTCAGTCTTAGAGAAAGAAATTATAAGAACTCCAAGTTCCGGATGATACGTCCGAGGAGCATTATTACTCATCCCATTGCGCGTTCAAATTATCCCACTCACGTACTACCATGCATGGTCACTGCATTTCTCACTAACGCCTAGCTCTTGAATCCATCCTCTACAAATTCATTGCGGGGAAAACTGGGCTTGGGTCCACTCCCTCAAACCTGGTCCCTACATATATATATTAATTTCAATAACTTTATGACGATTTAATTGATATCAAACCCTTTTGATTCTTTGGCTAAGGACAAGTTATAGGTCTGACTATATATATATATATGGAAAGAAATAAAAAAGGATAGACACACATTATTTTTGAATTATAAACCTGAAAACTTTTCAAAAACAATTTTTTATTATCCTAAACACTTACCATCTATTGTTTTTTACTACTCACAAAAATATTTTATCTTTTACAAAAATTTTCTATATTTTACAAAATTTTCTGGAAAAGAAAGTACTATAGAGAGCTTATATCCTACGAGCAATGTAAGCTCGCAAGGATAATTAGCAAAGGTGGCTGGACTGTTGTATATTGGGGCCAACGTGCAGAAACTATTTGTCTAACTACATTGGATATACCGTAGACAGCACGATTTGTCTCAAGACAGTGACTTGGTCCACGACTCATCTCTACCACTATTTTTTTGGTAAAATCAAATTGTGTAATTTCCAAGGAAAATTCAGGTATTATCTCTCCTTTATTTCCAACAGATTACAAGTTGAGTTCGAGTTTATCACCAAAATAATTACATATTTAATCAAGTCTTATGGCTGAATATTGTATAAAATGAAGTTTATTTGTGTTATGGGTACTATTCAAACTTATTTGGCAAAATGAGGAGAGATGAGAATTTCGGTAATGTCATTTTCGAAATTTTGAGAAAAAGTAAGAGCGGAGAGAAACATGACGTGACAGAAGGGAGGGAGAAAGAAAAAAAATGAATTGTAGCAATACCATTGTCAAAATTAGGAGAGAGGAAGAATTTGTAATTGTGGCAATTCAGTTGCCAAAACATGAAAGAAATAGTGAAAAGAAATTCAGCAACATGGTTGCCGAAATTTAGCAAATTTTGGGGCTCACAAGGAGAGAGAATTAGTGGAGGAAGGAGAGAAAATTTGGTAAAAATTGGTTGTGGGTGTTTTTGGTAGAAATAGAACCTCTTCATATCAACCACTTGGCTAGGCCTAGCTTTGTTGTTAGTAATGAAAGCTACAAATATTTATTCCAAATGTTGATAGGAGCTACAATTTCTTTCCTAAAATTTGTGGCTTTTAAAAAAATTGGATGTGGCTGCATATATCAATAAGATATATAAATTTTTTTTTATTATAATTAATATATTTTTAGTTTTCTATTGTAAAATTTTATTGTAATTAGTGTTCTCTCAAAATAGAAGATACATTTTTCTATAAATTTGAAATTCTATGTTAGTTTAGCAATTATGCCACGTATTTGAAGTATTAATTATATTATCTCCTTTTTTCTAACTCGTGTAGTATTTTTGGAAATTATTTAAATTTTCGTGAATATTTTTTAAATTAAGGTTACTAACGTTTAAAATGTAAACTTATTATATTTTTTGTATTTATTTAATATTAAATATAGATTTAACCTCTAAACTTCGAACATATCTATTTTTTGTCATAATAATTCTTGAAAAAAATTTAAAAATTTTTGTTGAAATATTGAATTAATTTAAGTATAAATAATTTTAGCTTTCAATACTGACAATAAAGTATGGTATTGTACAACCACATCCAATTTTTTTTTAAAGCTACAAATCTTAGAAAAGAAACTATAACTACCATCAACATTTGGAATAATAGTTTTAGCTTTCATTACTAAAAGGCGTAGCCAAGTGGTTCATACTTAACTCACTCACCTGGAGAGGTTCTATTCCTGCCAAAGACACTCACAACCAATTTTTAGCAAATTTTCTCTTCTCCTTCCACTAATTCTCACTCTCCATGTGGGCTGCAAAATTTTCTTAATTTTGGCAACCATGTTTCTGAATTTCCTTTCACTATTCCATTCATATTCGACCACTGAATTGCCACAATTGCAAATTTTTTCTCTCTCCTAATTTCGGCAATGGTATTGCCACATTTCTTCTTCTTTTTTTCCTCTCCCTTTTGTCACATCTTGAGTCTCTTCTCTCTCTTAATTTTTTTCTCAGAATTTAGGAATGGCATTACCGATATTTAAATCTCTCCTCATTTTACTAAATAAGTTTGAACCGTACCTATATCACAAATGAACTTCATTTTATACAATATTTAGCCAAAAGACTCTATTTTAGCTTACTTTTTTTTTTTTTTTTACAAGTTTGAGTTTATTCACGAGCTACTTTTCCATTTATAGAAAATAATTATTATAATTTTTTTCCCTCTTACAAATAAGTTCAAAAGACTGCAGGGAAATTGCGTGAAAATATTCCACAGGGAATTTTTTTTTTTTGTAATGTATTTCATATCTTTTGAATTTTGAGGGGTTCCTGAGGATGCAAACTGGTCAGTAGGAAAAATGTGGTGAAAATGTCTTTTTATTAGGTTGCTAAGTCGAATTCCATCAAGGTGTTTATGGTCTAATGGCACTCTAAATAGTGAATACCTAGGGGTGAGCAGGGTCTTCGATATTTCTAACAATTATAATTTATTTATTTTAAAAAAATGGAATTCCATCAAGCACCACTAGTGGGCATCCATAACCGAAAACCTCATCCTATCATATTTTACCATCCCAAAAATCTACTTTATAACTTACATCATACCATTTTTTAATTCATCCAACATCCCAAAACTCTAATTTTTTTCCCATATTATTTAAATATTCTTTTTTAATCTTTTTTTTACTATTTCTCTTTTTCTCTTCCTTTTCCTCCCTTTCTCCCTCAGCCTCTAGCACCGGCCTCAACCTCTAGCAAACCCATACCCAGCAAAATCACAAGAAGCAAATCACAACAAAAAATCACCCAATCAAACAAGCACCAAATATCCACCTGCCACCCCAGCAAAATCACAACAAAAAATCACAACAAATCTAAAAATCCATACCAAAATCACAACAGAAAATCCATACCAAAATCACTCAAATCACACAAGAAAATCACAACAAATATAAAACCCAAACCCAAACCCAAACTCCACACCACCCCTTCACCACCCACGGCAACCCCCACCTCCACCATCATCAATCACCCACTACCCACTCTTTTACCACCACCACCGCAACCCCCCACCACTACCACCACATCGGACTAACCACACCCACGCTAGACCAAGCAAACACTCATCAAACCACACCCACGCCGATCGGTGGAGATCAGACTAAGCACACCCACGATGATCTCAACCAACCACACCGTGAGAGAGAGAAAAGAAACACAATTGATGCTTGGTGTGAGAGGCTTCAGTGATGGCGAGAGAGTGAGATGAGCCCATGTGAATGAGAGAGAACGGAGAGGCTTGAAGCTTCAGTGGAGATAGAGAGATGAGAGACAGAATGAGAGAGAAATTTGATATTTAGAATTAAATAGTATATTTTGTTTTACCATTCAGCTACAGTGCAATTCTAAAGGTAGAATTGCACTGTAGCTGAATGGCAAAAAAATTTGGCTTTTTACAATTGTACACTTCCGGATGCTGAGCTCTATTTGGGCCTAAATGCTAAAATACCCTTACATTTGGCATTCCCACTTCCGGATGCTGATGCTAATAGTTGTTGAAATGTTTTCTTCAAACTATTCACAAGTTTACGTGTCATGCATGACGACAAAATTATAGTAAAAATGATAAAACCATCATCACAATTGGGTGATTTTCTCCGTAGTAGTTCTTTATTGTACCTAGCAACCTTTAAACACTATGAAGCAAAATGATTTTTGAAATAAATTTTTTATATCTTTTCCTTAATATATTCTATTTTATGCTTTACCAATTGAAACTTATCAAAAAAAAAATTTCCCTTAATAAAAAAATTTTAAATCTAAATGAAAAAAAAAATTTAAACATATTACATGTAGGGATAGGGACCCAAATTTGTGTATTGGACCTTGGTCCTAATCTGGGAATGTGGGCATGTTCAAGGAGGGGGAAAGTAGTCTAGAGAGGGAACACCAGTTTGTAAGCACATACAGAAGAAGCGGGGAGGAAAGTTCGAGGACGAACTCCCCCTCGGGTATGATGAACACAGATCAAGTCCGTATTGCAAACAATCTAGGTAATCTTCCAAGATATTTCCACGATAAGAATGAGCCTTATACACGTACAGGAACAATAAAAACTCAGAAATATCTAAAGAAAAGCTGCTACTCTCGCATTAAATTCGCTGGAGCTAACTTTCTAGCCGCATTTATGTGGACAAGACCCCTGAATAGTACAATCTCAGCTATCACACCTCCCAAAAAGCTAGAGAAGGTGTTTGATGGGACATGACACTCGAGTGAAAGCTTAGATGATTAACAAGTGTAGGATCAAGATGATGGGAGGGGGACTATATATTGTGAGGAATATCCCATGAGAGAAAGAAGGAAAAAGATAGAAAAGAACTACTGTAGCACTCAAAACTGTATTAGCCCTCAGTTCTATTGGTTTATTTTAAAATCTATCTCCTCGGACAACAATTTCATTCAGTTTTACATGTCTTTCTTCCTTGTTCATCTTTTAAATCCATACTAGCCGTTGTCAAATTCACAAAAGGCCTAGTTCTCTCACCCACTCTCTATAAATTTATTGTACTGGGCTCATTGGGCCTATATCCCATACCTTTAGGATGTGGGCTACAAATTGTGACCCTACATTACATAATATAGTTTTTCGTATGGATATTACATAATATAGTTGATAGATAATAACGTGAAATAATAATGTTATTTACTGTTTAAAAAAAAAAAAAGTAATTATAGTATATGGCCCATGTGTGGGTTTATAGGAACACGTAATATTTTTCTAATAGCAAATTTCTATAAGAACAGGAAAATCACCAACTAATGACCAAAAGAAAAGAAGATATACCAGCCTATACCATAAGTTGCTTCCTCCTTATTCCCAAGGTTTTTAGCAATGAATTAAATAGGATGGTTAGTCGTTTCTAGTGGGGTTAGAAAAAATATGAGAAAAGAATGGTTTGGTTGAGTTGGGACAAGCTTTGCGCTTCAAAAAATGATGGGGTATGGGCTTTAGGGATATCTATGCTTTCAACGTAGCATTGCTTGCAAAACAAGGGTGGCGTATCCAACAAAACCATGAATCCCTATTTTACAAAGTTTTCAAGGTGAAATGCTTCCCTAAAGGTGATTTTATAAATGCAAAGTTGGGTTCTAATCCATCTTATGCTTGGAGGAGTGTGTGGAAAGCTTAATCAATATTGAGAGACGTTATGAGATGGATGGTGGGGAATGGAAGGAGAATCAAAATATGGAAGGACAAATGGATCCCAAACAGTGGCGACGCCACGTTGGACTCAGGATGTTCCTAGGAACACCCTGACTTGAATTTTTTTTTATATATAATAATTAAAAAAATTTTAGTTGTTTACCCTTTAAAAAAAAATTGAGGAACGCCCTCAAATAATAATTAAAAAAAAAATTATTTGTTCTACTTTCAAGCAAAAAAAAAAAAAAAAAGCCCAAAAAAAAATTTTGTACTAAAATCTGAAAAAAAAAAAAAAAAAAAATTGTAACAGAGCAAGCCCACAAAAAAGCCCAACATCAATCCTAAATGTAAAGCAAACCCAATCTAAACAAAAGAAACAACCCAACAGATGGTAAACAGGTAAAGCAAACCCACGGATTCAAAAAAAAAAAACCAAAACCCAATATACACTACAAATCTCTAAATCAGAAACCTCAAATCACTAAATCAGAAATCACTAAAGCAAACCTAACGTCAACAGAGCAACGCAGCCAACGCTGCAATCCAAGCCAACAGACGGATAAGGCATCGTTGAATCAGAGATCGATCAGCCAACACAACTCGAGCTCCAGTACAGAGCACATCACATCGGGATTTGGACATCGGAGATTGCTCACTGGATTGGATCGAAGATCGCCGATCAGTCGCGTGGCTTGCTCCATCGCTCATCGCTTGTCACTTGGCTTGCTCCGGTGCTCTCTCAACCTCAACCTTAAGGTATTTCATAACTTCTCTCTCTTTTTCTCTCTGACTCTCTCTCTTTATCTGAAAAATGAAAATGAAAGTGAAATCTGAAATGAAATGAATGAGTCTCTCTCTCTTTATTCTTTAAGACTTTAACAGTTTAACTTTAATACTTTATCTGATTCTTTTGAACAACCGTGATTGGTTCAGCTTAGCTTTAACTTTGTTACATTTGGCCCTGTTCTTGACTTTTTCTTTTTGGCTTTATCTGTTGGTGTTGGTGTTGGTGAGATTTGGTGAGATACAATTAATTGTCTTATTGTGATTTGTGATTGTGAAATTTCCTGATTGGCAGTTGGCTCTTATGATTGGGGGGCTTGTCTCATTGTCCGTTAAGTGGGGTGGGGGTGGATGGGCACATGGCACATGGGGCCAGGTGAGGTATTTGAATTGGGGAAAGTAAATATTGTGCTAGTGCAACTAATAAATAATAATTTAAGTAATCAATAATTAATTAAGGAAAGCAACTAATAAACAATAATCAATAATTTAATTAACCAATATATTATAAAAGATAAATAAATTAAATTATGTTAGGCTAAATAATAATTAATAATTTTATAATTAATAATGCAATAATATATAGAAGTGATCCTTTCCTGCAAAAAAAAATCCTATCACGCCCATAAAAAATATATCGGAACAAACACAAATCAATAAGTTAAAAGAAGAAATGTAGTTCACGCAACCAGACAAAAAAAAAAAAAGTTGAATAAAGAACGGTGAATAGTTTAGGGGTGTTTGGTACATACACTTAAAAACATGTGTTTTGTTATTTGAAAATATGTGTAAAAATGTATGAGTGAAAAAATGTGTGAAAATACGTATAATCTATATATTACTAAAAACTGAAGCGTAGCATTTAATGTTGCTACGCTCACGTTGAGCCACGTCAGCAGCCATATCATTTCCATCCTTTTTTTTTTCCCTATAAATTAAAAAAGTTTTTACACCTTTTAAAATACTAATAATCTCCACCATAAATTTAAAATAGTTTTGATACATTTTAAAATACTAATAACCTCCAGCATAAAGCCCCATTTCCACCATAAAAGCCCACTTCTTATACATTTAATTCCACCATAAAGCCCAAACCCAAAGCCTTTTCAACTTAGACCCTTTGTGAAAACTTTTTGAAACACAGTTACAAAATTTTTCACGCAAAACCCTTCCCCTTCCCCTTCCCATGTTTTCTTTCTCCACATTTTGTTCCTCTGAAACACGGTTACAAAATTTTTCACGCAAAACCCTTTCCTTCCCCTTCCCCACGTCTTCTTGCTCCATGTTTTTTTTCCTCCCAACGTTTCTGTTCTAAGGTTTCACATTTACTGCATGGTTTCAGATTCCTTCCCCTGCCCTTTCCCCACGTTTCTATTAAACCACTTCTTTCTTCTCTCTATACGTTATTCTCCCTCTCTCCTCTGCTCTCTTCACTCTATTTCCTATGACAATTTTGAGACAATTTTTCTATACAAGTTATTTGCAAGCAAAGCCCCAAAGCTAGAATGTTGTCAAGATAGCACCCACCTTCAACGGCATCCCACCACCGTAACACCGCCGGCACCACATCGATAAAGGTATTTTCTTATATACACAAATTATGGCAATTATTGTGATTTAGGTTTGATTGTTTTGAAATACTTAGTTTTGATTTACGTAGCAGGCCTAGATTCGGTTTTGATTAAGGTTTAAAATTTAGAATTGGTTTGAGTTAGAGAGATGAGAAAGAGAAGGGCACCATTAGAGGGCTCTGAAACACCAAAGAATGAAACGTAGACAGTTTTTATTGTTCTCCCTCAACCCATGCCAAAAAACCCACACAGTTAGCCCCTCTCTTATTTCAATCAATTTGCTTTCCTCATCCTTTACGTTTACAATTCTGTTCCTGTCACTTTTTAAATTTTATTTTCATATGCTAGAAATTTACATATTTCTTTAATATATTTTTTGAATAAATTTTTGCTATTCAAATTTAATTTTCTCCAATCTATTAGAGTCTTATTATTTGGACGAGTTCAGACACTAAAAAGAATCTTTCTCTTTTGGCGAGTTCAGATGCAGCCTCTGCCTCTCCATAGCAATTTCTCTCCATCATTTTTGGGATTTCTTATTAATGTGTGTTTCATCTATGTATTTTGTTATTGTTGATGAGATTTGAAAATATTCTTTTTGTTTATCTATTAAAGAAAATAACTTTGTGTTTATTAAAATTATAAATTGTTGCTACTTATTGGGTTGTGTTCAATGCATTTTGTGATTTGTCATTTAATCGTAGGCCCAAGGTGAACTCATCATCATCTCTCACCAAAGCCATTGCAAAGCTGAATAGAGGTAATCTAAGATAAACAAATTTCTTCCTTTCTTCTTTTTTTGGGAATTTAATTTTTTTTAAGATGAAGGCATAGATATATATTAAAGTTACAATTTGGCAAAGGCATCCAAAAAATTTACAAAATAATTTATTAGATGTAGGTAGCCAATTGCTTGCAAGTGAGAGAGGCTACAATTTCAATGAATTTGTTCTAAATTGTCAATCTCCTCCTATTCCTATGACACGTATTTTGGTAGTAAACTTGGAATTGTTTGGCTTGACAATTTGAACATTAACAAATATGCTCTTTGTTCTTTATGAGATATATACATGTTGATTGTGATATTTATGTAGACATGCACTTATGCATGTCTATGTGCTTTTGCTTTTGGAAAATTGTACATTTTTTAGGTTCTTGAGTAAAGGATCTATTAGTTTTTTGTTTTTGTTTTTGTTTTTGGTTATGTGTATATGTGTGTTTTGATGTGTTAAGCATTCCAATTTTCGGTACTATTCAGTTTTGAGAGGTAGATGTTAAATTGTGTTTATGTTTTAGCAATCTAACATTGATCATCTTGAATGTCATTTTATTTTATATAAAAATTGAATGACCACAAAAGCGATAAATGTATTAGACAAAAAATAAAATATAGAGGCCATCTATCTATTCATTGCATGTACTTGCTGTATTTATTTTTTCATGTTTGTGGTTGTACATGATGAAGATAGGGTTACATACTATTTTTGCTTTGTTGATTTTTTTTTTTTTTTTTTTTTTTTTGGTAATAAGCTTAATTTAATTGCTGTATTTGAATTTTTTTCTCCCTTGTTTTTATTAATTTTTATTTTATATGTTGTTTCTAATTAGCACCAAAAGAATGTACTGCTATGTATGTACTTTACCAAAAGGTATAATTTGGTTTAATGAAAGAATTTTGATATATTGTGAGCAAGTTATTGGGGGTTTAATACATAAATTTTGAAGTTAGAATAGTGTGTTGAATTTGGCAAATTTACGGTAATGAAATAGTGTGAAAATTTTAGAAACTTCTTTGTGTAGGAAGCCAACTTGAGTCTAGCAATAAGGCCATGAACATCTAGGTAGTCTCTTTGCATGTTTTAGTTTCAATTCTTTTCCTTCCTCTAATATAGTTTTGTTGTTTAATTTGTCAGTTGAAATTGAAAAAAAAAAAAATTCCTTATTCTAGATGAAATTGTTTATGAGTTTGTATTTTGTGACCATGTTTAGTCTTTTTATGTTGGGACAATTTTGGGTTTTTAATTTGAATGATGTAGGGCCCTAAGTTGCCAATGGTTTCTACAATTTTGATGAGCACCTTTTGGGAATCTAGGCTTTTACTTTGGTTGATTGTTTTTTTTTTTTTTCATTTTTAATTTGAATTGTCATAATTCTTAACTAATAGCATCATTGAATTTTGTGCATACATGTTCTCCTGTTTGAAAATGTAAAACACCCTATCTTCATCTTACGTTTTTCAGTTCATAGCCTATCATTAATATTGGGCTAGAATTTGTTGGTTTAGGCTTGGTTACATTTACATTTGTTAATGTTTTTCTCATGAGATGATAGGATACAAAAATGGGGTTATGTGCCTCTTGCAATATTTAAGCATGCGTTGGAGGTTGTGTTCTATATAATTGCATGTTTTTAGTACATGATTTTTGTTCATATTCATTGCAGCATAATAGTCTCCTACTTTTTCCCCTCTCCAATCTATAGTTCCTTGAGTTATTGTTCTTTTTGGTGAATAATTATCTTTGATATTGTTAGATCCTTCGCATGTGGTCTTCTAGGGTAAATATGAAGGTGAATTTTAATGATTCAAACAAATTTATTGACTTAACTATACAATTATATAAGTTAGATTTTATTTCTTTTTGTTGTCTTATGCTTCTTCTCTCTCTCTCTGTCTCTCTTTTTTTTTTTTTAAGAAAGTAAATATGTGTGTAGGGTGGTATACCTTTGTTTAACAATTTTTCTTTGGAGTAGCTTTGTGAATTCTGAAGGAGGAAGGGCGTAGATACTTTGCTAATGCTTTCTATACATAGGGCTGAACTTGGACATTGATGCTGAAATATATCCGAGGAACTTCATCGTTGAGACTTATCAAGTTTTTATGTCTCTCCTCTTTCGGATAACAATTCAAAGTAATTGTTTATTCAAGTAACTACAAGTAATTGTGATTTTAATGCAAAGTCCACTTGATACTTCTCTTAGTGTTCTTTGATTTAATGTTTCTGTGCTACTCACAATTTGGATTTTATGGAATCAATGATTCCCTTATTTTGGGTTGGTACTATTTTTAGTTTAGAAAGAAAAGAAAAGGGTTTATGGGTTTTTATTTGTACAATTAGTATTTTATTTTATATTTTCTTTGTAGTTTTCAATGCAACTAATATCAATTTAGTATACATACATGAAGGTGGAAATGACAAGGCTTGATGATTTTTTTTTTTTTTAATTTTTCCGTGCATTGCATAGGTTAGCGATTAATATTGTTTAAAAACTGAAAATATGTGTTTGAGTTGCTATTCCAAACAAGACATCACTGAATATGAAACTACCGAAGGGACCAGGCATGACAAAATCGATAACACAGGCATATATATAGATACTGCTAAGCAGATTAAGATTAGGTGCAATATACTGAATGGATGAGATTTAAAATGGTAGAAAACAACTTTAAATCTCAACCATTCAATATAAAAAATAAATAAAAGTAAAAAAAAAAAATTGTAAGGGAATTAGGTGAATCGCACGGTGCAATTGCTTCTCTGCTTAGGGTCCGTTTGGATCGAACTTATTGTTGCTGAAACTGAAAACTGAAAACTGAAAACACTGTAGCAAAATAATTTTTAAATGTATGAATAGTGCCGTGGGACCTATTTTTAATATTTTTTATTGCGTGAACAGTGTATGCACAGTGCATAAACAGTGCATATACTGTTCACAACAGTATTTTTTAGTATAAAAGTCAAACTATGCGGCCCAAAAAAAAAAAAAAAAAAAAAAAAAAAACGCTGATGAGAGAAACGTGGACGCGCAACGCGCAGTCCAAACGCCCTCTTAGTCATGCATGCACGCTACACTGACAAAACTTAATGCCCCATGTACGAAGCTTTCGCAACCGCAACACGCTTCTTCTTGCATTGGCCATGACTTTCTTCCCAGACGTTCACGTGGAAGCTGGTGTTTTCAGTTTTTAAAAACTGAGTTGGATGGCATTTTCGTTATTAGTTTCAACTATGTGGAACCGGGTGCAGTGTGTAATCACATCACCTTCAGACCGTTGGAACCTCTTTTTTTTTTTTTTTTTTTTTTTTCTTTTTTTTGGCTTCTCCCGGGCTTAAGCAATTACACTCCCTTTTCCCTCATTTTTTGTTCTCTTTCTTCAGATGACATTATTTATAACCCAACTTCCCCCATTCACTCATCTCACCTACCTCTCTGAACCAACATAAAATCACTTCCTTGACTTTTTCTGAAACCCAGCCTTTATATCAAACTCCAGTGGTTCAGATCATCTCATAATCTCACGCGTGACTGACAACATCTATTGAGAGAAGAACCCATCCTAGCGAAAACCCAGCACCACCGACAAGCTCATCTCTCACCGGCGCCGACATCAGTCAGTTCATCAGCTCCGAACTCTGCCCAGGTGACCACGTTTTCTCTCTCTCCCTCCGTAAACCCACCTTGCTCTGTTTTGTATTCCTCTAAATTTCAATGTTTGTATTTCAAAGTTTTTGTTTAGGTGCTCTGTTTTTGCTTTTGTTTGTGTTTCAATGTTTTTTTTTCAATTTCTCTAAACATTGATGGGTTTTGTAAAATAATGAAATTTGTGTTTCAACCAAAATAATGAAATTTGTGTTTTAACCAACGGAGAAAGGGGTTTGATGGAGATGGGTTTCAACCAAAATTTGGGGATTTAGGGGTTCTCAATGAGATAGAGTTTTGAGATATGAGTGATGAGTTTGAGTTATGATTTTTGAGTTTTGAGATACTTCCAATCCAAACACCCTCTGACTTTTTACTTTGTTAGGGATATGAATGATGATCCAACCCTATCCCAACACAATCACAAATTGGTCAATCGTATTCAAAACACATGTAAGCCTTCAAGTCTTTTATTTAAACCCATATTCTGTTTTTTTTTTTTTTTTTCTCCTCTAATAAGTGAGATTTTGCAGGAATTTGGAATGGAAGGCTTAGGAAAGATTTACAAGTAAGTTGACGTATTATTATTTAATAAAAAAAAAAGCATATAATTGTTTATATCAGAAAAAAATTATTAAATTATTGTATTTTGTCCTCTAATAATTAAATCAACGATTTTATTTAGTAATATACATGAAACATAAAATTTATTATTGATTTATGATTTTTATGCCAATAACACATGTACTATATAGCTTCGGTTTCTTAGAAGCATATTTCCTTGGCTTGTGCTCGTTTTTAAGTAGTCAATTGTTCTTTAGTTTTTGAGGATTGGGTGTTTTTAGGTAGCTTGTGATACTGTTAATTGTGTTTATGAGCTATATTGTGCCTTTGTTTGTGCTAATTAAGGATGTCATTAGTTGTTTTGAAAGACCAAGTTTATTTTTACCAAAGAAAGACCAAGTTAATCTTTCCATTATGAAGTAAAATTGCTCACTAATATGGAAAATTTTTGTAAACGTCTGTGTTAAAAGATTAAAAGGGCTTTTTAAGAAAATAACCATCAATCCCAAACAATATCATTAGTTAGGCAAACTTTCAAACTAATTTTATTTTTAACAATTCGAGTGAACTGGAGTCGATTTCTCTGTGCTTGTTCCCTGATTCGCCAGCAGCTGAGGTGGAGAAAGTAGAGACACGTAGGCATAAATCGACCCCAGAGGAGACGATTTCTGTACATAGAAATCGTCTCCTCTGGAGTCGATTTCTTACTATCCTGTCTCAGCTTTTCAGATGTCTCATCCCAGTCTCATCCATGGCAGAGGAGTCACGTGCACAGCTGGAAATCGTCTCCTCTGGACTCGATTTCTAAGAATGGTCCCATCCCCTCCACGTGTTGCCATGGGTCCTTACCCGGACCTTCAGCTCTTTCTCTTTTTTGAACATATCAGCTCATCTTCATAAACTCCTCTTCATAAAACAAACAACAGCTCCTCTCACTTGCACTCACACAACACTCATCATCTCAGGTAATGTGATACTAGTTTTTTTTTTTGAAGAAAAATTTTAAAACATATTAGGAAAAGTTTTGTTTTTGTTATTTGTTAGTGTAAATATTGTGATTAAATTGTTAATATATTGTATTTTTTTTTTTTTGTTATTTGCTAGTTTTTTTTGGACACATTATATACAGACATTTATAATATCATGAATACTTTAAGATCATGAATACATTATATACACACATTTACACTAACAAAAACACATAATATACTTTAAGATCATGAATACATTATATACACACATTATATTATGATGATTATGGGGAATATTTAGAACTAAATATTGTGATATTACAACATATTGGGAATTTGTTTTTGTTAGCGTAAATATTGTAATTAAATTATTTGCTAAATTTTTTTTAAAAAAAATTAATATTGTGATTATTGGGAATATTTAGTACAAAATATTGTGATTAATTATGTTATTACAACATATGGGAATATTTGTTTTGGTTGTTAGTTTATATTGTGATAATATGCTAAGTATTTTTTAAAAATTACTATTGTGATGTATTGGGAATATTTAGTACTAAATATTGTGATCAATTGTTAGGTATATTTAGTACTTTTAGGTCTTTATCATGGATATGAAATGGATTATGAGTTGATACCTAAGATAGTATTTGTAACAAAGACTTCAATGGATAACTGGTTGGTATATATTTTTGTTCATCATAACTTATTTGAATGGGTTTTGAAAGTCATGCCCCTAGAATGATTTGAAATTTTTAAAGAATATGAATTTGGTAATGACTATTTTTGTAAGATTATTAAAGGTGAGTATATGCAAATTTGGTTGAGGTTAGTATTGTTGGCATTTCATACGCAAAGTTTTGTGATTAATGTTGATTGAGTGTTATGAATTTGTAACTAACACAATTGCACTTGATGATCTATAGGTTGACAATGATCCTTATAAATATATACTACGGTGGACCCCTTACCAATACCAACCCTTATGACGGATTCTCATTTGAAGGTCCGGGTATGCAGTGTGCTACTATATGATGATACGCCATAAGCTAAAGACCCTGAATGAGCTGAAAGTAAAAATTATGAAAGAGTTGCAAGTGAACCCTGCTTTGCATGACATACATATTACTTTCCGTTCTCCATATGAAGTCCTCAATCAATGCATTAATTACAGATATATGGAGATAACAGAGGACAAACATGTGAAATTCATGTTTAGTAAGATGCAGAAATGGGAACAAACAGCAGATTTTGAGTTGCACGTCACTTTGGAGCCGCGTGCGGAAGTCGGCGTAGAGGAAGAAATTGTACAAATAACTACATCTCTATAAATTGTAGTCCTAGATGATCAATGCACCACATTGGGAGGCTATACACTTGAGACACCAGCAACAATTGAGAGCGAACTTGGAAATAGATATGAAGATCAATTTTATACATATCGAGGTGAATCCTCTACAGTTCCAGTAGTTGAAGATGAAGATGAAGACTGTTTTGGGGAAGATCCTGACGATAGAGATGAGTACAAAGAGAGGATTGATAATGGTGACTTTGACAGAGGTGTTGATGATCATGAAATTTCTCCAATTCCTGATGTTGATGATATGGCTGAATGTGATGAAGATGATGCGGACGCTAATGCCAGAGTTCAGCATGTTACAAATACGACCCCTGTTTATGAACTTCTTGCCTCATCATTTTATGAAAATACTTGGAAAAATATGGTTGATCCTGAAGTTGTTCAGCATGCATTTGGTTCTTCTTGGAATGCGGACATGAATTTTGCGAAAGGGTTGATTTTTGCGAATAAAGAGGCGGTGAAACGTGCATTAACAATTTATGCCGCAAAGCATAACAGAAACATTATTACTAGTAGGTCAACCACAAGTAGACTATCTGTGAATTGCGTCGATGAGTCATGCATATGGTAAGTTGGAGCAGTCGAGAAGCCTAAACATGGTCTATGGATGGTCACATCTTATAGGGGTCCTCACAGTTGTACATCCCTTGCCACGGCCCTTGATGGTAGAATGATGAACTGTAATTTTCTTGCAGCAGAATTTGTTCCATTGTTGTAAGAAAAACACACGGCAACAATTTATCACCTTAGAGATTTCATTAAAGGGAAGTATTATGAGCATAATCTTTCTTACTATAAGATATGGGATGCGAAACGAGCTATTGCAAAGATATTTGTGGATTGGGAAGAGTCTTACCAAAGGTTGAGAAAGTTATTGTTGGCATACTTGGATCAAGAACCTGGCACCCGGTTCTGGTATCACACCATACCTAGGGACGAGTTCGGTGATACAATATTGCGCTATGTATTTTGGGCTTTCGCTCCATGCATTGAAGGATTTAGACATTGTAAGCCAGTGATCAGTATTGATGGGACCCATTTGTATGGTAAATATCGAGGGGTGTTGTTGATTGCAATGGCCACCGATGCCAACAACAAGGTTTTGCCTCTCGCCTTTGCCGTTGTGGAAAAAGAGTCAGGGCCTAGTTCGAGGTGGTTTTTAGAATGCCTCAGGAATGCACTGGGGGATGTAATAGCAGATAAGGACATCTGCATAATTTCTGACCGACATAAGGGTATTCAAAATGCAATTGCAAACTGGCCTAGAGATGATGATGGACGAGTACGAGTAGTTCACAGATATTGCTTTCGACATGTTGCTAGCAACTTCAACACACATTTTCAGGACGCCACTTTAAAGTCATTGGCCTTGCAAGTGGGGTATGCTACTCAGGAAGCTAAATTTGAATTGTACATGCAACCTATCAAGGAAGCCGAGATCGAGGCCCTTAGGAAGAAACGGAGAACCGAGCGGCAGGAAAGTGAGCCCGACTCATCCATCATGCCATACACATATCTAATGAAAGAGGATTTACAAATGTGGACCCAGCTATATGATGGTGGATACCGTTATGGGGCTATGACAACCAATGTCTCGGAGTGCTTCAATGGAGTACTCAAAGGTGCCCGTGGCCTACCCATTGCTGCAATGGTTGAATTCACACACAGCAAACTTGTTGCGTATTTCCATGATTGATACAAAGAAATTACTCATGATCTCTCAAATGCCCAGGTATGGAGTAAATATGCCTTAGAAATCTATGGAAAAAACCTGCAAAAATCTATTTCACACCAAATAGCAGCGTATAATAATCAGAATGGTATATATCAAGTAATTACTGCATACAACATCAATAGCTCTGGAGGGGGACACCATAGTCATGAAGTAAACCTAATAGCCAGAACATATCGTTGTGGAAAGTGGCAAAATCGAAAGATCTCTTATTCTCATGCAATTAAAGCTCTTCAGCACTTGGGGCAAGATGCGACTACATATATTGACCCATGTTATAGTTTGGAGAATGCCATTCGCACCTACTCACATCCATTTGTGGTGCCAATGTCAGATACATTGTGGAAGGATGTGGACGGTCCAAAGTGGGTGCCTGACCCAAACCTGTTGTGGGGCAAAGGTCGACCTGTGGCATCTAGGATACGGAATGAGATGAATGGGGTTCGGCGAGAACTGGGAACCCGAAGGCCAGATTCTAACTTGAGGGAAATTCAACAAAAGCAGAGTTGTGGACTGTGTCATCAACATGGACATAACCATAGAAGATGTCCGCTTTCCCGTGGGGCTTCGACAAGCGGTAATGATCCAAACTAGGTAAGTGATGCTTTCATATAAAATGCCATTATGGACATCAATTAAATGTTGTTGCCTTGATTTCAGCATATTTAAATTAGAAAATGGCTAGATATTAAAACCAATCTTGCATGTATAAAACCAATGATTTTAGGGCTACTAGTAGAATTTTTAAAATTTCTTTCATATCTAATCCACTTCAACCTATTCCACCCACCACCAAAAGAAAGAACCCAAAATAAAAATAACAAAAAAATTCAGTTCTTCATTGTACTTTCAAACAACAAATTAGTATCTTCCATGATCCATGCCAAATTTGTTGTATAGAACTGCATGAATTGCTAAAAGTGCCATAAATTCATATTGTTCAGAGCAGAAGGCATTGCAATGTAGTACGTTGATTGCTGAGCATATTTATACCACAACAATTAGGAAATAGGTATCAACAGAGCAAGAAACTCACTAACTATTACAAATTAAGACAAAACATAACAGGTACTCTAGGGATGCTTTTATATAAAATGCCATGATTGTATCAATTAGCCAAGTTGCATAGATTAGTGCGTATGTTTTGGCTTTTGGTATCTAACGACAATATTTGAATTTTTGTCAGGCATGCAGATACTCGCTTTTGGACTGGCATTGTAGATGTAAATTGAGGTTCTCTTTATTGTGTATTTGAACTTACTACTATGTTGTATGCGGACAATTATTATTACTATGTTGTATGCGGACAATTATTACCACTATGTTGTATGCGGACAGTTATTATTTTTTTATCATTGAATGAACTTGTAATCGAAGTATTCTATATCTAATGAATTATCATTGGATAATTTAATGAACTTGTTTTTCCTATTTTGTGAGAAAGAGAGACTTAAAATTATGTTGAGGAACTAAATTTGTCATTTTGTCTCAACGATTTGATTGTGGGCAATGTTTTCGCCACTGGTAGAAGAGGCTTTGGTGAATATAGTGATACAACAGCTATGGCGGGAGATTTCAGCGAGCAGGTGTTACTTTGACAAACTGTTAGAAATTGAAAGTCTTTCCTTTTGGTGGATGTATTTTTTCCTGAGCTAAAAAGATTTAGGATTGCAGGATCATATGTTAAAAAATGTGTTTATTATAGCAACACCTAATACACTTTGATCTTATATTAAGAACCAAATTCAAAAGGCTTGAACTATTGAACCTACACCAAAGAACACAAGAGAAACAAGCAATGCAAATTTGCGTACTAGTATAGAATAAACCATCAACAGGCAGATCTATATATCAGCTATATATATATATATATACAGCTGATTTGAATACTCCCAAATACTTTAGCCAATATGTTGTTAGAGGACTTGTTCAAGCAACACAATTTTAGAAATAAAACAACGATTCTTTCTAAGGCTACTTTCTAAGGCAACATAAACAAGAGCTTTTCCTACGTAACCAACCACGCTTAAATAGTAATAGGTGCATTTCATGCAACTTACTCTTTTTCAACTGACGCTTAAAAAGTAATAACTAAAGAAGAAGAATGAAAAAGGAGAGAAGAAGTATATTATATTATTATGGAGGGGAGATTTTTTTAAGGTTTGGACAATGAAGCATTATATTTTAAAAGTGGGATGAGATGAGACATGAGAGTGATAGTTGACAGGTGAATTAGGAGAAAAATAAATGAAAATAAAAAGAATTTTTTTTTTAATTTTTTGTTGAGTTAATATTTTATATAATAAATGTTACCTTTACAATGTTTTACAATAATTTCATAATAAGTTTAGTTGTTAAGTTATTAGAAATTGTTTTAGGATGAAAAAAAAAATGTATATGTATGTGTATATATATATATATATATATATACATATATAATTTGAGATTAAAAAAAAATTATTGTTACATTAGACAAATATTTGCAATTATGTGGCGGTGGCAGTGGCAGTGGTAGTGGCGATTGCAGAGTCGGGGGCAGGGGCGGTTATGGTTGCGGTGGTTGTGATTATTGTTTATTGTAGTGGATATATTATTTTATTGTAGTAGATATCTATACTACTATTTAAGGGGCTGCACCTATTTGGACCGGATTTTTTTAATTCCAAAATACCCCTATTTCCCTAGGTTTAAGTAGAGACAAAACTAAATAATAATTTGGTAAAACTACATCTTTTAACTCTTGCAAAAACATTGCCTATAAAATAGGATTGAAAAGTTCCAATAACCCACCGTTCCCCTCAAAAAATAATTCCACAAAAAAAAAAAAAAAAAAAAAAAAAAAAAAAAACCTTCCCACAATCCCAATTCCCACTACCCATTTTTCTAGTCGAAAAAAAAAAAAAAAAAAAAACCCACGTATAATTCAAAACATACAACCAACCAGGTATTCAATCTTACCACCGTCACACCTCTCTCTCAAAAAATAAAAACTCAAATCTATCCACAAATGGGGTATGTAATAAATTTGAAACTTTCACATATGACAATTTTGATGGCCATGGTGTATATGGTTTTTTTTTTTTTTTTTTTTTTTTGTTAATGAGATTAGAAGTTGATGGATAAATTTTGCCAATTGGTAATGGATAAACTTGCAGTAATTTATCAGAAATAATTATAAAAAGTCTAAATTTAGAGTTTTTTTTTTTTTGGCCAAAGAGGTGGGTTAAAACTTTAAAACGTTTCTTAATTTTAAGGTTGTGGGGTTGTGTTTTAGTACTTAGAGGAAGAGTTTTTTCAAAAAAGTAGGTAACTATGTAACTGCAAGGTTAGTGGAAGATAAATTTTTTACTCTTTTTTAGGAAGTGGGGATAGTTCCTAAAAACACTACATATAGACCATGTTAATTCTATTGCTTACCAAAAACACAAACCATTCCTATCAAAAAAAGAAAAGAAAAAAAAAAGACTTAATTGTTCTTCTGCATCTACATCTTTCAGTGACAATTGAGACAAAGTGTGTGTGTGTTCGTATAAAAAATAAGAATGGCTGGTGAAGAAGAGGGTCCTGCAATCATTATGATATGTGTTTTGATTGCATGAGAAAAGAAAAATGAAATTAACTTGACAAAATTTACTTAAGTCATTATTTTTGTGGATTAATAATGGGTTAAGTTGGGTTGAATTTTTTTTTGGCCTTGACATATACTGCTTTGTGTTTTGGTTGCATGATAGAAGAAAAGTGAAACATTGGTTAATTTTTTGTTCATGCATCCACCAATATAAGAATATATTTATACACACTTTTTACATTTTCCATTATAATGCATTTGTGGGTGAAATAATTTTTTCATCATACCCCCAGATTTTTTGTGATTGAAAAATGTAATAATTTCAAATTATAATGGATGCAAATAATTAAATTTGGAAAGAGCTTAAATGGTACTCTGCCATTAATCCACCCTCTCACAAATCACGATTAGGTAACTCTCTTTCCTCTCATGCTCTCTTACTTTTAATTTCATTTTTAGTTTTTTTACTTTTTATTTTGTGAGTCATATTGACATAATTTTTCTAAAGGTTATTTTTTATTTATGTATTTTGACAGAGAGAAGACACATTTTGAAAGAGATTATTATTGAGTGATTAGATTGATTGCGGAATAGTTGACGATGGTGATGAATCCGAGACACGATGTTACATAAGCCCTTATTAAAAAGCCTAGATGAATGCAAAGGAGTATGAGACATCTAATTTTTTATTTTTATATCTTCATCTCCTATCAAATAATTTCCAATGGTGAAAAATTAGCAATTTAGGATGTACAAATACTACTATAGAGACTCAAACATTTGTAAGTAAATAAAAATTGAACCAAATACTCATAGAGAATCAAACAATAGCAATATATATTACTATAGTAATTCCAAATTATAACTCTGTTGCAGTTGCAAGTTTATTGCCAATAACACCTCCGCATCAAGGCACTGGTGACATTTTGTCTCCATCATTTTATTTCGTAAAAAGTTGGGTTAAAAGAAAACTGAAATTAATAGGATATATTTCTGGAAATAAAAAAAATTAAAAAAATTAACACATCTTTTGATGTAGCGTGGATCTATGCAATTGGCTGTCCTGGGGGAGCCAAGCTCCAACTAGAGAATAGAGATGGTTATGTGATGGGACTCAAGTTACCTCCAGCGTGGACCTTGTCCTCATTTTGTCATCTTCCTCTTTGTTTGCCTGTACCGAAGCAGATAGCAAAGTCAAGAATTTTGAAATTTGGTTGAGTGGTGAAGATATAAATGAATTATCTTGTATACCTTAAGTGATTTACCACGACCATCATCTTTCTCCTTGTCACCATCAACTCAGGCATTATTACCCTCAAGCTGCATTTGGAGAGATATATCATACAATATCAAATATATAGAACTTTAATCAGACCCAAAGTAAACATTTGTGTGTAGCTCGCACTAACACTCCAACTTCTTTGACTAATTTTCTGGATTTTTTATATCAGCTGATACAATACATGTGATGTTGAAGATAACTAAAACTCCTAATCTTCTTTCACATGTCTCAAAAATGGTTTTCCCGCATTTTTTTTAGTACGTAATGGTGGTTTATTAAGGGACTATGCCCACATAATGGTGCAGTACAAACGAAGAAAGAAACCCTCTTAGAAGCCTTAACATACCAAGTAGTCTAATAAGGCAAAGAGATTGCCTTGGTACAATTCAGTATAGAAATAAGCAAACCTTGTCCAAGTACAATTCAGTAGCCCAAGTGGAGATCATTGTTATTTGGCATTTATCATCCTTTGCAAGATTATCAAGCTTTCGGAGTAAGAAAGTTCTGAAGGCATCCTGCAAGTAAAAGGTAGTATTCCATATGAGTAGTAGAACTTCAATGCACTGATTTAACATTAAAACACAAGTAACATACAGATACAAGGGTCAAAACGTAACATAAGGACAAAAAATCTAATTGAAATCTTAAAAAGCATCAATGAAAATTCATACCTGATTTATCTCCTCTTTATTGTAACTATGACTCTGTAGTGGCTTCCATGAGGTGGCCTCCAAGAGACAAAAAAGAAAAAAACAGCTTGTTGGTAACAATGACAAAATCAACTGTAAATCAGTAACTAAGAGTACATAATCATGAAACATTGACAAACTAGGCTATATATAAAGTTCTAAATTTTATATATAGCCTAGTTGGCTATATATAGAAATGTTGGCTACGCAGGTATCTTTTGCCTTATATAATGGATATATTTTCAATTGATTATGGCATATACCCACATTACACATTCAATCATAGACCTTCATCTATTAGCACTGAGAAATTTCTCAATGATTTTTTTAAATAAAAACAAACAGTAAATAGTCTCCTTATGCATTTAGAAGAAAAATAGCAAAAAAGATGGATGGGATTACCACTTTAGAACAACTGTCATTCCTGCCAGGGTTCCTAAACAATGTCAATCATGGCACCATATCCACATCTCCATATTGAGAATTAGTGTGGCAAAGTATAGTAAATAAAATGATTCTCCTTTAGAAAAAGAGGCCATTTCCCACATATTTCTTAAAACAGGCCAGCCAAACAAAATATAATTTTCTCCATGTGAATATTTATCTTGTAGTGTGGTTGTAAGAAATGTAACACTAGAATTTAAGAGAATCAAACTTACTGTAATTGTTCGCCTCTTCTTCCCTTGCTTGGATGAGTTATCTTTGTGCATTTTTAACTGTCCAGAACAGTAATGGTCAATACGTTCCAAAAGCCAAAAGTCTGTGGGGAAAAAAATGTCTGCATCACCCTGAAATAGAAACAACTTTAACTCAATTAATTGGATTTTCTTAATATTTGAAACCTAGGTATGTATAAAGACCAGAGATGAATCTGCGGGAAAATATGTTAGA
The DNA here is from genome assembly GCA_032727855.1 of Quercus ilex subsp. ballota. Classification (NCBI taxonomy): domain Eukaryota; kingdom Viridiplantae; phylum Streptophyta; class Magnoliopsida; order Fagales; family Fagaceae; genus Quercus; species Quercus ilex. The sequence goes on along the minus strand of CM064910.1, from coordinate 11,453,549 downwards.
GTGACCTTAAAATAAAAAATGAATAGAAAATAAGAAGAAAGATTGCAATTTAGCAGTAATTATTTCGATGAAGCTGTTGACATATAAATAAGTTTATCATCAACTAGACCCTTATTGTTTTTTGATAGGTACCATAAGTCATGTTACCAGAATTTTTAAATGGTTCTAGCTCTCCAGATTTACTTGGAAATTACTTATTAACTGTCACTACTAGATTCATCCATGTAAATTTTCAGATCTTGTCCAAACTTACAGGATTCTACCTAGTCAAAGAAAAAATTTGGCACTCATCAGAAGCAGTATATTTGTGGTCATTTATGGCATTCCATACAAACAACACTTGAAGTAGAAATAAGAGAAAAGGAAAGAAAAATAATAGCATTAACATACCTTTGCATCTAAATAACTGCCATAATCCAAGCTGCTGCCATTTTTCTGCAGATCCAAAATTAAACAAGGCCAGACTAAAATTATTGAGTGGCATTCAATGTATTTGTTATACTCTAAAGAAGCAAGCTGTGAGCCTGTGATGACAACAAAATATGAAAGCAGGAATTTCCAACAGTTACTTTCTACTTTCAGGTTCAAGGGGGAAAATTAAAACTCCCTAACATTTTAATTTTGATGTCCCATAAACGAATTGAGCTATTAATTCCAAATATTATTTGTCAATGTACATCTTTGCATCGCATATCAAACCAGCAAATGCAACCATCCTGTTTCATTATTACAAATGAAAACATAACTAAATCAAAAGTTAAATTTTTTTCCTTTTTTTTGGAGAGAGAGAGAGAGTGTGTGTGTGTGTTACCTCGGCAGAAGTGGCGACGAAGCCAGGGCAATTACGTGATAAACTAAATCCCAACCGGGCCAAACCCATTGATAGAGATTTCAACATTAGCAAGCTATTATCTCTCCACACCCCATTCCACATTGTGGATGGGCTTTAGCAATCAACTATGGTAAAGGAAAATTAATACATTTCAAAACATTATAGATTTAGTCACATTCGGTTTGGATATTATTACAACACAACAAAAAAGGGTATAATCCATTAATCCCACTATGAAATTTCAGATTCATGTTAATTGGGCCAAAATTTCATAATTTTAAATTTGCTTGAATTTGACCCAAGCAAGCCTTACAATTTCATGCTATTGTTAGAAAGTTGCTGACATTGAGAAATCTAGTAATAGCAAGTATCCTCCCACTGAGAGTGACTAACAAACTTTAGAAGCATCATTTACAATTTTTCTCATGTAAAACATTTTAATGATAATCCCTGAGTTCTACATTCATGGTTTCCATAAAATTTAAACTTGTTCAAGATAGTTTGAATTCCTAAGATGCAAAAAATACAAGTCCCACAAGTGAGAACACTGTGTACTACATATCGAAAGCAATACTTACTTAAGCGGGAAAAGGGTGCTTTCCCCAACATCTGCTACAGCTCCAAAATCAAAAAACAACATCAAACGCATTCTCTGAGAATATTTTATTAACCTGAAAAATCTGTTAAGGTAAAGTCCAGGTGTGACTATTTATATTAAAGTAACAAGTCTTACATGAAGTTTATTCTATAAAGGGCACCTTCAGCGTAAAAAATATATATATAAAGGGCATAATAAGGATACAACTTTTGCGTTTGATGCAGATGGCATGCTGATCCTAATGCATTTGACGTTTATGTTGTCTCGTATAATGTTTGGTAGGTGGGGGAGGGGGTACTGCATCTCCTTGGTGAGGCTCCTCGCGTTGCTACAAAGATGGAGTTACAACCAAACAATGGATTACATGAATTATAATAGCATTAACAACAATTACTCAATATTAATTACATTAAATGGGTTGTCATACCGCGGGGCCAGCCTTGTGTCCTGCTTTGTGACCACCTGTCCCACAAGGAGGTGCTTTTCTTGTGCGTTTAGGTCGACCTTGTGGGGGTGACTGTAACCTAACAACTACCTGCTCATTCTCAACATGCACATCTGGCTGTTTTGCTTGACTCCCAACAACTGAAGATCCTACAACTGCGAGGGAGGATAGTGTAGCAGACGAAATGTGAGTGACGCCCGTAGTCATGGGATCTATACGCAGTCCAGGAGTGGGCATGAATGACATGGAGTGACTATGGGGTGGTACATGGTCTACATGACCAATGCTGTACAAGGGGGATAGAGTGTGCATGACAGGAGGGGTCTGACTAAAATCATAGCCGAGATCAAAGGATGGCGGAGTAAATGAAAGATGAGCGGGGTCAAAAAATGTATGTGAGGTGTGTGAAGGGATCTCGGGGTAAGAAGATGCATGAGCAGTGGGTAAAGGGATCTCTAGGTTAGGAACTACATGAGTAGTACGTGGAGGGATCTCTAGGGAAGGCGATGCATGTGGCGGTGGAGGGAACTCTGGGGCAGGAGATGCATGTGGGGGTGAAGGGAGTTCTGGCGCAGGAGATGCATGTGGGGGTGGAAGGGGATCCGGCCTACTGACAACCTGATGGGGTGCACCACGGTGACCATGGCTATGGCTGGCACGATTTGAGCTTGTGCTTGGTTGTCCAGTATCTTCTGCCGCATCTGGATTTGCCCCATTGATCTCTTCCAAGGGAAGTTTGGCAGTTATACGATGAAGGCGTTCCACATATTTGAGTAAAGCTGAGATATGCTTGTACATGGGACTGCCTACTGTATACTGCGTCAACATCTGCTTGTGACTGGCAACCTGCAAGTACAAAAATACAATTAGTACATCTAACAAAAAAACTGGTGATACGCAACAAAAATTGAAAAGAAAGGTCGAAGCGATTACCATAAGAATAAGTGAAGCGGAAGTGTGGTCGACGAACCTCCAAGTCACCCTATGATACCAACCGAAGTATGGATGAGCAGGCGACATAGCACCCTGTAGTCGTGCTCCATGACATAGAGATCGTGCTCGACTATTCCATACTTGGATATGGCCATTATGTCTGTCCCCCCAATTCACCTCTATCTTCCCCCTCAGGTCTATGGCATGAAGGGCGTCGTCAGTATCAACATATAGGGGGATTTCTTGTACCATCCCAAACTGACGAAGAACACGGTCCGGTGTATGTCTTTCTACAAGCCAAAAGCATACAAGCGGTACCCTCGCCGTCCATACGTCCCTTCCTGCGACATAGAACGGAGGCAGGTGGGCTAATTCATCTTGATATGGTTCCCACACCACCTGAAATAGCCAAATAAAAGGGCAGTACATTATGCAATGTTCCATTATTTTCGAGTATGAGCTATTTTATAAGCAGTAAATACAATAGTCATAAACAATAGAAGGAACACAATTTGGGTACCTGGTTGGGACGCATACAATCTAATAGCTGACGGTACCGAACCAAACAGATTTCTTGGGGGCTATTTTTCGTGGTCATGACCCACACAGTCCTACAATTAAGAAAGAGAGGGCGTTACTTGGAATTGAGAATTTGAAGTAATCAACAACAATAAATGATGGGCAATCGTAAATTTAACATTACATACCACTAAGTTTATACCAAACAATGATTATCTAAACATATGATTAGTGGTGGAGCTAGAAATTAATAACACTTGTATTATACATCAATAATAACATATGACCTCAGTGGTTGTAAAACGATATATAAAAATAAATAAAAATCCTATTAATTTTCAAGATTTGAGGAATAGAGGCAGTTAAAATTATATTTTCTATTCCAATTTTCAAAATCGATCAAGGAAGAGACTTACTTAATGGACAGTGGAGAAGGTGCAAATGGTGGGCCATATGCATCATCTGGTGGGAGGTCCTCCTTCCTTGGGCACAAAAAAGGGAGTCTGAACCATGCCCAATACTGAACCAGTAGCAAGGCCCCACCAATCTGACTGGTACCACTGTCGGTTGCCCTGCATAACTCTCTGTACAACCATGCAAGGCAAGCGCTCCCCCAACTATACTGACGTGGATTGCGAAGGTCCGTCAACATCTGCAACCACATCATATGCACCCGATCGCCAGACTTGTCGGCGAAAATTGTGTCTGCCAGTAGTGTTAGAATATAACACCGTGCATATTGATGCACAACCACCTCTGCTGCATCATTAGGCAACCCGTGGTCAATTTTTTCTAGTAGCTTCTTAATTAGGATCCTTTGTCCTTTAAGCACATTTCCATTAGGGGGAATTCCAAGCATACTCTGACATTCAGCTTCCCACGTCAAATTAGTTATTCCAACAATTGCCTCACCATCAATTGGAATCCCGAAAATAACTTCCACATCTTGCAATGTGATTGTTGTCTCGCCACATGGCAGGTGGAAGGTGTGGGTTTCAGGCCGCCATCGCTCAACCAAGGCCGTTATCAAGTTATTATCAACTTCTCTACATGGGGTCCTATACAACCCAATTAATCCAACTCTCTTTACAATGTCGATGACGCGATCATCCACCACTATGGGGCGTCGTTTTCGAAGCTCGTCATTACGACCATGGCATTTAAGTGCCCCCGGATCCTACACATGATAGAACCATGGTGATGAAATGTAATATGTCATAACCTTTGTATATGTGATTGTAGCTATTGATCCCAAAAAACAAAAATATAGCTGTTATAAAGGGAAATTAACATATCATCCCCAAAAAAAAAAAAGCAACAACGGGAGCAAAATAAAAGGATGTAATGCACTTGATACATTTGATAGAATGCTAGTGCACAGTGCAGAGCTATCAAACATATACTAAATTGATAATTAATAACCAAATATTATTCATGTAATACTTAATTATAAAAAGACCCATTTGAAATTATTATCTGACAATTTTATATCATACAAACAATTGTATGATAATTTTTTCTCTCTCAAAAAAAAATAATAAAATAAAATAATTGACCACATATAGCCAGCATGAATGGAGTTTTGAATGCTTAATTATCACTGGTCAGTGTAAGAACTTAGAACTTTGAAGGTTTTCAATGCTGGTTTTATTGTTGCCGGCTAGATTGAGAGCTTTTGTTTCAATTTTCTAAGTGGTGGTTAGATGATTCTTGAAAGGCTGTCAAAATTTTTTTCAACAATGAATAGATAGGAGTTTCATTTTTTCATAAATTTGTTTAATCTTGAATCTTAGTATTTTTTTTCTTAATATCAAAAAAAAAAAAAAAAAAGTTCATACTTTATTCGTTGGCCCCCAAAGTTGAAATTTGGGTTCTAGTCTCTAATGAGTTGTTTGATTGTGGGGTATAAGATAATAGTTCTTTAGTATCCTAACAAAAATCAAACCTAAGATGTTAGTAGGTTGGATAAATTTTGTTAGCTTTGTTGGATATAAATTCATGGTTCTAGAAAGATATATGCATTTTGGGGTTAAGGGGCGTGATGTTAAGTTTTATTGGTATTTGACAAACCAATCTAACTTAACCCAACTAGTGGGCATGACTATGCATTCAAACCTAGTAATACCATTGACAAACTTAGAATTTTAGAAATGGAAAAAAAAAAATATCAACATAATGTAAAAGGATAAGAAGAGAATATTCAGCACGTGGTCGGTTTTAATTTTACCTTGCCTTCCCAAACAGCGCACGATCGATGAGTTGTTAGAAACCTTAACACCGAATTCTCAATGAGACTAGGTCCGAACTCATCACAACTCTGAGCAGGAACAGCAGCCATACTGCACGGAGTTTAGGGAGTCAAGAGTAAATATAAGCACATGTTGAACATAAATTGGCAAGGATCATGATCAATTAAAATGTGACTCAGCAGGTCATGATCAATACCAACTAAAGAGTACGGGGTAATCATGTTTATCATTTTCTCAACAACAAAAAAAAAAAAAAGTACGGGGTGATCATGCTTATCCCAAAATCTTTAAAAATAGAATAAACTGAAACATATAAACAAACATTTATACTCTTCGGAAAAAAAAATAATGACTAATTGTACCAATGTACAAATTGTGATTGGCTAATTGTCTATTGGATAGTGATTCATCTGAAAGAAATAAATCATGAGAGCTTCCTACCAATAATTAACTCTGCAAATAGCATAATTGTTTTCCTCCTAAGAAAAGCAAACTCCAACAATAATACTCTAATAGGACAAATCACTACTAAATTCTAGCCATAGAAAAGGACTAGGTTTGGTCAATTTTATTGGTTAAAATCCATAAAACGATCTTCTAAAAATGAAAAATGATTCCTAAACACTCAACAACTCGATGAAAGTTCTAAGTTTTAGATTGAAAACATATTGCAGTTGCTCTAACCATTAAGCACGAGTCAGCTACTGTCTACATCATATCTCTGTCAAAACACATGAGCTCCATAAAAGCCAAAAAAAGTCGTCCTATATATTCAGAGCAAAATAAATGCATAGAGGGGTAGGTAAGCATGGACAAAGATTAATGATCAGCAACAAGCCAACAATATAATCATCAACGAAATCCGAGGTTTTGAAGGTTCCATGTTTTTTAATGCACATGAGTGAAATTGAAAGGTTTGAAGAACCAGATAAATTACAGCTAATTTTGCTTAATTGTAACCCAATACATGTGCTCACTTCTTCAATTCCTCAAAAGAAAGTACCAAGCCACGAATTGCCCACGCTTTCTCCCATTGCTTCACTTTCACTTCCCTCTTATAAAAATCCAACAATGAAAACCTCGATTCAAATCACATTAAACAACCTTAAGCTTTCCAAACATTTTATCAGAACCCCCCAAAAAAGAAAAAAAAAAAACCATATTATAAACTCAATCCCAAAATTATATTACATAAACAGGATAAAATTATTTTTTATAGAGTTTCAATTTATGATGTCCGCTTTTGATATTTTAATCTGATGATAAAAAACACAATCATCAGAGTAAAACATCAATTTTATTAGTTGAATTAATTGAAATCCTCTAAATAGGATAGAATTTGAACCTCATGATGTTTCTGGCATTTTATGTTTTTTTTTGGCAAAAAACCAAAACGTAATAAGTTAATACTTTTCTCATTAAAACTGTAACTGAAGAAGTTAGAACTTAAAAAGGCTGTACATCATCATCATCAAACACGTACAAGATTCAGATACTATTGGAATATGCCACACGGCATCCAACCATTGGTCCAAGATTCAATATCCTCTCTCACCTACCTAACCCCCAAACCAAAGCCAACCATAAATTTTTTTTCCAGAACACGAAATCGATAGATCGATAGCGACTTCCTTATAAAACTTTCTTTGTTTTATTTCTGTTTTTGTGTGGCAGCTCATTCCAGCGTCAGTCAGCACCGTCCCGTTTTCCTATTTGACAAATTTGGGTATGTATATGTATGTATGTGCTCGTGTTTTGTATACACATGCATGTACGTACATACCATATCTATTTATATATAAATATAAATATATCACTCTTTCAGTTATTATAAACTTTGTTTCGTTTCAGTTATTATAAACCATATTATCAACCCCCCCCCCCCCCCCCCCACTTAAGAAGTAGGTTTTGCCAACACATAAGGTTTTATTAAAAGATTTGAATTCGCTCACAATCTTTAGTGTAGCAATTGGCAACAAAATATGGTGACAGAATGGTCCCTCAATTTCCCTTCATTCACACATAAAGTTAGAGGCAACAAAACAGTAATCTTTAAAGCAATAAGAAAATACCTCTCCTTGAGATTAAGAAGCAGGTAAAGTGAAATAAGCCGTAAGCCTTTAACTGCAAGACTCATATCACATCACTCTTAACTGTTTTTGTGTGTGTGTGTGTGTGTCTGTGTGTCTGTGTCAAATTGATACTTCAAGATATCGAATTCTCCTCTATGTGGTAAATTCCAGTTTAGAGCAAAAAGTTAAGAAAGAAAAAACGATCAAGTCCTCTTACAAAATACAAAAAACCTAGTCCAAAAGAAAAACATATGAAATTGACAACCTTATCCACCAATGTAGCTTCAATTTAGACATCACACACTCTCATCACTCAAAATAAACAACAAATGCAACTCCAATTCAGCCAAAGACACAGAACACAAAGCAGTAACACCATGCTCCCATACAGTTAATGACTTACTGATAACATGTTTTGCAACTAAAATGGTCCACACAACTGAACCTGATGACAAAACTTATGAAACCCATAATTCTCCTACACTTCACATTTTCCTCACACTTTCTCACTAACCAAACAGAAACTAAAACAAAAATTGAAACTGACCCATTAAAGAAAATCAAACAAAAAAAAAAAAAAAAGGATAGAAACTGACCCATTAAAAGTTATTTTCAATTCTTAACCACTCAAAGCAAGAAATAATTACTGATGAGCTACTTTGCCCATGAATATGGTGCTACGGAAATCCTTTCAGTAAGAAGAATGGCATATGAGGCAATTTCAGTAAGAAGAATGGCATATGAGGCAATTAAAGATTTAAAATGTACAAGCAACATCTTTAGCATACTATGATCACAATTGACAGATTAAGAAAAATGTATTAATAAATCCAAGGAGATCATGAAGAACATTTTTAATACAATTGTGAAAACATGAAGTTAAACAGAACATTATCAAGAAAGAAACATGAAATTCACAGTCCCATTTACTTTCAACCACTTAATAAATAAACGTGCTAAAAGTTGATAATCAACACAAACAACTTGGTTTTTTCATAGTTGAGTATACATGCATATTGACAGCAAGCACGACCTTGATAGGCTATCTATCATAAATACAAATCAACTCAATTAAGGTAATCAATCAGCAATATATGAAGAACAAAACGGAAAATCATAAAAAATAAGCATGAAAATAAAATGCACCTTGCCTTTGTTCCTATTAAACAAAAAAAAAAAAACTGATCTCAGTTTTACAATAGAGGAAAAGAAAATGCACAAACAAACTGGTCTGGTGTTATTGAAGGATGTTACAAGGAACAATCAATGCATGCATTACCAATAACCCCAGAAAAAAGAGAGTCCTTACTTTTTGTGAGGTAATCGGAGCGACGGATTGAGGCGGAGACGGAGCGACGGGAGCGAGAGGCAGCGACAGCGACGGAGCGACGGGAGCGAGAGGCAGCGACAGCGACGGAGCGAGAGGGATTGAGAGTGACACCGACGGCGACGGAGCGAGATGACTGAGAGAGAGACTGAGAGTGAGAGTGTGAGAGAGACTGAGAGTGAGAGTAGAGTGACAGAGACTGAGTGAGAGTGTTTTGAACTTAGTTTTTTCTTTTTGAACGGGATTGAGAGTGACAAAGACGGCGACGGCGACGGAGTGAGATGACTGAGAGAGAGAGTGTGAGAGAGACTGAGAGTGAGAGTAGAGAGACTGAGAGTGAGAGTGTGAGAGAGACTGAGAGTGAGAGTAAAGTGACTGAGTGAGTGTTTTGAGTTTTTTGTTTTTGAACTTCAGTTTTTTCTTGTAGCGCGCGATGAGGGACGTGTGGAACTGAAAAAGGATTTTGGGCTTATGAAAACGACTCCAGTGGAGTCGTTTTATAGCCCAAAAAAACGACTCCACTGGAGTCGTTTTCTGCGCTTATAAGACGACTTCACTGAAGTCGATTTATGGTCTACGTGGACAAACTTTCAGCCACCTCATTTGCGGTTAAAAAGGAAACTTGAGTTCAATGTTCTCGATTTTATAACCCAGAAATCGACTCCTCTGAAGTCGATTTGTTAGAAATGCAATATGTTTAAAACGTTGCCTAACTAATAATATTGTTTGGGTTTTGTAGTTATTTTCTAAAAAAAATCCAGATTAAAAGGTAACAAAGTAAACCAAAAAAAAATTATAAGAGCATTCACATAAATGTTAGGTTTTTAACCAGATTTTGTCTAATCAACACACTTCAGTTAGTTTAGCTAATCTATTATTTACAAATAACTACATCATCAATCTCGGTACTTTATTATTATTCTATAGTCATATTATTTTCTCTCTCTCTTTAAATATATTAGTACATCGAGTATGAAAACTTTGGCGTCAGTGAAAAAGGTTTATTTCTGGTTTTCATTCTACAAAAGAGTACTGGATATCCTACTTGCCTTTTTGCCAATAGCCTTGTAGCTTAATTGGCATCCTCTCATACACAAAGTGCTTAAGAGTTTAAAGGAGAAAAAGTTCGAGCTGTGGGTTTAGCAGCATGCTATAACTTTGAAACTATCTAAAGTGAGTTATTTTATTTGGTGAATGTTGAGATTATGCATGTGGGATTATGCATGTTGTGGGATTATGCATGATCTTCTTAGTTGTGACTTTTGTGGGATTATGCATGTTGTTTTTGTCATTACTGATTTCATGTAGTAAATTTGGATATCCTGTGACTAGCTTGCCATTGAACCAACATTTCAATGATAGTTCTATTTCTAAGGTGTTTGGACCGTTGCTGTAGAATAGCAATTGGTTCAGGATTGAGGAAGCCTTTTGAGTCCACTGGTGGAATAGTGGGGATAGGACTAATGTGGGTACCCAAGTTAGCTTTCAATCAAGAGACATGAAAGATTGGGTGAATCAAACAACCAAGAGGTAAAGCCAACTTATAGGCTACTTGACCAAGTTTTTGCAGAATTTCGAAGGGCCCAAAATATCTGGGAGACACAGCTTGCTAAAGCCCTTGATGCTTAGGGAAAGTTTTCTGTAAGGATGGAGTCTAAGATAGACCCAATTACCAACTTGAAAAGGCTTATCAGACCTGTGTTGGCCAGCATGAGCTTTCATTCTAGCTTGAGTTGCAATCAAGTTTTATTTGAGGAGAGTGAGAAGAACAGTTCTGTCTGCAGCCACCTAAGTATTACTAGAGACATAGTCTAGGACCTTAGGAGGGGAAATACCAAAGAGAGCCTCAAATTGAGTCATCTAAGTGGAGGAATAGTAATAGGAATTGAACCAAAACTCAGCCAAATACAACCAAACAGCCCAAGTGTGAGGTCTGTCACCTACAAAGGCTCTCAAATACTGCTCCAAACTCCTATTCACCACCTCAGTTTGGCCATGAGATTAAGGGTGATAAGCTGATGACATAGCCAATTCAATCCCTTGAAGTTTGAACAACTCTTTCCAGAAATTAGAAGTTAAAGTAGCATCTCTAACACTGACAATAGTTCTTGGTAAACCATGCAACTTGAACACCTCTCATGAAAACCAAAGTCACTATAGCAGCAAGTGTAAGGATGTGATAAAGGCATGAAATGGAAAAACTTAGTGAGCTTGTCAACCACCACAAAAATAATCCCAAATCCCTGAGATTTAGGAGGACCAGTGATGAAATCCATACTAATATTAAGCCAAGGCTTAACTAGAATTGGAAGAGGCTGCAATAGACCAGTAGGTTTAGAAGCATCCACCTTAATTCTCTGACACACTTCACAAGTCTTTATATGAGCCTCGATGTCCTTCATACCAAGCCAAAAGAAATCATGTTGCACTCGATGAACAGTCGATGAACAGTCGGTCTACAAATAACCAAAATGGCCCCCAAGTGAACTGTTATGAGCATGTTGAAGGACCAAAGACTATAACGGAGAACTGGAACTAAGGAACACCTTACCTTTATAAAGTAGCATATCATTTTGAGGAGAGAAATGGGAAGTACGAGGACTGTTGGCTGCCACATCATTAAGTAACTGCTGATACTTAGAATCAGATTTGTAACTATCCTTTAGTAGATCTAACCATGTAGAACAAGGAAAGGAAATCAAGTATAGCTGAGCATCTTGTTTGTGTTCAGTCCAAGGTAAAGGATTTGGGGAAGAAGTAGAATCCTCCAATCTCCTAGAAAGAGCATCCGCAACCTTGTTTTCTTTACCCTTTCTGTACTCAACAAGAAAAGAATACCCCAAAAGCTTTGTGATCCATTTTTGTTGAGTAGGTGTGCCCACCCTCTACTCTAGAAGATATTTCAAGCTCTATTGGTTAGTTTCAGTGATAAAGGCTTCCCCACAAGATATGGTCTCCATCTCTTCACTACAGTGATCAAGGCCAAAAATTCCTTTTCATAGGTAGACAAGTGTAAGCTTCTTCCTTTAAGAGCTTGACTGTGGAAAGCCAATGGTCTGTGACCGTGCATCAGAACAGCTCCAATACCAATACCAATACCAGAGACATCACATTCCACCACAAAAGGTTTAGAAAAATCAGGAAGAATAAGTACAGGGGGGGTTTGAAACAGCTTGTTTGAGAGCCTCAATGCTAATTTTGCTTGTGCAGACCTTTGAAAGGCATCTTTCTTGAGTAATGGAGTCAAGGGTGCTACAATGATACCATAATTCTGTATGAACTTCCTATAGTAACCAATCAGTCCCAAAAACCCCCCTTAAGGCTTTAACTATCACAAGTATAGGCCATTGTTGCATAGCTTCAGTTTTTCTAGGATATGTTCTAACCCTTTGGCCAGAAATGAGATGCCCTAAGTATTCAACCTCTCCACAACCAAAAGCACACCTGCTTTTCTTAGCATACAACTGATTAGAAAGTAGAACTATTAACACAGCCCTCAAGTGAACAACATGATCCCCAAATTCTTATTGAACGCTAAGATATCATCAAAGAAAACTAAAAAAAAACTTTTTCAGATGCCATTTATCTTCACAATAGTAACACAACCCCTTTTTCCTTCTCTCTTCCATTTGAGAAGGGGAAATCTTCTGGATAGGTAGTTTTGTACCTTTAGATTCATTCTTGATCATTGGTGGAGGACCAAGAATTGAGGTTTTGATCCCATCACTCCAAGGTTTGGTGCTTCTTCTGCTAGCCACTAGATATTCTTCTTGGATTTTAGCAAGTCCAAATGCAACACTCAGGTTCTGTGGATTCAACATCCTAACAGGTAATCTAATTTTATCTCGAAGGCCACTCAAGAAACAACTCAATTGTGCCTCCTTGACAGTTCCTTGATTTGATTAGATAGAGCTTCAAACTGGCCTTCATAGACAACCACAATGCCCACTTGTCTTAGTCTTGTCAAGGTTTCCATTAGATCATCATAGGCTGTTATTCCAAACCTGACATGTAAGGCCTTAACAAAAGCTTCCCAACTGGTGAACTGACCAGATTCCTCTGCCTCCTGATCCAAACAAGAGCCTCCTCCTCCATGTGATATGAAGCCAAAAGAATTTTCTGGTTAGGGGGGATGCTATACAATTGGAAAATTGATGAGCCTTATAGAACCAACCAGATGGATTTTCTCCTTTGAACCTTGGAAATTCCAACTTCACAGCCCTTGGAATTGTTGTTAAAACTGATTCTTGATGAACTGGTGCATTTGGAGATGAAAGTCTTGATGGAGTTGTAGATCTCTGTTGCCATCTACTTGCTGCTTTATATAATCCTTGTATAGTTTCTATTAGGGTCTTCAATACGCTAGTAACAGCATCCATCTTCTGATTAAGATTGCGTAATTCATGAGCATGTTGATCTGTTGCCAATGAAAGAATGTTCATTTTCTCATTAAGAGAAGATAAGGATTGAGTTTCTGCCATATCAGCAGAATCTGCTCTGATACCAATTTGATAGGAACCCAATAGTTCTATGAAGACACAAGATTAGCTATAGTAGTTCTTTGAGGGAACTATGCCTCCTAGAGAAGATTAGAGATAGAGATAGAGATAGAGGAAGAAAAGAATTAGAGAAATAGAGTAGAAGTATTGTGTTTTTTCATCTATATCTCAATTACAATCTAGATCCCTTACTTATAGGAGTACAATTGGTACATTCTGTTATACAAACAGTTTCAGTCCTTTCTAACTAACTAACCAATCAACAATACAACTGTCATGAGTAACTAACTAGTCCACCCATCAATGCAGCGGCCAAACTCTAGCTTCCAACTCAATACTTTAACTGATAACAACGCAATAGCCAAACTCTATCATGCCATCTTTTTAAAGCTTTGTTGCATTACTTCAAGCTTCCCTCGATCACTTGCATCTACTTCAAGCTTTTCTTGATCACTTGCATCTATCTCCTATGTTGCTCACTAGAAAACTTGTACCTTTGACAAAGTTAGTAGAGTACTCATGCGTAGGACATAAGGGCTTTGATATTGCTTTCAAAGAAAAATCAGTGCAATCTTTGGACAAATCTGCTCGAATTTGAGGCATTTCTATAGGCTGGTCAGGTTTTCTTTTGGTAACTTCTGTTGCTACACCAGAATTTTTAGGTTCTATTTCTTTTCCTTCAATGAATTTTGGCTTCAACCCTTTAAATTTATTCATCCTGGCTAAGGTCATAGGTTTCAAAACAACCTCCTCCTTACCAACCATTAGAGTAGGTGTTTTCTTTCCCATTATGTTGGACATTGTGATCAAATCACCAAGGTCAACCAAGAAAAATGCATCACACAAACCATAAAAGAAAGCTTTGTAGCTTTTAAATTTTGAAAACATTAATCGTCCTAATAGAAATCAATACAACTCTCTAAATAGAAGTCTAATACCTGATTTCTTAAACTAGGATTTCTTAACACCCTAATAAGACTTGGACATAGACTCCTTAGGCCTTCACTACTAAGCCCAACTAAATAACCAAACTTAAAATAAAACCCAAAAGAAGATCTAATGGACTGTGCAACCAAACTTAAAATAAAACTCAAAAGATCAAATGGACTGTTAGCACAGCTCATTCCAAAATATTATTTGTTTTGTTTTGTTTTGTTTTTTGCAGGTTACTACATATGACGGGGTGTTAGGCACATCTTATCCCAAGGTTGACACAATTGAGAATGCGGAGTATGCAGAACAACCCCAAAGGAGAAACAAATTAAAGGTATTTTAAAAAAAAAAAAATTGTTTGTTTAATCTTGTAATTAACTTGTTTTATTTTTATTTTAATATTTGCAAGGTAAGATTGTTCTAATCTTCAACCGACCTTTTTGAGTTTATAGATGGACTGATGCAGATAGGATTTTGAGTTTAAATGTGTAGTTATAGATGGACTGATGTTAGATAGGATTTAACACGAGTTTATAGATGGATTGATGCTAATTCTTTTCCTTACTTTCATAGACATGTTATTTTCCATAATTGTTCTCTAAATATATTTCTTGCATGCTAGGATTTTGTTTTTGTTTTAATAATATCATTAAAAAATTGGTTTTTTATTATCTGACGTGTTTTTAACAAATTTTAGTGTCTTTACAGGATTTTATAACACCACACTATGAATCAGTGGTTGTTAATGAGGATGAAGATTAGGAAGTGATGGCACCCTATATAGTGTTAACACTTGGCATTGTAAAATGTAATGACTATTCAATGCATCCTTACCGTCAACAAAGTTCTTCTTCCAAAAGAGTTCAGAAAATCTCCATCGCTTGCGCCGGCTCTGGGGCCTGTGATGTCTCTAAGTCCAGCACCTGCTTTGGCTCCAAGTAAGGTAAATCCTTTAACTTAAAGGTTTATAGCATATTTTTTATATTGAAACTATAATCATGTTATTTGTTTTGTTTTTTTTTTTCCTCCCTTTTTGGCGTAGGTTACTACATATGACGGGGAGTTAGGCACATCTTATCCCAAGGTTGACACACCTGAGGATGCGGAGTTTGCAATACAACCCCAAAGGAAAAACAAATTAAAGGTATTTAATTTTTTTTTTTTTTTGTTTAATCTTGTAAATAACCTGTTTTATTTTTATTTTAATATTTGCAGGTTAAGAGTGTTCTAATCTTCAACCGACCTTTTTGAGTTTATAGATGGACTAATGTAGATAGGATTTCAAGTTTAAATGTGTAGTTATAGATGGACTAATGTAGATAGGATTTAACATGAGTTTATAGATGGACTGATGCTAATTCTTTTCCTTCCTTACTTTCATAGACATGTTAATTTCCATAATTTTTCTCTAAATATATTTCTTGCATGCTAGGATTTTGTTTTTGTTTTAATAATATCATTAAAAAATTGGTTTTTTATTATCTGATGTGTTTTTAACAAATTTTAGTGTCTTTGCAGAATTTTATAACACCACACTATGAATCAGTGATTGTTAACGAGGATGAAGAGGAGGAAGTGATGGCACCCTATACAGTGTTGACACTTGGCACTGTAAAATGTAATGACTATTCAATGCAGCTGATAGTAAGGTAAATCCTTTAACTTAAAGGTTTATAGCATATTTTTTATATTGAGACTATAATCATGTTATTTGTTTTGTTTTGTTTTTTTTTTTCCCTTTTTGGCGAAGGTACATATGACGGGGTGTTAGGCACATCTTATCCCAAGGTTGACACACCTGAGGATGCGGAGTATGCAATACAACTCCAAAGGAAAAACAAATTAAAGGAATTTTTTAAAATTTTTTTGTTTGTTTGTTTAATCTTGTAAATTACCTGTTTTATTTTTATTTTAATATTTGCAAGGTAAGAATGTTCTAATCTTCAACTGACTTTTTGAGTTTATAGATGAACTGATTTAGATAGGATTTTGAGTTTAAATGTGTAGTTATAGATGGACTGATGTAGATAGGATTTAACACGAGTTTATAGATGGACTGATGGAGTTTTGAGTTTAAATGTGTTGATTTTACACTTTTTCTATAGATAGACTTTTTCTATATATGGATTGATGTAGACAGTTTTTGAATTTAAATGGTATCTCTCAATGCTAGAAAGGAAATGGTTAAGTGTTAATGATGAAATTTATGAATAATTTTTGTGAGATGGCAGAGATCATACACATATTTTTCTAATTTAAACTCGGTTAAATCAAAATGGTATTGCAATTAGCTTAATTTGTGATTTCAGCCCCCAAGTCATCTTATCATCTTATTAGGGTAGAATGTAGATAATCGTATCTAAAATGCTGCTTATGGAAACAATTGGAAACATATGAGATTCAATTTTCCAACCTTCCCCCCCCCCCGCCCCCCGCTTGTGGGTTTTCAAAGTGGATTTAGTACATTAGGAGTTAAAAGGGAAAAAAAAAAGGGAGAAAAAATCTTTTGATTTAAATTTTTTCCCCATATTGTAGTTGGCTTCAATTCTATATGAAAGCCTTGAAGCCATATTTGCTCATGAAACCGCGGAAGTTATACTCAAACTGCTTTTAAATCCTAATTTCCTGACTATAAAGCCTTTCTTTACCAAGTGAGTGCAAAAGAATACTTGACCTCAATTGATGTCATAAAATTGCAGACTGCAAAATTTAACAGAGCGTGCTCCATATTGGTACATCAATAGCATCCTGCAATTACCACAATTGACATGTGCCACCTGGTTTGCTGTCACAATACATTTAATGTTTGCTCCCATTTAGTGATTAGTCAATCGTAAGGTTTCCAATCATAAAATAGTACCAAAGATATTTCAAAATTTTAAGAGATTATACGGTGAAGACAGGAAAAAAAGTAATCTTGTAAATTGTTTATTTTTTTAGTAGTTATACACCTTCCAAGGCTAGATTGCTCTTCTCGCCAAAGAATCAGCCACCTTGTTACAATGCCTATGAACATGAGATAATTTGAAAAAAGAAAAATGTGAGGCAAGGTAGTGAATATCCGCTACAATGTGACCAAACTGAGCTAGTGACCTGTGATCATCCTTAAGGGAATTTATCAAAACAGCCAAGTCGCCCTCCAGCTCGATGTTGCTAAAGCCCAGCTCCACAGCAAGTTCCACACCCTGTCAGGCTGCCAAAGCTTCAACCTTGATGACAGTAAGGGGCAACAGTATCAGCTGGGAAAGTGAGGCCATAACCTGTCCATCTCCATTCTTGATTATAACCCCAAAACCAGCACTGCCATCAGCAGCAAATGTAGCTCCATCAAAGTTTACTTTGTAGCATGGAGTTGCTGGTGGTGTCCAAGAAGATGGTGAGTGTTGGGGACAATTTGTTGGTGAGCTCACGGAGAGAGTAGCACGTTCCAGCTATCTATCTCGGGCTAACTGCAGTAGCTGACTCAGAGGTACCACTTGCTTGCCCAATCTGAGATTGTTACGACAATTTCAAACCGCCCATATCACGAAGATGAATAATTCAGGGTTTCGATTCTTGGCAAAAACAAAACCAAGAATCTCGATGAAGCTCATGCTTTGTTTAAGGGTACTGTGGTTCCACTGTGGTGTCGAGGTCCGAAGGCTGTCCTGGTTTGAGCAATGGTACAGAGCATGGGTAGTATCCACTTGTTGTTGCTTACTGTTATCACATACACTTTCTGCAATCACCCTTCCTCTTCACCCAATTGGTCTTTGTGAATAATGAGTTTTGGCAGAGACGGATTCATTCACCGCTGCCTCAAACTCAAAGAAATATCTATCAAGAACTAGCTCTTTCCAAACTCATTGCATAGGATCAATAAGGTTGCTAACCTTATTGGATGGCAGCCCCAGCATGCATGGAGAAATAATCCTGGGATTATTTTTTGTTGGAAGCCAGTTGCCGCCCCAAATGTCAACCGAGGTTGTTAGGTTCTAAGGTCTTAGGAATTTATGTATTTAGAACTCTAATTTGTAATGTTGGCAAACCATGATCAAAACATTGTATTTTGTCTTGTTTAGGCTTGCTCAAAGTTGGTTTATTATTGTAAAGTTGGAATCGAGTGACTGCAGAAGTTCTTGGGACTTTTGGCCTGGCTCGATCGATCGAATAATAGACTCGATCGATCGAAAATCGCACAGGTTGATTTTTCTGCAGAATTTCCAACTCAGCCCTACTTCATTAAACGTTTAGGGTTTTATGTTTTTACCCTAGGTATATAAACTAAACCCTAGCCACGTTTTTGAAGGTTGTCCATATTGCTTTGTTGCTCATACATTGCTGTTTTGTGTGAATCTCTTGTGAGATCTTTGAGGAGCTTTCCTTTACACAAAACTTAGGGTTTTCAAGGTAGAGATGATTTCAACATCTTGAAGATCATTACCGTTGCAACCATTGGAACTTAAAAGAAAAGCAAGCGGGGAGCTTGTAGCTGATTGAGGAATTCAAGAAAGAAGTAGTCCGTGGATTCGGAGCCTGCGCGTGGTCGTGTCAGGAAGTTCTACTAGTGGGTAGCATTAGGAAGTCGAGCGGGGAGCTTGTAGTCCTTTTGTAAGAACTTCAATTCTTTCATAGTGAATTCTGTTATGCCTTGAGGATCGGTGGGTCAAATCCTCCCCAGGTTTTTACCGTGTGGTTTCCTGGGTGATCATATCTTGTGTTCATTTATTTTCCGCTGCATTATTATTCTTGATATGATTGTTTGATTGCTTTAACCTAGAATTGCATAATTTGACTAAGTAACAACTTGGCTAATTAATCTAGGCTACGCAATCTGGTTGTTTAAAGGGTCTAAATTCCTGTCAAGTGGTATCAGAGCTGGTAGCTCTTTTTGTTTGAGATTTTTAATCTCTGAGCTGATCCTTGACCCCTGTTGTCATGGAGCATGGACACTCTCTGTTTGTTCCTCCTCACTTTGATGGGAACAACTATGCTTATTGGAAAGTAAGGATGAAAGCATTCCTGAAATCCATTGATGAAAGGGTTTGGAATTCCGTTGAATACGGATGGGAGAAGCCCGCTACTCCTGTGAGTGAGTGGCAAACTTCTGAAAAAGAAGCAGCAAGCTTCAATAGCAAAGCTATGAATGCCATCTTTAATGCTGTTTCTATGGAGGAATTTAAGAGGATCTCTAATGTTGAGGTTGCTCATATTGCTTGGAAAATCCTCTAAACTGTGCATGAAGGCACAAAGGCAGTTAAGATAAACAAACTGCAACAATTGACTTCTAGATTTGAAAGCATTAGAATGTCTGACGATGAATCTTTTGATGAATTCTATGCTTAAATTAAATGATATTGTCAATTCTGCTTTTAATTTGGGTGAAATCTATGATCAACCTAAAATTGTTAGGAAGATTCTTAGATCTTTAACTGAAGACTTTAGACCCAAAGTGACTGCCATCACTGAAAGTAAGGATGTGGACTCCATCCCTGTTGATGAGCTTGTAGGATCTCTTCAATCCTATGAGTCTGACCTACCTAAAGTGAACAAATCCAAATCAATGGCTCTTAAGTCAGTTGATGATGTTGATGGTGGTGGATTTGATGATGAGCTCTCTGCTACAGAGATTGCCTATCTTGCCAAAAACTTTAAGAACTTTCTTAGGAATACAAATAGAAAGGCAAGAGGTACTTACACTGCTGAACCTAGAAATTTTAGGAAGAATGATCCCACTAAGGTTAACAATTTTGAAAAACCTAGAGAAAATTTTGGTCAATCTTCTAATAACTCTTCGGGTCCTCAGTGTTTTGGCTGTCAAGGGTATGGTCATGTGAAATCTGAATGTCCTACATTCTTGAGGACTAAGGGTAAAGCTATGGCTGTAACCCTTAGTGATAATGAGGTTTCTGATGATGAGTCCGCTGGTGACGAGGATGGAAACTTCATTGCTTTCACGGCTACTGCTATAGTCAATGAAAGCATATCTGCTGAAGAGAACCCTTCTGATGGGGAACTCTCTGAAGATGCAGATCTTCAAGAGGCCTATAACAAACTTTGCAAAATTGCTGCAAAGGATGCTATGAAAGTTGAACTTGGCCTAAAGAAAATTGATTCTCTTGAGCTTGAAAAGAGAAATTTGCTTGTTAAACTGTTTGATGCTAATGAGCTTTTGAAAAATGTTAAATCTGAGAACATGCTTTTGCTTGATAAAGTTAGAACTTTGGAACATGATTTATCTGTTGCTAGATCTGCTAGTTCTAAACTTGATCACATGCTGAATGTTCAAAAGTATCCTTCTGATAAAACTAGGTTAGGATATGTTGAAAGCATCTTTGATTCTGCACCTCATTCCACAAATTTTGTTCTTGCTTCTTCTTCTGAACCCTCTGTGAGTGAGGTTGTGAGTGAAACTGTCAAACCACCTGTAAGTGAGGTAGTTAAACCTGTAGAAGTTTCACCACCTAAGAAGATTAGGGTAGACTTAAGAGAATCTAAACCTAAGGAGCCTACCAAATCTAAGGACAAGATGCATGGTAAACCTGCTTGGGTTTGTCATTATTGTGGTAAGTCTGGACACATTCGTCCTAACTGTTACAAGCTTCAAGCTGATAAGAGAGCAAATAAACCAAAAGTGCCTGTGTCTCAAGCACAAGATCCTATGGCACTAATTGGTGAATTGGTAAAGGTGTTAAACCTTTATTCCAATCCTGGAGTTGGGAATCACTCGAATGTGAATAAGAACTCCAATGCTCGTGGTGCATCTAAAAAGTTTTGGATGCAAAAAACTCGAACTAATTGAGTCTTTCTGACATGTTCCTTGTGCTTCATTGCTCTTTTCCTTTGTGACCATTGTTCTTTGGTTTTTGTGTTTTTGTTCTAGGACTTGCATTGCATTACATTCATGCATTTCATTCTAGGATTTATTTGTTTTCTCTTTTAATAATTAAAAAAAAAAAGGGAAAAAGAGAAAGCAAAAATTATGTTTAACATGATGTTTCTTGGTTTTTGAAAACAAGGTTGGTCTATCTTTTTACACATATCATGTCTTGTGTACCTTGTTTAACTTTGATGAACTTATTCATTGCACTTGACTAGTTGAAACTTTCTAGTGCATGTTGTGTGGGAAAGATGTTTATGGTGTTTATCACTTTGTCTTAATCTTGAAGTCACATGGTATTTGACTGTCGGACTTGATCCTTTTGAGAAAGGCATAAATAACCATCTCACCACTATTCACTAGCCAATCATGAACACCTTAGTGCATATCATAAGATTTTGTGCTCGAGAAAATGTAGCACATGCACAAAAAGAACATAAGGTGTAGCCTCTTTAAATGCTTAAATGCTTAATGCTTAAAACTGGTGTGTACTATTAGGCTTGATGCCATTTCACATAATCTAATCTGGTGTGTACTATTAGGCTTTATGCCAAATTTCACCTAAATAATGGGGCAAAATACAAGAAACTTACATGATTGCAAGCTTTTGTTCTAGGAGATGTGGGAGTTATAGGATGTAACTCTTTAGGTGATAATCTCTTTTGAATTCTATGTGATGAATTTTGTAGACTTTGTGATTGATTGCTATTCACATATCACCTCATATGTATCTCAAGTTTTTGCTAGTATCACACACTACACAAGTTACTCTTTGTTAAACACTGTACATGCTAGTGTGTGTTTTTGGTCTGACCAACCAAGTTTGAAATTATCTTGAGATTTGTGCACAACATATCTGTTGCTTAAGAAAATTCAAATTCAATGGGAGATTGATTGAAATTTGTTATGAGAAAATTGGGTTCAAAATTTTGGGTTTTTGAAAGAGCATTCCATCTCATACTCATGCATTTTGTTTCTTCAATTTAATGCTTTGAGGAGTTATTTTCAAAATTAGGTTTGTGTTTTTCAAAAACTGTGATTTTTCTAAAAATTCAGTGAGCCTCTGCCCATTTCGATCGATCCAGCTTGTTTTTCGATCAATCGAAAAAGTGCTCTCATTTGTCTTAAAATGACTGTGTGTTTCGATCGATCGAATGTAATTTTCGATCGATCGAATATCGTGGAAAAGCTTTTTTAAAAGTTCAGATATGACTTTTTCAAACTCTCTATTCAAACTTTTCAAACTTTTTCTCTTCTCTCTCCGAGTTGGCAAGGCTCCACATAGCGATTTTTGTCATTTTCTTCCGAAGTTTTTGCAAAATCTCTCTCTCCTCAAGCCGGTAAGACTCTTTTGTCCTTCCTTTTGAATTTATTTTCATGTTTTCATGCATATATCCATGCATTTGAGGGTGATTTTCGGACTTTGCATATTTGGGATTTTCTGTTGATTCAAGCCTTATTTTATGCAATTGATCATTGGGTTTTTGTGGGGACACATCATAAACATGATTCTCACATGTTAATTTGATCAATTTTGAGTTTGGTGAAAAATTGAAAAATCTAGGGTTTGTTCTTGATCCGAATTGGGACTTTTGTTAAATTGGGTAGAATTTGCTGAAATTGGCTTGTTGTGTTGTTGTAATTAAGCATTATAATCTATGTGATGTGTTTTGCAATGCTCAATTCATCATTATATTTAAAAATTTCAACAAGTGGTTTTCAATTTTTGGGATTTTTGATAGAAATTCCCTGTTCAAGCCAATTTTGTCAAATTACTCTCAATTAAACTTAATTGTGTACTGCATTAGATCATGCATCACAACATTTTATTGTTCATGCATCATATAGATTTTTTGTTCTATATTCTTTATTGTGCTAATTTGCAGTCTGCCCTTGGTTTTGTTTTCTCTTGTTCTTTGTGGTTTTCACTTTGTGTCTCTGTCCTTTCCTTAGCACTATGCCTAGGAAAACTAGAGCCCGTAGGAATGTTCCCTCACCTTCTCCTTCACCCCCTCCATCCTTTGATCGTGAGAAGTTTTCGAGTGAGAAAAACCAAGAGATTTATGAGAAGCTGAACGTTAAGAGAAAGATATGGGCTGAGCGTTCTGTTCATTTAGATGAACTTGATCCTGCCATTAGGGCAAATTTTGAGCGTAGGGGCTGGTTACCCTTGGTGGATGTTTCTGATCCTCCTCCACCTTCTGCCTTGATAAGAGAGTTCTACTCGAACATCTCTATCCGCATCTATGATTCCAACACTCTAGTCAAGAGTTGGATACGAGGCGTAGAGTACACCATTACTCCTCAGATAGTGGCTGCTGCTCTAGGGGTACCATTGGTTCTGCATCCTGTCTATCCATATGACGTGTCTCCCGAGATTAGTGATGTCTTGTCTTACATCACTGGGACTACTGTCCAGTGGGGTTCTGATCCTCGGATCACTTCTGCTGAGCTCTCCGGGTTACACTATCTGTTCTTTAGGATAGCTTGTCATTCTATCTGGCCTATTTCCCATGTTCACACCATTCCTCTTGAGAGGTGTGTATTTTTGTACGCCTTGGTTACTGATGCTCCTATTAGTTTTCCCCATCTTTTTCTTCGTTCTTTGAATGATGTTTATAGGAGTTCATCTTCTGCTCATGCTCTTGTACATCCTATTTTCATTCATAGGATTCTTCTTTATCTTGATATAAGTGGCTTTCCTTCCTCTGAGCCCGTTCATGTGATAGCTCCTATAGGTGCGTCTTTTCTTAGACAGAGGGCCGCTCATCTTCGAGCTGGTTCTAAACACCCTAGGTCTGAGCCCTCTAGTAGCGCACCTCCTCCTTCTTCTTCTGCAGGTATTGCTGGTGAGGATATTCCTGATCCAGTTGGTGATGATGCTGCTGCTGCTGATGTTCCTCCACCTCCTTCGGCCGACTTCGATGTTCGTCGTACTTTGGAGACCGTCATGACCGTTCAGGCGGCTCATGGTCAGATTTTGGTGGACTTGCTGGACGAGATTCGTGCTCTCCGAGCTGATTTTGCGCGTCTTCATTCACCCTTACCACCTCCTTTTGATGGCGACTTGTGATTGCCCTTTGGCATTCCGTCACAAAAAGGGGGAGTGGAGTTTTTGACTTGTAGTGGAGGTTTTGTAGTTAGGGGGAGATTTTTTTGTTTTAAAGGAGCTTGTGGAGTTTTTAGATTGTATCTAGGTGCTTCACTTTGTATATCATTTTTGGGGGATATTCATGTTAGGGGAAGTAACATTGATTGATATACATGTTATTTTTATTGATTCTTGTTGCTTTGTGATTCACTGCGTATTGATTTATATTTATGAGTTAATCATTCTTATATGTCTTTATTTTGTGTTGTGTGAATCTTACAAGAATGTTATACCTGTTGTTTTACTCTTTACTGTCACACATGCGTTTATGCGTTTGTTGAGTATTTCAGGATTATACAGGTTGATTCAACTAAGCTGCTGTCTACACTTGCAACTGATGGATAGTAGTTAGGCTGATTTGAATTTATTAGCATTATCTTTGTAAAGAGCTTTTTATTTGTAAAACTTTGAGCTGTTAATTAGGGTTTTGTCACGGATTGCCAAAGGGGGAGTTTGTTAGGTTCTAAGGTCTTAGGAATTTATGTGTTTAGAACTCTAATTTGTAATGTTGGCAAACCATGATCAAAACATTGTATTTAGTCTTGTTTAGGCTTGCTCAAAGTTGGTTTATTATTGTAAAGTTGGAATCGAGTGACTGCAGAAGTTCTTGGGACTTTTGGCCTGGCTCGATCGATCGATCGAAAATCGCACAAGTTGATTTTTCTGCAGAATTTCCAACTCAGCCCTACTTCATTAAATGTTTAGGGTTTTATGTTTTTACCCTAGGTATATAAACTAAACCCTAGCCACGTTTTTGAAGGTTGTCCATATTGCTTTGTTGCTTATACATTGCTGTTTTGTGTGAATCTCTTGTGAGATCTTTGAGGAGCTTTCCTTTACACAAAACTTAGGGTTTTCAAGGTAGAGATGATTTCAACATCTTGAAGATCATTACCGTTGCAACCATTGGAACTTAAAAGAAAAGCAAGCGGGGAGCTTGTAGCTGATTGAGGAATTCAAGAAAGAAGTAGTCCGTGGATTCGGAGCCTGCGCGTGGTCGTGTCAGGAAGTTCTACTGGTGGGTAGCATTAGGAAGTCGAGCGGGGAGCTTGTAGTCCTTTTGTAAGAACTTCAATTCTTTCATAGTGAATTCTGTTATGCCTTGAGGATCGGTGGGTCAAATCCTCCCCAGGTTTTTACCGTGTGGTTTTCTGGGTGATCATATCTTGTGTTCATTTATTTTCCGCTGCATTATTATTCTTGATATGATTGTTTGATTGCTTTAACCTAGAATTGCATAATTTGATTAAGTAACAACTTGGCTAATTAATCTAGGCTACGCAATCTGGTTGTTTAAGGGGTCTAAATTCCTGTCAGAGGTACCTGTGCCAATTCTCCATGAAGCTCCATGCTTGATGTCCTCCCTGCCTTTGAGGATGCTTTTCCAAGCATAAGAAGCATTGCTAGGATTAGTAGTATCCATCACCGAACAATTTGGGAAGAAATTGGCTTTGAAAACCCGGTGGAATAATGATTGTGTGTCATGAAGGAAGCGCCATGTTTGCTTTGCCAAGAGAGCATCATTGTGCATAGACAAATCTTTAAACCCCATTCCACCCAGCAACTTAGGCTTGCACGGTCTCCCATTACAGCCAATGAATTTTTCGGTTATCCCTCCCCTCGTTGTTAACTCATTGGTTATGATTTGGGGCTAGTAGTGAAAGATTGATCAATTTGACTAACTTGTTAGGTTCAGGTTGGCGGCCAAGATGTTTAGGAAACTAAAAGAAATGAAAATTTTGTTTCATAAAAATTTAATATGGAGAACTGGGTCAACTGGAAAATTCCACTAACTATTTAGTTTGGATTATTTAAGTTTTTGCTTTGCACGCCCCCCCCCCCCCCCCACAAAAAAAAAAGGAAAAGAAAAGAGAAAATTAAAGAATAGTTTTTCCCTTCTATCTTAATCATTCTTTCAATGATAATAAGGACGTCGAAGGTCTGTCTTTTTATCTCTCTCTCCAGGTGCTGAGTTATATTTTACTCAATGTTACATATGTAATTGGCATATTAAGTTGGATCTGGTTCCTAACATCATTTAACTGATAGTGTGCTCTTTGCACTTTCTTGGAAAAAGGTTTTGGCTTATTTCACCCTTCTAGATATTTTCCATCATTTTTTGTTTTTGTTTTGAACACTTAAGAAGTAAGATCGAATATAAAACAATATTTTTTAGATTTAGAGTGACTATCAATCACAAAATGAATCTACATAAGTTAACCTAACAAGTGGAAATATTGGCAAAGGATGCATGTAATTGCTTTTAATGATTTTTATATACTGGCTTGATATATTGGAAAACCCATGTTTAATGGGATCAATACGACCAAGGTCATAACTCTTTTGATACTATTATAGTCCTATAGTGAGGTAACTTTCTTTTACTCTTTTGGAAAACCTTCTTCTCTGGCCAAATAATAACTGTGGAAACACTCGTGTAGTTTACTGTCTATGTATGATGTTACCAATGTCAGTTTTATGTCCATATATCTTTACCTTTTCCCCTCTTTCTCTAAAATGTATTAAATTTCTCTGAAATGCAGGGGTATGCACTACTTTGTGTGGGTTTCTCGTCATCTGACCTTGAAGTAGAAACACAAGACGAGGATGAGGTAGCATACATAGATGTGAAATTCAACTAGATAGAATGCTAACAGCATGTTTGGAGTGACATTGATTTCGTTCTCTGGCTCTATATTCTTAAATTATTTTGATCTGGGGATAGTCTTGAGGGAAAGGAGGGGATGTACCATTTCATCATGGCAACTTACAGGTGTTAATGGCTTCAATTTGGAAGATTTTTTGCCCAAGGAACAGTTGTAAGTTCCTAATCCTCTAAAGCTCAGGAAAAGTACAACAATTGAATGAGCAAAAGTGAAGAGGGAAGTTTGTTGTTAAAGAGAGGGGAAAAAAAGAGTCAAAAGAAGGATTAGACAAACTTCTGCCAATATATTTTTTCCGGGTAATGTTATTTCTTTGTTGTGTTCAATGTTGCAGGAGAGGGATGACTATGCATTGGAGCTAGCCATGGGCGATGAATAAGCAAATGTACAATATCAATATAGGAATGAGGATCCATGGAGAGAAACATGTAGATTGTATTTTGTTCCCCTCCCTTTTTCACATTCCTTTTCAATTTTTGCCCTTTAATATATGAATATTACTGATTAAATATTCCATGTTATGTACATTCGGCTAGTAAATTCCATATAGTTGTTTTGAAGGCTTAAATTAAGGGTTTTACTAACATATGCGCCTAAGGCATACAATAGTAAACCATTTTAGAAAATTTTTTATTAGAAATTGAAAAAGCTGTAAAAAAAAGTTAACGTTTTCAATTTCCCATTATTTGGACCCTTAATTTAAATTAAAAAGGTTTGGAAATGTACAGACACGCATGCACCTCTTCCAAGAGATATGGCAGATATATATTCGAAAAAAGAGAGTTGATACCTTCCTCTTTTCAAATCAATCGTGAATCGTTCATTTGCTTTGATGAGGGAGTTGTAACATTAAGATCTTGATTGTTAATTTGATGATTGCAATGTAAAAATATATGACTTGAATTAAGGAGTTCGGCTCCTTGTTGGGTTTGGATAAGAAAGAATTTTATTCCTTTTGGGTTACAATTGTATGAAGTTATCAAACTCTATTATAAGTTTTGTTTCCTAAATTTTGAGTTCTATTTAGAATAGGAGTGATTCTCTTTTATGTGTGGAAAAGAAGTCTAGCCTTTTTGGTTTTGGATATGTTAGCCGACTTACACTTGTATAAATATATATGTTATGCGGCAATTGAAGAGAGAATCAAAGAGCCATAACTTTGGTTATTTGTGTGTAAAAAGAGGCTCTCTCTTGGGGGTTGCGGCTAATAAAATTAGAGGTGTCTTGGTTTGGTTCTTTGATATTTGTGGGTTGCAAATCGGGATAGTGAGAAAGATTTTGTTGCTGCTTGTTCTTGGCTTTGCGGTTTGGTGATTTGCTCTCTCAATGTGTTGCAACTTTTGGATTTGATTTATGACTCTCTTTTGGTTTGTGCACAATTCTTATTTGGTATTTTTGATTAAGACTATAAACAATGGTGGTGGTAGGTCTTGAACACATGATCTCAACCACCACCTTAATTGCTGTTATGATAAGAAGGCGCTATAGAGTTAATGTAGATATCATCAACATTGTAGAATATAAAAAAAGCTTGAGAAAGCAACAAGGTGGCACGTGGAAGTAGAATCCTTTCCACATTGGCCAGTAGTAAGATATCAACATCATCAATCAACAATGACAAAAACAAAAGGTCATAAGCAGCCAAAATGGTAGTTTCACCAATTTGAGAAACAAACGAGCTTTACCAACATCCACCCACCCCTCTAAAAGAAGAACAGGACATATTTTGTACTAATAATTTTACTGATGTGATTATCAAACATAATTATTTGGTGTGTATTTAAGGTTTTCAAAGATTTCTAAAGTAGATTTTCAAGAAAGAAGCTTCTCGTTTCTCATAACAGGATATAATACAGTATAGTGATTGAAAACTGAAGCTTCCAGTTCAAAGATTTGCCTCACCTTACATTAACCAATAAACAACAAATATGTCTCATTGAATTTCTCTCTTATTCTTTGAACTGCCATTCCCTACTGCACATGGGGCAATGTGCTTGAGAGCTCTGTGAATTCACCCATTTTAGGATGCAATGGAGATGGAATGCATGGTTGCATGCACCCTAAACTGCAATATCATAGGATCAAAACAAACATCATTATTTCCTGCCATAAGATTTTAACAACTACTACAAGAAGATTCAATTGTTTCTTTTCCTTGATAAGTATAAGAATTTATTTAAGCACAAAGGTAAACAGGAAGAATACATACAAGAGGAACAAATGAAAGGGGGGAAAAGAATGCAATCTTTCACTAATATAAAAAATAATCTAACAACTTTTAAGGACATACAATATCAAATCAAGGAAATTATGAAGAAAATTCTCAACTCCTAGTTGAAAAACTACATCATGAATGTGATTCTCTACCTCTGAAATATTGTTACTTAACGTAAATATTAGATACATGTGATATTTTTACTTCATGAGATGCCATATGTATCGGGGGGAAGAACATGGGCTTAGCCAGATTTTGTTAGAAACTAGAGACAATCATAATTGTAAGCCTCGGTTTGAAGTCATTTTAACTATTTAAAATAACTTAAGATACTCAGCTTGGACAAAAGTTTATATATCCTAAGAAGCTCTTTACTTATAAATGGCTCTCAAACGGGATAGGCTTCTATGAATGTTGAGAAGCTCCAATCTTCGATATGTATCACCATACAATAGTACACATGGTCTGATACTACCCCACCACCTTCTTTGTGTGTGTGTGTGTGGGACATGGGGAGGGCATATTCTATCCTTTGTCTTATGGTAGTATCAAGGTTAATTAATACGCAAATCAAAGATCCAGTATCCATAACTTAACCAATACCCCCAAATACAACATAGTTTTTTCTTTCTTTCTTTTTTTTATTTTTTTTTTATTTTTATAAGTAATTGCAATCTATTAAAACTGAAATGTGTATACAGGAAGTATACAAAACTTAAAACAGTGAAGTGAAAAATAAAGAGAATGAGAAAAGATCCAAGTTGTGATATTAATGGCATAGACACAACAAGTCTAGGAACTCCATCAAAGAAAATGTTGAAAGAGAAATTAAAACATAGTGCACCACACAAATTTTTTTTCCACCTGTTGCCCATTTAGTGGCGTGTTTTGTGAACCAAACCACGCTTACTGAAACCACATTTCCTTATTTGGATGTTTGGCAAGGCATTTGACTGCAAAAATGGTGGTCTTGAGCTCCATTTCAAAAGCACAACTTTGGTGTTTTAAATATTACTAATGCAATTACAACCCTTTTTCCTATACTGTCCTCTTCTTTTTCTCAAGACCCCAAATTTAGCTCTTTTAATCTGATAACATTTTTTTATATAAAAAAATTATCCTTTTTGGTAACTTACTCCTCATATAGCAATTTTGGTAAGAGCTAGTCAAACACAAAATTATTAAAACCACACTTTTTAAAAGATTTTACCAAACTATCTCAACTTTTTTAAACAATCCATTTTCATTCAGCAATTATCAAAACCATAACTATTTTAGAGAGCACAATTTCAAATAGCTCTACGAAACTCACCTCCAATATACATGCACTATAAAAACTATAAAAAGACCACATGGTAATGGGAACCAATCTGGGGGTTGGGCGCTACTAACAATGTGCAACATGCCATAGTAGGGTCAGCATAAGATCCCATGGTAGTTGTCTGAAGCTCAAATATAGGAAGTTCAATGAACCAAGTAGAGAAAATCTAAATGCTCAAGCATTTAGGCTAACTATGCACTATATATTGTATATGCAATTGTTCCATAAGGCAATTCTTATTATGTATTGGATGCCACTTGACTGATTCAAGCAAGACCAGCAGAAAATGTTCAAACATACAAAAAAGAAGGCATGGTATCCAGTTTTTTTTTTTTTTTTTTTTTTTCTAATTATAAATTATAGGTCAACAACTAAAAACTTTGGGAATTCAACAGCAGAAGAAATAGTTGTAGAATGGCAAGACATGAGGACAAAGTGGAACATTGTTAAATAAGTAATGTACTTACTTAGTGGGCAATCATCCCCAGGGAGCTTACAATCAGGACAACAGCCATCAAAGGCCATCCTACAAATCCCACATGTTTCATCCTGGGCATCCCAAGTCCAAGAAGCAACAGAGTGCCATCTACCATTAATACAAAGTTAAAGAATTATGACTCCGTAGGAACCTTTTTTTTTTTTTTTTAAACGAACTTAATGTTCGCAGTGATGGAATTGCATAAAGATTTCCAAAATATGACAATTCTGAACAATCTTTAAAATAAAAGAAATATTTTATCCAACCTAAAAACTTCAAGTTATAATTGTTTACATTTACACATTAACACCTGAATCACATTATTAATTTTTTTGGATAAGTAAATAAATTTATTATTAGAGAAGTAATCCCAATACACTAGCTGTGTACAGAACAGAGCAGGGAAAATAGAAAATAAAAAATAGCTAGTAACTAAGAAATGTACAGTTCATTTAAGAAAATAATAAATATGAAAGAGATAAAGAGAACATACGCTGTTTGAGAGCCAAGGAAAATATTTGCAAAAGAGATTGAATCAAGGGAAAACCACTTCCATAAATTGCTCATATCACCAACAAATGAACTCCAAGTTTATACCAATAAGGTAACAATCAATATAATAAGATATTTAGATCCCTTTGGAGAAGCTCCAATATCAACCATGTAAAATGGGATTGTCCTATTACTATCAAAAAGCTAAAACTAATCACATGTGGAACGATCAAACCAACCTATATGCCCAAAATGGGAATGAGATAGGGTTACAAACTATAATCTATAGTTTGATAATAGAGTTGATAATAAGAAGGAAAAATCTTAAATTTTATCCACAAACTTAAATTGATTTATAGCATCAAGGGGGCTTTTTGCAATATGATCACAATTCAATGGACCGAAAATTTTATAATATCTGGAATTCATACCGAATAAATGTGAACTTAATACACATAAATGAAGTACAATCTGGGAAATTCAATAATCATAGAAGCCCAACAATTATCTACCATACTTGATCCAGAGGATTCATCTTACTCCAATAAACATTCAAGAAAGCATACACTCTAATAATAATTATACAACTATATAAACAACATCAATCATTCAATATGTGAAAACCATACAACAAAGTGCAATGTCATGAAAAGGAGACGCAAAATCTTGACTTTCATCCTTTCCTGCAAAACCAAAATCCCTTTTTCCAGATAAAATACAATGCAGCTTATATAACAGAACAAGGGAAACATTGATACAAATGGTGATTGAAGGAACAATGGAAATAGTGTCAAACAACACAGATATGAAAACATTGTCTATGTAATACAAAAGGTGATTGAAGGGAACAATGAAAACAGTGCCAAAGAACACAAATATGAAAACATTGTCTATGTAATACAAAAGGTGACTGAAGGGAACAATGGAAACAGTGCCAATTATCAAGAACACTCTTTTTGAAATGCAATTAAAAATTTTCTGAGTAATACAAGTGGTGATTGAAAGGAATAATGGAAAACAGTGTGCCAAATTATAAATTTTTTTAATGGAATTTCCAGTCAATACATTATAAGGGGATAATAATGATGTGGGAAACAACAGAAAACCAAAAGAAGACACCATTTGATTGCTGCAAAAGTGTACGAAAGAAAGATAAATCAAAATTTAAGAACTGGGTGTTTTCCATTTGGGAAAATAGAGCAACACAACACATAAAGATTCAAGCTTTTTACTCATTTTCTCAGGAAACAAACGGAAATAAGAACTTTCAAAATTTCTAACGAGAAAAAAAAAAAAAAAACAAAATTACCTTTTGTTTAGTTAAACCGGAAAAGGATGACAATTGACAACAATGGATTATAGCAAAGGTATAGATCTGAGAGGCAATTTTAAAGATTTGAATTGAAGGGGTTTGTGTTTATAATTTTCCCACTCTTTTTCACTATGGACTATGGAGTGTGGACTTTTTTGAGCTTTGTTGCAATGTTGTGCTTCACACGCAAGACGGTGCCTTTAATCTTGCAGTCATTAAACAGCGTGTCGTGAGTTGGTTCGGCTAAATGATTATTTATTTAGGAGGTGTTTGGTACACAACATGCACTTAAAAATATGTATAAAAATATGTATAGGTGAAAAAATTTATGAAAATACCTGTAATATTGTTTAAAAACTAAAAACATATGTTTGAATTGCCATACCAAACGAGGTATTATTTTTTTAAAAGGTTGGCTAAATGATTGATTATTTATTGTTATATATTTTTTCATTTCAATTTCAAACACCCTACACTGAGAGAGAATAAAATAAAAGAATATATACGCTCTCTCTTTTTTTTTTTTTTTTTCCTGAGAAACTAATAGATATTTACTTAATATATCATAATAATAATAAAATAAAAAATAAATAAATATGTAATGGCCACTTGTTAATTGTCACTAACTTACTATGTTGTTATACATTCTTAGTAAAAAAAAATTTAGTATGCTATTTTATATATATATATATATATATATATATCTATATCTATATCTATAGTAAAGTTCAAGTTACATATAATATAACTCTAAGCAATATTTTACCAATTAATAACTTATTATTATATACAAATTTTGACAAATCTACCGTTGGATTACATTATATTCATATACTCTTCATACTTGCAAAATTTCACAGTAATTAAAGACCACTAGTCATATTATCAATCAATTGTTTAAATTCAAGTTTTTGTAGTTTAAAATATTTCATAAAAGATGAGTTTATGAATCACATGGTAAATAATATCCGATTGGCATGAAAATTGGTATGCATGCATGTTAAACACATATAGAACATATAATTCAATGACGAGATTCTTAAAATATGAATTTAATAACAAATTATTGAATGGTGTAACATTACTTAGAGTTACACAAAGTCAAGTTGCACTTGGTGTAACTTTAAGTAATGTTACACTATTCAATATTTTTTAATTAGATACAAATTTTGATAAATCCACTATTCAATTACATTATCTTTGTATATTCTCTAGGCTTGCAAAATTTCAAGATGATCAAAAATCAATAACCATGTCGTCAGTTAATCATTTAAATTCAAGTTTTTATAGTTTAAAATAATACATAGAAAATGAGATTATGGATTGAATTATAAATAACATTTGATTCTCATAAAATTTGGCATGTATGTTAAGAACATATAAACCAAGTAATCCAATTTTGAGATTTTCAAAATATAAATTCAATAGCAAGTTATTGAGTGGTGTAATATTGCCGATAGTTACACTAAATGTAACTTGAACACAACCGTATATATATATTGCCATTTTGTTAAGGGGCAACCGACTACTTTAGTCCTCTCAAAAAACTAAACAGGTGACTAAATGAAAGGACATATAATATAACTCATCTTAGTCTATGTTTACCATCTTACATGGTCTCGTTTGCATTCATAGCTTAAAAATATTACTTGTCAATGTATATTTAGGGGTGGAAGGGGCAGGGCTTTTCTTTCATCTCAATTTTACCCCAAACATATATAGAAAATAACTTTTTATGCCTTGTATAATAAGCTAGTGTTTTTAAAAAAATAAATAAAAAATAAAAAAACTGTCTTTATAAACACGTGGAGATCATATCACTTCCACGGTACAAAAAACATAATCTAAAATTGGCATCTTACATTTTTTTATATAGTCATTAATACACATTCATTTTTATATATATTGCATATATGAAATTGCTTCATTACCTTAATTATTAAAAAGATATCACATTTGATGCATGAATGAGGCACAGCAGACAGTGATAATTCATTGTGTCGATGAGGTCTACACAATCATCCTAAAAAATTCAACAGTTATGACTATGAGTGAATCAATATTTCATAATGCAAATAAGATAAGCTGTCTCTCATTCAAAACAGAGAATCACATAGATTCCCCAACCAACTCACCCTCATAAATTCTCTATATTGCATTA
Source organism: Quercus ilex subsp. ballota (assembly GCA_032727855.1). Taxonomy (NCBI): domain Eukaryota; kingdom Viridiplantae; phylum Streptophyta; class Magnoliopsida; order Fagales; family Fagaceae; genus Quercus; species Quercus ilex. Next base: position 11,418,490 of record CM064910.1, on the reverse strand, counting down.
CAGCAACACTATCCTCTGCTGAGATTTCATAATATCCTATATTGATAAGCATTACAATTGTTGTGAAAGCACCCCCATTAATGACAAAATCCCTTCTCAACCCTCATATTTACAGCTCAAACTTATTGAAAAAAGCCCAATTGTTAGCCCAAATTCAACATGAATTGCAATGTGTGCACCCAACACAAACCATTAAGTGCTCATTAATATCTCCAACCAGGATATACAAGAGCAAAATCTTCTTGTATTAATCTACAATCTCTTGCAGCTTTATATATAGCATAGTCTGCTTTGGGCAAAAAGTATACACAAAAACGAAAAAGGTTTCAACTTCCATATTGTTTCTTGTTATTGTTCGCCTTTTCTATCAGTCATGACTAGAAAGAAGGTCAAGCTTGCATACATCACTAATGACTCTGCTAGAAAAGCTACCTTCAAGAAAAGGAAGAAGGGGCTCTTGAAGAAAGTAAGTGAGCTGAGCACTCTCTGTGGCATTAAGTCCTGCGCCATTATTTATAGCCTATATGATTCTCAACCTGAAGTTTGGGCTTCTGAGCATGGCATTCAACATGTTCTTGGACTGTTCAAGAACATGCCTGAAATGGAACAGACCAAAAAAATGGTCAACCAGGAGAGTTTCCTGAGGCAAAGGATTGCCAAAGCTAATGAGCAGTTGATAAAACAACAGAAAGACAACCGGGAGAAGGAGATGACAGAGGTCATGTTCCAAAGCCTGACTGGAAAAAGCCTGCACAACTTAACCATGATGGACTTGAATGACCTTGGGTGGTTGATTGATCAGAATTTGAAGAATATATATAGAAGGATTGGTCAACTCAACAAAGTGGCTCAAAAAGGTGAACCAGCTGCTGCAAAAACAGAAGGAATGATGGTGGGGAGTACTAGTACTAGTACTACTCCATCAGAGATGAATAATGTACAGCAGCCTCATGATCATCATCAGAGGACACCAGGTTTTGAGATGAACATGGACACCGTGCAGAGGCAGCAATGGTTCATGGATATGATGAATCTCCCACAAGAGAACAACATGGGGTTTGGTGGAGATGAGATGATGCTGCCATTTGGAGATAACAGTCACAATGCTCTTTGGTCTAATGCCTTCTTCCCTTGATTTTTTTTAAAAAAAAAAAAATCATAATTGGCAATTTCCATTATGTACATGTTTGGTGTTTTCATACACGATGACACAGGTTTCTTTTGTGCGTTAATTATAAGTTCAATGTACTTTAAAATAATGTTCAACTGTTTGTTTATCATAATTATGATATTCAATGTACTTAAAATAATGTTGGTTCTTAAGTTTGTCAATATATTTCTATTCAATCATATAATTTGAATGACTATCTAAGGTATTCAGTGTTCTTTCTAGATGTTTAAAACTAAATTAAAAAAAATAAAAACTAGACAAGAGATGCACTTCGAAATCTCCTTCCAAATTTCTGTATGTAAATGTACTTTATTTTTTACGTCGCATTATTTGGTTGCAAGTTGCAACTGCAATATTCGCAAAATTTTCATTCCAAGGTTATTCATTTGACAAATATAGAAATATATTTCTCAATTCCAATATGGTATCAAAGCATTGGACACCCAGTTAACAAAAAATAATAATAATAATAAATAGCATCAAATGTAACTAATAGTATAATTAAGGAATTAAAATTAAGAGCCTTGTATGAGATGTAGTTTAATGGATATCTTATAGTATTTCAAAACAGAGTACAAGTAGTAAATGCAGTATGAGGGTATAGTACAACAATACAAGTATAATGGACAGTAATATGGCCCAAGAGTGGGCTTGGGCCTTGACACACTAACAAAAGGAATAACTCCAAGAGGCAGAAATGTAATTGACAATTGAGATACAAATTTTGTTATGTAGCTACTAGTTAGCATTTAAGGTTAAATTTCCATTGTTAAATGGAGCTAGCTAATAAGAAAGTGAGGGTCTCGTGACTATTTAATAGAAAAAAAATATACGATAGAAAACCATTTGCATAAAACATAAATAACCCGTATTATTATTACAGTTCACACGTCTCATGTTACATGCTTTCTTGCACTATTTTATTAGTCATTTGAAAGAGAGAATGGCCAGTGAAGTGAAAGAAACATGAAAAAGTTTGCACTCCTTCTTCTAAACTTGATTCATACCTTAAGCCAGTGCATTCATATGGTGCCATTGCACAAAAACCTAAGCCACAAAAGCCAGGTCATGCCTATTTTGGTTCCCCTGCAGACTACATTAAAAACTTAGGTTACTTACTAGATGTGTTTATGCCTACATGGTAAGAAGTTAATTGGAACGCATTTTCCTTTGATCAATCCATTTCATTGTAAGTTAGTATCTGATAAGAATCTATTATGTGACCTATTCAGGTAGTTTTTTCCATTCAATTTTGTGAATCTATTTAGAGATATCAAGAAGGTTGCATATAATAATATCAATTAAATTAGATGTGGATTTGATACAACAACTTCATCCAAGCTTAAATTTTCAAATCATGAAGTAGATCAATTGATTAATTATCTAATGCATACAATACTTTCCATGTATTTGTACCCTACTAAATGATGTTCCTGTCATTTTTCATGTGGTAATTATCCACCTATTTTAGATTTGTTCAAATTTAATGGTCGCCTTAAAAAATTGTTTAATTTAAGAAGCAGATTGTTGTTTAAATCCTTTGGCCGGATGGTAATTAGCCAGCAAGGTTGGCCAGGGTTGAATGAGACTATTGGCAAGTTCTTGGTAATGAAGAAGAAATGTGCCAATGAGCTATAGCTCAATTGGCACTTCCTTCTCCTATAATAATTAGTTGGAAGGTGAGGTCGTGAGTTTAAAACCTACTAGGTACATCTGTAACATACCAATAAAACAAAATGAAACAGGTGAAATGTATTGGTTGTAAATTGTAATATGTGATTCCAACATATATTGGGCTGCTTTGTGAGGATATTTTGTGTTCTAAATGTTTTGTAGATTTGTTTCAATGAATTGCTTGCCTGAAAAGTAAAAAGGAATAAGTAAAACAAAAATGCAGATAGTAGAAGTGTTTAGGATGGGGGCATGAAGGTATCAATTCTGCATATACTAATTCAAAGATGCAGTTGAGGAACTGTAGGGTGAAGGATTGGTCTGGGGGAGTTTATTGACTTGATTCTGTGAATTGTTGAAGTCTATCTTAGTGACTTGAATTCAACGGAAGAATATCCCACATGCATATTGCGCACTCAACATGATTCCTTGCTAATTATTAAGGCTAAAGTAAATGGAGGAATTAAAACTTTTTTTTTTTTTTTTTGAAAAAGAATTAAAACTTTATTACTTGGAGTTACTTCCTAGCTAGTGGCTACTGGCTATGAAACTTAGACTAACTGATAGATGATCATTAAATCCTTGAGATAGACACGTGGAGAGTTGTTAGAGCTATGAACTCTCCACCTTCTTTTGGAAACAATTCATGCCCTAAGTCTTCCTGGCTATGATACTTGTACTTTAAATACATTGAATAATATTATATAGAACAGACGACTTGTTGGAGTTTAAGTAAGATCACTAAATGTTAAGAGGCATCATTTCTACATACCAGATTCCATAGCCATATTGGCTATCCATGATTTAAAGTTGTCCTCTGGGTGGAGGAGATTTGAGTCCAAGACAGTGGAAATTTGGAATACCTTTTAGAAGACCCAGCAACTATGCAAGTACCTAATATCCATGGAGTAGCTTATATGAGAATTTTCTATATTTTTTGCATTATAAATATGAAATTTGATCCGACACCTACACAATAACATGTTCCATATGACTATGGATTTACAATTACATGACCTATATCAGACTGAAGACATGCATGTTCCGTTTGGATATAACTTATTGTTGCTGAAAACATTGTAGCAAAATTTTTTTTAAATGTATAAATAGTACCGTGAAACCCATTTTTAATATTTTTTTAATACGTGAACAGTGCGTAAACAGTGCAAGCACTGTTCATAAACAATACTTTTTGTCTCTAAAAAGTCAAGAACTCCAAAAAAAAAAACAAAAAACAAAAACGCAGCTTACACAAAACGCAACGCAACAAAACTCACAATCCAAACCAATATATATCTTCATTCTCACTGTGTCATTATTGTTGGTTAATTGCATGACATGTTGCTTGATTTTTTTATTTATTTTTAAAAGGACATCGCAAAAGTATATATCTTCTGAATATGGTGCTATACATGTGAAACCTTGCCCGATTACTTTAGCTTAAAAATAGTAAAGAGGTTTTCTTTGATTTAGTCATGGACCATGGATTGTGTTATTTGTATATTAGATAAAGTTCCTTGGCTGGAGAGCAAAATATATATTTCCCACTCATATAGATATTTTGCAACATATTGTAAATGTGAAGAATCTTATATTTTTTTTCTTTATTGAAGTTTCAACATAGATAGAAAAAGAAAAAGAAAAGGGCAAGATTATTTCCAAAAGAAGGCTTTTAATTTATTGTGATATATAGGGTCCATTTGGATACAACTTATTGTTGCTGAAACTGAAAATTGAAAACACTGTAGTAAAATAATTTTTAAATATGTGAATAGTACCATGGGACACATTTTTAATAAAAAGTTGCTGAAAGTGATGTTTGTGGATCCCGTGAACAGTAAATGAGACCCACTGGTGTGCACTCCACCGCTTCTTTTGCTGTGAACAGTGCATGGGTGGATGAAAAGTGAACAGTAAACAGTTGAAAAGTCAAAAACAACGGCAAGCAAAAAAAAAAAAAAAAAAGAAACACAAAAATACAAACGCAAGAATAAGCAGGAATAAGTTGAATCCAAACTCTCACATAATATATGAGTAGAGGGTGGCCAAAAAAGAAAAAAACTAAGAGGCTTCCAGAAATATCTTCAGTAACATCATAGGAAAGACTAAAGAGAAATAGGATTCAGATTCTTTTCTTTACTAATTTAATGGTCACCATTCCATACAGCTATTAGCTGTTTAAATTACAAAGCACACAACATCCCCCATGTCTTGTTTCACTTTATTATATTTTAAATTGAATTGACATTCATAATAGGGGGACCGTCTTTTATGTTGTTGGAGGAATCATTCAGAGAGTGGTAAAGAAAAGAGAGAGACAGAGAAGAAACAACAAAAAGTACTTCTTAAATTAGCATATGCAGGTTTTTACTACGTCTTTAAAATTCCACCTTGAATGTATCATTTATTTTTGGTACTTAATATGTCTTGGCCTATTAGAAGCCAGCAATGCAATGTATACAACCTTAGGCCAAAATTTGAAATGCATGTCCAAAAATTATATGCTAAGCAACCTCTAAAATAGTTGAATAATTAAGTGCATGACTGAAGAATGACACGTTGAATTAGGCTCAAGTACAAAAGCATTTCGTAGTTTTAGCAAGGTAAATAATATTCAAATCGATATATATGTGTGTATATATATATATATAGCATGATTCATTTAGGCGTCACAACTCACACAAGGGAAAGCTACTAAAATCTTGACATTCCAAGTCACTTAGTACTGTAATATGATGCATGCCAACTGCAGATTCTCTCGCATGATTGTCAATCCTGGATGTGACTCGAGGTTTCAAAACAACCCCCGCCAGTTGTTTGGCCAATTCTAGTCTTGAATTATTACTAAGGTTTGACCTATAACATGAACTTCATTCTGTGTTTCTGGTCGAGATTTAATGGGTTTTAATCATTCAAGGACATTAGTAGTATATTATTCTTCTCTTCATTCTCTTTTTTGTTTTCAGCAAAAATCATTCTGGAGTCAGAACAGACATTATGTGTGGTTTGTTCTGCAAAGTTTTGAAGTGTGAGCTACGACTGAATAAAAAGAATGAGTAATGTAAAGAACTAAAGATGGAACAAAAACCTGAAAGAAAGGAGAAAAAGAAAGAAAAAGAATTGACAACTTGACAACAATAACATGTCCCATGTACAATAATTGTGCTGAATAAACCACAACCCCTCTTCATGGGATAGCACTTACGATTCCAAATTCTACTTGGCTAATACAAACCGTATCTTAATTTATTGACCAGTGAATCGTGTAGCATTAACCATTATGTTGCTTGCAAGTGGTTAACTCAAGAATATTCAGCAGCTTAATTATCTAAAATTGCTCCAGCATAGATCTAGTAAAGCCAAACCAAAGAATGTCATATGATATTTGAAAATTCCCGATCACAGGCACTATAGTTCTTTAAATTTTAATTATTATGTTTCTTCATGATTGCAAATGGTCGACTTTTTATAGCTTGGTGAAACCAATAGCAAATTAGGTGCCATTAATATGCTGATTTTTTCATTGTTGAAGTTCTTAAGCAGTAACTTGAACTAATGCTCTCTCATTACATTCCTCTTCTTCTGTGTCTTAAGAATACATTGGAGAGTTCCACACTGGTTAATTTAAATGTATATCCTGACATTTTTATAAGCTTTAGCTAGGAAGCTTCTAGGTTCCTGTAACAATATACTAAATAACAAGATTGATCTAATTAGGCCATGATGGTTAGCCCAATAAGGTTGTTGCATGCACCCAAAGATGCCCAAACTCATGCATATTGATCAAGTTCAAGCAGTATTGAAACTTGACCCCAATGACTACTTTAAGCATATTGCTGTCGTAATTTTCTGGAAAAAGAATATCTCTCTCCACAATAGCTAAAGATCGTGTTAATTAGGAGAGAGCAAAGCCACTGAACCAAAATTATCCAACAATCACAAGAATGAATAGAGCTTGAAGAGACTACATGTAACTTAGTAAGTTCTCTGTAATATTGTGGAAAATAAAAAAGCTTATATTCAAACAAATATTCATCTTATTTATTTCAAAACGATTTTGATTGACAAACTGGAAGCAAGAGTTCTAAAGAATATTACAGTAGGAAACCAGAAACATTAACATATTTGATCAAGCCTTTTCATTTTCAGCTTGATAAACTGTGACAGATTGGTGTCCACCCATAGTTTGGCTTTCAGAAGCCACGAGATTGTTTTTGTGGATTGTGTGGATTCTTTCGATGTAAACTCCAGCCTTTATATCAACCTTGCGGTCAGCTACGTAATGGTTCTTGTCAGAATCACTTGGATATACCTTGGTTGTACTGTTTGCATCATCATATGAATCATCTTCTCTCCGAGGCTTCCTAGCTTTGAAGATGCCGAAGAAAGAGAAAGATGGAGATTTTCTCTGCTTGTTGTAGGCCATGACTCTAGCTAGCTTGATTAATGGCACAGATAGCTAGCTTTCAAGTGATGAAAGCCTTAAGTATGAAGAATGTTTTGAATGTGTGTTGTGTTCACTTGGGTTGTTAGTGCAGGGGAAGCTTGTATTTATAGGAGGTTTTTTTTTTTTTTTTTGAGAAGGATTTATAGGGGAGCTAGGTACTTTTTATGATGTTCTAAGAGCATCTCCAGCAGACTCTCCAAATTTTTGTATTATTTAGAAAGTAAACAATTACATTTACCTTTTACCTACTTACTTTTTCAAATATACTTTTCAACAAACTCTATATCTTTTCTCTATCTCATTTATATATTATTTCTTCATTCATTATTTAATCTTTTTTTATTTATTCCCAACTATATTTTCTAACTCTTAACGGGTAAAAATTTTTAAATTGTGGTTGGTCTTTTTTTTTTTTCAATTGATCTCTTGAAGTACTTGAGATAACAAATAATATAGTCATGAGTTGTTAGTTTTTATTTATTCATTATTATTCACTAATTTATCACAAGCTTTTTTAAAAAAATTTCTAAAATGAAAAAAAAAAAAAAAATATTACGTCTACAACATTTTCATAACAAATCACATTTGGTAAATTCTTATTAGTTCTAATTTGAATCACAACATAAATTACTTTTTTGCCTATTCATAATAACCAATAACAACTTACTATTTAGAATTTATTATGAAAATATTATGGACAAATCATTCCTAAAAAAATATATATCAGATCATAAAATTTTTGTAATTATCATTAACCCAATTTTCCACCACACACGTACACACCACTTTTTACAACCCATTGTTTCCACCACACACACACTCCACTATAATTACAAACCAATTCTCCACCACATACAAAAAGTTAAAGAATAAAAAATATCTTCATCTCAAACTCAAAGACTCAAACAAAGAGAGGATTTCAACCCAAAAGAGAGAGAGAGAAAGAGAGAGAGGAAGACCAGGCGACAAAGATGGAGAGGAAGATGATCATGGAGATCAGGTGCCAGAGGAGGCTGAGGAAGAGGATGAGGAGCGTGATGAGCGTGTAGTTTATGCAGTATAGATGGGTCTTTCTCCACAACCGATTTGCTCCGCCTCCACAGCTACTTGTTCTCCTCCCTACTGCCAACAAAATATGGTTTTTTGCTTTTATTTTTTGGATTTCATTAGACTTATGAGAAAGATTGTTTTTGTGTTTCAAATCTTTCGATTAGGTTTTGTGTTTTTGTTCTGATTGTGGTATGTTTTAATTTGTAACCATTGAGATAGAGAAGCAAGAGAGAGTGGAGAACGAAAGAGAAAAGGCATGAGAGAGAAAGAATCATTATTTTATTCAACCAGTGATTATTTTAAGAGTGAAATATGTTTGGAGTAGCAACAGTAATTGCTACAGTGCTCTCCAATTCAAGAAAGCTACTGTAGCAAGTCTTTAAAAATAAAAATAAAAATAAAAATAAAAGAGAGAGATGAACAGACTGTTGAAGCTGATTTTTCTATGTTTGCTCTCCAAATAAGGCTTTAGAGAGCCTATTGGAGATGCTCTAATAGAGGTAGGTAGAGAATCTCAAGAATTCAACACTTCCAAACCAATACGAATGGTTGAAAATCAAATAACATTAGTAAGCTAAGAAATAGCATACTCTGTTTGGGGCAAGAAAGTATACACACAAGAAAAAAATGGTTTCAACTTCCATATTGTTTCTTGTTGTTCGCCTTTTTCTATCAGTCATGACTAGAAAGAAGGTCAAGCTTGCATACATTACTAATGACTCTGCGAGAAAAGCTACCTTCAATGCTCTTTGGTCTAATTCGTTCTTCCCTTGATTTTTTTCTTTCTTTCTTAAAGAATCATAATTAAGAAATTTCCCTTGGTACTTGTTTGATGTTTTCATACTGACACAGGCTTCTTTTGTACGTTAATTATAAGTTCAATGTACTTACATAATGTTCAATTGTTGTTTATCATAATTATGATATTCAGAGTCTTATGTTGGTTCTTAAAATTTTCAATATATTTTTATTCAATCATATAATTTGAATGGCCATCTAAGGAATTCAATGTTCTTTCTTAGTTGTTTAAAACTAAATTAAACAAAATAAAAACTAGACAAGAGATGCACTTCGAAATCTTCTTCCGAATTTTTGCATGTAAATGTGCTTTATTTTTTAGGTCGCGTTATATTTGGTTGCAACTATAATATTCTGAAAATTTTCATTCAACGTTTATTCATTTGAAAAATATAGAAATATACTTTCTCAATTCCAATATGGTATCAAACCATTAAACACCCAATTAACAATTGTTAGGAGACCCAATAATCTTACAATAACTATAATACCCAATAAATATATGGGTGTATAAGCAGGGACGGACCCAGGTGGGGGCCTAAGGGGGCCTGGGACCTCTCTGGGCCCAAAAAAAAATTTTAGTAAGTAAATTTTCCAAAAAAAAAAAAAAGTAGAAGAAGACTTGAGCCCCCCTATCTTTTTAGCCCAGGCCTCCCTCCAAAAATCCTGAACCATCCCACTGAGTCGATCAGCCTAGAGCCCATGTAAAAAAAAAAAAAAAAAACAACAACTAGAGTAAAGCCACTAACCCAGTAGTCCAAAACCAAACGGAAAAATGAATTGAAAAAAAAAAGGAGAAAGCCAGAGGCGAGAGTATACAATTTTTGTCAGAAATACCATCAAACACTTTCAAGGCATCATTGACTGTGCCATACTGAGAGTATAAGTCAAGACAGCGATTACCCAGAAAAGTATGGCTATCAAACCCGACTTTTATCAACTGGGCATGAATGGTTTTGGGAAAAGTTAAAGACTTTAGTGACAAACAGTGGTCTATGTGGTTAGAGTAATAGGAGAGCGAAGTTCTGTGAGGACCTTGAACTTGCTTTAGAAATGGGTACATGCAAATGCTGTTTGTTGGTACTAAAAACCATTGAATGAAAAGAATAAACGTACACATAATATAAGATTTTGGCTTTGGTTCTTCTTCTTCTTATTCTTCTAGTTCCATATGGCACAGAAACAAATTATAACTGTCAATATATAAACAGTGGTTTCATGTGAACTCCTTCTTCAACGGTAATTCCCCCCACCGCAAGAAAAAACAAATCATATAATATAATAAATTGTCACATAAATTTAAGAAAATAACAGTGATTCACTTACGCCTACTGTTAACTCATAATGCTAAATTAGATAAATTTATAAATTGAAAAGAAGTGAAAAATACTAAATTTATACATTGAAAAGGATATAGCTTTAACATTTAGTTTGGATTCAATCATAGATGATTTTGAAGATTTAAAAGAGCGCCGAGTTCTCTTTTCATAAATGATTGTATTAAGAAGTAATAGTGTTTTGTGTCTTTTGTTTTTGTTGGTAGTTAATTGTATCTTAATGTTTTGTGTCTTTTGTTTTTGTTGGTAGTTAATTGTATCTTAATGTATTAAGAAATAATGATTTTTGTGTATTTGTCTTGCTTGATAGTTTTTTAATACTATATGGATGCGTATTTTAAAAAAAAAAATTTCGATTAATTCCGGCCCCCCATCTTAAAATCCTGAGTTCATCCCTGAGTATAAGTGTATTATGGTCCATCACAAATCAATTCATGACTGTCGTGTTGTTCCAAGGTAATTTCCTAGGTCAGGCCCATTTTTTGGGCAAACAGGCTCACCTTTTTATTTTCTATGCACAAATCAAAACAACGTTGCACTTCTCTTTGGAAATCACAAATCACCTTTTTATTTAGTGATGGACCATAAGTTGAAAATAAAAAAAAAAATAAAAAATAACCTCCAATAAATCGTTAGGAGACCCAATAATCTTACAATAACTATAATACCTAATAAATATATGGGTGTATAAGTGTATTATGGTCCATCTATCCAATCTCATGACTATTCAGCCCCACACACATAAAAAAGAAAAAAGAAAAAAAGAAAAAAAAAACCATATTCCTATCGTTCGTTTTAAAAAAATAAAAAATGATTTATCATTTGCATGGCAAAGTTGGCATGTGAGAGATAGAGAGGAAGAGAGGATTGTTGCATAGGAATATGTTAGTAATTATGGTACAATTTTCGTCATAACTTTTGTCTTAATTTTTACTGTATTTTACTTATATGGTAAGTTGTGGCTTGTGGGTAGTGAAGTAAAAGTAGAGACTTGAATCTCGACCATTTTCCTCCAATACTCTACAAACACTTATATTTTTAGTATGATTATCGCACTAAAAATATACAGTGATTTATATTACATATTCTTGTTCGTACACATTAATGTAAGCATAAATTGCATTGCAGGACAAAGTTGGCATGCCCCTGGTGCGTGTTGGTGTTTGGGAAGCTGATTATATTGTCTCTTATACGAAAAAGTAACTCTTGTACCAAAAAAAAACAAAAAAAAAAATTACGTGATGTAAATGCTCTTAATAAACTATTTAAAAAAAAAATTATAATAAAAGAAAATGACAACATTTCAATTTACACTAACAGGACCCAACAAAAATTACATTTGGTCCACACTCTTTTGTAGGCCCATGGTGTTTGGGTAAAAGGGGTTTTAACTTTTTACACAGCGTGATCCATCACAAATCAATTCATGATTGTCACATTGTTTCAAGGTAATTTCCTGAGTCAGGCCCATTTTTTGGGCAAACAGGCTCACCTTTTTATTCCTTCTATGCACAAATCAAAACAATGTTGCACTTTTCTTTGGAAATCACAAATCACCTTTTTATTTAGTATTTTTTTTAAAAATTTTAATAAGTGAAAAAATACAAGGAAAAATGAGGTTTTAAAAACTATACATAAAAACTAAAAGTTGAACTTATAAGTTTAATGCCAAACAAATATGTATATTAAGAATTTGTTTGGTACCAACTTTTAGTATTAGTTTTTAACTTTTAGCTTTTATGTATGGCTTTTTAAAATATCATTTTTTTTCCTTATATTTTCTCACTTTCAGACATTAAATAAAAACAAATGGGTAGATCAAGGGCAGAGTAAATGAAGGTACATGAATGTACAAAGGGAATATAAAATAATAATAATAATGTTGCGAAGAGCAAATTATATATATATAAATATAGAGAGAGTAAAACAATGCAGTAGAAGAAATTAAATTTTAAATGATATGCATTATAGTACTGTACAAAAGCTTTAGTAGATTGTTGTGTTGGACATTTAGTGTTTGTTTGGAAACAACTTTTTTTTTTGGGAGAAAAATTGGAACAACTTATCTAGTTTTTTGCTGAAAATTCTTTACTGAAAGTGTACTAAAATATACTCGCACTTTGAAAAGCTTTTAAAAAGTGAGAAAAAGTATGAAAAATTGAAATTTTAAAAAGCTCTACATAAAACTTAAAAGCTGAGACTAATGTCAAACAGGCTCTTGCAATTACACTTTCTCACATCTCTAAAAAAAGATAAGTTATCTTTTGTTAATTTTTTTTTAATCTTTTATTTTTCAAATGAGTTATCTTTGATACGATCTTTTAAGATTACAATTTCTCAAATTTTCTTGGAAGAGAGTCTTCTTATTTCCATTTCAGATCACAAAGATAAACTTTCTCTTAGAATTCATTTGGCAACAGTTTATTTAGTTGAAACTGAAAATTTTTTGTTTAAAATACTATAGAAAAAGTTAAAATGTAACTGAAATAGTATAATGAGACCTATAAATAGTACCAAAAAATGATGTGGAATTAATAAATAATAGTAAAAATAAGCTGAATAGTAGCAAAAATAAACTAAAGCTGAGTTAGGATTGCACGTCTGCGTCTACATTTGGCATTTGGCGTTTTTTCTGGGTCCCGTGCACTGTTCACAGGACCCACAAATATGGCAAAACACAAATTTTGCTTTAAAACTGGGTCCCACGGCACTATTCACATATTTAAAAATTTCAGCAATAAGTTTTCAATTTTCAACAATAAGCAGTATCCAAACAGACCCTAAATAGTAAAAAAAGTTAACTTTTAAGCCAATGTCAAAACTCAACCTTAATTATGTGGCACTCCTTTCAAAAAAAAATTCCCTAAGTGAGGACTGAATTAACAAATGTGTTTAATTTATTTTAATATTTTAATACCAGTCTATTTCGAATTACAACTAATGATAATTGTAAGGTCACAAATTTTCGGACCAGAGCCCAAAAAGGATTTGGACCTCAGTTTGGTGAGCCCAACACAATAAATTTGTAGAGAAATGGGCTAAAGAGCTGGGCTTTAGTGATTGATAATAACGGTTAGTTGATACACCAAAGAGGAACAAGCATGAACTACATGTAAAGCATGCAGGAAAAATTGTCCGGGGAGATTATCATGTAATACAATAGTATTGGAGGCTTACACAGCTATTGGTGCTACAGTGATTTCGTCTCTCTCTCTCTCTCTCCTTCTTCCCCCCCCCCCCTTTATGAGAGACCTTTTACATTATATAGGTCCCTTCAGGCCATCCTGATCATACACTTGTTAATCATCTAACCCCTCACTTGAGTATATGTCCCATCAAACACCTTTTTTTGCTATTTGTGAGTGGCGGTGATCAAGGAAGTACCATTCAGAGGTCTTCTCCACATAAATGCAGCCAGAAAGGTAGGTGTGGTGCATTTAATGCGGAGGCAGAAGCATACCTCTGAACTCTTATCTCTTCCGCATGTGGATAAGGGTCTCTTCTCGTGGAAGTCTCCTGGAGGATCATCCAAATTGCCGAAGCACCAGGGCCGAGTAGTATTTGGCCAAGGCCGAGGGACAGATTCTCCTCGGACGGTCTTCCCTTGCTACGTTCTTTGTGATTCTAGGCTATGGGCTCCCTTTAGTTACTTACATCTCCTCGGACGCATCATGTTCCCAATTGGAGCCCGGGGCCCAAATGTACAATTTTGGGTTTTTACCCCCACAATAATAAATCATTATTATATTATTAAAAAGTTTAAATATTCAAATTATTAATTTAGTGCATGGTTTAAAGGTTTCTAAATAAAAAGTATATATTTTTTTTGATAAATAAGTTTATATTGGTGTTTATTGACCTTCAAAGAAGCTTCTTATTTCCATTGAGTCCCTAGCATCTTCTTCAATTCTTGGTATTATTTTTCTCCCTCACTAAGTCACTGTGCTCTTTTAACTCGAAGTCAAAGTTTTCACTTCTCGTTTATTTTGGTTTTTTTTTTTTTTTTTCCCCCACCAGAAGATCTACTAATTCCTTCTTTTTTTATTTCAAAAAAAAAAAAAAAACCTCCCAAGTCCCACCTAAAACCTTCGTCGTCATATGAAAAAAATAATTAAAAAAAAGAATTAAATGAAAAGCCACTTAATATTCAGTTTTACTCATCAATGTACTGATTGGCCTGTGGATGGAGAATCCAAGAAAGTCAGAAAAGGAAAAGAGAAGCAGAAGATAGTCATCACACCTTTGCGATAATATAATTAGTTACTAATTTTAAAATTATATAAATACTAGATAATATATATATATATATATATATATAAATTTATAACTAGTAATATATGGTCTATATATCTATATATAAAACCGTAGTATTTGACTTTTTGTTAACCTCTTCAAAGGTTGTCACATCATTATTATTTTTTATGCTCCAGAAAATTATGAATTTCAATTACTTTTTATCTAAACTCTAATACCTAAGGACTCCATTTGTGTCAACTACCAACACCTAATGGAGGGTGCAAGTACGATGCTTATAATTGTATTTTAGAAAGTGTTCAATTGTAATTATTTAATGGATTTGTTTAGTGGTTTTCTTCTCTATGTAGGTCACAAACTCGGAAAAAATTGCTTTTTGCCCCTTTCAAAAAAAAAATCAAGCATTTTACCCTATTTCTCAAACTAATTAGGGAAATGCCCCTCTTTTGAAAATCGAGTTTCTGAAAATCGATTTAAACCCTATAGCGGCGTTTTTAAGGACCATATAGTGACGTTTTAAGGACCTATAGTGACGTTTTGTAACTCGATTTTCATAAAGTCGAGTTATAGGTAAAAAAAAGAAAAAAAATTGCATGTAACTCGACTTTATGAAAATCGAGTTGCAAAACGTCACTATAGGTTCTTAAAACGTCACTATAGGGTCCTTAAAAACGCCGCTATAGGGCCTAAATTGATTTTCAGAAACTCGATTTTCAAAAGAGGGGCATTTCCCTAATTAGTTTGAGAAACAGGGCAAAATGCTGGATTTTTTTTTTGAAAGGGGCAAAAAGCAATTTTCTCCTCACAAACTCACATCATGAAGACTTTTTAGGATTACAATCGAAGTTTCCAGGCAGACTTTCTACCTTTCCTAAACTCTGAATCATTTTATACCTTGTGGGTATGAAATGACCATCCTTAAAAAATGTTTTTGGTCTGAGAGGGATTGTGTGGTGTGATCATTGTTTAAAAATAAAAAAAAAAAACAAAACAAAAGAGTATCCCATGCTTTGACCATGAAAGCACACGTAATTTTTCTAATCACTTTAGGATTTTAAGATTGTTCACTTCCTCTTTTAGAACATGCTCTACAATTTCTAGAAAATTTTCTCCAACAATATTTCTTATTTATTATCATGTCTTTGTATTTAAAATTTTACAATATTTATTTTAAAAAATAAAAAAAAGTATGGTATTGAGAGTGAGCTCTTGATTAGAGACATAATATAATTTTTTGTTTATTCAAGATGGGCTTGTTGACTTCCTAAAAATTTTCACAGTATCTTGATTTATCTCTTTCAATCCCATGCTAATTTGATAATTATGTCAAAATGATTCAAGACTCTAAAGTCTGAAGCTTCTACTTCCAAAGCTAATAGAAAAAACAAATTGGGAAATTAATTTACTTGTCCATTGAACAGAAATGTTCATCTTCTTTTATCCTAAATTAGTCTGATTTTAGCACACTACTGTAGCTATTCACCTCACTTTGTGGGTCCAGTCAGCTGGTCCAAAATAACTAAACATTGAATGTTACTGGGCTTATTATTTCGCCTAGGGGCCAAGAAGGGTTTCAACTTCACCTCCTTTCTAATACTATTGGGCTTGTGTCTTATGTATGTTCCAAAGCCCATTTTAAGTCCTCATTTTTTTCTTTCCTTTTTCCCCAATGAATGTTTTTGTTCTTCATATCATCATATGTGAAGATACTTTTCGATTTTGACCCAAAAGCAATCTAATTCATTGTCTTCTAATTTCTCTATGTCTACCACATTCTTGGGATTAACCTTTGTTACCACTAAATGCCCCAACCTCTCTTATTTCTTGTATAACTGTTATTGTAGGTCCAATTATAAATGAGCCTAAGTTAAGTCATATTAAAATATTAGTCTTATTCATTTAATTTTATTTTGATTACAAGTTGAGTTCGAGTTTATCACCAAAAAAATTACATATTTAATCGAGTCTTATAGCTGAATATTGTATAAAATGAAGTTTATTTGTGTTATGAGTACTGTTCAAACTTATTTGGCAAAATGAGGAGAGATGCGAATTTCGGTAATGTCATTGCCGAAATTTTAAGAAAAAGTAAGAGAGGGGAGAGAGACATGATGTGACAGGAGGGAGGGAGAGAGAAAAAAAAATGAATTGTGGCAATACCATTGTAGAAATTAGGAGAGAGGAAAATTTTGTAATTGTGACAATTTAGTTGCCGAAACATGAAAGAAATAGTGAAAAGAAATTTAGCAACATGGTTGCCAAAATTTTGAAAATTTTGGGGCTCACAAGGAGAGAGAATTAGTGGAGGAAGGAGAGAAAATTTGGTAAAAATTGGTTGTGGGTGTTTTTGGTAGAAATAGAACATCTTCATATCAACCACTTGGCTAGGCCTAGCTTTGTTGTTAGTAATGAAAGCTACAAATATTTATTCCAAATGTTGATAGTAGCTACAATTTCTTTCCTAAAATTTGTGGCTTTTAAAAAAATTGGATGTGGCTGCATATATCAATAAGATATATAAATTCTTTAAATTTTTTTTATTATAATTAATATATTTTTAGTTTTCTATTGTAAAATTTTATTGTAATTAGTGTTCTCTCAAAATAGAAGATACATTTTTCTATAAATTTGAAATTCTATGTTTGTTTAGCAATTATGCCCCTTACTTGAAGTATTGATTATATTATCTCTTTTCTCTAACTCGTGTAGTATTTTTGAAAATTATTTAAATTTTCGTGAATATTTTTTAAATTAAGGTTACTAACGTTTAAAATGTAAACTTATTATATTTTTTGTATTTATTTAATATTAAATATGGATTTAACCTCTAAACTTCGAACATATCTATTTTTTGTCATAATAATTCTTGAAAATAATTTAAAATTTTTTGTTGAAATATTTAATTAATTTAAGTATAAATAATTTTAGCTTTCAATACTGACAATAAAGTATGGTATTGTATAGCCACATCCAATTTTTTTAAAAGCTACTAATCTTAGAAAAGAAACTGTAACTACCATCAACATTTGGAATAATAGTTTAGCTCTCATTACTAAAAGGCATAGCCAAGTGGCTCATACTTAACTTAACTCACTCACCTAAAGAGATTCTATTCCTGCCAAAGACACTCACAACCAATTTTTACTAAATTTTCTCTTCTCCCTCCACTAATTCTCACTCTCCTTGTGGGCCCCAAAATTTTCTTAATTTTGGCAACCATGTTGCTGAATTTGCTTTCACTATTCCATTCATATTCGACCACTGAATTGCCACAATTGCAAATTTTTTCTCTATCCTAATTTCGGCAATGGTATTGCCACATTTCTTCTTCTTCTTTTTTCCTCTCCCTTTTGTCACATCTTATGTCTCTTCTCTCTCTTACTTTTTTTCTCAGAATTTCAACAATGGCATTACCAAAATTTACATCTCTCCTCATTTTGCTAAATAAGTTTGAACCGTACCTATATCACAAACGAATTTCATTTTGTACAATATTTAGCCAAAAGACTCTATTTGAGCTTACTTTTTTTTTTTTTTACAAGCTTGAGTTTATTCACGAGCTACTTTTCCATTTATAGAAAATAATTATTATAATTTTTTTCCCTCTTACAAATAAGTTCAAAAGACTGCAGGAAAATTGCATGAAAATATTCCACAGGGAATTTTTTTTTGTAACGCATTTCATATCTTTTGAATTTTGAGGGGTTCCAGAGGATGCAAACTGGTTAGTAGGACAAATGTGGTGAAAATGTCTTTTTATTAGGTTGCTAAGTCAAATTCCATCAAGGTGTTTATGGTCTAATGGCACCCTAAATAGTGAATACCTAGGGGTGAGCAAGGTCTTCGATATTTCTAACCATTATAATTTATTTATTTAAAAAAAAAAAAAAGGAATTCCATCAAGCACTACTAGCACTAACAGCTGTTGAAATGTTTTCTTCAAACTATTCACAAGTTTACATGTCATGCATGACGACAAAATTATAGTAAAAATGATAAAACCATCTTCACAATTGGGTGATTTTCTCAGTAGTAGTTCTTTATTGTACCTAGCAACCTTTAAACACTATGAAGCAAAATGATTTTTGAAATAAAATTTTTATATCTTTTCCTTAATATATTCTATTTTATGCTTTACCAATTGCAACTTATCAAAAAAATATTTCCCTTAATAAAAAAATTTAAAATCTAAATGAAAAAAAAAATTTAAAACATATTACATAATATAGTTTTTCGTATAGATATTACATAATATGGTTGATAGATAATAACGTGAAATAATAATGTTATTTACTGTAAAAAAAAAAAAAAAAAAAAAAGAAGTAATTATAGTATGTGGCCCATGTGTGGGTTTATAGGAACACGTAATATTTTTCTAACAGCAAATTTCTATAAGAACAGGAAAATCAAATCACCAACTAATGACCAAAAGAAAAGAAGATATACCAGCCTATACCATAAGTTGCTTCCTCCTTATTCGGTTATTCCCAAGGTTTTTAACAATGAATTAAATAGGATGGTTAGTCGTTTCTGGTGGGGTTAGAAAAAATATGAGAAAATAATGGTTTGGTTGAGTTGGGACAAGCTTTGCCCTTCAAAAAATGATGGGGTATGGGCTTTAGGGATATCTATGCTTTCAATGTAGCATTGCTTGCAAAACAGGGTGGCGTATCCAACAAAACCATGAGTCCCTATTTTACAAAGTTTTCAAGGCGAAATGCTTCCCTAAAGGTGATTTTATAAATGCAAAGTTGGGTTCTAATCCATCTTATGCTTGGAGGAGTGTGTGGAATGCTTAATCAATATTGAGAGACGTTATGAGATGGATGGTGGGAAATAGAAGGAGAATCAAAATATGGAAGGACAAATGGATCCCAAAGTGATTGGTGAATGGAACTTTTCTGAATTTGCACAGAAATGAGGTGAGGCATGGAGAACCACGGAAAACTAGCTCAGACTTAGTGAAAGGTGTTGTTGATCTTTTGGAGGAATTCAAGATTGCAAGTCCTAGAAATCTTACCCCATCAACCAATGCAGAAGTAAAATGGAGACCACCACCACAGGGATGGTACGTACAAGATTAATATGGATGGTGCAGTATTCTCTTATGAAAAAGTGGTTGGTATGGGAGTAATTATTAGGGATGAATGAGAGTAGAATGATTGCTGCCCTCAGTAAGAAAATCAAATCCCCATTGGGACCTTTTAGAATTGAGGCAAAAGCTATGGAGAAGGCAGTCATTTTTGTGAGAGACACTGTTATACAAGATATTATTTTGGAAAGTGATTCGCAAATAGTTGTCAATGCTTTATTAAGTGGTGGAAATTGTCTAGCAAGCATATTCAATGTCCTTTAGTGGAGTGAGATTTTGAGGCAGACATTTTGCAGGTTTGCAATCTCACACACCAGAAGGAATGGCAACAAGGCAACCCACTTTATCACTATCTCAACACGCTGAAGGACTATCTGAGTTTAGATCTTGGATTGAAGAAGACCTTTTTTTTCTTAATTCCACTCTAAATGAGGATGGATCTGGTGTATATTGATTGTTTGTTTTGTTTCGATGAAAGTTTTCTTATATATATATAAAAAAGACTATATTTGTGAAAGAATCAAAATGGGTTTACATGACTCAAGATCCAAGGTCCAAGGTCCAAGGTCCAAGGAGATGTTAGAATGGAAATATGCTTATAAATCAGTTAGAGCATTAACATTGGGAAATTTCAATTCTATTCTATTTTACCATTTCAAAGAGTCATTTTATCATTATACCATATCATTTTACAATACCTCTAACATCCTAAAAGTCTATTTTTATTAAAATATTATTTTTTAATCTTTCTTTATTATTTCTTTCCAATCGTCACTTTTTTTCAGACTTGGCATGATGCCAAAGGCTCCACCATCATCAATCACCACACCACCATCTCCACGACTCCACCATCATCAATCACCACACCACCACCAAAATGCTTTAGCCTAACTACTTCAACCTCTCATCATACACATTACACAATTAGAAAACCCAAACATATTTCAGTAGGCCCGCAGCCATTGATGAATGCAGAGGAACTCATGAAGCTCTTTGATTATTGTTGGTTCGAGGATCAAATCTTCACAAAACAATCGAAATCCCACCATGCCTCCACTAGGCCCACCAAAATCCCACTAGAACAAAAGCCCAGACATCGCCGATCAACTCCGATCACAAAAAAAAAAAAAAAAAAAAAAAAAAAAAAAAAAAAAACCTAGATCAACCTCGATCAAAACCCAGACTTCGCCGCCATTGCCACCGCTAGATCAACATTTCCTCCATTATTGATCAACCCATCATCGGCGAGAATCACAGCATCACAACAAGGAAAAAAAAAAAACCCCAGATCAATGTTTCCTCCACTGTGATGAGTGATGTTGATGTTGGGAGGAGGATGGTGTTTAGGTTTGAAGAGAGGAGAGAGCATATGAGAAAGAGGCAAGGAAGAGAGAGAAGAGAACATAAATAATGAGAAATGAGAGAGAAATTTCGGGGGAAAAGCAACTTAAATTTTTTTTTTTTTTTAACAATACTGCTACAGTGCAATTCTACCTTTAGAATTGCACTGTAGTAGTATTGCAAAAAAATTTGCAATATTTTGGTTTAGAATTCTTTGATGCAGAGCACTTTGGGGCTGTAAATGCCAAATTCTCCTTACATTTGGTATTTGCATTCCCCTAATGCTCTTATACCCCTTCTTATCCTATCCTTTTCCCAAAAAAAAAAAAAACACTTTTCCATTTGACTCTTTTCTTCTCTCTCTTTCTCTCTCTCTGCCCTCTTTTGCTAGTTACAGTGCAATTCTACCTTTAGAATTGCACTGTAGTAGTATTGCAAAAAAATTTGCAATATTTTGGTTTAGAATTATTTGATGCAGAGCACTTTGGGGCTGTAAATGCCAAATTCTCCTTACATTTGGTATTTGCATTCCCCTAATGCTCTTATACCCCTTCTTAGCCTATCCTTTTCCCAAAAAAAAAAAAAAAAAACTTTTCCATTTGACTCTTTTCTTCTCTCTCTTTCTCTCTCTCTGCCCTCTTTTGCTAGCTATCTTTGGATGTCAATGTCATAAAAGCACCAGCATTTGCAAAAATTTGTTATTTTAACATATTAAAAAACCACTTTTTTATTTTAACATATCATTTTACAATACACATACACCACACAACCACTGCACAATACCAAAATACAACTCAAAACAAACACAATCAAATTCAGCTAAATACCCTTAACAAGCCCATAATTACTACCGCCACAAACCCATAGCCACAATGTCAATGTCATAAAAGCACCAGCATTTGCAAAAATTTGTTATTTTAACATATTAAAAAACCACTTTTTTACTTTAACATATCATTTTACAATACACATACACCACACAACCACTACACAATACCAAAATACAACTCAAAACAAACACAATCAAATTTAGCCAAATACCTTTAACAAGCCCACAATTACTACTGCCACAAACCCGTAGCCACAATCGCCACAAACTCAATCAAATTCAGTCAAATACTCACAACAAACTCACAACCACAACCACTTGTTATGGGTCGCCTTCTCCTTTGTGGGACACCCAAAGAGAGAAAGAGAGTTGAAAGAAGAAAAGAGAAGAAGGAGGGAGAGAAAGAGAGAGAGAGAGAGCGAGTTGAAAGAAGAAAATAGAAGAAAGGGAGAGTGATAGAGAAGAAAGAGAGTCAGAGAGAGGAGAGAAAAATAAAATAATTTTTTTTAGCATTTGTGTTCGTACCATTCTAAATTTAGGACGATACTGTTTATCTATACTAAAATTTTTAGCATTTAGAACATTTTGGGCCCATTTGGTAAGAAATTTTTAGAAACGTTGTTTGTATTTTTTGGAAATATGTGTGGGTGAAAAAGTGTATGAAAATACGGATAATGTTGTTTAAACAACAATAACAAACGGGCCCTTGATGTCGAAGGTTTTTTAATGTTTAGTGTGTAAAATGCTAAAAATTTAGTATCTGACACACCTAATACTGAAGCTCTAAAAACGTGAGATTTTCTAAGATCTTTTTATTGGCTATCTTGTCTTTCTAACAAGTTGTTTAATAGTTGGAATGTTGACTCATATACATAATGAATTAGTTTAGATGTATCCTAACAAGCAAATTAGGAATTACTTCTATATTGGAACCAAAGAAAAGAACTGATTTTTGTGGTATCAGTGATCTAGTAAGATAAAATAAAAGAGGAGAACTCCATTCATTATATATAAAGTATCTATCATATCATTCCTCTGTGTATGGGAATTTATATGGTTGCTAGTGGTTTAAATCTAACTGTCTTATTAATTGCTAGTGCCTTTGGAATAGTATTAATTGGGAACTCTTAAAGGATGCATGACAACCTATTATTCTTATAAAAGTGACAATATTTTATGTAACACTCTTTTCATTTATGTTGAGGTTCAAAATTAAATGGCCACAAACTAAGGCCCAAAGAAGTAAAAAAAGGTTGGGCTCATTTCACACAAAAAAATAAATGAATAATAAAACTAGAAAGGCTGGGCTCTCACAATAAAGAAAAGGAGAGAAGAAAAAAAGAAAGGGCAAGAAGCCCAGAGGATTGGAATCCAGAGATCCACGAAAAAAGCCCAAACCAGGCAGAACCAGCGAACCAAAGAAAGCCCAGAAAGAAGAACTGGGTCGGGATCCCAGAAGCCCCCAGAGTCAGGGGATCTCTGAACACGCGAAGTAAGATTGAAGCAAATTCAAAGAGAGATAAAAGACAAAGGGCATGCGGGCCTCATGCTCCAGACACGCAGTGGAGCCAGGAGGTACGAAGCAAAGCGCAGGAGCCTAGTTCCAACCATTTGGAGAAAGTGACAAGGAAAAGTACAACTGAGAAAGCTGGAGCGCTGAGAAGAAAAAGCCAAATAGCTTCAGACCAGCCAACAGAGAAATCTGGAAATAGAAAACTAGCTAAGGGACTTTCATTTGGTCGCACCAAAAGCAAGAAACTATGAAAAAAAAAGGAAACGACATGACTCTGAGCAAACAGGCACGGCATAAACTCTAAGGGGCAAAAGGGGGAAATCACCGGTACCCCAGAACCTGATCTGTGCTATAAAAGGAGGAAGGGGTCCATGCTACAGGGGCATTGGGATTCAGATTAAGAGATAGAGAATTCATTTTCGATTAGACCATTTGAGGCATTCACGGTTGTTTTCCAAAGTCTCATAGAATTATAGAAAAGACTCTGTAAACTTAAAAGAAAACAGAGGAACCGTTCCCGGTATCCCAGAAACAGCCACTATAGTACATGCTCGGATTCAACAAATTCAAACTTTGCAAGTCTTTGAAGCTTGAATAGCTATCAAAGTCTATAACTTTTGAACTCAGTTAAACCTTGCACCACGTCTTAGTAAGCATTGTAATCACAACTAAGGGAAATTAATATAATACGCCTCACTAATTCGAGGATCCCTAACCTTTTCTTACATTATATTTTACTTGTTATGTATTCCTTTACTGTTAAAATGTCATTAAATACAGATATCCCTGCTTGTTAGTTATTTGTATTGTAGGAAGCTTGTTTTATGCACCACTCGGTTCTTAAACAGCCCTTTTAGTTATGGTGAATCGAGCCTAGTCCACCAAGAACATTTTATTCGGCCCAGGATCCTTGGGCCATTGTGCTGAAGAAAATAGGCACTCTTACATTTTGGCGACTCCACTGGGGATCGGGTAAAGAAAAGGGAAGAAGCAATCCCTTCGCAGAACATGCCTCCAAGACACAGGAACAATAAAGGTGCTAATGTGCCACCCACGGCCTCTGAGCCTGTGGGAGAAAATGAAGTGGCCTCCAGATAATGAGGCGAAATGCCCCTAACAGAACAGGAGGCCGTGTTAGAACAAAGAAACGCGAGGCAGGAGCTAGACCCTATGGCTCAGATGACTGCAATGTTGAAAGACTTGCAACAAGAAGTTCGCCTTCTCAAAGAAGGCAAGACACAGGAAGTCAGAGACAATGCCCCCCATGTGGGCAAGCAAGATAGAACCCAGCCAGAGGGAGGGTCAGTAGTGGGAGGAGGAACTAACCCCCAATACCTAACATTGGTAGATATCAGTGCCCTCCTGGACCAAGAAAGGGAAAAACTTTCTGGGATTCCCAAGCAATTTTCTCGAGATCCCCCATTCCCACCAGAACTCCTTGGCAAGCCATATCCCAAGGGATATGAGCCACCAAAGTTCCATCATTTTGATGGAAGAAATGGAAGTGCAGTAGAACACGTGAGTAGGTTCGTCCACACTATGGGCCCCTACACAGGATACCGAGGGCTATGTCTAAGGGAGTTTGCTAAGTCCCTAGTGGACAGAGCATACACTTGGTACACCATACTGAGACCTGGGTCCATTAAGACCTGGGACGAAATGATGGAGAGATTTTGTGCAAAATATTACCCTAGTGAGGACAAGGTCACTTTCCAAAGCCTTCAGATGGTAAGGCAGAGGCCTGAAGAGGATCCCTTCCAGTTCATCAAAAGATTTGAAGATGTGTCCCTGGACTGTTATGGGGACCATGAAGAAAAAGAGCTTGTAAAGACTTGCATATCTAACATGCTTTTCGATTACAAACTCAACCTCGAAAATTTATGTATCACACAGTTCGCTGACCTGTTACAGAGAACAAGAAGGATAACACAAACTATGAGGGCGAAGAGGATGCCAGCATCCCAAGCCATGACAGCATCGGTGGGAGGAAAAAAGGAAGAGGCCTGATGGAAAAATGTTCGAGGAACCACCAGTTATCCAATGCACCATAAAAGAGTTAAACCATGTCTTGGACAAATGAATTGGGGATGGAGTGGTTAGGACATTCACTGTGTCCAGGCCACCAACCGAGGAAGAAAGGAAAAATCCTTTGTTTTACAGGATTCATAATTATGTTAAGCATTCCACCAAGGATTGCTAGACCCTTCGCAGGCTCTTTCACAGGAAGCTAAGAGAAGGAACTTTGGAGTTCACCCAAAAGGAACCAGAAGTACAAAGGAACCGCCTGTCCGACCACAAAGGAAAATGGGTGATAGCTGTAGTAATCTATGGGAACCCGGCAGAAGCAGAAGAGCCAGAAGGATCCTTCCACCCAAACACAGTCAGGACCCTCTAGAAGAATCCCAAATTCAGATCACTATTCAATCAGCTAGGATTTAGACAAGAAGCAAGAAGGGTGGCCACGAAATCTCTCATGACTATAGCAGCAGATTCAGGAATGAAATGTTTCACAACAAAATCACATGCCAATCGAGCTTTCCTGGAGACAACCAATGCCATAACTTTCACTAATGAAGACATGGAGGTTGAACATCCAGACCACCATAGACCTTTTTACCTAATGGCCACCATAAATGGTGTCCAAATCAGAAGAGCACTGATGGACACAGGGGCATTAGTCAACCTCATAGCCCTAAGTACCTTGGAAGCTGTGGGCCTAGCTGGAAGGAGGATCCTGGGGGCTCCCATGGAGATAACTGGGTTTGGAGGATCAGTAGAATCAACCAAAGGATATATACAGCTAGCCCTAAGGGTGGGACCAATAGTAGCCTTGACCAGATTTCATGTAATCAACTCATAGGTGTCCTACCATGTACTGCTGGGACGGCTATGGCTCCATAAGCACTGTCTTATACCATCCACATACCATCAGTGTATTAAAGGGAGATTGAATGGGAGGTCTGTAAGGATCCCTGCCAACCATAACCCTTTCAACCAAGGAGAAGTAAACTTTGTAGAAACAATGTTCTATGATGAGTTAGAACCTGATGATGAGAGTCCCATGCCAGGGACCCCAAGAACACCTATCTTGGAAAAAGAAGAAGGAGGAGGTACCCATGACTTGAGAGACCTCCTGAAGAGAAAAAGGCAAAAGAAGGAGCCCAGCACCTCAGGATCCCGGGAGTGTGTAGTAGTACAGGAACCTGGGGGAAGATTAATATACCGCTTGTGAAGGTGCGCGGACCTGAGTGCATCGTGCAAGAAGGTCCCTGACCACCAGAATGTATGGTAGCTCAGGAGGAAGTCCCAGAGGAACCAATCAAAGAAACACAAATCCAGCTTGAGGAAGAATTGCAAGAAGTAAACTTGGGGGCCGAGCTGGGATCCTAGAAGCCCGTTTTCATCAGCAGTCAGTTGGCAGCACAAGAAAGGGGGCCACTGGTGGCTCTGCTTAAAGAATACACGGATGTATTCGTATGGACCTATGATGAGATGCCCGGTCTGGATCCTGGGTTGGTGGTCCATGCCCTCAATGTAGACCCAGGAGTTAAACTAGTAATCCAACTAGCTAGGGTCTTTCACACTAATGTAGAAGCCCAAATAACTCAAGAGGTCAAGAAGTTGCTAGTAGCTGGTTTTATTAAACCCATTCAGCACCCCAGATGGCTTTCTAACATAGTACCTGTGAAGAAAAAGAACGACCAGATCCGTTGCTATGTAGACTTCCGCAACCTGAATAAGGCATGTCCTAAAGATGAGTTCTCTCTGCCTAATATTGACCTCCTTGTGGATTCAACTGCGGGAAGTTCTATGTTCTCATTCATGGATGGGTACAGTGGGTATAACCATATCTGTATGGCTGCCAAGGATGTTGAGAAGACGGTATTCAGGACAGCAATTGAAAATTTTTATTACACTGTGATGCCCTTTGGCCTCAAAAATGCAGGAGCCACATACCAACGAACCATGACAGCCATCTTCCATGACATGATGCATAAGGAAATGGAAGACTATGTGGATGATATTGTGGTCAAGTCAAAAATTAGGACAGGACACCTTCAGGTACTTGAACGAGTTTTCAAAAGATGCAGAGAATACAAGCTATGCATGAACCCCATGAAATGTGCCTTTGGAGTATCTGCAGGAAAGTTCCTCGGGTTCTTGGTGCATCACAGAGGCATAAGTGTAGATCCAGCCAAACTTGCAGCCATTGCTACTATGAAAAAACCAATAACAGTGAGGGAGCTCAAAAGCTTCCTAGGAAGGGTCTCCTACATCAGGAGATTCGTGCCAGGACTGGCTTCGGTCACAGGAGGCTTATCCAAGCTATTAAAGAAAGGAACTGAGTTCACCTGGGGAGCAGAACAATAGGAAGCCTTCCAAAGGGTCCAACAGATTATGAATCATCTGCCTACTCTCCAGGCACCAGTACGTGGGCAACCCCTGTTATTATACTTGGCATCAAATGTCCAAGCAATAGGAGCCCTGCTGGCGCAAGAAGATGACGGTGAGAATGAACAACCTGTTTACTATGTAAGTAGGACACTCAAGGATGCCGAGACCAGGTATCCCAGGATAGAAAAAGCTTGCCTAGTGGTTATTTACGCATCCGAGAGGCTGAAGAGGTATTTCTCAGCCCACCAAATCCTTTTAGTGACTAAGTCACACCCCATAAAAGCATTCCTGCATCAGCCCCTCATAACAGGGAGAATAGCATAGTGGCTGGTCCTGCTTTCTCAATATGACATAGGCCTCAGGACCCCCAAGGCTGTCAAAAGTCAAGCCATAGCTAACCTCCTGCCGCAATTCCCAGGGAAGGAAGAAAGCTCACTAAGTGAAGAGATCCCAGGTGAGGTAGCAGTAGCAGAAATCCCAAGAAAGAAATGGACAATGAGATTCGATGGGTCAGCTACAGCAACCTCAAATGGGGTGGGAATTGTACAGAGCTGTGAGAATGGGGACACCATACCTCTATCTTTCAAGCTTGGTTTCTCCTGTTCCAATAATGCAACTGAGTATGAGGCGTACTTGACCGGGCTAACTATAGCACTCAGTATTGGGGTGAAACACATGAGAGTACTGGGAGATTCCAATCTTGTAGTCTCCCAGGTGAAAGGTGACTTTACACTAAGGGAACAAAGTTTGGCAGCCTACAGAACTTGGGCGCAGAGGCTGGAGTAGGAATTCCTGACCTTCAGCATATAGTACACGCAGAGAAGTGAAAACAGGTTTGCAGATGCGCTTGCCACCCTGGGATCCCAAGTACCATTCAAGGGAAAAGACACTCTGGTCAGAATAGGAAGGCAGAAGCATTCCATCTTAAAAATCCTCCAAAAGATATCCCCCGGAGAGTCCAAGCAATGGGACTAGAGGAGCGAAGTGAAAGAAAAATAAAAGAAACAGGATCCAGAAAGAGTGTCAAGGAGCTGTGGGACTACGCTCTAATAGAAGGAGAACTATACAGGAGACTGCCCGGAAGGATCCTATCCAGATGTATCAATGAGAAGGAGGGGAAGCTAAGGTTGGAAGAGCTACATACCCAAGTCTGCGAGACCTCAGAAAAGATCAGTCTATATAGGAGGATGCAGCGTATGGGATACTACTGGCCAAATATGAACAAAGAGGCAGCAATTATACAGGAAAAATGTCAAGAATGCCAACCCTCGGTGGACAAGGAAGAAAGCTACGCTGTATTTGTTACAGAAGATTGGAGGACTCCCTTCATGGAATACTTGGCTCAAGGGATCCTACCAACTAACAGGGTATTGGCCCACCAGTTCAAGAAGCTCGCAGTCAGATATTTCTTGCAAAATGGGATCCTATTCAAAAAGGGATACAGCGTGGATCCCCTAAGATGCCTGGGACCAAGGGAAGCTAGGGAAGTAGTCAGGGAAGTCCATTCTGGTGATTATGGAAGCCACCCAGGAAAAATGAGGCTCTACAAACAGTTACTACTGTTGGGGTACTATTGGCCAACAATGAAAAAGGACTCCGAGGAGATAGTCAAAACCTGCCACACATGTCAAGTCCTTGGAGATGCAATCCATACTCACCCAAATACGTTACAGGATATGACAACCCCATGGCCTATCCACACTTGGGGGCTTGATCTCATAGGGCCTATAAATCCTCCATCCAGTGGTTACATATGGATCTTGGCAGCCACTGAGTACTTTACAAAATAGGTAGAGGCCATCCTTTTGAAAAAGGCCATTGGAGCAACTGTAGCAAACTTCATTCGAGGCTATATCATTACAAGGTTTGGGATCCCGAGGAGGTTAATCAGTGACAATGGAACCCCATTCATAAATAAAGACATGAAGGGGTTAACTGAGGCTTACTACATCAAGCATGGAAAGTCTACACCGTACTACCCACAAGAAAATGGCCAGGCAGAGGCCACTAATAGGGTGATATTGAAGATCCTTAAAAAAATGAAGCAAGAGTATGGAGGAAAATGGAGTGACCACTTGGCAGATGTACTTTGGGCATGTAGGAGCTCTGTGAAAACAGCTACGGGATTCTCGCCATTCTCCCTGGTCTATGGGACAGAAGCCATCAGCCCAGTAGAATTAATTGTTTCCACACCAAAAGTAGTGCTTGAAGAAAGTCAGGAGGACACTGAGGACACAAACAATGAAAGGAGATTAGCAGACCTGGAAGGGGTAGAGGAAGAAAGAGAGCTAGCCAATAGAAGAAGCCAGAGGTACCAGCAAAGAATGACAAGAGCATATGCACAACCAGTACGCCCGAGGACTTTCACTAAAGGGCAGTTGGTACTGAGGACAGCAGAGCATGTGAGAAGAAACCTACCGAGACCCTCCAAATTTGCCCCAAAGTAGGAAGGACCCTACATCATCAGGGAGGCCCATGATAGTAAGTACTACTACCTTACAAAGGAAGATGGGACAATCCTGACAGAGCCCATAAATGGGAAGTGGCTAAAACAATACTACGCATGAGAAGGGAGATGTCTCAATACACTGGAATCCTTTTGCCAAACTCTCCAACCTGCTAAGTGTTTCTTTCTTTTTATATATTATCGTTTAAGTAATTTTGTTCAAGAACTCGTGGTAGAAGGGCATTCTATGATCCTTACTATCTTTGTTAGATTTGTTATGTTCCTTGAATGACATTTATGTTTTAAATTCAATGAAATTTCTTTTATTTCTAGGGGTGTGCAAAAAACCCACCGACCCGCCAAACCAAACCCGACCCGCCGGGTTGGGTCGGTTTTTAGGGCTTGGTGGCTTGGGTTGGGTTACAAAAAAAAAATTTTATAGCGGGTCGGGTTGGGTTTGGGTCATAAAATTACAAACCCGCCAAACCCGACCCGACTCACCGACCCACCCATATTTAATATATATTTAAAATATATTATATATTTAATAAATTAAAAAAAAAAAAAAACTAGTTGTAGGGCACTTATATATATTTAAATATATATTATATATTTAATAATTTTTTTTAAAAACCAGCTGTAGAGCAGCACTTCCTCGGTTCCTCCTACTAATACTAATTTAATATATATATATATATATTATAATTAATTTTTTTTAAATAACCAGCTCTTCCTATCCCATATAAAAGCCAATTAGTTCACACAAACCTTAGTAAATTACTATTATTGTTTAGTAATTAGTGTTGTTTGCCTTTAAGGAGTTACATTGATACTAATCTTTGGGTTTTTTTTAATATATTAATATTTATATTTTTTTTACTCAATTTAATAATAATAATAATAATTTGTCAAACCCACGAGTTCAACCTGACCCAACCCAACCCAACCCATGTGGGTTGGGTTGGGTTGGGTTGGGTCAAATTTTTTTTGACCCACCATGGTGGGTTGGGTCAAAAAATTCCCTCAACCTGACCCAACCCGACCCATGCACACCCCTACTTATTTCTCAGCTATTAAATCCTAAGTATTACAAAGTCCTAACACAAACGGAATTAGGGGAGGATACCCGGGGAAATCTTTTTGCATGACCCAGAATCACCCCACAGATAACTACAAACAGTTAAGTTTAAATATATGGTCTAGGATCTCAGGCATATACTAAGGATACCTAGCCCAGTACTTGATAAAAAAAAAAAACTGCCAAGTTCATGAACTGGGACAAATAAAATATCGCCCAATGTACCCAATTCAGTACTTGCGCAACCAAAAAAAAAGGGAGGATACTTGGGGAAATCTTTTTGATGCATGACCCAGGATCACCCCACAGATAGCTACAAAGCAGCTAAGTTTCAAATACATGGTCTAGGATCTTAGGCATGTACTGAGGATACCTAGCCTAGTACTTGATAAAAAAAAAAAACTGCCAAGTTCATGAGCTGGGACAAAAATATATTGCCCAATGTACCCAGTTCAGTACTTGCGCAATCAAGAAGAAAAGGGGTGGGTACCTGGCTGGGACCTGCAGCAAAACTTGTGGGAATCATGGACCAGGACTCAGTACAAAAAAAAAAAGAGAAAAAAAAAAAGGAAAAGAAGATCCACATGCCATTAAAAGAGATTAGAAGCAATACTTAGAAGCCATCCTGAAGCACAAATACATGGAAGCAGTCTCAAAGCACAAGTGCAGATCTAAAAAAAAAAAAAAAAAATAGCCAGAAGCAATGTCCAAACAAAGAAATAGAAAATTTATACAACCTCAAATTGTTCATACATATCCAAACCAACTAAAACAAAAAAATGGAAGGCTAAGAAAGGAGGCCAGCCAACAAAGAGCCATCTGAGGAGAGAGCAAGGACAACCGAAGAAGAAAGAACCCTCTGCCTTTTGATCTTCAAATTTTGCAAAGTCTTGTGAGCATGAGCTAAAGCTTCCTCAGCAGCAGCAATCTCAGCATCAATGCTTTTAGAAGCTTGCCTCTGGAATAGCACTTGGGCCAATGATCGCAGATACTCCAGCAAAAAGGACAGGTTGAACTTGGCCTCTAAGAGATCCTGAACCACTCCCCTCCATTCCAAGAGTTTTTCCTCAAATAGAGAGTCTAGCGAAGAATCTCTCAAGGAAATCAACACGGCGCACAGCAGCTCCATCAGAATGTTCCCCAAAAATACTCCTCCTTTGAAACCAAGGATAAAATCCCCATGACTTTTAAATAGCCCTTCTAGCAGTGGCAGGCCTTCCATAGGCACAGAGAACCGCAAGAAGCTGCCATAGGAGGGCCCGAAATGGCAGAAGTGATTGGCAGGGAGGCTGTTGAACTCCAGAAGATCAAAGCGAGCCAAAAAGGTGGGGAGCCCTGAAGCAGGATCTGAAACAACCACCTCTGGAGCCTCCCCCATTGTTGCATTACCACCTGGAGTCCCAAAGGAACCTTCAACCCCCTGAACAGCATGAGGGCCAGCAACCTGAGCAGATCCTACACCCCCCTCAGGAATCACAAGTTCAGGATTTTTGACACTAATATCAACTCCTGAAAAAAAAAAAAAAAAGGGAAAGAAAGGGGGGGCAGACTTAGCTTCTTCTTTAAAAAAAAAAAAGAGAAAGATAAAGAACAAAAGAGGGTAAAGGAGAAACCAGTATCAGCCTCTTGGGGCAGAGTTTCCTCCTCTTGCTCCTCTGACTTCTTGAAGGACTCTGGAAAAGAACACATGGCAAGTTGAAGAAAAGGTGAGGAAGCCTCAGCAAAACGGCTAAAAGAAGGCAGGGATACAGGGGGTTTCGCCATAACGAAAATACAAGAGAATGGCAGAAAGAGAGAAAGAATGCAGTAAGGACAATCAACACCCATCTTCAGAATCTTCCGATTCCAAAGAAGTAGCAGCACCAGAGACAAATCTCGCAGTGGCTTGGCCTAGAAAGAGAAAAAAGAAAGAAAGGAAGAACTCAGAGGAGAGGAAGGAAAAAAAAAGGGGTGCAAAAGAAATAAAATTAAAACGCTATAAAAAAATATAAAAAAAAGGCTCACCTGTTTGCCCGGATGATGATGCGCCTCCCAAAGTCCTTGTACTTAACCCAGTATGAGGTAACACGGTCCCGACAGGACTAGGAATCTGTTCAAATTGAGGACCTAAGGACATGGGAAGCTTGGGAGCCTCAGGATCCTGGGCAGCCTGGACATCTTGCATTGGTTGCCCGGTTTCCTCAGCTATGCCACCACTAGGAGCCTCCTCCTCCCTACTCTGAGATGCAGCTGCAGCCATCTCTTCCTCCAAAGTCTCACCAACCATGGGGGGAGGAACCTTCACCTAAAGAAGGAAAAGAAGGGGAACAACATAAACAAAAAAAAAGGGGGCATGAGCAACAGGGCAGCACGAATATATAACACTTGTGAAATAAATAAGA
Source organism: Quercus ilex subsp. ballota (assembly GCA_032727855.1). Lineage (NCBI taxonomy): Eukaryota > Viridiplantae > Streptophyta > Magnoliopsida > Fagales > Fagaceae > Quercus > Quercus ilex. The sequence continues at coordinate 11,384,687 of CM064910.1, read as the reverse complement.
GCAAGCAACAGAAGACACAGATAAGGAAAACCATACCACATCTTCACCAGAAGATTGGCTTCTACCCTTCCTAGGATCTAACTTACGCTTGGACTGCAGGAAAGACAATCACCCATTAGTTAAAAAAAAAAAAAAGGAAAGAAACAACAAAACTGCAACCTAAAAGAGAAAAAAAGGAAAGAGGCCTTGCCCTTCTCTCTCTCTCAACAGGGTCTCCAGGTCTCTGTTGTTTACTATGGGTGCGTCCAGAGGGTCCCAAAGAACCATGAACTGAAGGACTCACAGGAACCTGGGGAGAAGAAGACTCTACTTTAGTCTTCACCCGGCCCCTTATGGCCAGAGGTTACTCAACTTCCTTTTCCTCAGCAAGTATCAATTGTTTCTGGGATTTCCCAGTCTTCTTCTTCTTTGTCTTAGGGCCAACATCCTCTACACTCTCTTCAGCAGCGGCCTCCTTCAATTTTTCCTGCTTAATTGTTTTTCCTTTACTCATGCCAACGGGAGTACCAACACTTATGGCATCTACTACCCCCTTCTTAATTGGTACCCCAGCAGAAGTACCAACAATAAGGTCACACCCCAACCAAGTCTCTGGGAAATCCTGCACGTAAGTTACCCAACCTTCCCTGGAAGTATGCCATTCTGTGAAACCAGTTTTGCTGCTCACAGCAGTAGAAACAACACCAGCAGTAGGCAAGGACAGACGCTTGTTGGATGTTGGGACAGAAGAAATGCCAGGGTTGGGGACTCTCCCAATCGTGTCAAAACCAGCATAATTAGCAAAGGACTTTTGAACCCTCCTCCAATAGCCAGCATAACCACTGGAGGCAAAAACTCCTCTCTGAGAATTGGGCACTACAAACTGAGGACTCCGTCGTGACTAATAAGAGAAGGCCTAAAGTCTCATGAAGGGATCCAAGGAAGGAAAATAGGGAACTATGTCATTGAACACTGGGGGAATATCCTGATCAAAGCCAAACTGCCGAAGTACTCGATGCGCCGAGTAATGGGTGTACCATAGGCCAGTCGAGGAAAGTACAGGAAGCCAAGAAGGACTAATACAAGCCAAGTAGGCTAAGCTACCTTTATCACCGCGACGTAAATCAAAAGTATTCCCTGTAGAAGTCAGAAAAGGAGATAACACAGAATCACAAACAAAACCGGTGCCAAACTCCCTGGGAGAGCGCCAATGCAAATGGCCTACTTGATTAAATAAGTCAACCAAGTTAAGGTTGCCACCTTTCAGACTCAGCCAATGGAAAATAATAAGGTGGCTGTCAGTTAAGTTGCCACAAAGACCTTTTACCACATCAGGGGATCCCTGAAACTTATCTTTCACAAACTTTAAATTCCTACATCTTGCTAAAGTAACTGAAGAACGATCCCACATAAATACCTGGAGAATGGCGCAATGAAGTGAATAAGTAATAACATAACAAGAATCACCTTCAGCTTCATCTCCATGAAGCTGATCCAATTGAGAATAGACATGGCCCAAAAACATGGGGGCTAGAGGATATTGAGCGCCCTGAGCCAACTTAATCGCCAAGGGAAAAAGAGTGGACTTGATTCCATACCCGGGGAACTCGCTGAACAAGAACTTGCTAAGCCAGAATGCGAGGAACCCGGCATGCCTGACTTCCTTATCCTTCTCACGCGAAAGAGTCATAACCCACCTACCCATCCTGGCCGGTTTCCCACCAGAAGAAGCAGTACGTCCACCAAAGTGAGCAAATAATTTTTCTTGCACTTCGAGATCCTCATTAGAAAGCTTAATATCAAAGGGGTTTTCATCCCCAAGCACCGGAAGAAGAAAATTGTTGACCACATCCTCCAAGGTAACAGTTAGTTCACCAACAGAAAAAGAGAAAGTGTGCAAAGCAGGACACCAACAGCGCACCAAATGCCTAAGGCCTTTGGCATCTTTGAAACCCTTAAGATTCCTGGAAATAGCCATTGCCTTCAGGACATCGACACGCTCCAAGCGGCCCACAAACTCTTTGTCAGAAAGTTCATTATCCACCCAAATGGGCCAGCCTTGGATCTTTCTAGCGACAAAATCGAAAAAGATGGGGACCGCTTCTCGAAGTCCTTGTCTGATCTGGAGATCAAAAATCTCCCTAGGGTCTGGAACTTGTGCAGAACCAACAAAACCCGTTTGACCAGAGAATACCCAGGCATGCGGGGATGGAGGGGTCTCGCCATGAGACACCCGGGGGAAGAATAAGCTAGGAGTATACCAGGGGTCTCGCAAAGGAAAAGCAGGGCGCCTAACGACAGACTCATCTTGTGCAGAACTAGAGGAACCCTCACCTTCAAAGGGACTAGGAGTATGCTCCTTTCTTTTTCGAGAAGAGGAAGAAGCCATTGAAGCAATGGGTATCTGGAAAGAAGAAAGCAGATAGCGGCGAGACTGATCGAAAGAAAAGAAAAAGAGGCTGGGAACAGAAGATTCAGGCAGACAAGGAAAAGGGTAATGAGAAAATGAAGAAATAAGAACAGTTAGAGAAAACAATATGTGGAAAGACGAGCCAGTTGCCAGGAATTAAATTTAAAGGGGGAGAAGTTATCAGCAGTTATTAATGAGTGTTATGGGAAACGTAAAAGTAGGTGGTGGGAGTTTTATTTCAACTCAACTGCCACATCCCACAAAAAAAGGAGGAGTTACAAAAAGAGAGAAGCAAAGGAGCCAGGATACCGAAGAAGTTAAAGATCAGGATCCCCGCAGAAAGATCAAAACGAGAGAAAATCCTGCAGAAACTCATGCATGGGCTGCAGGCAACCCATGAGCTCGGGGGGCTAAATGTTGAGGTTCAAAATTAAATGGCCACAAACTAAGGCCCAAAGAAGTAAAAAAACGTTGGGCTCATTTCACACAAAAAAATAAATGAATAATAAAACTAGAAAGGCTGGGCTCTCACAATAAAGAAAAGGAGAGAAGAAAGAAAGAAAGGGCAAGAAGCCCAGAGGATTGGAATCTAGAGATCCACGAAAAAAGCCCAAATCAGGCAGAACCAGCGAACCAAAGAAAGCCCAGAAAAAAGAACTGGGTCGGGATCCTAGAAGCCCCCAGAGTCAGGAGATCCCTAAACGCGCGAAGTAAGATTGAAGCAAATTCAAAGAGAGATAAAAGACAAAGGGCATGCGGGCCTCATGCTCTAGACACGCAGTGGAGCCAGGAGGTATAAAGCAAAGCGCAGGAGCCTGGTTCCAACCATTTGGAGAAAGTGACAAGGAAAAGTACAACTGAGAAAGCTGGAGCGCTGAGAAGAAAAAGCCAAATAGCTTCAAACCAGCCAACGGAGAAATCTAGAAATAGAAAACTAGCTAAGGGACTTTCATTTGGTCGCACCAAAAGCAAGAAACTATGAGAAAAAAAGGAAACGACATGACTCTGAGCAAACAGGCACGGCACAAACTCTAAGGGGCAAAAGGGGGAAATCACCAGTACCCCGGAGCCCGATCTGTGCTATAAAAGGAGGAAGGGGTCCATGCTACAGGAGCATTGGGATTCAGATTAAGAGATAGAGAATTCATTTTCGATTAGACCATTTGAGGCATTCATAGTTGTTTTCTGAAGTCTCATAAAATTATAGAAAAGACTCTGTAAACTTAAAAGAAAACAGAGGAACCGTTCCCGGTATCCCAGAAACAGCCACTATAGTACATGCTCGGATTCAACAAATTCAAACTTTGCAAGTCTTTGAAGCTTGAATAGCTATCAAAGTCTGTAACTTTTGAACTCAGTTGAACCTTGCACCACGTCTTAGTGAGTATTGTAATCATAACTAAAGGAAATTAATAAAATACGCCTCACTAATTCGAGGATCCCTAACCTTTTCTTACATTATATTTTACTTGTTGTGCATTCCTTTACTGTTAAAATGTCATTCAATACAGATATCCCTGCTTGTTAGTTATTTGTATTGTAGGAAGCTTGTTTTGTGCACCACTCGATTCTTAAACAGCCCTTTTAGTTGCGGTGAATCGAGCCCAGTCCACCAAGAACATTTTATTCGGCCCAAGATCCTTGGGCCATAGTGCTGAAGAAAAGAGGCACTCTCACAATTTACATAAATTAAAAATTGGAGAAGAGTGGATTTTTACAATTTTATTAAAAATATTAAAATTAAGTTATAAAACTCTTAACATATATTATGTAACATATATATTAAAATAATATAATAAGATATTGATGTATAATCTAGGGCTTGAGTAATACTTGGAGAATCAATACATTTAGAGCATTCTCATTAGCTGTTCTATAAAAAATGCCATTTTGACATACAAAAAATCTACTCTATTATTTTAGCACATCATTTTATAATATACCATTTATCAGATGTTCTATTCTTCAATTTTATACATTAAAATAATATTTCCATCACATTAAAATAATATATCATCCTCCTCCTCCTCCTCCTCCTCCTCATCATCATCATCATCATCATCATCAACAACAACAACAACAAACAACCAGCACTGCCACACTGACAGCCACCACCGGTACAAACCCACGTCCACCAGCACCACCTTATAAAAAATAAAAATAAAACACTACCAGAAAAATTGTTGCGGCCACAACCACTAGGAAAAACAAAAAAAAACAAAACCACCAAAATCAACCCACAACCGCTGCCACCCACCAACATCAGCCCATCACAACCCATGAAAATCAACCCATAACCACTCGAATCACAACCACCAAAACAGAAAAACAAAAACAAAAACAAAAAACACAACCCACCATCGACCCACCGCATCCCACACACCTACCCACTGCTGCCGCCAACCCACCCACTGCCGCCGCCAACCCACCCACTGCCGACCCATCCTTTGGAACCCATCCATAGGCCGGCCTTCCCATCACCGAATTCGCACATCAAAACCCACCACCACCGATTCGCCCATCACCAGCTGACCCACCCACCATTGAATCTACCCATCGCAACCCACCACCACTGATTCGCCCATCACTATCTCAACCCACCTACTGCCGAACCGGGTATCAAATCACTGCCAAAAAAAAAAAAAAAAAAAAAAACCATAGCAATAGAGGTTGGCATCAGGTCGAGGAGGCGGCGTTGCGAGGCTAAGAGGAAGAGAGAAAACCAACAAGCGTGAGAAGAAAAAAGAGTGATTGAAGTGGGTTGGAGAGGTTTGATGTCTGAGACTTTGAGGCAGAATGAGAAAGAAGAGAAAAGAAGAAAGTGATGAGAGAGGAGAGAGAAAAGAGAATAAAAAATTATTAAACTGAAATAGCATTTCTGTCCGTACGCTATATGAGAGAGTACTGTAGTATGTCTCAAAATTTTGAGACATTTAGCACATCTAATGAGGGTCTGTTTTTGTGTTTGGTGTGCCAAATGTGCCAAATATTTGGTATTTGGCACATTTGAGAGAGCTGATGAGAATGCTCTTAGCTAGACAAGTCTTATATTGCATCCCAAAGTTATTTTAATATTTTGGCGCCAATATTTGCCAATAGTACCGGACAAAGAAAACATCTAGGTATTCGTTTGGAAACAACTTATTTAGTTTTTTATTAAAATATTTTTTTTAGAAGTGTGCTAAAAAAATATTTATATTTTTAAATTTTTAAAAAAGTGAGAAATTACAAGGAAAAAAAATGAGGTTTAAAAAAAAAATGTATTTAAAAGTTAAAGTTTAGGTTTGTAAGTTGATGCCAAATAAACACACATCATGAATTTTTTCAAAGTAATAATACTCTCAAATCTACTCTTTAGTTTTACATCTACCGTTAAGCTTTTTATAAATAAACTTTTTTTTTTATAAATAATTTCTTAAAATATGGACATTTCTATACGAATTATAAATATTTGTATGGAATAATGGATTTAAATAGTTAAAGATGATAGCTTTCCCCATATTCAATTGTGGTTTGGTATTTTTAATCGAGTCAATCTATAGAAGTGATCCTTTCCTGCAAAAAAAATCCTATCACACCCCTTTTTTTTTTTTTTGCTGAATCCTATCACACCCCTAAAAAAATATATAGGAACGAACACAAATCAATAAGTTAAAAGGAGGAATTTTTTTTCTAAATAACAATAAATATTAAAAAATTTAGTTAGTTGTCACGTTGCAAAAGAAAATTGAAAACTAGCATCTCGAGTGTCTAAAACTCGAGTTCCAGGATAAAAATCAAGTTTTTAAGGCTTGATTTGTAAAAAAAATCCAAGAGAAAATCGAGTTTTAAAAACTCGAGTTCGGAAAACGCCACTATAGGGCTTAAAAAGGTCACTATAGGGCTTAAAAATGGAGTTATAAAAAAATTTAGCAGAAAAACGCCGCTATAGGGCTTTAAAACGTCAGTATAGGGTATAAAAACGCCACTATAGGGCTACCCGAACCTGGTATTGAACACTTATGAAAAAATTTTGCATGAAAACGCCGCTATAGGGCTTTAAAACGTCACTATAGAACTTAAAAACGTCACTATAGAACTTAAAAACGTCACTATAGAGGCGATAAAACTAAAAAAATTTTTGCATGAAACTCGAGTTTCTAAAACTCGAGTTTTACGTAAATATATCTCAATATTCTAAAACTCGAGATGTCTACTTTCCCTTATAGTTTCAAGCGCTGCCTAACTAACTATATATAAATTATTTTCACATTTATTTTGCCCATTCCTCCTTAAAAGGAGATATCTAGTTCACGCCACCAGACAAAAAAAAAAGTTGAATAAACTGCAACACAAATCACTGAATATGGGATTCACATCCAGTGCAATTGCTAGGGTATTGCATGGTGTGCAATTCACCCATTTCCTTCACAATTTTTTTTACTTTTGTTACTTTTTAATTTTAACTTTTTTACTTTATTTTTAATATATTTTATTCAATGATTGAGATTGAAAATTACTTTTCTAACTTTCAATCCCAACCATTCGTTTGGTATTGCATCAGGTGCAATACCCTAGTTATTGCACCTGATGTGAATCCACTGAATATGGAACTACTGAAGGGACCAGGCACTGAGACAATGACAAAATCGATAACACAAGCATAAATACTGCTCAGTCATGCATGCACGCCATACTGACAAAACTTAATTAATGCCTATGTACGAAGCTTTTGCAACAGCAACGCGCTTCTTCTTGCATCGGCCATGACTTTCTTCCCAGACGTTCACGTGAAAGCTGGCGTTTTCAGTTTTTTAAAAACTGACTCCGATGGCATTTTCGTTATTAGCTTCAACTATGTGGGACCCGGTGCAGTGTGTAGTCGCATCACCTTCAGACCGTTGGAACTCTCTTTTTTAGTTTTTGTCTTCTCCCTGGCTTAAGCAATCACGCTACCTTTTCTCTCATTTTTTGCTCTCTTCCTTCAGATGACATTAGTCATTACTTATAACCCAAGTTCCCCATTCACTCATCTTACCCACCTCTCTGAACCAACATAAAATCATTTCCTTGACTATTTCTGAAACCCAGCCTTTATATCAAACTCCAGTGGTTCAGTTCATCTCATAATCTTACGCGTGACTGACAACATCTATTGAGAGAAGAACCCATCCTAGCGAAAACCCAGCACCACCGACAAGCTCATCTGTCACAGGCGCCGACATCAGTCAGTTCATCAGCTCCGAACTCTGCCCAGGTGACCACGTTTTCTCTCTCTCCCTCCGTAAACCCACCTTGCTCTGTTTTGTATTCCTCTAAATTTCAATGTTTGTATTTCAAAGTTTTTGTTCAGGCGCTCTGTTTTGCTTTTGTTTGTGTTTCAATGTTTTTTTCAATTTCTCTAAACATTGTTGGGTTTTGTAAAATAATGAAATTTGTGTCTGATGGGTTTTGTAAAATAATGAAATTTGTGTTTCAACCAAAATAATGAAATTTGTGTTTCAACCAACGGAGAAAGGGGTTTGATGGAGATGGGTTTCAACCAAAATTTGGGGATTTAGGGGTTCTTAGTGAGATAGAGTTTTGAGATATGAGTGATGAGTTTGAGTTATGATTTTTGAGTTTTGAGATACTTCCAATCCAAACACCCTCTGACTTTTTACTTTGTTAGGGATATGAATGATGATCCAACCCTATCCCAACACAATCACAAATTGGTCAATCGTATTCAAAACACATGTAAGCCTCCAAGTCTTTTATTTAAACCCATATTCTGTGTTTTTTTCTTTTCCTCCTCTAATCAGTGAGTTTTTGCAGGAATTTGGAATGGAAGGCTTAGGAAAGATTTACAAGTAAGTTGACGTATTATTATTTAATAATAAAAAAACATATAATTGTTTATATCAGAAAAAAATTATTTAAAAATTATTTAATTATTGTATTTTGTCCTCTAATAATTAAATCAACGATTTTATTTAGTAATATATATGAAACATAAAATTTATTATTGATTTATGATTTTTATGCCAATAACACATTTACCATATAGCTTCGGTTTCTTAGAAGCATATTTCCTTGGCTTGTGCTCGTTTTTAAGTAGTCAATTGTTCTTTAGTTTTTGAGGATTGGGTGTTTTTAGGTAGCTTGTGATACTGTTAATTGTGTTTATGAGCTATGTTGTGCCTTTGTTTGTGCTAATTAAGGATGTCATTAGTTGTTTTGAAAGACCAAGGTTTTTTGAGCAAAGAAAGACCAAGTTAATCTTTCCATTATGAAGTAAAATTGCTTACTAAAATGAAAATATTTTTTGGTGTCCCAACTTCTACATAACCAGTTTAACAAGATAGAAATTGAAAAATTTTGTAAACGTCTGTGTTAAAAGATTAAAAGGTAACTAAGTAAACCAAAAAAAATTTATAAGAGCATTCACATAAATGTTAGGTTTTTAACCAGATTTTCTCTAATCAACACACTTTAGTTAGTTTAGCTAATCTATTATTTACAAATAACTACATCATGTACTTTATTATTATTCTATAGTAATATTATTTTCTCTCTCTCTTCAAATATATTAGTACATCGAGTATGAAAACTTTGGCGTCAATGAAAAAGGTTTATTTCTGATTTTCATTCTACAAAAGAGTACTGGATATCCTACTTGCCTTTTTGCCAATAGCCTTGTAGCTTAATTGGCATCCTCTCATACACAAAGTGCTTAAGAGTTTAAAGGGAAAAGAGTTCGAGCTGCGGGTTTAGCAACATGCTATAACTTTAAAACTATTTAAAGTGAGTTATTTTATTTGGTGAATGTTGAGACTTAAATGTTGGAATTGCTTAAATGAATTTGTTTAACGATATGTTATTTGGTAAATGTTTAATGTGTAGACTTACTGTTATTATATTTGGGTGAACGTTGTGACTTAAATGTTGGAATTGCTTAAATGCGAAGTTGTTGCATTTATGGTATGTTTGTGGGCCATCTTCTTAGTAACAAACCTCTTTATGATCTTCTTAGTTGTGACTTTTGTGGGATTATGCATGTTATTTTTGTCATTACTGATGTCATGTAGTAAATTTGAATATCCTGTTATTTGTATTATTTTTCTAATTTTTTAGTAGCTTACTTGTGATACATAAATGGCTTCTTTTATAAGTGCTGCTTGTATATATGATAGCAAGAGCAAATTAGGTCATAAAGTTTGAAGCAACAATGAAATTAATTTGCAATAGTGTTATAGGGCAATGACAACCAACTTGTCGGGGTGCTTTTATGGTGTACTAAAAGGTGCATGCGATATGCCCATAACTACAATGATAAGATTTACATATTTCAAAGTGAACTCTTATTTTGATAATTGTCACAATTAGACTTTAAATCAATTGGACATGGGGCAAGAATGGTGTAAATATGTCATGGAAAGGTTCGTGAGAAACGAAGCTAAGGCCTAGGATCATATGGTGACAAGGATGTGCGCGCAAGCACGTTTATATCAAGTTGATGCACCGTATAATCCTATGAGTATTGGTGGTGGACAACACACATATGATTGATCTTCGGCAAATGACATGCACATGTGGGAAATGGGTAGCATACAATATCCCTTGTGCACATTTAGTAGCAGTTTGTGCTAAGTATATAAACATGATGCGTAGCAGTTTATTGAGCTATTGCGTGTAACCAAACAGTACCACATCTATGAACATGTTTTCCAACCATTGAAAGATAGATTATCATGGCCGGATCCGGAAGAAACTAGAATAGTGATGCCTAATCTATGATTGATCTAGAAGAAAGGCTGGTCAATATCTACAAGAATCAAATATGAGATGGATGAGAATAATAAGGAGTTGCCAACCTCTCTATGGATCGAGTATGGACCAAAGTCAAGATGCAGTTTGTGTTGTCGAGAGGGACATAATCATAGAACATGTTCTAATCGAAATAGGGAATCGACAAGCAGTGGTGTTGTATAGTAGGTAAAGTTTATGATTCTTAAAATTTTATTATGGCATTTTATATGTAAATAATGTAACTTAGGACCTAAAGTTAAAGTAGATAACCCTTAGTAAGTGATGTGAGGTTAAGTATAATTAAAGGGTAATGGTAATTTTTCATGCATTATTAACATATTATTTTTATTACACACACACACACACACACACACACACACACATATATATATATATTAAATATGTATGATGCTTTTAAATACACGAGGGTTGTGTAGGTAACTATGTAAGGGGGGAAAGTGGGCTTTTGCCCTCATTTTGCAAAACTTCTAGCAATATGTCACTGTTTTGAAAGTATTTAGCTCTGTGTCCCTGTTTTAGTACTCAATGTTATTAAAATTGAGTTTGTTTCACGGTTTTGCCACACTGTCCGAGCAGCCGTGGCTTTTTCTAATTAAAAAATTCCAGCAGGACAGAATAAAAGCAAATTTTGAATGTACCGTCTCCAAAGCGCTTCCTATCTCCCTCAGTCGGATTAGTAGCCTATGTGCTTCCTCTCCCTCAGTCTGATCCAATGGCGGCACCACGTTGAAGGCATGGTGGTCACAAGATCACCTTGGCCTAGAAATTTAAAAAAAAAAAAATTTATATAATATACTTAAAATTTTATCATTTGTGTATACCTTGAAGAAAAAAAGTGACCACACTGAAAAAAAAACCTTTAGACGAAATTTGGCTGGCTTCTTCTTCAGTTCTTCATTGTCGTCTCCTTGCTTAGTTCTAGTACTTTTTATTCTTCAATTCCTTCTTTTCTGTTTTTTTTTTTTTGGCTATTGTCCGGCCTTTACCCCATGTGAATGAAGTTATTAGAGTTTGAAATTTCAATAGATGGTGGACTACTAGATCGTAGGCTACTATATATTAGAGAATAAAGTGACAAAACTAGTTACTGACTTCATTCTTTCTACGGGACCTTGGGTTTCGTATAGAAGGCTTTAAAGCTTAAAATTAAAATTATAAGTTATATTACTTATCGAATTATTGTGATATACGCATCAACGTGCAATTTTTTTTTTTTTTTTTGTTGTTGTTGTTGTCTATTTTAGGATCTCGTATCCTTTTTATTTTATACTATCATTTTTGAAAATACCTTGTATCAAATTATTTATTTAATACTAAAATCATTGGGGTGAGACAATGTTTTTACAGCTTTTACACATTGAATTGTTAATAGAGTAACACTAGTTACACAAACAAAATTAAAGTATTAAGAAAGATTTTGTAATGATATGCATACAACAAAAATTAAAGTTGAGTTTAATTTTTATCTTAATTGAGTAATTCTACAAGCACAATATTGGATGAATAATTGCTTAGTTATGTATATTAATGAGATATAACTTATAGCATTGGTAATGAAACTATCATGTAACGAATTCAAAATATGAAAATTTATAGAATGAAATTATAAAATTTTATGTATTCGCATGCATATTTTGTAATGTCAATATATTCGAGTTTTTTTTTTTAATAAAATTTTGTATAATTTAAATTTCTTAGTGACCACCTTAAAAAAAATTTCTGGAGCCGTCACTAAGTGCTATTGCCAACCCCTCTTTTATTAGAGCATGTATGTATGACACTTAAATATTATTGGCTCCTTGCTGCTGCATCACACATCTAACTTTTTTTAATTGCAGTTTTGATGAAGTATATTGATCCTAAAAAGTCTGAAGCGCCTCATCCTGAACAGCATGCATGCATTTTTTTATCCCATCTTGAGACGCACGCAAGGGCTGAATCAAGGATTCTGATGGAGGTGACTGACTAGTCGTAGCATCATTAAAAGGATCAATACTTGGAGATGCAGGACGCTCCAAATTAAGAACAGGCCGCCGAAGATGGCTTATACTATATTCCAAAGAAACTCTCTCTCTCTCACTAATTGACACACTTCAAAGAAGGTTGCATCACACAAATCATGAAATCCTGGTTTCTTGAAGTGCATCCTTGACATTGAATAAACACTTTGAATTTGAATTTCCTTTTGTTTCTTCATTTGTGGTAGCAATGATGATAATGATACATCCACCAATTCAATTGACCCATTAAACTTTTCTGGAATGACAAAATCAATATCTTGAAAAGTTCATGTAGGCAATAGAACTGTACTTTGATACACATCAACCTCGAAAAGTGGTGTAGGCAATAGAACCTTACTTTGATACACATCAACCTCGAAAATAACCTGTTTTATTTTTATTTTAATATTTGCAAGGTAAGAATGTTCTAATCTTTAACCGACCTTTTTGAGTTTATAGATGGACTGATGTAGATAGGATTTTGAGTTTAAATGTGTAGTTATAGATGGACTGATGTTAGATAGGATTTAACACGAATTTATAGATGGACTGATGCTAATTCTTTTCCTTCCTTACTTTCATAGACATGTTATTTTCCATAATTGTTCTCTAAATATGTTTCTTGCATGCTAGGATTTTGTTTTTGTTTTAATAATATCATTAAAATTTTGATTTTTTATTATTTGACGTGTTTTTAACAAATTTTAGTGTCTTTACAGGATTTTATAACACCACACTATGAATCAGTGGTTGTTAATGAGAATGAAGATTAGGAAGTGAAGGCACCCTATACAGTGTTGACACTTGGCACTGTAAAATGTAATGACTATTCAATGCATCCTTACCGTCAACAAAGTTCTTCTTCCGAAAGAGTTCGGAAAATCTCCATCGCCTGTGCCGGCTCTGGGGCTTGTGATGTCTCTAAGTCCAGCACCTGCTTTGGCTCCAAGTAAGGTAAATCTTTTAACTTAAAGGTTTATAGCATATTTTTTATATTGAGACTATAATCATGTTATTTGTTTTTTTTTTTCCCCCTTTTTGGCGCAGGTTACTACATATGACGAGGTGTAAGGCACATCTTATCCCAAGGTTGACACACCTGAGGATGTGGAGTATGCAATACAACCCCAAAGGAAAAACAAATTAAAGGTGTTTTTATTTTTTATTTATTTTTTGTTTGTTTGATCTTGTAAATAACCTGTTTTATTTTTATTTTAATATTTGTAGGTTAAGAATGTTCTAATCTTCAACCGACCTTTTTGAGTTTATAGATGGACTAATGTAGATGGGATTTTGAGTTTAAATGTGTAGTTATTGATGGACCGATGTAGATAGGATTTAACACGAGTTTATAGATGGACTGATGCTAATTCTTTTCCTTCCTTACTTTCATAGACATGTTATTTTCCATAATTTTTCTCTAAATATATTTCTTGCATGCTAGGATTTTGTTTTTGTTTTAATAATATCATTAAAAAATTGGTTTTTTATTATCCGATGTGTTTTTAACAAATTTTAGTGTCTTTACAGAATTTTATAACACCACACTATGAATCAGTGATTGTTAACGAGGATGAAGAGGAGGAAGTAATGGCACCCTATACAATGTTGACACTTGGCACTGTAAAATATAATAACTATTCAATGCAGCTGATGGTAAGGTAAATCCTTTAACTTAAAGGTTTATAGCATATTTTTAGGTTTATAGCATATTTTTTATATTGAGACTATAATCATGTTATTTGTTTTGTTTTGTTTTTTTTTTCCCCTTTTTGGCGAAGGTTACATATGACGGGGTGTTAGGCACATCTTATCCCAAGGTTGACACACCTGAGGATGCGGAGTATGTAGTACAACCCCAAAGGAAAAACAAATTAAAGTTTGTTTGTTTTTTTTTTTTTTTTTTTTTTTTGTTTGTTTGTTTGTTTAATCCTGTAAATAACCTGTTTTATTTTTATTTTAATATTTGCAGGGTAAGAATGTTCTAATCTTCAACCGACCTTTTCGAGTTTATAGATGGACTGATGTAGATAGGATTTTGAGTTTAAATGTGTAGTTATAGATGGACTGATGTAGATAGGATTTAACACGAGTTTATAGATGGACTGATGGAGTTTTGAGTTTAAATGTGTTGATTTTACACTTTTTCTATAGATAGACTTTTTCTATATATGGATTGATGTAAACAGTTTTTGAATTTAAATGGTATCTCTCAATGCTAGAAAGGAAGTGGTTGTGTTAATGATGAAATTTAGGAATAATTTTTGTAAGATGGCAGAGATCATACACATTTTCTAATTTAAACTCAGTTAAATCAACATGGTATTGCAATTAGCTTAATTTGTGATTTCAGCCCCCAAGTCATCTTATCATCTTATTAGGGTATAATGTAGATAATTGTATCTAAAATGCTGCTTATGGAAACAATTGGAAACATATGAGATTCAATTTTCCAACCTTTTTCCCCCCCTCTTGTGGGTTTTCAAAGTGGATTTAGTACATTAGGAGTTAAAAGGAAAAAAAAAAAAAAGGAGAAAAAATCTTTTGATTTAATTTCTTTTCCCCATATTGCAGTTGGCTTCAATTCTATATGAAAGCCTTGAAGCTATATTTGCTCATGAGACCCTGTGGAAGTTACACTCCTTAAACTGCTTTTAAATCCTAATTTCCTGACTATAAAGCCTTTCTTTACCAAGTGAGTGCAAAAGAATACTTGACCCCAATTGATGTCACAAAATTGCAGACTGCAAAATTTAACAGTGCGTGCTCCATATTGGTACGTCAATAGCATCCTACAATTACCACAATTGACATGTGCCACCTGGTTTGCTGTCACAATACATTTAATGTTTGCTCCGATATAGCGATGTAAGGTTTCCAATCATAAAATAGAGCCAAAGATATTTCAAAATTTTAAGAGATTATACGGTGAAGACGAAAAAAAAGTAATCTTGTAAATTCAGCAAACAAACGGAAATAAGAACTTTTAAATTTCTAACAAGAAAGAGAGAGAGAGAAAAAAAAAATACTACCTTGTTTGGTTAAACCAGCAAAGGATGACAATTGACAACAATGAATTATAGCAAAGGTATAGATCTGAGAGGCAATTGTAATGATTTGAATTGAAGGGTTTTGTGTTTATAATTTTCCCACTCTTTTTCATAATGGAGTGTGGACTTTTTGGAGCTTTGTTGTAATGTTGTGCTTCACGTGCAAGACGGTGTCCTTAATCTTGCAATCATTAAACGGCATATCATAAGTTGGTTCGGCTAAATGATTATTTTTTTATTTTTTTATTTAAAAGGTTGGCTAAATGATTGATTATTTATTGTTGTATATTTTTTCATTTCAATTTCAAACACCCTACACTGAGAGAGAATAAAATAAAAGAATATATACTTTTTTTTTTGCTTCTGAGAAACTAATAGATATATACTTAATATATCATAATAAAAATAAATATGTAATGGCCACTTGCTAATTGTCACAATTTACTATGCTGTTATACATTCTCAAAAAAAAAAAAATTATGCTGTTATATATATATATATATATATAGTTGTTTTTGAAATACCAAGTCAGCATCTAGTTGGTATTTCATGGTCCAATTAAAACTTGACACCTGTATAAAATGACGGGTCAGGATACTAGCTCACTTAAATTAAAAGTATAAAAATGCCCTTGAAAATTTTCAAACTCCCGCCCCATTAACACGCTTTACACTTTTGTAAAATCAAAAGATTATCTTCTCCTTCTTTCTGTTTCTCTCTAGCACAGCAGCACACACCAGCCCCTTGCACCTCCATGTCCTCTCTCTCTCTCAACTCCAAAGCTTGACAGCCACTGCTTGGCATTGCCGCTGGAAATAGAGACACACCGCTAAGCATTACCAGTTCCTACGAGACCGGCCTTTGTCTCGTCGAAAAACGTCCAAAACCATCTCTTCTTCCCATTGTTTCCAAATTCCAACCTCCGACGCCAGAAGTTTTCTCGCACTACCAACAACTAACATTGCAAGAAGGTCTTCTCTCCCTCTGTTTTTTTTTTTTTTTTTTATATATATAAATTTTTCTGTTTATAAAGATGTGTTTTGTTTTTTTAAAAATTGAATTATACATGTTTGATAAAATGCTTCAGTGAGGATGGCTGCACTAATAATATAGTAATAGTTTTTCATTATTATTATAAATTGTTTCCAGGTTGTCCATTATTACCAATCTTTGTTTTTCTCTCCAAAAAAAAGTCTTTGTTGAGTGTACACGATGACCAGAGAGTTGATAATCCAAAAGACTTGGGAGTTAGGCCTAGTGGCGGAGAGAGCTGCTTGGACTTGCTGAAGACTTTAGAATGCGACAAGAATTTGGAGATACACCGCTAAACATTACCAGTGCCGTAAGAATTGCCCATCACCATCATGAGTTCTGCTCGTCTACTAATTATATGTAGTTTTCCAATTGGGTTAGTACATTTTTCTTGAATTCCAATATACTTTATTGGGGCTAGATTCTTTTCTTTGATAAATTTTGACCACCAAGTTTGAGAATTTGGTGTTTATTTATTTGGTCAAGTTGTTTTTTTATGTTGGACACATTCAATTGCAACCAAAAAAAGAGGAAGGGAATTTGCTAAATTCAATTGGGTAGGATAGTTTGCCTAGTTATCTCTGTTTGATTAATTGCATAAAATTTTGATGGCTATGAATGCTTGATTTAACCCTTTTGTTTGATTTAAATGAATTATCAGAGCAATACAGCCTTTTCTTGGCATCTTTTGTTTATTTATTTGATACTATATTTGTTCGATATCTTGTTCACATTATTCACAAGAAACCCTTAAAGCATAGCAACATAGCAACCCCAGAGTCTCAAATAGTTTGTAATTACAACAAAAACTTAATTCAAACCAGCTAAAATGCACAATATAACCTTTCTACTCTACACACTAGCTAGTGAATATATATATATATATATATATAAATTTATTCTTGTGATGATTAGTTTCAACACAACACAATTTCATACTTGAATTGAACTCTTCTGCAAACATTAGTTTAAGCACAACTTTAATGTGTGCTTTTGTTTATTGTTCCCCCCCCCCCCCCCCCCCCCCCCTAATATTGTTCTTTTTTTTAGGGCCTTACAAAAAAAATTCTGAAGTATGATGGATGGCTTTTTGGATGGTACTTGGGACAACATATTGCACAGCCAATAGACAGCATTTTGGACTACTTTGGACCGCATGCATAGTGGAGGAACATTTTGGACAATATCTTTTATTTGACAATTTTTTAGATAGCGCAATTTGGACGATTAATTGTATAGCTAAACACTAATTATAACCATTAATTTGGAAAAATTTTGTAACTAATGAAGTTACTCAAACATGATAGATTTTGTGTATGTTTGAGAAGCTTCTAATTAAAAACTAATTATATGTAAATGATGAAATTTTTTAATGCAATAGTACAGTTTATTCTTATATCGTAGATTCTTTATGTGCATGGCATGGCTATTCAAGGCGAATGACAATTATGTATGGTGGTTGAATTGCAATGCTAGATTGTTTGAGCTGAAATGGAGCGGAGGAATGCTAGATTCTTCAAAGACCAAGAAAACTTTAAATCCATCTCCAAGACTATTGATCCATTATGCTAATATGAATACTCATCAAGGATTTTTCTAATCCCTTAACTTGGTATTATTATGAACCAAACGAGACATTAAGTATATGAAAGAAGAACAATTTGCACATCTTTTAATTAGATCAAGTATAAATTATAGATGCTCGTTACAAGTTTCTTCCTTTTCTTTCAAGGGTAGATAACAATAAAATTGCACACTACAACTACATACATTATAACTTAGATTGTCAAACACATACATTCATCAATCACAAAACTAATCAAAATTGAACTCAAACTCTTCAACGTCAATATTAACCAAAGTCCCATGTGTCTTATAACAAATTTCTTCCATTAACTCTGTGTCAACCTCATCATGCTTATCAATTAACTCTTCAAAATTGCTTCATAAATCTATGGTATTGTCTCTTCATCGCCTACAATATTTTTCAATGAGCTCTATCTTGCAACCAAACCATTCAAATAGTATTAAATTGTAATTACTCAAGACAAAAAATAAAACATCTTGAGTAAATGGAAAAAAAAAAAAATAAATAATAGAATTCTTTTTGGATGGGAACAAATAAGATTATTGAAAGAAAGCTATTATCCATTTATCCTAATGTAGATAGCATACCCTATAATAATAATTCATAATCCTCAATCTTGCACATAATCCCATGGGCTAAAAATGTATCTTAATTTGTATCAAGATACTCTGGTGACAACCTAACATAACCCTGAGGGGTTGAGGTTCCAACTACAATTTGGCGGACAACCCAAAAAATACTTGGAACAAGGCCCAAGAGTTGCAAATATGATATTTCAAAATTTCTAGCTAGCTTAGCTTGAATTCCACAAGCTATAAGGCTTAGATTTGAAGAACTAAATAATAAATATAATGAAAACTGAAAGAAAAAAAAGAAAGAAAGAAAGAAAGAAAGAAATAGATTTGAAATTTTATTTCCATGTGAAACAACATAAACTCTTAGTTACACCACATTTGAATAAATTCCTTAAGCACTTTGTCTTCAGTTAATTAGTATTTAACTTGAAAAACCAAAAATGAGTTTACACCACCATAACATTCAAGCGAGGAGAAAATACCAACAAGAATTAAAAGAGGAAAAAAGACTATTGAGGCAATGCTCAATAAAGCACATAAGGCAATGACAAAAGAATTACAAATGGTGGACCCAAAGATATTGATGCTTGAAGGTTGCATCTAGCTATTCACCATAAGATAGATGTGTAGTTCAGATTGTTTACCATCTCATTAGACAATTTTAAAAGGCCATAAGAGATACCAAATAGGTACTTTTGTATTCTGCCATTTGGCTATTCACCATAAAACAAATTTGTAGTTCAAATCGTGTAACAACTCAACTAATAAACAAAGAAAAAGCTTTATTTCTCAATCGATGAAACTGCAACATACTAACCACTTTTAATCTAATCCAAAAGAACAATGAAATAAAATAAAATAAACCTTTTACTGTATTATTAGTGCAGCAATCTTCACTGAAGCATTTTATCAAACATGTATAATTCAATTTTTTTAAAAAACAAAACACGTCTCTATAAACAGAAAATTTTATAAATAAATAAAAATAAAAAACAAAGGGAGAGAAGACCTTCTTGCAACGTCAGTTGTTGGAAGCGCGAGAAAACTTCCGTCGTCAGAGGTTGGAATTTGGAAACAATGAGAAGAAGAGATGGTTTTGGGCGTTTTCCGACGAGACAAAGGCCAGTCTCGTAGGAATTGGTAATGTTTAGCGGTCTATCTCTATCTCCTGCGGCAATGCTAAGTAGTGGCTGTCAAGCTTTGGAGTTGAGAGAGAGAGAGAGAGAGAGTACATGGAGGTGCAAGGGGCTAGTGTGTGCAGTTGTGTTAGAGAGAAACAGAGGGTCCGTTTGGATACAGCTTTTTGTTGCTGAAAACTGATTGTTGCTCAAAATACTGTAGCAAAATAATTTTTAAATGTATGAATAGTATCGTGAGACCCATTTTTAATATTTTTAATGTATGAACAATACATGAACAGTGTGTAAACAGTGCACGCACAGTACATGTACTGTATTTTTTTTGTCTCCCAAAAGTCAATAAGTTCGGCTATAAAAAAAAAAAAACTGAAAACGCAACGCCACTTTGAGTGAAAAGTAGTGCTATCCAAACCGGGTCAGAGAAAGAAAGAGAAGATAATCTTTTGATTTTACAAGTGAAAGCGTGCTAAAGGGGCGAGAGTTTGACAATTTTCTAGGGCATTTCTGTAATTTTAATTTAAGTGAGTTAGTATCGTGACTTGTCAATTTTTATACAAGTGTCAAGTTTCTATTGGACCATGAAACACTAATTAGATGCTGACTTGGTATTCCAAAAACAACATATACTTTCTCGTGCTTCACATGCAAGACAATACCCTTAATCTTGCAATCATAAAACGGCATATCATAAGTTGGTTTGGCTAAATGATTATTTATTTATTTATTTAAAAGGTTGGCTAAATGATTGATTATTTATTGTTGTATTTTTTTCATTTCAATTTTAAAAATCCTACATTGAGAGAGAATAAAATAAAAGAATATATACTCTCTTTTTTTTCTTGAGAAACTAATAGATATATACTTAATATATCATAATAAAAATAAAATAAAAAATAAATATGTAGTGGCCACTTGCTGATTGTCACTAACTTACTATGCTGTTATACATTCTCAAAAAAAAAAAAAAAAAAACTATGTTGTTATATATATATATATAGTTGAGTTCAAGTTACACCTAGTGTGACTCTAAACAAAATTACACAACTTAATAACTTATTATTAGATACAAATTTCGAAAAATCTATAATTGGATTATATTATATTTATATACTTTTCATGCTTGCAAAATTTCACGGTAATTAAAGATCACTAGTCATGTTATCAATTAATTGTTTAAATTTAAGTTTTTGTAGTTTAAAATAATTCATAAAAGATGAGTTTATGAATCACATGATAAATAGTATCCAATTGGCATGCATGCATGTTTTAAGCACATATAAAACATATAATTCAACGATGAAATTCTTAAAATATGAATTCAATTACAAGTTATTAAGTAGTATAACATTGCTTAGAGTTACACCTAGTATAACTTTAAGTAATGTTACACCATTCAATATTTTTTAATTGGATGCAAATTTTGACAAATCCACCGTTGAATTACATTATTTTTGTATATTCTCTAGGCTTTCAAAATTTCAAGGTGATCAAAGATCAATAACAATATCATCAGTTAATTGTTTAAATTCAAGTTTTTATAATTTAAAATAATACATAGAAAATGAGATTATGGATTGAATGATAAATAACATCTGATTCTCATAAAATTTGGCATGCATGTTAGGAATATATAAACCATGTAATTCAACGGTGAGATTTTCAAAATATAAATTCAATAGCAAATTATTGGGTGGTGTAACATTGCTTATATATAGTTATGCCATATATATATATATATATATATTGGTTCTTTTATTTTCACATTGTAAATTTGGTTTATTGATTGATCAAGAGACAAATAATAAATCTACAAAACGAGAGTAATAATTTTCATTTCCTCAAATCTATTTTTCCCTTTCCCTTGTACGTGTTGATCATGAATTGCAAATATTCCAAAATTTTTAGAAAGAAGAAAGGAACCAATGTATCGGTATGGCTCAGGCTAACCATATTTATTTGTGTCTTCTTTTATTTTTATGAATTTTAAATTTAATTTTTTAAGGCCAAAAACAATTTTTTTTTTTAAAAGCCCATTTTTCCAATGTTGGAAATACAGAGTTTTGAAAGGACAAAATCTTCTGGGCACTCTGCGTCTCTGCCACCAGAACCGGTGAACACCGTATCTTAAAGAAAAGTACCAGTTAATAGCAAATAATTAACTAGTTTGTGTTTGTGATTTTTGTATCTTATTCATGGCTTCTCCATATACAGTGACCTGAACCGTGGAGAGTGTGTAGCTGTAGAGAAGAAGAAGAGTTTAGAGAGAAAGCTGTTTAGGTTTAGTTTTTAGAGAGAGAAGAGTTGAATTTAGGGAATTTAATGTGGGGGCAAGTAACTCATTAATTTTTAGACTAAATATTAATGATATGGCATTTGTGTGTTTTTCATCCTTAGATGTTATGAAGATCTATAGATATAAAAAGGTGTAACTTTTGTGAAGTTACATTAAGTGCAACTTGAACTCATCTCATATATATATATATATATATATATTGCAATTTTGTTAAGGGGCAACCGACTACTTTAGTTCTCTCAAAAAACCTTAAATGGGTGATTAAATGAAGGGATATATAATATAACTCATCTTAGTCTATGTTTAACATCTTACATGGTCTCGTTTGCATTCATAGCTTGAAAATATTACTTGTCAATGTATATTTAGGGGAGGGAAGGGCTTTTCTTTCATCTCAATTTTGCCCCAAACATATATACAAAACCTATCTATTGTAAATGAAAAGTGTAAACAGCCATAAAAGTGCATACCATTTTTTCGTCTTTTTCTAATTGAAATAAACTTGTTTGATCCTGCATAAGACTCAAATTTGTGTTTTTATTGGTATTCACACCTTTTATTAGAACAATAATGTATAATGTGAGTACCATACACTTCGATACACACTTTGCTATAATTGTTTTATATGGTAGATAGATAACTAGCTATTTGGGCTCACTATTTACACTATTTTATTATTTACCATTTACAATTTTGAAGGTGGTTAGGATACAATTTTGAAGTACATTTTTATATTTTTAACATTTTTATATTAATTTATTTTAAAATCAAATTACTTGCTTCAATCTACATATTTTCATCAACTATTCATTTGGTTTTATTTAACTACTTATTTTTGTTTTCTTTTATTTTTATTTATGGAGAAATTTCAAAATTCCATAATAAATAATTGATTTATTTATTTTGTTATTAATATTGATTAATATTTTTTAAATTAATTTTTCTTTCAATCTTGCCCTTAGAACTAAAATTTTGGCTTCGCCACTATGCAGATTATGAAGTTTATTGGTGGATCAAGCTAAAGCTTTATAGTATGATTATATATCTTATGCATTGTTTCAACTTTCAACACTCTATAATAAGATAATTTTTTATGCCTTGTATAATAAGATAGTGTTTTTTTTTTTTTTTTAATAAAAACTAAAAAACTGTCTTTATAAACACGTGGAGATCATATCACTTCCACATTACAAAAAACATAATCTAAAATTGGCATCTTACACATTTTTTTATATAGTCATTAATACACATTCATTTATATATATTGCATATATGAAATTGCTTCATTACCTTAATTATTAAGAAGATATCACATTTGATGCATGAATGAGGCACAACAAAGACTGATAATTCATTGTGTCAATGAGGTCTACACAATCATCCCCAAAAATCCAATGGTTATGACTATGAGTGAATCAATATTTCATAATGCAAATAAGATAAGCGGTCTCTCATCCAAAACAGAGAATCACATAGATTCCCCAACCAACTCACCCTAATAAATTCTCTATATTGCATTACAACAACACTATCCTCTGCTGAGATTTCATAATATCCTATATTGATAAGCGTACAATTGTTGTGAGAGCACCCCCATTAATGACAAAATCCCTTCTCAACCCTCATATTTACAGCTCAAACTTATTGAAAAAAGCCCCATTGTTAGCCCAAATTCAGCATGAATTGCAATGTGTGCACCCAACACAAACCATTAAGTGCTCATTAATATCTCCAACCAGGATATACAAGAGCAAAATCTTCTTGTATTAACGTACAATCTCTTGCAGCTTTATATGTAGCATAGTCTGCTTGGGGCAAGAAAGTATACACAAAAAAGAAAAAGGTTTCAACTTCCATATTGTTTCTTGTTATTGTTCGCCTTTTCTATTGGTCATGACTAGAAAGAAGGTCAAGCTTGCATACATCACTAATGACTCTACTAGAAAAGCTACCTTCAAGAAAAGGAAAAAGGGGCTGTTCAAGAAAGTAAGTGAGCTGAGCACTCTATGTGGCATTATCTAATGCCTTCTTCCCTTGATTTGGAAAAAAAAAAAAATTCTTAAAGAATCATAATTTAGCAATTTCCATTATGTACATGTTTGGTGTTTTCATACCACGATGACACAGGTTTCTTTTGTGCGTTAATTATAAGTTCAATGTACTTAAAATAATGTTCAACTGTTGTTTATCATAATTATGATATTCAGTCTTATGTTGGTTCTTAAATTTGTCAATATATTTCTATTCAATCATATAATTTGAATGACCATCTAAGGTATTCAATGGTCTTTCTTAGTTGTTTAAAACTAAATTAAACAAAATAAAAACTAGACAAGATATGCACTTCTAAATTTTCCTTTAAATTTCTGTATGTAAATGTGCTTTATTTTTTACGTCGCATTATTTGGTTGCAAGTTGCAACTGCAATATTCGCAAAATTTTCATTCAAAGGTTATCCATTTGACAAATATAGAAATCTATTTCTCAATTCTAATATGGTATCAAAGCATTGGACACCCAGTTAACAAAAATATAATAATAATAAATAGTATCAAATGTAACTAATAGTATAATTAAGGAATTAAAATTAAGAGCCTTGTAAGATGTAGTTCAACGAATATCTTATAGTATTTCCAACGGAAACATTTAAAGTTCAAATCAAGAGAGTCAATTTTGTACAATATGCCGTTTTGGTTTGCCTAGAGGAATGAAATATCACCGGTGCACCGTTTTTGGATTTTTGCTATATATATATATGTGCGTATGTTTGTATTTATTTATGTAAGTATGGATATTAATTTTTAGGATAAATTACATATTTGATCCCTATCATTTACACTAGATTTCGATTTAGTCCTTAACATTTCAATTGTATCAAGTTGGTCCCTAATCTTTCAATGTTGTATCAATATAGTCATTGCCGTTATCTATTAAATGGAAAAGTCTGATGCGTCAAACGGTCTAAATTAAAAAAAAAAAAAAATTGCCACATCATTTGCCACTTGGACTAACACATCAGTGTATTTCTTTTTTAATAGAACAAGTTTTTTTTTTTTTTTTTTTTTTGAGAAAACCCAAATCAAATCTTTTTAGTTTGATTTAGACCCATGTAAAACATTATCTCCCTAGAATCCAAAATATCTTCTCCTTCATTGCAACAGTTCTCCCATCAAATCCTCATCAAGGAAAGCTGACTGTTAAGGCTGATCTTATTTTTGAAGAATACAGTACGGCCTCTTCCATTATATGTCTAACTTCAAAAAATAATCTGAGACATTTTTTAAGGTTTAGTATTTTTAGTCCCCTTCGCTTACCACTTCTACCCCTAAATCAATGTAGGTGAGCCTAATGTTGAAGATAAAGAGATGATTGCAAAATCATCACTGAAAAAAAAGTATCTGATCACATACGTGAAAATCCAAAAACTTATAATTAAAAGCAGTATGGTGAACAAAATTGGGGCTCTTTATCTCCTTGTACCCAAAAATCTGTAATGTAGGGAATTCAACTGAAATTCCAACCTGTGAGAAACAAAAATAGAGAAAACACACGTCAAAGAAAAACAATCACACGCATAAGACCGTATTTACGTGGTTCGGCAATTTGTTTATGTCTACGGAGTTGCAGGGATTTCAATATTTTAGGAAAAAAATATGAAGTGCGACTATAGTGTTTTTCATAATGCAACAAAACACTTGATAATATTTTCCTTTCCCGAAGATAGTATTTTCAAAAAATAGGCTATTTTTTGAAAAATATTTTACGAGAACCAAACACAGCCTAAATAATCTCTTCTCTACCTCAAATCCATCTCTCTCTCACTCTCTCCCTTTGACTCCCAGATCCTTACCTTCAACCCACCCCTCTCAACCACCGATCCTCCTCATTAAGGAGGGCAATTTTTACCTGATCCGTGGGTACCCAGTTTGATCCGACCCTAATGGACCAAATTTTACCCAACCCGATAAAAAATAGGGTCGGGTATGGAGTTAAAAAAAAAAAACTCGAAGCGGGTCAAAAACCTGGTCCAGGTTTTTGATTAAACCCGGACCCGGACCTGTTACTAGAATATTACTAAAACCCCTTATATGTGTGTGTATATATATATATATATATATATAGCGAAAACAAACCCTAAGTCCCTAACCCTCATTTCATCTCACGCCTCACTCATCCTCACTCAGCGCCTCACCGTCACACAGAAGCACACTCACAGTCACGCGCTTCTCTTCTTCTTCTTCTTCTTCTTCTTCTTCTTCTTCTTCTTCGAAAATCCCCTAGCCTGATAAGTCCAAGAAACCGCTCCCCAGCCCACTAAGCTACCCGAAAAGTAACTAAGCTGTGAGTGTTTATAATTAATGTTTGGTAGGTTTCTTTGTTTTAGCTTTTAATTAATGTTTCTGGGTATTTGTTCTATGTGCAGGGATGAGATTGTTGCTCGGTTGCTGCGATTGAAGGGTTCCTCATCCTCTGTTACCAACATTTGCCGCAAAATTGAGTGTTTAACTGATAGGTAAATTTTTAATTTTTGATTTTGGGTTTCGTTTGGTTTCTAAGAAAGTAAAATTTTGGTTGGGAAATGACTGCGTTTTGGTTGGAATGGCTGATTCTTTAGCTGTCTCATCACAGCATAAGCACTTCTAGTTACCTGGTTTCTAAAACTTAGAGAAGGTAGAAAATTTAGAAGTAAAATGCAGGTTCTACTAGAAATTGTGTTTTATCGGTCTCTTTGCTGACATTCTATAGAAATGGATTGTATTTATCTGTCTACGTTAGCATCCTCTCTTTCATGTATACGACTTTGTCATTTTGTTCTCTAGAGAAAGAATACCTTTTGGTAGTTGTGTTTGTGATTGGAGGCTTAGCTTGCTCTGGGTTTATGTTTTTATATGGGAAAGTTTCAGAGCAATTTGATTGAGTAGATTTAAAAAAAAAATAATTTTGGGTTTTGTTAATTTGGTGATAATTGATTGAGAGTTTTGATTTCTAGTAAGACTTTGAACACTGGCTGTGATGGACACTCATGATGTTGTTAATGATGCTTTTATGCGTTGGGTTTTTGGAAATAGTGCCATCAGAGAATTAATTTGAGTTTTGTAGTCTCAAAGTTGCAACTGTGTGGGAAATTTGGAAACTGTTTACTCTTATTGAAATAATTTCATTAAGTTTATTAATTCCTTGTTCGGAGATATTTTGATATCTGTATCTTTTTGATCTGTGCATGTGCACACACACACACAGATAGAGATCTTGTGGTTCACTGCTGTTGTTTCCATAGTCGAATTGTTGAGACGAAATCCAGGCAAAGGCTTAACATGGCCTTGATGCACATCCATAAAGCATACGGCTATATCAAATATATCTTATACATAAGACACCAAATATATGAATTCTTCCTCTTATTGTGTGAGTTTCACAGCTATAAAACACGTGTAAAAAGGAGGTTACATGTATGATGCATAGAAGAGTTGTAAGACAGATCACACATGCATATTCATGAGACAATTTTTTTTATACTAAATTTTTAGCATGGGTACTTCAAAGAGAAGGGTAAAGGGTAAATGGGTCTCTTCAATATTGTGAAGTACGAGTGGAATTTAGCATGGGTACTTCAAAGAGAAGGGTGAAGGGTAAATGGGTCTCTTCAATATTGTGAAGTACGAGTGGAATTTAGCATGGGTACTTCAAAGAGAAGGGTGAAGGGTAAATGGGTCTCTTCAATATTGTGAAGTACGAGTGGAATTTCATGCATGACTCACCCGCACTAATCTTTTACAGAGAAAGTATAGGTGAGGCTTATCTCCCCAAGTAAAGTAGCAGACTCTAATGTGAAAAAAGAAAAGGTATTGGGGTTTATGTGTCTGTATTCCATAGTCCATACACATGTTTCTTTATAGGGTTCAGGGAAAGGGAAAGTAAAAAAACTTGGATCCCAATCTGGATTCTTTAAGGGGGTATTCTTTCTTTGGTAGTCGTGCATTTAGTTAAGGTTTTAGTTTTGGGTTTTGGTTAAAAGGATGGTTGTAATTAGAGTGAGCCAACATTTGGTGTAAGGTTTCAACTTTCAAGGCATGCAAGGCTCGTTAACCATTAGTATGAAATTGAGTAAAAGAAAAAGCAAAAAAAGTAGAATTTTCCATTGGGTTAGTGGAGCCTTAAGGCTTTACCCTTCTTGGAATGCACAGGAATCTGCTTTCAATACACTGGTTGGACCCAAGGAAAGTATTTGGTACATTTTTATGGACAGTGGGGCTGAGATGTATATACTATATATGGATCTAGTTGTTATTTGAAACCTAAAGTTGAAGAAAATGAATAAGTTTTTGAATGAGAGCAACCTCTTTCCCTGGGTGAACAACTCATTTCTCCAAGTCAAATTGACTTTGGTTTATGCTTTATTTAACTACTCAATCTTAGTAATTAGATCTCCTGAGCAGGAAATTGGATCGAAAGAAACTCATGTTAGAATAATGAGTAAAATGATCAAATTCACTATTTCTTAATAGTTTTTAAGCTTTTATATCAGTGATAATTTATCATGATATAAAAAAATGGGCTTAAACTATTAATTTCATGTTTCCTAACAGGTTAGGCTAGTAATTTATTAATTGAAAGCTATGAATAATGTTTCAAACTGATATGATAATGATTAATTGCACTATTTGTTAATAGTTTAATTTTTTTGATATAAACGGTAATATATCATGATATCAAAACAAGTGATCTTAACTCTTAAATAATTAAATCCACGGTTTCTTGACGTGTTAGGCTAGCAATTTATTAGCTAAAACTATGAATAATGTTTGAAACTAATATGTACACCTATAGTATTAAAAAGAAAAGTACCTGGAGCTATATAGCCGTAAGATCTTGCAATTGCAGACATGCACTCTGATGTTCCTGTATCTTGTAAGAACTTGGCAAGTCCAAAATCTGCTACATGAGCCTCGAAATTAGAGTTAAGTAAAATGTTATTGGACTTGACATCACTTCCAATCTACATCTTAGTGTTTTATATCAAATAGAATGCTTGATGTATATATATAAAATTCTGATTTTTGTTTTTGAACTCACTATCTTTGTGGAGGCTACCAAACTTTGCTGTGAGGATTAAGATTTTCTGTTCAGTGTCATTACTCTTATTCACACTTTATTCTTTCAATGATTTCTATTAACTTATAAGATGGTATACAAAAGACCATTTCATGGATTCCCATACGCATTCTTCTATCTTCAAATTAAAAAGTTAGCATTCAGTCAAGACCTTCAAGTTCATGCCTGTATAACCTGTGGGGACTGCTTCCTAGTTTTTGGTGTCAGCCATGGTTTTGTTAAAGGGAGATTGGTTTGTGATAATTTGTTGTAGGCACGACTTGATTCAAAAAATTAGATAGACTAAGAAGGTGAAAACTGGAAACTTGGTTTGTAGATTTTAAAGTTGATATGAATAGAGCTTATGATTGACTTAGCTAGGACTTCATTTTGGCTGTGCTGGAAAAATTGAATTGTAGTTGTCATTAAATCAACTTGATTTAGCAGTGCATCTGTACAGTTTCTTATCAGATTCCATAAAATGGTTCATTGGTTAAAATTCTTTTCCCTCAATGTGGCTTAAGGCAAGGGGTCCGCTTTCACCTTTATCCTTTGTCTTTGGCCTTATTGGAGTGACAATTTCGAGGTATTATTAAAGGAGTATGGATTGCAAGAAATCTGGACCCAATTTCTCATCTCATGTTTGCAGATGATTGCATTTTTTTTGTGAGGCACTAATGATATGCAAGATAATGTTTTGAAAAGTTAGTGGTATTGTGACCTTTCTGGAAAGATAGTAATTTTGACAAATCTGAGGTGTTTTTCAGTCCTAACACTCCTGAGCAGGGTATAAACCCTGTGTTAGCTCTTTTTAAGGTGAAAAAAAGTTGATGGACTTGGTAAGTATTTGGGTCTAACTTAGATACAGGTTAGAAAAAGTCATCATTTCCTGAATTTTTTTTTTTTTTTTGAACAATTGAGTAAATGTCTCCCGCTTTTGTTTTTGCTTTTGTTTGTTGGGTGAAAGTAAGTGAGTTTCTTTGGAAGGTAGGTCTCGTAGTTTGGCAATTAGAGTTGCATTTGTGTGTTTCCATTAGGTCTTTAGTATGTTATGCTATTTTTGCAATCTCTTGTCCACATTTCTCCAACCTGGTTAGGGGCCTAATTGATTTGTGGAACTAACATTTAATATTCTCTGCAAAAGCAGAATTGGACTGTTACTTATCCACTGTGATTGAGCTGTGTTTTATTGTCTATTGGTAGAATGCTTGTGATTATAAATTGAAAATTTGAGAAAATTTAATAGTACAATAAAGGAAAGCAACGAAAGAGATTTCTTGATTGAATTTTGATCCTTTCAACTATATACATCCTGGAAAAGATAAAAGCTGGGAGGCTGAGAATTTAAGTATTTGGGAAATTGGAGTATAAAGTTTGTGTGGATGTCCATTGTGAATAAATTTGTATTGGGAAAAGTGCTTATGAAATTTAAACGAGAAAAACAGTCCATTCTAGGACAGGAGAAAGATATATGTTTGCTGGATGCATTTTTATACTTTGTACCATCGAGAAACCTGAAAAGATTAAAGATTGAAGTATACTGAAGGTTTTTGGGGGTGGACTATGAATCTAACACTAACCTTTTGATTTTGTGGGGATGACTTTGTTCCTGTGTCTCGCTTCAGCTTTTACGCTTTGAGTTTCTTTTAGTTTGGCATAGATTAACAATTATGTCTTTCTTATCATAATTCACACAGATTTTCAACTCACTATAGCTATGCTGGTTAAGCACTTATAACCCCACTCTTTTTTATGGGGGCTAAGAACCAAGAACAAAAATACTTACAACAAACGAAATCTGGTTAACCACTTAACTCTGCTTGGTGCTAATAAAATAGTAATTCTGGAATCGTATGATGACAGTTCTGCTGTGAAGTCTCAAATGTTGACAAATGGTCTCCAATGAGATGGCTCAAGCTCAGTAAACAGAAAATGAAAGATTGATTTTTTCCCCATTTTTGGCAGAATGGAGTAGTTGAAATTAAGAAAAAACAAGTGGTCAGATTATTATTTTCTATCTGGGTTCATACTTTTAATCTTCCCAACATGAGAAGCAAATGTGGAAAAAAAAGAGTTTTACATGGGTGATTAGATAAATCTTGTCCTAATTTATAATTTATTACTAAAAATAATTCAATATAAGAACACAAACCTCTCCCAAATAGTAATTTTTTTTTTCATAGTACTAACAATGATTAGGAATAAAACATACCATGATAACTTCTAGAAATAGAAGCTATTGTAGTTTGCTTAATTGGGGTAGGTTGCAAACTTACATTTTTTGAAGAAAATTTTGTTTTACAGTAGCAGGTCATTTATGTATGAATTGAATCCTTAAAAAGTGGACTGGCTTTTTATTTTAAATTAATGGGCACATTGACTGAAACCACATTTGTTTGACTGGATGAATCATTTGATATGTGAAATATAAAATATCCAATGAATTAATGAGATTACTCAAAAGAAAATCTAATGGTATTTGTCAGCAACTAATTAGTATTAAAACGTAGTGATATAGGTTTCATCAAATAGCAATTATCAGTACGATATCACTGCAATATTAATGATGCCATTCCTTAGCCCTTATTAGCCTGTAGCCTCCTAGAACTAAAATATAATCCATATTCCCACTCCAGGTTTACCTCGACCAAACCAATTAAATTTCAACCTGGTCAAGCTTGTGTTTAATTAAATAAAATGAAAAATTGAAGAATCAATTGCCTTGTTCTACACTGCTACTCTGGTATTCACTATCACACTCACATTGTGTAGGTCCCACATATAGTACATATGATATATATGATCCTTTTTTCTTTAAGAAAATAAAAGTGGGGGGGGGGGGGGGTGAGCATCGTGGAGAACCTTTAAAGTTTAAATTCTTGTTAATAATAATTGTCTCTCTAACAAGTTTTCAACAAGAAGATATCAAGATAAGACCAAAACACTAAGTCCACCAAACCATCAAACTCAGGAGATGGCAGTGTAGCTCTTAGTTGTTTATGTTGGATCACTTTTTTGTTTTACATTTTTATATATATATATTTTTGTCTCTTCCCTCTCTATCTCTCATCTATATGTGAAAGGAGCAACATGCAATTGGTGTTCAAAGTCTCAACTCTCAAGTCTCAAGGACAAGTTCAATTCAATATATTTTGAGGCATAAAACAGTAGCTTTAAGTGGGATTTTTTTTATTATAAATTTAGATGTTATTTAATGCTATTATTATTATTATTATTGTTTTATAATTTTGGTTTGTGGATGCTTATAGAATTGAAGAACAAGGACCAACGAACCGTGGTGATCATATCAGTATCAGTAGCTTTTGAGGTTCTTCTGTTGGTATCAATCAGCTGGTTGTTGATTTGGAAAAGGACCTTCCACAGAAGCAAAGGTAAGTACATGAACACTTCTTTTATTCTCTATGTCCTCTAATTGTTTAATAAAACATCTAGTTTTTTTTTTTTTTTTTTTTTTTTTTTTTTTTTTTGTGCTAATAAAATATCTAGTTATTTATTGATATTTTTTTTTTCTTATAATATTTATTTATATGGTTTGAGAAATTTTTTTAGTTGACAAAACTGATGGTATTCCACACCAACAGTTGAGTTGATAAATTTTTATTTAAATCAATAACATCATCATTTTATTATTTACCATTCATAATTTATTATGTTACTAGTTATAAAATATTTTTTGAGTTTTTTTTTTTTTTTAAAATTTTTAAAATTTATTTTTTTTACTTTGGAATTAATATTGGTTGAATTTTTATGATTGAAGGCCAATAGAATAGATTATGGGGTAAGTGTGAGAATGTTGAATGTGGTGTTATGGTCCACGTTATCTTTAGGCCTATAGCAATTTAATGAGCTTCTGTTCCATTTTTTACTCACCCTATTAATGAAGCCCAAGAGCTAACTTCATTTCTATGAAGTGGCGTTATGTAATTTGCTAAAAACGCTAATTAGGGGTATAATGGTTGTATTAACGTAAACAAACATCAGCTACTGTATGGAGGAGTGGTATATTTTCTTTTTTAGTTTTTACTATTTCTTATAATGACGACAACTAGTTTAACATGTTAGAGAAGGCGAGGATGGTAAATATACATAATTTAAGACCGTTAAGTGATAAAGAAGAAGAAAAAAACCATCAAATTCCAAAATAGGTAAAACGATGTGCTCAGTTTAACCCCTCCTTGGGAACCAATCAAAATGGGTGAAATGTTCACATCAGTTGTGTATATTGCAGGTGAGTCCAATTTCGTAGGGTATAGACTGTGTGTAGGTTTGTTAAGGGCAACAAACACTACACATTCTCCATTATTTAGTGGGGTCCTATTGTGTCTAAACCATAATTTTTTTTAAAACTTTTTACACACACCACACCACACGTGGATTGGTTGATGATGATAACCTATTTTGTACAAACAATAATCACGACAGCATGGATAAAATTTTAATCATTACTACCTAAAATGCGTAATAATATTTTCGTACCTTTGCTTACAATACCAGCCATTGACAATATGGGCAATTATGTAACAAAAATCATGGCAAAATAATATTAGGGTAAAAAAAATGTGTAGGGTTCAAAAACGGCTCTACAACTTAGTGTGTATGTTTGCATGTGTAGAATTGAAAGGGATGTTGAACTAAATTTATTCTGAGCCTTGAAATTAAAATAAAAAGTAGAATCACAGTTTAAATTAGGGTTTCACAAGTGAAAGCAGTCAAGAAGAGGGCCAACTATGCATATTCATCTTAATACAATTACACATCGGCTCAAAATGTAGACCCCCTCCCCCCATCGTTCCACTTGCAAGCAGCGTCCCTTGCCATTTCAGATAATTGTATGTAGATTGATTTGGTTAGTTGTGTTTGTGGGTTTGGCATGTATATGTAGCACCCCTAACTATGTTGATGCTAGGGACTGTTCAACCATGGTCAATTTTTGCTTGGTCAATTTATTTTTGAATTTTACAAGTGTATAATATTGGCACACAATAACAATTAATGATTCTTGATGAGGTCAGCGGTGAGTTCAAATATGTAGTTACAGAATTTTATTACGAAGTAAAATAAAAATACTCGTATGTACGGGAGATATCGGGGTATTTTTGTTCAGAATGCTTTTTTTCAGGTTAAATAATTTAATTTCTAGAGTTCTGAGTTCCTTCTCATCATTTCCCAGTGATTGTCATGGCCACATATAGAAGAATGTATCTTTTTATTTTTTTCCTCATTCTTCTCTGTTTTTATGGCGTTGCTTTTGTCTCTTTTGGTTTATATTTCAAGTCAGGTTTCAAAATTTTGTACAAATAGTTTTGTTCTAATTCTTACAATTGGTACCTCTTCACTTACTTTGCTTTTTTTTTTTCTTATACAATTTACTACGAATTTGATCCTAATGTTATTGTCACTCTTTTTCATGGTGTTGTTGGGTGTTTTTCATATGATGGATTGATGTTATTTTGTTGTAATATTTTGGTATGAACCTAGTGTTAGGGTTTCAAATTTTATTCTAAATGAATAATCTCAGCGTTAAGTACTAATTAGCAACGGTGTGTTTAGTGGTTACTGTCATCAGCTTATCACCCTCAAATCTCATGGCCAAACTAAGGTGGTGAATAGGAGTTTGGAGTAGTATTTGAGAGCCTTTGTAGGTGACAGACTTGGGCTGCTTGGTTGTATTTGGCTGAGTTTTGGTTCAATTCCTATTACCATTCCTCTACTTGGATGACTCCATTTGAGGCTCTCTTTGGTATTTCCCCTCCTAAGATCCTAGACTATGTCCTTGGTACTACTCAGGTGGCTGCAGACAGAACTGTTCTTCTCACTCTCCTCAAATGAAACTTGATTGCAGCTCAAGCTGGCTAGCACAGGTTTGATAAGACTTTTCAAGTTGGTAATTGGGTCTATCTTAGACTCCATCCTTACAGACAAATGTCCCTAAGCATCAAGGGCTTTAACAAGCTGTCTCCCAGATATTTTGGGCCCTTCCAAATTCTGCAGAAACTTGGTCAGGTAGTCTATAACCTTAGAACTAGAACTATCACTGAGGTGTTGGTTCAATGGCAAGCCAGTCACAGGAGAATGCCACTTGGTAATCCCTTTACAAGCTTCAACTTCAGTTTCCCCCCCTTGTGAGCAAGGTTCTTTAGAGGGAGAGGGGGTGTTCTATGATTGTAGTGTGATAGTGTACCTTGTGGACAAGGTTTTTAAAGGGGATGGAATGATAGATGTGGGAGGACTTTCGTCTTAGCTTCTAATCAGGTATTGTCCTCTTTGGAAATGGCGTTGAGCCTTAGTCCTCGAGGATTTGTTCAATCCCACGTCGGGGAGAGACGCCTCCCACCATGCCTTATAAGCCTTTGGCCTAAGGATGAGTGTACCACTACTACACACTACCGTGTGTAGTAGTGGTACACTCATCCTTAGGCCAAAGGCTTATAAGGCATGGTGGGAGGCGTCTCTCCCCGACGTGGGATTGAACAAATCCTCGAGGACTAAGGCTCAACGCCATTTCCAAAGAGGATCGGACAATGCCTGATCGTGTAGTAGTGGTACTCATCCTTAGGCCAAAGGCTTATAAGGCATGAGTGGGAGGTGTCTCTCCCCGATGTGGGATTGAACAAATCCTCGAGGACTAAGATTCAACGCTATTTCCAAAGAGGACAATACTTGATCACCTTTTTGTGGAAGGACTTTCGTCTTGGCCCCCAATTAGGTATTGTCTTCTTTGGAAATGGCGTTGAGCTTTAGTCCTCAAGGATTTGTTCAATCCCACATTGGGGGGAGACGCCTCCCACTCATGCCTTATAAGCCTTTGGTCTAAGGATGAGTGTACCACTATTACACCCTAGCCGCCTACCTACTCATGTTCGTAGCTCGATCGGAGGTCAAGAGTGTGGTCTGGTGAAAAAACAGAAGTCGTCCGTATCAAGTGATACGTGAATTGCTCAGTAGTGCTTCGCCACTACTATGGCTAGCGGAAATAGCTTAATGGTAGAGCATAGCCTTGCCAATGCTGAGGTTGAGGGTGTGTAGTAGTGGTACGCTCATCCTTAGGCCAAAGGCTTATAAGGAATGGGTGGGATGCATCTCTTCCCGATGTGGGATTGAACAAATCCTTGAGGACTAAGGCTCAATGCCATTTTCAAAGACGACAATACCTGATTGGGGGTCGGGACAAAAGTCTTCCCACAAAAAGGCGCATTTTGGGGTTTAAGGGAAAATCCCCACCTTCCCCCTTCGGACTGCCCATGAGGTCTTACGTGAAGGAGTGCTCTACCACAGCATACGAAGCCCAGATCTCATTCTTGCTCACTACACGTGTAATAATGGTACATTCATCCTTAGGCTAAAGGCTTATAAGGCATGGGTGGGAGGCGTCTCTCTTCGATGTGAGATTAAACAAATCTTTGAGGACTAAGGCTCAACGTCATTTCCAAAGATGACAATACCTAATTGGGGGCTGAGACGAAAGTCCTCCCACAATAGAGTTTGGCTACTGTTTTGTCATCAGTTAAAGTACTGAGTTGGAAGTTAGAATTTGGCCGCTGCATTGATGGGTGGATTAGTTACTTACTTGAGGAAGTTGTATTGTTGATTGGTTAGTTAATTAGTTAGAAAGGACTAAAACTGTTTGTATAACAAAATGTTAGCAATTGTACTCCTATAAGGGATTAGTATTGTAATTGAGATATAGATGAAATAACATGATACTTCTACTTTGTTTCTCTAATTCTCTTCTTTCTCTATCTCTCTCTAATCTTCTCTAAGAGGCCTAGTTCCCTCGAAGAACTACTATAACTAATCTTGTGTCTTGATAGAATTATTGGGTTCCTATCATGGCAATTGTCGATGATGTTGAAATTCACATGTATCAAGTACTGTGTAATAAATATGAATTTGTGTGATGCAACCATCTTTGAAGTGTCTCAATTAGTGAGAGAGAGAGAGAGTTTGTATCAAGAAGTTGGAATGAAAGATCAATATACGTCTCCATTGAAATCTTCAAAAAAGGAAAAAAAAATATAGAACAAATTTAAAAAGAAAGAAATTTCTATCAGTCCTTAGAGTAGTCTTAAAGTAACTAACCTGTCCCTTCAACTGCTTAAACTTTTCCTTGTACAGATTAAGGTTTTGAAACACCCAGGAATTTTCAGGACTGGAAAATAAGAGAAAAGATTTCGACCATCTTAAAAAGAATTGACCATAACAATTTTTTTTTTTTTTAAAATTTAACTCATACCTACTATTCAACTTTTTCCTTGGCATTGCATACTTCATCAAAATTGCAATTAAAAAAAAATTAGATGTGTGATGTAGACAGCAACGAGCCAATATTATTCGAGTGTCATACATAATTGCTCTAATAAAAAATGGGTTGGCAATAGCACCCAAGTGAAAATTGTGAAATTAATCGGTCTAAAAAGTTGAAAGGTCACATGGATTAAAGCCAAAAATTAATGTCAGTCTAATAAGAGGGGTTGGCAATAGCACCTAAGTTTTGCCCTAGGTAAAATAATTATATTTAAAATTTGGCGTCTTGTTTCACTTGGGCTAGCACCTTTTTTGGGCCTCATCGCCTTGGGCAATACAAGACCTTGGCACCTTAAAGGCACCCTTAACTACATTGACCTAGAAAGTTATCTTTTTCTTTATTTTATTGTTTTTGGAGTACTGTTCACAGCAAAGGAACAGCTGTCCAAATCTTGACTTCCACCTCTGTTTTGATCCTAAAACCCTACTAATCCTAGTCCCAGAAATCCTGTAATCCCTATTATTTTCCAACTTTTTTCCCACCAAAACCTAACCCTAAACCCTTAAAACTCAAAAGCTTTAAACTAGATTTCACTATTCCCCAAGAATTAAAAATTTTTTTTTTTTTGATAAATAAACAAAATACGTTGATTAAAATAAGAATTTCAAATAAATAAAAAAAAAGGGAAAAGAATTTCAAATTTTTTTTTTTAAGGAAAAGAACGTGTACAGCTAACTTTTTGGATGATGACATTGTTTTGCTGTATCAAGAAGGTGAACTTCACTGCAGCTCCTTTAGATATAGCATGGCAGGCATCTAAGAAAGAAACAACACTTAATATGATGATCATATTCTATTGGAGGCAAAGGGGAAAATCTAAGAAAGAAAACTACCTGCTACTAAATTAAGAATGACTAATGCATTAGTGTCAACTGCCTTGAGTTTGTTGTAGGTTACATGTTTTTCTTTAGGCTCATCTCGTTTAGAAACCTTCTCCTTTAAAACCCTCTCTGCAGTATTGGGTAGTAGCTTTGCCTCTAAGCAACGCATTAACCCACTTGGAAGTGATTCTGTCCATTTCACTTTCGTACATTGCAAGCGACGTCCAAGGCATGCCATACGGTCAGCACACCGATTCAGTTCTCTATAACGGTGTACAACATCAAATTTGAGTCCACTCTTTTGTACTATGGACTCAATATTGTTGAAATAAAGAATTAGCATTGGAGGGACCTTGCGCTTGCTCATAAAAAAATCCATGGAATCTCTACAATTCTCAACGATTACCAAACTTTGATATTTGTATTTTTCTTTTAGTTGGTTTGCTAAGTCAATTGCATTGAGGATTGTGAGAGCCTCAGCCTTTTTTGCCTCTGTAGCTGTAACTGATTGGCAGGCACAGAACAAGAACTTATGTCCTTGTGTGGCAATGAATCCAATCCTAGTAGATCTACTATTTTTATCGAAACCTTTTCCACCAAGTTGCCCAGCATGCCCAGAAACTCCAGCATAAGCAATTGACCCATCCACATTTAAAATAACTCGGTCATCTCCAAAGTCAAAGGGTAAACGACTGGTCTGCTTGTCAACTCTACTCCTAAAGGAATAAGAAGAAGTCGATGTCCCCTCAAAACAACCTGGATGAAACAGCTTCGCATGGTAAAAATACCTAGACACAAGGTTAAGTTTCATCCAGGTTGTTTTGAGGGGACATCGACTTCTTCTTATTCCTTTAGGTGTAGAGTTGACAAGTAGACCAGTCGTTTACCCTCTGACTTTGGAGATGACCTAGTTATTTTAAATGTGGATGGGTCAGTTGCTCATGCTGGAGTTTTTGGGCATGCTGGGCAACTTGCTGGGAAAGGTTTCGATAAAAATAGTAGATCTGTTGGGATTGGATTCATTGCCACGCAAGGGCATAAGTTTTTGTTCTGTGGCTACCAAGCAGTTATAGCTACAGAGGCAAAAAAGGCTGAGGCTCTCACAATCCTCAGTGTAGTTGACTTCGCAAACCAACTGAAAGAAAAATACAAATATCAGAGTTCGGTAATTGTTGGGGATTGTAGAGATTCCATGGATTTTTTTATGGGCAAGCACAAGGTCCCTCCAATAGTACGTCTTTATTTCAGCAATATTGAGTCCATAGTAGAGAGGAGTGGACTCAAATTTGATGCTGTACATCGTTATAGAGAACTGAATCGGTTTGGTGACCGTATGGCATGCCTTGGTCGTCGCTTGCAGAGTACGAAAGTGAAACTCTGGACAAAATCACTTCCAAGGGGGTTAAAGCGTTGCTTAGAGGCGGAGCTACTACCCAATACTACAGAGAGGGTTTTAAAGGAGAAAGTTTCTAAAGGAGATGAGCCTAAAGAAGAACATGTAACTTACAACAGGCTCAAGGCAGTTGACACTAATGCATTGGTCATTCTTAGTTTAGTAGCAGGTAGTTTTCTTTCTTAGTTTTTCTCCTCTGCCTCCAATTGAATATGATCATCATATTAAGTGTTGTTTCTTTCTTAGGTGCCTGCCATGCTATGTCTAAGGGAGCTGTAGTGAAGTTCACCTTCTTGATACAGCAAGACAATGTCATCATCCAAAAAGTTAGCAGTATGTGTCCTTTTCCTTAACAAAAAACTTTTGAAATTCTTGTTCCCTTTTTTTTTATTTATTTGAAATTCTTGTTTTACTCAACGTATTTTGTTTACTTCTCAATTTTTTTTTTAAAATTCATGGGGAATAGTAAAATCTGGTTTAAAGCTTTTGGGTTTTGAGGGTTTATGGTTAGGTTTTGGTGGGAAAAAGACTGGAAAATAATAGATATTATAGGGTTTTTGGGACTAGGATTAGTAGGGTTTTAGGATCAAAACAGAGGTGGAATTCAAGATTTGGGCAGTTGTTCCTTAGCTGTGAATAGTAACCCATGAACAGTAAAATAAAGAAAAAGATAACTTTCTAGGTCAGTGTAGTCAAAGGTGCCCTTAAGGCGCCAAGGCCTTGTATCGCTCGAGGTGATGAAGCCTAAAAAAGGTGCTATTGCCAAGTGAAACAAGGCGCCAGATTCTAAATAGAGTTATTTTACCTAGGCAAAAACTAAGGTGCTATTGCCAACCCCTCTTATTAGACTGACATTAATTTTTTGGCTTTAATCAATGTGAACTTTTAACTTTTTAGACCGATTAATTTCACAATTTTCACTTGGGTGCTATTGCCAACCCCTCTTTTATTAGAGCAATTATGTATGACACTTGAATAATATTGGCTCCTTGCTGTTTGCATAACACATCTAATTTTTTTTAATTGCAGTTTTGATGAAGTATGCGATGCTAGGGAAAAAGTTGTATAGTAGGTATGTGTTAAATTTAAAAAAAAAATTGTTATGGTGAATTTTTTTTAAGATGGTCTGAATCTTTTCTCTTATTTTTTAGTCTTGAAAATTCCTGGGTATTTCAAAACCTTGATCTATACAAGAAAAAGTTTAAGCAGTTGAGGGGACATGTTAGTTACTTTAAGACTACTTTAAGGGTTGATAGAAATTTCTTTCTTTTTAAATTTGTTCTATATATATATATATATATATATATTTTTTTTTTTTTTTTTGAAGATTTCAGCGGAGACGTATATTGATCTTCATTCCAACTTCCCAGTACAAACTCTCTCTCTCTCTCACTCTCACTCTCTCACTAATTGCATCACACAAATTCATATTTATTACACAGTACTTGATACATGTGAATTTTAACATCATCTACAATTGCCATGATAGAATTAGAGAATTGCATTCTTTTATTTTTATTTTTTATAAGTAATTGCATTCTATTAAAACTGAAATGTGTATACAGGAAGTATACAAAACTTAAAACAGTGAAGTGAAAAATAAAAAGAGAATGAGAAAAGATCCAAGCTGTGATATTAATGGCATAGACACAAGTCTAGGAACTCCATCAAAGAAAATGTTGAAAGAGAAATTAAAACAGTGCACCACACAAATTTGTTTTCCACCTGTTGCCCATTTAGTAATGGGAACCAAACCATGCTTACTGAAACCACATTTCCTTATTTGGATGTTTGGCAAGCCATTTGACCGCGAAAATGGTGGTCTTGAGCTCCATTTCAAAAACTCAACTTTGGTGATTTAAATATTACTAATGCAATTACACCCCTTTTTCCTAAACTGTCTTCTTTTTTTCAAGACCCCAAATTTAGCTCTTTTAATCTGATCACATTTTTTTATATAAAGAAATTTTCCTTTTTGGTAACTTACTCCTCATATAGCAGTTTTGATAAGAGCTAGTCAAACACAAAATTATTAAAACTGCACTTTTTAAAAGATTTTACCAAACTATCTCAACGTTTTCAAACAATCCATTTTCATTCAGCAATTATCAAAACCATAACTATTTTAGAGAGCACAATTTCAAATAGCTCTACGAATCTCACCTCCAATGTACGTGCACTATAAAAACTAT
The DNA here is from genome assembly GCA_032727855.1 of Quercus ilex subsp. ballota. NCBI lineage: Eukaryota > Viridiplantae > Streptophyta > Magnoliopsida > Fagales > Fagaceae > Quercus > Quercus ilex. The sequence continues at coordinate 11,343,006 of CM064910.1, read as the reverse complement.
AAAACGACCACATAGTAATGGGAACCAATCTGCGGGTTGTGCACTACTAACAACGTGCAACATGCCGTAGAAGGGCCAGCATAAGATCCCATGGTAGTTGTCTGAAGCTCAAATATAGAAGTTCAATGAACCAAGTAGAGAAAATCTAAATGCTCAAGCATTTAGGCTAACTATGCACTATATGCTGTATATGCAATTGTTCCATAAAGCAATTCTTATTATGTATTGGATGCCACTTGACTGATTCAAGCAAGACCATCAGAAAATGTTCAAACATACAAAAAAGAAGGCATGGTATCCAGGTTTTTTTTTAATTTTTTTTTTATTCCCTAATTATGGAGTATAGGTCAACAACTAAAAACTTTGGGAATTCAACAGCAGAAGAAATAGTTGTAAAATGACAAGACATGAAGACAAAGTGGAACATTGTTAAATAAGTAACGTACTTAGTGGGCAATCATCCCCAGGGAGCTTACAGTCAGGACAACAGCCATCAAAGGCCATCCTACAAATCCCACATGTTTCATCCTGGGCATCCCAAGTCCAAGAAGCAACAGCATGCCATCTACCATTAATACAAAGTTAAAGAATTATGACTCCATAGGAACGTGTTTTTTTTTTTAAAAAAAAATGACATTTAGTAGTATATTATTCTTCTCTTTATTCTCTTTTTTGGTTTTCAGCAAAAATCATTCTGGAGTCAGAACAGACATTATGTATGGTTTTGTTCTGCAAAGTTATGAAGTGTGAGTTACGACTGAATAAAAAGAACGAGTAATATAAAGATGGAACAAAAACCTAAAAGAAAGGAGAAAAAGAAAGAAAGAGAATTGACAACTTGACAACAATAACATGTCCTATGTACAATAATTGTGCGGAATAAACCACAACCCCTCTTCATGGGATAGTACTTATGATTCCAAATTCTACTTGGCTAACACAAACCGTATCTTAATTTATTGACCAGTGAGTTGTGTAGCATTAACCATTATGTTGCTTGCAAATGGTTAACTCAAGAATATTCAGCAGCTTAATTATCTAAAATTGCTCTAGCATAGATTTAGTAAAGCCAAACCAAAGAATGTCATATGATATTTGAAAATTCCAGATCACAGGAACTAAAGTTCTTTAAATTTTAATTATTATGTTTCTTCATGATTGCAAATGGTCGACTTTTTATAGCTTGGTGATACCAATAGCAAATTAGATGCCATTAATATGCCAATTTTTTCATTGTTGAAGTTCTTAAGCAGTAACTTGAACTCATGCTTTCTCTCACTACATTCCTCTTCTTCTGTGTTCTTAAGAATACATTGGAGAGTTCCACACTGGTTAATTTAAATGTATATCCTGACATTTTTATAAGCTTTAGCTAGGAAGCTTCTTGGTTCCTGTAACAATATACTAAATGACAAGATTGATCTAATTAGGCCATGATGGTTAGCCCAATAAGGTTGTTGCATGCACCCAAAGATGCCCAAACTCATGCATATTGATCAAGTTCAAGCAGTATTGAAACTTGACCCCAATGACTACTTTAAGCATATTGCTGTCGTAATTTTCTGGAAAAAGAATATATCTCTCCACAACAGCTAAAGATCGTGTTAATTAGGAGAGTGTAAAGCCAGTGAACCAAAATTATCCAAAAATGACGAGAATGAATAGAGCTTGAAGAGACTACATGTAACTTGGTAAGTTCTCTGTAATATTGTGGAAAATAAAAAAGCTTATATACAAACAAATATTCATCTTATTTATTTCAAAACGATTTTGATTGACAAACTGGAAGCAAGAGTACTAAAGAATATTACAGTAGGAAACCAGAAACATAGACATTTGATCAAGCCTTTTCATTTTCAGCTTGATAAACTGTGACAGATTGGTGTCCACCCATAGTTTGGCTTTCAGAAGCCACGAGATTGTTTTTGTGGTTTGTGTGGATTCTTTCGATGTAAACTCCAGCCTTTATATCAACCTTGCGGTTAGCTACGTAATGGCTCTTGTCAGAATCACTTGGATATATCTTGGTTGTACTCTTTGCATCATCATATGAATCATCTTCTCTCCGAGGCTTCCTAGCCTTGAAGATGCTGAAGAAAGAGAAAGATGGAGATTTTCTCTGCTTGTTGTAGGTCATGACTCTAGCTTGCATACATTACTAATGACTCTGCCAGAAAAGCTACTTTCAATGCTCTTTGGTGGAGATGGGATGATGTTGCCATTTGGAGATAACAGTCACAATGCTCTTTGGTCTAATGCGTTCTTCCCTTGAATTTTTTTTCTTTCTTAAAGAATCATAATTAAGAAATTTCCCTTGGTACTTGTTTGATGTTTTCATGCACAATGACACAAGCTTCTTTTGTACGTAATTATAAGTTCAATGTACTTACATAATGTTCAATTGTTGTTTATCATAATTATGATATTCAGTCTTATGTTGGTTCTTAAAATTTTCAATATATTTTTATTCAATCATATAATTTGAATGACCATCTAAGGTATTCGGCGTTCTTTCTTAGTTGTTTAAAACGGAATTAAACAAAATAAAAACTAGAAAACGGAATTAAACAAAATAAAAACTAGACAAGAGATGCACTTTGAAATCTTCTTCCGAATTTCTGCATGTAAATGTGCTTTATTTTTTAGGTTGTGTTATATTTGGTTGCAACTACAATATTCTGTAAATTTTCGTTCAAAGTTTATTTATTTGACAAATATAGAAATTTATATACTTTCTCAATTCCAATATGGTATCAAACCGTTAAACACCCAGTTAACAATATATATATATATATATATATTAATAGGTAAAGTTTAGAGAAACTTCAATTAGAATTTGAAATTAAAATTCAATTTTGTGCCATGTGTCTAAATTTATGTGGGGATCACACCATAATTATCCACTTAAGTTTATGCCATGCGTCCACTTAAGTTTTTTAATCTTCATTCCTAGTGAGTTAATAAGTGCAAAATACAAAGAATCTAATTTGAATAAACTATAAAATAAATAAATTAAAAAAATAATCACATATACTCAATAAAAATCACTATACGTTCTATTTTTTATTATTAAAAATTAGAAAAAAAAAGATCATAAGTAGTATTAAATTTAGATAAGAATTTTAATATGTGACTAATTATGTGTATTTTTTTAAAATAATTTGACTAATTATTTATATTTTTATGATAAAAATTGTGTTTAATTTTAAATGTATCTACATGTATGCATATATTACATGCTATTTTTTTGATAAATTGAGTAATTATTTATATTTTTATAATAAAAATTGTGTTTAATTTTAAATGTATCAATGTGTTTGCATGGTTACATGCTTAGCATCTCCAATCTGCACTGCTAGCATGATCACTTCCCAGTAAGTTCTCTCTCCAACTTTTCATATATATTGGGAAGTGGGAACATGAAAGAAAATAAATTGACATTGCAATTTTTTTTTAGTTAGTTTTGAGATTAAGGATTAGAATTAGATGGTGGGTTTTTTTAGCTGTGGGATTTATGGGTTCTTTTAATCTGGGTCTTGTTTTTTTTTGTAAAGTTGTGATTTTTTTTCAAAAAAAAAAAAAAAAAAAAAAATCATTCTCACAGTGGTGATTTATACTAAGACCCAAGAAATTGTTGATGGGTATATTGTTTTTGCCCGGTATTATGCGTTGGATTATTTATTTGTTTATTTTTGAACTTGAGCAGAATTTAATGCTTCTTCATTGTTGAACTTGAAAGGCACTATGAATACCTTTATCCAACTTAAGTTGGACATATTGGTGATATATATGGACAATTTAGAGATTTGCTTTATTATTATTTTTAAATAGGGTATTGCAAGGAAGATTAGGCATATCAAAATCTGTTATTGATTCTTTCTAAAAAACAATCTATTAGTGATTAGAATAATTCATTATTACAAAATTTGCATCAGTGTGAAGTTCTAAATTTATATAGCACTTTAGTGTGTTCATTTGTAGTTAGATGGCATTTATATCTATATATTACTAAAAGATGAAGCGTAGCGTTTAATGTTGCTGCTCTTACGTTGCGCCACATCAGCTGCCACGTCATTCTTTTTATTTTTATTTTTTAATATAATTTGTCCTACAATTTTAAAATAGTTTTTACAATTTTCAGCCTCATAAATGCAGCCCATTACTTATTTATTTACTTTCACTATCATCCTATAATAAATCTGTATAATTAATTCAGTCAATTTCTTATTTATTTAGTTTCACTATCAAGCCCAATCCAAAGTCTTTTTAGTTTAGTTTTAAGATTTTGTGTGAGCATTTTTAGCTTAAAGGAGGAAAGGGAAAAAAAAAAAAAAACTTTGAAGCCTTTCAATCTTTAGGGTTTTTTTATTATTATTTATAATTATTTTTAACATTTATTTTTTTTAATATTTACACTTCTCTAACCTTTTTTTCTCCCTTACCATTTCATCTCCCCACTACTTCTTCAATCTTTCTCCCTCCCTTACTTTTTCATCTCCCCACTACCCTCTACATTAATATCATTCTTCCTCTTTCCGTTCATCTTCCTTTATTTTTGTTTCTTCTTAATCATAATCTCTTACTATAAATTTGTCACTATCTCTTTTATTCTATGCATAATTTTCTCTCACAAAAAAAAAAAAAATGGTTCTCTCTCTCTCCCTCTCTCTCTCTAAATTTTTTGGTGGATTTTTATTTTTATTTTTAAAATTTTTCTTGCATCTCTACTTTAGGTTGATACTTTTTTTTATATTCTTTAAAACTCTATTTTGGGTTAATGCGATTTAGTTTTGTTGTTGTTGTTGTTGTTGTTTAATTTTATTCTTTTTTATCGTTAAATGTTATCCTATTGCATTCTAAAGAATTAAATATAGCATATAAAAATGTAATATTATTCTATTAAATAGCATGATTTGGATAATTTGGTATTTATTCTATTACATAGCATGGTTTTTTATAGTGCTCAATTTAGATGTTAAGCTATGAGATTTTATTAATTTTTGTTTATTTTCTAATCCTTTATGGTGGACAAAGTACTCTTAATAGTTATATTAGAAATACTCTATAATGCCATTCATTTAAAGAAAAGTAAATGTTAGCCAAACGAAAATAATTGGATAGGTGAAAAATTTTAACTTTTGTAATTTTATTTTAATTATTATTATTTTATAATAATGCATGTATAGAAATTTAAATCTTAGATTTTGCTAATAATTTTTTTTTTTGATAATATGTTTTGGGTTTTTTACAAAGAAAATAACCTTAATAGATTATTAAAAACAAAATTTTATCATAATATTGGTTCAATTAATTATTGTTAAGTTTTATTAATTTTTTTAGTTTACGTTTTTTTTTTGTGTTTTGGATTGTTCTTATATTACATTTATGATTGTTCCTAAAATAAATAAAAGGAGAAATTACACTTTTCCCACATGTGATTTGTTCAAAAAACACTTTACCCACTTGTAGTTTAAAAAATGACACTTTACTCACCTATGGTTTGATTTGTTAACAAAACGTTATCCACCTCTAACCCTGCCGTTACTCTAACACCAATTCACTCAAAAAAAAAAAAAAAAAAAAAAAAAACAATAGCAATTGAATCAAAACTCTTTCCTTTGAGAAACCATAACAGAGCATGACTCGCAAGTTCATAACAGAGCATATCTTGTAGTTTCCAAACCAACCTTTACACACACACAAACGCTGACCCAAGAAAATGTATAGCACAAATAAGAGCAAAAGTTCTTTTTTCGTTCTTGGCAGGAAAAAAAAAAAAAAATCATTAACAGGCTACACATTGAGATAACATCAGTCATTGATCTGCTCTGTTTTTGTACATGTATGAAAAGTCAGCAAAGGTTGTAAATATGAGAAAGCACCTTAGATATAGAATTAGATGGTGAAGTACGACAATACGTGGTGGGTGGAGCACAAATATTGGATCAAAACTCCAATGAGAAGTTAGCAAAAATATATAGCACAGAGCAAAAAATCATGTATAGCACAGACCCAATTTCTCAAAAAAATCTTCAAAAACGTAATCTGCGAACAATAAGCTGCAAATCTTCAAAAAAACTTAAAAATAAATCAAGAAAATAAATCAAGATTACAGTAGAAATCTACCAGCAATTAAAAAAAAAAAAAAAAAAATCTACCAGCAATTTTTGAAAAAGAAATCAAGAACCCTAATTATCAAAAACTTACCTGTGGTTTAAATCAAGAGAGAAAATCTTCAAGATCCTTCACATGGGTTTTGATCAGGCTGCCAACTTCTCTTGATGCTGAGAGTTTTAAGTTTTTGTCTTGATGAAGTGGATCACAATCTGGAATAGGGAGTGTACATGTACAAGGAAGTTTTTTTTTTTTTTTTTTTTTTCAAAGGAAAGAGTTTTGATTCAATTGCTATTGTTTTTTTGAGTGAATTGGTGTTAGAGTAATGGTAGGGTTAGAGGTGGGTAACGTTTTGCTAACGGATCAAACCACAAGTGGGCAAAGTGCCATTTTTTAAATCTTACGTGGGTAAAGTGTTTTTTAGGAAAACCACAGATAGGTAAAATGTAATTTCCCCTAAATAAAAATATAATTATGAAATACATTACTCGTTATTAGATTAGTTTAAATTGTAAATTTTTTGTTAATAAAACCACCATAAAAATAATTATCACGCACAACGCGCGGGTTCGCGGCTAGTTAGTTTTAATGATGGAGAGTCTCTATTGGAGACCTCTCAAAGTTGAAAAGGTAGATTTTGCTGTGCACAAGTTATGTAGCATTAGTGGAATGCTTACTTTCCTTTTTTTTTTTTTTTGTTGGTTGTGAAATTGCTAGTAGTAATCTAGGTTGGTTGTGATGTAGCTTGTTTGAAAGCTACAGTAAGATCTAAAGACCATGGGTGTGATTTCTTGTTGCGTTGATAGTAGGCAGTTTGTCATGGGTAGTAAACAATAGGTACTAAAGACAGATGCAGTTTGGCATTGGTAGTAAGCAATAGGTCCTAAAGACAGATGTCTTTCAGTGTGTCATTAAATATTCATACTATGCTTTGTTTGACTGCATTTTTGTGGTAATGTGCTCTCAATTTGTATTAATAGTTGAAATTGATTGCAATTAAGCCTTGTAATGTAGGCTTGATAGTTCATGTACAGGCAAAATTGGTTGTTTCTTTGCGAAGTTCAGTCTTTATATGAGCCTTGATGTCCTTCGTACCAAACCAAAAGAAATCATGTTGCACTCGATGAACAGTCAGTCTACAAATAACCAAAATGGCCCCCAAGTGGACTGTTATGAGCATGTTGAAGGACCAAAGACTATAATGGAGAACTGGAACTAAGGAACACCTTACCTTTATAAAGTAGCAGATCATTTTGAGGAGAGAAATGGGAAGTATGAGGACTGTTGGCTGCCACATCATTAAGTAACTGCTGATACTTAGAATCAGATTTGTAACTATCCTTTAGCAGATCTAACCACGTAGGACAAGGAAAGGAAATCAAGTATAGCTGAGCATCTTGTTTGTGTTCAGTCCAAGGTAAAGGATTTGGGGAAGAAGTAGAATCCTCCAATCTCCTAGAAAGAGCATCTGCAGCCTTCTTTTCTTTACCCTTTTTGTACTCAACAAGAAAAGAATACCCCAAAAGCTTTGTTATCCATTTTTGTTGAGGAGGTGTGCCCACCCTCTGGTCTAGAAGATATTTAAAGCTCTGTTGGTCAGTTTTGATGATAAAATGATTCCCCACCAGATATGGTCTCCATCTCTTCACTGTAGTGATCAAGGCCAAAAATTCCTTGTCATAGGTAGACAAGTGTAAGCTTCTTCCTTTAAGAGTTTGATTGTGGAAAGCCAATGGTCTGTGACCCTGCATCAGAATAGCTCCAATACCAATACCAGAGACATCACATTCCACCACAAAAGGTTTAGAAAAATCGGGAAGAGCAAGTACAGGGGGGGTTTGAAACAGCTTGTTTGAGAGCCTCAAAAGCTAATTTTGCTTGTGCAGACCATTGAAAGGCATCTTTCTTGAGTAATGCAGTCAAGGGTGCTACAATGATACCATAATTTTGTATGAACTTCCTATAGTAACCAGTCAGTCCCAAAAACCCCCCTTAAGGCTTTAACTGTCACAGGTATAGGCCATTGTTGCATAGCTTCAGTTTTTTTAGGATATGTTCTGGCTCCTTGGTCAGAAATGAGATGTCCTAAGTATTCAACCTCTCCACAACCAAAAACACACCTGCCTTTCTTAGCGTACAACTGATTAGAAAGTAGAACTGTTAACACAGCCCTTAAGTGAACAACATGATCCCCAAATTCTTACTGAATGCTAAGATATCATGAAAGAAAACTAAAAAAAACTTTCTCAAATAAGGTTTAAAGATGTGACTCATCAAGGACATAAATAGAAGCACCACAAAGTTCATCTACAACTGGAATGGGGTACCTGTCTTTAACAATGTCTTTATTTAGAGATTGATAATCAATATGTATTCGCCAACTACCATTTGCCTTTCTAACCAATAAGACAGGTGAGGAAAATGGACTTTGACTCACTCTAATGGAACCAACCTCAACTAACTCATGAAAAATTATTTCTATTTCAGTTTTTAGATAAAAGGGGCATCTGTATGGCCTTTCATAGATTGATGGAGAGCCCTCCTCCAAAACAATCTGATGCTGATGACCTCTTAGTGGTGGAAGACCAACTGGAACTTCAAAGACTTTAGTAAATTCTGATAATAAGTCATCAATGGCTGGATATTGCTGCACAGATGGTAATGGAGGGGTGCAAGAAATAATCTACAATGCTAATCCCTTTTTGACAGTAGGCTTGAAGAATTGATCCCCATCATGAAGGACAGGAACAGAGGGTTTTAAGCCTCGTAGCAAAACCGATTTGCGTAGGTGGTCAAATTGCATAGTGAGCTTCTTGAAATCCCACTGGATCAGTCCCAATGAATAAAGCCATTGAGTCCCCAACACAACATCACAGCCACCCAAGGATAAGACATTTAAATCAACCTGAAAAAAATGACCTTGAATCTTGAATTGAACTCCATGAGAAGCTCCTTCAGTCTGAAGAACAGCCCCATTAGCCACTTTCACTTCAAAACAATCCTGAGTTGATATTGGCAATTGCAAGAGCCTCCAAATTGAAACATCCAGAAAATGGTGGGTGCTGCCACTGTCAATCAAAATCACCATGTCTTGATGACTAACTCTTCCCCACACTCTCATAGTACCTAGTGATGGACTACCCAACAATTCATAGAGTAATTTCTGCAATTCCTTCAAAACTTTTTCCCTCCTCATGCTGCTGCAACCAAGTGAGAGTCATGTTCATCAATCACTTTCTCTAATTGTATGTCTTGCACATCATTATACGCATACCCTCCACACCCTCCATAAAAAAAAATCCTTGGAGTCTTGCATTTATGTCCCAAATGCCATTTATCTTCACAATAGTAACACAACCCCTTTTTCCTTCTCTCTTCCATTTGAGAAGGGGAAATCTTCTGGATAGGTAGTTTTGTACCTTTAGACTCATTCTTGATCATTGGTGGAGGACCAAGAACTGAGGTTTTGATCCCATCACTCCAAGGTTTGGTGCTTCTTCTGCTAGCCATCAGATATTCTTCTTGGATTTTAGCAAGTCCAAATGCAGCACTCAGGTTCTATGGATTCAACATCCTAACAGGTAATTTAATTTTATCTCGAAGGCCACTCGAGAAACAACTCAATTGTGCCTCCCTGAAAGTTCCTTAATTTGATTTGATAGAGCTTCAAACTGGCCTTTATAGACAGCCACACTGCCCACTTGTCTTAGTCTTGTCAAGGTTTCCATTAGATCATCATAGGCTGTTATTCCAAATCTGACATGTAAGGCCCTAACAAAAGCTTCCCAACTGGTGAACTGACCAGATTCCTCTACCTCCTGAAACCAAACAAGAGCATCCTCCTCCATGTGATAAGAAGCTAAAAGAATTTTCTGGTTAGGGGGGTGCTATACAATTGGAAAATTGATGAGCCTTATAGACCCAACCAGATGGATTTTCCCCTTTGAACCTCAGAAATTCCAACTTCACAGCCCTTGGAATTGTTGTCAAAACTGAAGTATTGTGTTTTTTCATCTATATCTCATTTACAATCCTGATCCCTTACTTTTAGGAGTACAATTGGTACATTTTGTTATACAAACAGTTTCAATCCTTTCTTACTAACCAACCAATCAACAATACAATTGCCACAAGTAACTAACTAGTCCACCCATCAATGCAGCAGCCAAACTCTAGCTTCCAACTTTGTTGCATTACTTCAAGCTTCTCTAGATCACTTGCATCTACTTTTTTCTTGATCACTTGCGTCTATCTCCTATGTTGCTCACTGGAAAACTTGTACCTTTGACAAAGTTAGTAGAGTACTCATGCGTAGGACATAAGGGCTTTGATATTGCTTTCAAAGAAAAATCAGTGCAATCTTTGGACAAATCTGCTGGAATTTGAGGCATTTCTATAGGCTGGTCAGGTTTTGTTTTGGTAGCTTCTGTTGCTACACCAGAATTTTCAGGTTCTATTTCTTTTCCTACAATGACTTTTGGCTTCAATCCTTTAAATTTATTCATCCTGGCTAAGGTCATAGGTTTCAAAACAACCTCCTCCTTACCAACCATTAGAGTAGGTGTTTTCTTTCCCATTATGTTGGACATTGTGATCAAATAACCAAGGTCAACCAAGAAAAATGCATCACACAAACCATAAAAGAAAGCTTCGTAGCTTTTAAATTTTGAAAACATTAATCGTCCTAATAGAAATCAATACAACTCTCTAAATAGAAGTAACTTCAGTTATTTGTGTGTAAAAAGAGGCTTTCTCTCTTGGGGGCTGCGGCTGATAAAATTAGAGGTGTTTTGGTTTGGTTCTTTGATATTTGTAGGTTACAAATTGGGATAGTGAGAAAGATCTTGGTCTAGGCTTTGTGGTTAGGTGATTTGCTCTCTTTTGATGTGTTGCAACTTTTAGATTTGATTTATGACTCTCTCTTTTGGTTTGTGCACAATTCTTATTTGGTATTTATGATTAAGACTATATATGATGGTGGTTGTAGCTCTTGAACACATGATCTCAACCACCACCTTAATTGCTGTTATGATAAGAAGGTGCTATAGAGTTAATGTAGATATCATCAACATTGTAGAATATAAAAAAAAGCTTGAGAGAGCAACAAGGTGGCACGTGGAAGTAGAATCCTTTCCACATTGGGCAGTAGTAAGATATCAACATCATCAATCAACAATGACAAAAACAAAAGGTCACAAGCAGCCAAAACGGTAGTTTCACTAATTTGAGAAACAAACGAGCTTTACCAACATCCACCCTCCCCTCTAAAAGAAGAACATGACATATTTTGTACTAATAATTTTACTATTGTGATTATCAAACACCTCAATTATTTGGTGTGTATTTAAGGTTTTCAAAGATTTCTAAAGTAGATTTTCAAGAAAGAAGCTTCTCGTTTCTCATAACAGGATATAATATAGTATAGTGATTGAAAACTGATGCTTCCAGATCAAAGATTTGCCCCACCTTAGATTAACCAATAAACAACAAATATGTCTCAATGAATTTCTCTCTTATTCTTTGAACTGCCATTCCCAACGGCACATGGGGCAATGTGCTTAGAGAGCTCTGTGAATTCACCCATTTTAGGATGCAATGGAGATGGAATGCATGGTTGCCTGCACCCCAAATTGCCATATCATAGGATCAAAACAAACATCATTATTTCCTGCCCTAAGATTTTAGCAACTACTACAAGAAGATTCAATTGTTTCTTTTCCTTGATAAGTATAAGAATTTATTTAAGCACAAAGGTAAACAGGAAGAATACATACAAGAGGAACAAATGAAAGGGGGGAAAAGAATGCAATCTTTCACTAATATAAAAAATAACTAACAACTTTTAAGGACATACAATATCAAATCAAGGAAATTATGAAGAAAACTCTCAACTCCTAGTTGAAAAACTACATCATGAATGTGATTCTCTACCTCTGAAATATTGTTACTTAACATGACTCAGAGGGATTTTTATTTTTATTTTCCCATATCTCAATGACAAAAACACACCAGAAAAGAAAAGATGAATTCTTCATGCCTCTGTGAACTCCACCGAGATTTAAAAGAAAAAAAAAAAAGAAATCACTATGTCGCAGTGTGTTAATATAAATATACTACGAACCAAGTTCAACAAAAGTAAGTATTAGATACATGTGATAGTTTTACTTCATGAGATGCCATATTTATTGGGGGGAAGAACATGGGCTCAGCCAGATTTTGTTAGAAACTAGAGACAATCATAATTGTAAGCCTCAGTTTGAAGTCATTTTAACTATCTAAAATAACTTAAGATACTCAGCTTGGGCAGAGGTTTATATATCCTAAGAAGCTCTTTACTTATAAATGGCTCTCAAAAGGGATAGGCTTCTGTGAATGTTGAGAAGCTCCAATCTTCAATATGTATCACTATAACTATTTTCATTAAGCAATTATCAAAACCATAACTATTTTAGAGAGCACAATTTCAAATAGCTCTACGAAACTCACCTCCAATGTACGTGCACTATAAAAACTATAAAAAGACCACATAGTAATGGGAACCAATCTGGGGGTTGTGCACTACTAACAATGTGCAACATGCCATAGTAGGGTCAGCATAAGATCCCATTGTAGTTGTCTGAAGCTCATATATAGGAAGTTCAATGAACCAAGTAGAGAAAATCTAAATGCTCAAGCATTTAGGCTAACTATGCACTATATATTGTATATGCAATTGTTCCATAAAGCAATTCTTATTATGTATTGGATGCCACTTGACTGATTCAAGCAAGACCATCAGAAAATGTTCAAACATACAAAAAAGAAGGCATGGTATCCATATTTTTTTTTATTTTTTATTTTTAAATTATAAATTATAGGTCAACAACTAAAAACTTTGGGAATTCAACTGCAGAAGAAATAGCTGTAAAATGGCAAGACATGAAGACAAAGTGGAACATTGTTAAATAAGTAATGTACTTAGTGGGCAATCATCCCCAGGGAGCTTACAGTCAGGACAACAGCCATCAAAGGCCATCCTACAAATCTCACATGTTTCATCCTGGGCATTCCAAGTCCAAGAAGCAACAGCATGCCATCTACCATTAATACAAAGTTAAAGAATTATGACTCTGTAGGAACATGTTTTTTTTTTTTTTTAAAAAAACGAACTTAATGTTCGCACTGATGGAATTGCATAAAGGTTTCCAAAATATGATAATTCTGAACAATCTTTAAAATAACAGAAATATTTTATCCAACCTAAAAACTTCAAGTTACAATTGTTTACATTTACACATTAACACCTGAGTCACATTATTAAAATTTTTTTTGATAAGTAAATAAATTTATTATAAGAGAAGCAATCCCAATACGCTAGCTGTGTACAGGACAGAGCAGGGGAAAAAAAAACAGCTAGTAACTAAGAAATGTACGGTTCATTTAAGAAAATAATAAATATGAAAGAGGTAAAGATAACATACTCAATTTGAGAGCCCCGAAAAATATTTGCAAAAGAGATTGAATCAAGGGAAAACTGCTTCCATAAATTGCTCAAGATATATTATATCACCAACAAATGAACTTCAAGTTTAAACCAATAAGGTAACAATCAATATAATAAGATATTTAGATCCCTTTGGAGAAGCTCCAATATCAACCATGTAAAATGGGATTGTCCTATTACTATCAAAGTACTAAAATTAATCACATGTGGAACGATCAAACCAACATATATGCCCAAAATGGGAATGAGCTAGGGTTATAAACTATAATATATAGCTTGATAATAGAGTTGATAATAAGAAGGAATAATATTAAATTTTATCCACAAATTTAAATTGATTTATAGCATCAAGGGGGCTTTTTGCAATATGATCACAATTCAATGGACCAAAAATTTATAATATCTGGAATTGATACCGAATAAATGTGAACTTAATACACATAAATGAAGTACAATCCAGGAAATTCAATAATCATAGAAGCCCGACAATTATCTACCATACTCGATGCAGAGGATTCATCTTACTCCAATAAACATTCAATAAAGCATACGCTTTTTTTTTTTTTAGAGAAACAAGTCATTGAATATTATTAAGGTAGGCTAATAAGCATACACTCTAATAATAATAACTAGTCGCTAACCCGTGCGATGCATGGGAAAGCTATTGATAACTTCCCAATATGATGAAAAAAAAAAAAAATCAAGATCATGGTATAACAATTTATCTGATTCTCAAAAAAAAAAAAAAAAAAAACTTATCTAATGAGAACCCAATGGTATACTATCAAGCCCACTATCATGCAATATGCAACGATACCGTTAAAGTAAAATATTATTTGATAATATCATATATACTATCAAGCCCACTTCTCAAATAAAAAAAAAAAAAAAAAATCAAGGCTCCACTCCAAGTTAAAGGACGATTTGAGCCAGTTTTCTTTGCATCCAAAAAAAAAAAAAAAAAAAAAAATGAGATCCAAATTTCCAGATAAAAAATCCTAAGCTCTTTCACGAATGATGACCAAAAGGAAAAGACGATGCTTTAGAAGGTTTTTTTTTTTCAGTGCCCTCTGTATCTCCTTGTCATCTCTTTCATCTTCTCTTTATTTTTATTTTCTTTTGCCCACAATAAGATCCATTGCCTTTCTTCTCCTCTTCTTCTATCAAATGCTTTGAAAGTTGAAAAATGGGAAAAGGGTTTGGTGGAGTTGGGACCGGAAAAGTTGAAAACAGAACACTTCAATTGAGAGAGAGATTTAAGGCTTGAGGCTGAGGGAGAAACAATTAAGAGGATGAAAAAAAAGATGAAAAGAAGTGTACCTCAAAGCAATAATTGGGTTTTTTGGATTATTGGAGATAGAGACCGGAATGAAAGAGAAGGAGGTTGCTTACGTTGGTTTTCAGTTCACTAATAGTCGGGATTTTTTTTTTTGTTTTGGAGGAAGGAGAAGGGAAACAGTGGATTTGGGGATTTGGAGAAGAGAAAGGGTCTGCATTTTGTTTGTCAAATGTGGAGGTCGGGGATTTGGAGAGCCAGTTTGGGCTTTGGCATAGCATCATGAAAGGGAAAGGCAGTGTCTTTGTGAAAAGGAAAGGTAGAGTCGGGTTTTAAAAAAGTTTTATTACGTTTTTTTATTTTTATTTTTTATTTTAAATATTATGTTGATGTGGAAAACTGTAGGAGCTTCAAAAGCTTCGGTTATATATATATATATATATATATAGATTATACAACTATATATAACAACATCAATTATTCAATATGTGAAAACCATACAATGAAGCTTTTTTTAATATTATGTTGATGTGGAAAACTGTAGGAACTTCAAAAGTTTTGGTTATATATATATATATATATAGATTATACAACTATATATAACAACATCAATCATTCAATATGTGAAAACCATACAATGAAGCTGTTTTTAATATTATGTTGATGTGGAAAACTGTAGGAACTTCAAAAGTTTTGGTTATATATATATATATATATATAGATTATACAACTATATATAACAACATCAATCATTCAATATGTGAAAACCATACAATGAAGCGCAATGTCATGAAAAGGATACGTAAAATCTTGACTTTCATCCTTTCCTGCAAAACCAAAATCCATTTTTCAGATAAAATACAATGCAGCTTATATAACAGAGCAAGGGAAACATTGATACAAATGGTGATTGAAGGAACAATGGACACAGTGCCAAACAACACAGATATGAAAGCATTGTTCATGTAATACAAAAGGTGACTGAAGGGAACAATGAAAACAGTGCCAAAGAACACAAATATGAAAACATTATCTATATAATACAAAAGGTGACTGAAGGAAACAATGGAAACATTGCCAATTATCAAGAACACTATTTTTAAAATGCAAATAACACAGATATTAAAAATTTTATGAGTAATACAAGTGGCGATTGAAAGAAATAATGGAAAATAGTGCCCTAAACTATAATTTTTTTTAATGGAATTTCCAGTCAATAGATTATAGGGGGATAATAATATGGGAACAACAAAAAACCGAAAGAAAACACCATTTGGTTGCTTAAAAAGTGTAGGAAAGAAAGATAAGTCAAAATTTAAGAACTGGTTGTTTTCCCTTTGGGAAAATAGAGTGACATAGCACATAAGGATTCAAGCTTTTTACTCATTCTTTGTACTCATTTTCTCAGGAAACAAACGGAAATAAGAACTTTCACAATTTCTAACGAGAGAGAGAGAGAACTACCTTGTTTAGTTAAAACGGAAAAGGATGACAATTGACAACAATGGATTACAGCAAAGGTATAGATCTGAGAAGCAATTGTAAAGATTTGAATTGAAGGGTTTTGTGTTTATAATTTTCCCACTCTTTTTCACTATGGACTATGGAGTGTGGACTTTTTTGAGCTTTGTTGCAATGTTGTGCTTCATGCGCAAGACGCTACCCTTAATTTTGCAATCATTAAACAGAATGTCGTAAGTTGGTTCGGCTAAATGATTTTTTATTTATTTTTTTAAAAGATTGGCTAAATGATTGATTATTTATTGTTGTATATTTTCTCATTTCAATTTCAAACACCCTACACTAAGAGAGAATAAAATAAAAGAATGTATACTTAATATATCATAATAATAATAAAATAAAAAATAAATATATAATGGCCACTTGCTAATTGTCACTAACTTACTATGCTGTTATACATTCTCAAAAAAAAAAAAAAAAAAAAAAATTACTATGCTATTATATATATATATATATATATATATAAATATAGTTGAGTTCAAGTTACACCTAGTGTAATTTTAAGCGATATTTCACTAATTAATAACTTATTATTAGATACAAATTTTGACAAATCTACCGTTGGATTACATTATATTCATATACTCTTTATGCTTGCAAAATTTCACGGTAATTAAAGACCATTAGTCAAGTTATTAATCAATTGTTTAAATTCAAGTTTTTATAGTTTAAAATAATTTATAAAAGATGAGTTTATGAATCACATGGTAAATAATATCTGATTGGCATGAAAATTGGCATGCATACATGCATGCATGTTAAAGTTACACTTGGTGTAACTTTAAGTAATGTTACACTATTCAATATTTTTTATTTGGATGCAAATTTTGATAAATCCATAATTGAATTACATTATCTTTGTATATTCTCTAGACTTGCAAAATTTCAAGATGATCAAAGAACAATAACTATGTCATTAGTCAATTATTTAAATTTAAGTTTTTATAGTTTAAAATAAGACATAGAAAATGAGATTATGGATTGAATTATAAATAACATTTGATTCTCATAAACTTTGGCATGTATGTTAAGAACATATAAACCAAGTAATCCAACAGTGAAATTTCCAAAATATAAATTAAATAGCAAGTTATTGAGTGATGTAACATTGCTTATAGTTACACCAGATGTAACTTGAATACAATCATATATATATATATATTGCCATTTTGTTAAGAGGCAACCGACTACTTTAGTTCTCTCAAAAAACTAAACGGGTGATTAAATGAAGGGACATATAATATAACTCGTCTTAGTCTATGTTTAACATCTTACATGCTCTCATTTGCATTCATAGCTTGAAAATATTACTTGTCAATGTATATTTAGGGGTGGAAGGGGTGGCTTTTCTTTCATCTCAATTTTGCCCCAAACATAACCTCTCTATTGTAAATGAAAAGTGTAAACAGCCATGTAAGTACATACCATTTTTTCGTCTTTTTCTAATTGAAATAAATTTGTTTAGTCTTGCATAAGACTCAAATTTGTGTTTTCATTTTTATTCATGCCTTTTAACAGAACAATAATGTATAATGTGTATACCATACATTGACACACACTTTGCTACAATTGTCTTATATGGTAGGCAAATAATTAGCTATTTAGACTCACTACTTACACTATTTTATTATTTACCATTTACAATTTTCAAGGTGGTTAGGATACAATTTTGAAGTACATTTTTATATTTTTAACATTTTAACATTAATTTATTTTAAAATCAAATTACTTGTTTCAATCTACATATTTTATCAACTATTCATTTGGTTTTATTTAACTATTTATTTTTGTTTTCTTTTATTTTTATGTATGGAGAAATGTCAAAATTCCATATATAATAGAGAATCGATTTATTTATTTTGTTATTAATATCGATTAATGTTTTTTAAATTAATTTTTCTTTCAATCTTGCCCTCAGAACTAAAATTTTGGCTTCGCCATTGTGCATATTATGAAGTTTATTGGTGGATCGAGCTAAAGATTTATAGTTTGATTATATATCTTATGCATTGTTTCTACTTTCAACACTCTATAATAAGATAATCACTTTTTATGCCTTGAATAATAAGCTAGTGTTTTTTTTATTAAAAAAAATAAAAAATAAAAAACTTTGTCTTTATAAACACGTGGAGATCATATCACTTCCACGTTACAAAAAACATAATCTAAAATTGGCATCTTACACATTTTTTTTATATAATCATTAATACACATTCATTTATATATATATTGCATATGCTTCATTACCTTATTAAAAAGATATCACATTTGATGCATGAATGAGTGAATCAAAGACTCTGATAATTCATTGTGTCAATGAGTTCTACACAATCATCCCCAAAAATTCAACGGTTATGACTATGAGGGAATCAATATTTCATAATGCAAATAAGATAAGCTGTCTCTCATCCAAAAAAGAGAATCACATGGATTAATCCCCAACCAACTCACCCTAATAAATTCTCTATATTGCATTACAGCAACACTATCCTCTGCTGAGATTTCATAATATCCTATATTGATAAGCATGCAATTGTTGTGAGAGCACCCCCATTAATGACAAAATCCCTTCTCAACGCTCATATTTACACCTCAAACTTATTGAAAAAAGCCCAATTGTTAGCCCAACACAAACCATTAAGTGCTCATTAATATCTCCAACCAGGATATACAAGAGCAAAATCTTCTTGTATTAATCTACAGTCTCTTGCAGCTTTATATATAGCATAGTCTGCTTGGGGCAAGAAAGTATACACAAAAAGGAAAAAGGTTTCAACTTCCATATTGTTTCTTGTTATTGTTCGCCTTTTCTATCAGTCATGACTAGAAAGAAGGTCAAGCTTGCATACATCACTAATGACTCTGCTAGAAAAGCTACCTTCAAGAAAAGGAAGAAAGGGCTGTTGAAGAAAGTAAGTGAGCTGAGCACTCTATGTGGCATTAAGTCCTGCGCCATTATTTATAGCCCATATGATTCTCAACCTGAAGTTTGGGCTTCTGAGCATGGCATTCAACATGTTCTTGGACTGTTCAAGAACATGCCTGAAATGGAACAGACCAAAAAAATGGTCAACCAGGAGAGTTTCCTGAGGCAAAGGATTGCCAAAGCTAGTGAGCAGTTGAAAAAACAAAAGAAAGACAACCGGGAGAAGGAGATGACAGAGGTCATGTTCCAAAGCCTGACTGGAAAAGGCCTGCACAACTTAACCATGATGGACTTGAATGATCTTGGGTGGTTGATTGATCAGAATTTGAAGAATATATATAGAAGGATTGGTCAACTCAACAAAGTGGCTCAAAAGCAAGTCCAAGGTGAGCCAGCTGCTGCAAAAACAAAAGGAATGGTGGTGGGGAGTACTAGTACTAGTACTAGTACTACTCCATCGGAGATGAATAATGTGCAGCAGCCTCATGATCATCATCAGAGGACACCAGGTTTTGAGATGAACATGGACACCATGCAGAGGCAGCAATGGTTCATGGATATGATGAATCTCCCACAAGAGAACAACATGGGGTTTGGTGGAGATGAGATGATGCTGCCATTTGGAGATGACAGTCACAATGCTCTTTGGTCTAATGCCTTCTTCCCTTGATTTAAAAAAGAAAAAAAAAGAAAAAAAAAAAAGAATCATAATTTAGCAATTTCCATTATGTACATGTTTGGTGTTTTCATAAACGATGACACAGGTTTCGTTTTTTGCGTTAATTTTAAGTTCAATGTACTTAAATAATGTTCAATTGTTGTTTATCATAATTATGATATTCAGTCTTATGTTGGTTCTTAAATTTGTCAATATATTTCTATTCAATCATATAATTTGAATGACCATCCAAGGTATTCAGTGTTCTTTCTTAGTTGTTTAAAGCTAAATTAAACAAAATAAAAACTAGACAAGAGATGCACTTCGAAATCTTCTTCCAAATTTCTATATGTAAATGGGCTTTATTTTTTACGTCACATTATTTGGTTGCAAGTTGCAACTGCAATATTCACAAAATTTTCATTCAAAGGTTATCCATTTGACAAATATAGAAATATCTTTTTCAATTCCAATACGGTACCAAGCATTGGACACCCAGTTAACAAAAATATAATAATAATATATAGTATCAAATGTAACTAATACTATAATTAAGGAATTAAAATTAAGAGCCTTGTAAGATGTAGTTCAACTGATATCTTATAGTATTTCCAACGGAAACGTTTAAAGTTCAAATCAAAACAGTCAATTTTGTACAATATGCCGTTTTGGTTTGCCTAGAGGAATGAAATATTATTGATGTACCGTTTTTGGATTACTGCTATATATATGTGTATATGTTTGTATTTATTTATGTAAGTATGTGTGTGCACCCAAGATGAGATCGCTGGACTGGGCCTTACTCAGATTCACAACTTATTTGTTTAGTGGGTATGGATTTCCTATTACGAGCCGTTCTCGGCACCAAGACTCAATGAGGTCACTTTTCTCTTTCTATATTGCCACCTTCTTACTCTCTCTCTCTCTCTCTCTCTCTCTCTCTCCCAATTTTCTAACCCCCTCTCCTTCTTCCAACTCTTGTATTTATAGCCCGAAATTAGTGGAATGATCATGATTGCTTTTTTCCATAGTGCAATGTGAGGTCCAATACCATTAACCGTAAGTGGGTGGTTAGGTGACATCAGAAAGTGGTGAGAGTGGCATTGAAACTTGGCTCCAATTCCTGAACATATGCTCAGCAAGGGCATTTGTCGAGACACAGCCGGTTATGTCGACGACAATAGGGCCGGGCCGGGCCGGCTTAGCCTTTCTCGGGGACGACTCACCGAGCATGGGCTATGCTGCGAGCGAGCATCATATGGTTGGCCCTCGGGCCTCAGAGTGACACTCATCCTCATGTTCATAGCTTTCGTGGGCTTGGGCCGTGGTTTTGGGCAGGGCAACGGCTGGGCCCCTGGGCCACATTGTTGACTCTAGCTCATGGCCCAAGAAGGGGGGTATGGGAATTCTCGGGACCATACATTAGCCCCCACTTGATTCGTGCTCGGTTCCCGGGAACGAATCAAGGAGCCAGAGTGGCGGCGGTTACCCAAGGGATTTTGACGGGCGTACTCTGGGCAGTTTCCGAAGCTCATTAATGCTTTCCTTAAAAGGTGCGTCACGTCCGCCTCTCTGGTTCACCTGCCATGATTACTTGTCGGTTCGTGTACCGAGGAGCGCGCGCGTCGGTAGCCCTTGGTATCTGTAAGGTTTTCTGCTAATTAACCTTCCCATTATTGCTTATTAACCCCTCATTATTGCTCATTGGTTGATGCTTGTTCCTCATTGGCCTTTATAAATAGCCTGTTCTCAGTCCATTTTTCACTTCCTCATTCTTTGTTTATTGAAAGTTCTCTCTGCTAAGCATTTATTCGCGCCTTTGCTCTCCAACCCAGAATCTACTCCTCCCCTAGAGCCAGAAGTAAGTCTCCCTCCCCTTTTTCTCCAGTTTATTTTCTTTTCTACAAAGTCCTCTCTAATTCCTAGTCTTTAAGATGGGTTTTGCTCACCTCCTTAATACTAGGGCGTCCTTAGTGACCTTTAGGCGAGATTACAATGTTCTCGAGGATGTGGAGGTCACGTACTATCATGAAAGCGAAATTATACTCCATAGAAGGGCGAATACCGCCTTTTTCCCGTTGATGTCGATCCTGAAGGGTGGGGTCAGGTTTCCCATTGACCCCTTACTGCTCAACACCCTTAGATATTATGGATTAAGTCCCGACCAACTTCCCCCAAACTTTTACCAGGTAGTGAGTTGTATAGGTAGGTTAAATCATACATTTGGTTTGCAAGTGGACCATCATGATATAAACCACATGTACAGCTTATGTGGGAAGAAGAAATCCAACTACTATTTAAAGGTTAGAGACAAGAAGGTACGGCTAATTTCATGTTTACCGGACTCCAATAGAAACTCAGCCGGGGAATTCGTCCGGGTACGCGGCAATTGGTTTGCCGGTGGCATCCCTCCTCCCCTCGCGGGACGCGAAGTTGGTTCGTTTCAGTTTCAGTTTTTTTTTACTAACTTACTCCCTCCCTTCCGCAGACGGTTCAGTGTTTGTTCCCGATGTCAGGACAGTTCACGTACGGGACCTAAATTTTGTACTTAGGTCCGAGATTTTTGTCCACTGGGACGGGCAACTCTGGTGTCCCATTTCATTCTCGATGTTCATCCAGTACTCTCTACCTAGCAGCCCTTCGCCCAAGCTCTTTTAGTAGACAGCCCCCTTCTCTCTTACATCGACGTTCGGCACGCGGACTTTCTGCCTCTGAATTTCATGGCAGGTAAAGCTTGGGACATCGGCTGCCACCATACTTGTTCGGACGAGCCCGCGCCAATAAGGGACGAATCCGTCGAGGTAGTATCCCGAAGCCTCCGAGAACGAGCTCTCAAAGCTATACAAGACGAAGCCCCTACTGAGCAGTTACATATTGAAGAACAATAGAATCTCGTTGAAGAAGCAGAGCACGCGGCCGCAGAATCCAATAACTCCTCTAGGACGCATTCCGTTGAGGTTGAAGAGATGGTGACCCGTAAGACTCTGATAGTTAGCCGCTTCATTCCTAGCGCATGCCAGACTGAGCAGCAGCAGTCGGTTCAAGGTCATGGCCAGACTCCTCCGCTCACCCTATTCCTCTCCCTCCGCCTGCGAAACCCCGTAAAAGACAAAGGACCGTAGCGCCGACCTCTACTAACCCAGACGAAGCTCAAACTAGAACTCCCCTCCAATCATCACATGGCGTGGTCGTTCAGGGAGCCTCGGCTCTAGGGGGAACCAACGTGGCATCCTCATCCCAACCTGTACTAGCATGGCAGCTGTCCTTTGAGCTGGACGAGAAGCCTTTGCATGCTGATGCCAGTGTTCGGGTATGGAAGAAGGGGGAAGGGGGCCGTGTAGCCCAATGCCTGACGCATGGCCTGCTTCTCCGTGAGGATGTGAGCGCCTTCGCGGAGGGGACCGATGACTGAATGGGTAGAAGGCTCTAGTGGCACACTATCGCGGTAACCCCTTTTCCCTTGTATTTCCATTTTTACCTATATTTTTACTATTGTCGTGCATATTGCCCTTGTTTTCCATGCTAATTAACGCCTTTCATCAGGCTGCTCAGCTGGCTCACATTCTGAACGAACGAGTGAAGGATCTTGCTCAGGATGTTAACCGGGAAATGACCGGGAGGGAGGCGGCTATTAGGTCGGCGAAGGAGAAAGCGAAAGCCACTGCTACTGCCGAGAAGAGGGCTGTTGATGCAGAGAAGGCCAGGGCCTTGGCGGAGAAGAGGTTGGCGGATCTGGAGTTGCAGTGGAATGAAGGGGAGCTGAGGCTGGCTGAAGCGAAAAGCAAAAATGTTGCTTTAGCGAAGGAAATAGCTGACCTGCGGGCGGCCTTGGTGGCTAGCGAGAATAAATGGTATGACAAAGGATTTGTGAATGCTGAGAAAGGGGTGGAACCGGTTGTCATGGAAGCCCGACAGTTATCCTTCAAAGATGGCTGGATGACTGCCCAGCTTGCCCTAGGAGTGCTTGAGGATTCGCCTCTGAGGAACCCCGGCAAGGTTCCTTTGCCCGACTTTACCCCAACTGCACAGAACCTCACTGGACCTACAGATGACAAGGAGACTAATAGTTTAAGAGAACTGGTGGAGCAAATCGACGCCCATGTAGAGCTAATCGGGCTGAGGCTACTAGTAACCCCTGTATCGGAGACTAGCCTGGAGATAACGCCGAGTCTCAGAACCCTGTGTCTGAGTGATAGCCTCCTGGAGCGACCGCCGAGGGCGACCCTGTGGATCTTGTTGAATGATTATTGGTTTTGCTTTACCTTCTTCCACCTTATCCCGGATAACTTTTATTTTAAAAAGGTTTGCCTATGTTGCCGGGTTGTGGCAACTAAACAATCTTTTGGTCTCTAGTTTCAACCTTCGTGTCACCGTGTTTTGGTGAAAAGACGATTATTTAGTTTATCTTTAGTATTATTATGTGAATGGGTGTTGTTTGATGGTGGTTTATTTGCCGAACAACTATTTTATGAATGCTTATCAGTACGTTTTCCCTTTTATTGTATCCTTATTCTTTTGTATATGGGTAGCTTTTGAAGAGCAGGCGAAGGAGGTCACCTTTGGGGAGAAGGGTTGATCGGCCCTTAATGTACGGAAACTCGACAGCGCGTGCTTGACTTCTATAGGCACAACATTGATTATAACTGGCTATAGGCCGGATTGACGGAAGACCTTCGGTCCTACTTCATCCGGCCATAAGATTTTGCGCTGGTTCAGCGGTCGGGGAGCCTGGGTCTAGAGAGGTTCAACCGAGAATACGATCGAACCAGTTCGTAGGCTTTTTGTCCTTAGGGAATCTTAGACTATGGTTTTCACCTGTTCGGTGCATATATCGAATCAGGCTGCAGGCTTCTGCTCTCAGAATATTTTAAGAGGTAAGGTTTCCACCTGCTTGGCGAAGGTATCGAACCGGGCAGCAGGCTTCTGTCCTTAGGATATTTTAAGACGTAAGGTTTCCACCTGCTCTGTGAATGTGATCGAACCAGGCAGCAGGCTTTTGTCCTTAGGATATTTTAAGACATAAGGTTTCCACCTGCTCGGTGAATGTGATCGAACCGGGCAACAAGCTTCTGTCCTTAGGATATTTTAAGACGTAAGATTTCCACCTGCTCGATGAATGTGATCGAACCAGGTAGTAGGCTTCTGTCCTTAGGATATTTATATATTTTTTTTTAGGGTCGTCATCAGGGTCAAGTACACGCGTGGGCAATCTTTGCCTTCGTCATTAATAGTACGCCTTCACGGCACTACATCTGTCTTACAACACAGTTTACTGACAATTAGTGATAAAATTTTTTTAGATTATGGACATTCCAGGGCCGAGGTAGTGGTCTCTCGTCTAGGCTCTCCAAATAATATGCTCCGGCACTAGCGATTGCAGTAACCCGGTAAGGTCCTTCCCAAGCTTGGGCTAACTTTCCAGAATTTGCGTCTCGTATATTCCCCACTGCTTTCCGCAACACCAAATCTTCGGTTATAACGGGGGGCAAGTTTTTGCTGATACTCGGCTAGTCGAATAGTCGCTGTTTCCCAGCACTCCTCCAACCAGTCCAAACGTTCTTTCATTAGCTCGCTATTTTGGGCAAGGTCGAAACTTGCTGTGCATGTGCTGCAAAGGTTTACCTCGGCTGGTATCATTGCTTCATCTCCGTATGTCAAAGAGAACGGGGTCTCGCCGGTGGACCTCCTGGGGGTCGTTCGGTACGCCCACAAAACATTTGGTAACTTTTCAGCCTATCTGCCTTCTGTGCTGTCCAACCTCTTCTTGAGCCCGTTTAGGATTGCCTTGTTAGTGGCCTCAGCTTGACCGTTGCTTTGCGGATAAGTCGGTGTGGAGTACCTATTCTTGATGTCGAGATCACTACAAAATGTATGGAAAGCTTTATTGTCAAATTGCAGCCCATTATCGGATATCAGTGAGTTCGGTACCCCAAACCTGGTGACTATGTTTCTCCATATAAACTTTTTGACGTCCACGTCACAGATGTTAGCTAAAGCCTCCGCCTCTACCCATTTGGTGAAGTAATCCACGGCGACCAGCATGAATCTTCGATTACCGATCGCTTGGGGAAATGGGCCGAGAATATCCAGCCCCCATTGCGCAAAGGGCCAAGGATTATTAACCGGATGTAGGTGACCTGCTAGCTGATGGATCAACGGTGCATGATTTTGGCATTGTTTGCATTTTCGTACATACTCGGCGGCATCCTTCTGCATTTGCGGCCACTACAATCCCTGCGTCATTGCTCGGTGGGCTAACAACCATCCCCTAACGTGACTACCACACAAGCCCCCATGAAGTTCGGCCAATAGTTCGCCCACCCTACTTGGGGGCAGACATAAAAGATATGGCCCACCAAAATACCTTCTGTATAGCTGGCGTTCCATTGATAACCAGTATGATTTTGGCATTGTTTGCATTTTTGTACATACTCGGCGGCATCCTTCTGCATTTGCGGCCACTAGAATCCCTGCGTCATTGCTCGGTGGGCTAACAACCGTCCCCCAACGTGACTACCACATAAGCCCCCATGAAGTTCGGCCAGTAGTTCGCCCACCCTACTTGGGGGCAGACATAAAAGATATGGCCCACCAAAAGACCTTCTGTATAGCTGGCGTTCCGTTGATAACCAGCATCGGGTTGCTACTCGGCGAACCCTACCGGCTTCCTTTTCGTCCCCTAGGAGCTAGTCCTATGCTAGGAACTCGACGATTGGGTCCATCCAGCTTGGCCCGACCGTTGCAATAGTGGCTACCTAGAACCCCTCTGTGTCGGCGCTATCTGCCATGCAGATGCTGGGCTCCGGTATTAGTTTTACCCTGATCAGCCGAGATAGCCCTTTTGCCGTTGACGACGCTAGCGTGGCCAACGAATTGGCATGTCTGTTTTGCGTTCGGCCTACCTGGAATACCTTCACCATGTTGAACTTGTTCATAATCTACTTCGCTGATTGCAAGTATGCCCTCATCCGGGGATCTTAGGCTTCGAAGGTTCCCTGAATCTGGTTGATGACTAGTCGAGAATCTGAATAAATCTCCACATCCCGGGCTCCCATTTCTAACCCAGCCCTCAATCTGACAAGGAAGGCCTCGTACTCGGCCTCGTTATTAGAGGCTCGGAATCCTAGCCTATATGAATGTTCCAGGCATATCCCTTCAGGGCTGATAATGATGATCCCGGCGCCGGACCCCAATGCACTGGTAGCACCGTCCACAAACACCCTCCACGGGCGAACTTCCACCTGATAAATCACCTCCGCGCCGCTCTTGGGAGAAAATTCAGCGACAAAATCGGGTAGGACCTGCCCCTTTACTGCGTTTCGTGGCTTGTACCGTATGTCAAAGGACCCCAGTCTGGTCCCCCACTTAGCTATTCGACCTGTGAAGTCTGATCTCTTCAATAGTGACTACAGGGGATATTCGATCAGGACATATACTGTATGGGCCTGGAAATAATGCAGCAACTTCCTCGTAGCATGGATTAGGGCTAGCATCAGCTTTTCCAGCGATAAGTACCTTGTCTCGGCATCAATCAAAGTCTTGCTGATGTAATATACGGGTTGCTGCACTCCCTTGTCCCTAAGTAGCACAGCACTCATTGCATGGTCGGACACTGATAGGTACATAAACAAATCCTCCCCGAAATCCGGGGCTGTCAACATAGGCGCTTGCACTATATACTCCTTTAAATCTTGAAAAGCTTTATCGCATTCCTCATCCCACTGGAATCCTTTCCACTTCTTCAGGAGTTGGTAGAATGGTCGGCAGCAGTCGGCGAACTTGGAGATGAACCGGTTAAGGGCAGCTAGCATACCGGTCAATACTTGCACCTCTTTCGGATTGCTCGGTGGTTTTAGTCGCTTAACGGCTTCTATCTGGTCTCGGTTTACCTCTATTCCGCAGTTGGTGATCAGATATCCCAAGAATTTGCTGGCTCCCACCCTAAAAGCACACTTTTCGGCATTGAGACGTAACTTATGCTGCCGAAGAATTTCAACCACCCCCCAGAGATCCTCTACGTGCTGCACTTGTCGCCTACTTTTCACCATCATGTCATCAATGTACACTTTGACCGTCCATCCTAGTTTATCCCGGAGCATCCTCGTCATCATCTGTAGGTAAGTGGCTCCGGCGTTTTTCAACCCAAAGGGCATTACCATATAATAATAATTGGCTTCCGGGGAGATAAATGCTGTTTTTTCCCGGTCCTCAGGCGCCAGGGCGATCTGGTGATACCCCTGAAAGGTGTCCAGAAAGCTCATTCGCGGGTGTCTGTACGTGCTATCTACCAACTGGTCGATTTTAGGCATGGGGAAAGGATCTTTCGGACATGCTTGGTTCAGATCTGTAAAATCTACCCAAACCCTCCATTTACCGCTCTTCTTCTTTACCACCACGATATTTGCCAACCATTCTAGGAAATAGATCTCCCTTATTGCCTTAGCCTCTTTCAGCCATTGTACCTCCGCCTTCACCGCCTCAACGTGTTCCCTGGCTGACCTTCTCGGCCTCTGCTTTTTAGGAGGGAAGGAGGAGTCTACGTTAAGTTGATGGACGATAAACTCGGGATCCACTCTGGGTACCTCATATGGGCTCCATGCAAACATATCCACATTTTGCATAAGGAATAGTAACATCTCTACCCTATCCTGACCCGTTAGCCCTCTTCCTATTTGGAAGTATCTACCTTCATCCGGCAATATCCTTACCTTCAATATTTCTTCGGCCGCTCTGCCCCCTGTTTCTTCCCGCGAATCCTGTAATTGTTATAAAGGGGTATCCTCAGATGGTTCCTTTAGCTCGGCAGGTCCCCCCTAGCCGGTCTGCTCTTTTTCTTTATTGATTGTGGCGACCTAAGCATTGTTTGGCCATTTGCTGGCTCCCCCGTATATATGGCAACGCCTTGCTCGGTGGGAAATTTGACCTTTACGTGCAGCATAGTATAGCCCCCATTGTGTGGATCCACGGTCTTCCTAATATTTCCGTGTATGGGGAGAACGAAGCGACCACTATGAATGTTACCATCGCCTCCCTACCTTCCATGTTTACTGGCAGGGAACTTGGCCTTCGGGGATTAGCACTCTACCATCAAACCCTACCAAGGGTGTTGTATACTTGGTAAGATCCTCGTTTTTTTAACCCGAGCCCCCTGAACAAATCTGGATACATCACATCAGTCTCACTCCCCTGGTCTATCATCACCCTCTTCACCAGGAAGCCACTTATCTGGGCGGTAACTATTAGGGCATCGCCATGCGGTTGGATCGTTCCTTCCAAATCTCTATCATCAAAAGTGATAGGTTCCTGGGCAAGTTTTATCCTTTTCCCGGGTGGCTGCGTATCCGAGTTTCCTTCGACTGGCACTACCGTCAGCACCCCTTTCTTTCTCCTCGGAGGAACATGGATAACCTCAATTATCCCGAGAGGGGGTAGGAGAGGGTTGCCCCTCTGTGCAGCGTCCTGCCCCGTCCCTCGGTCCCTCGCCTCTACCACAAATTCCTTTAAGTGACCCGCCTTGGCCAGTTGTCCGAGATGGTCCTTCAATACTAGGCACTGCTCAGTAGTATGGCCTTTGTCTTTATGGTAAGTGTAGTACAAGTTCTGATTCCTTCTAGAGGGGTCCTCGCCCATCCGGTTTGGCCACCTAAAGTATGGCTCGTGTTTGATCTTATCAATGATCCTATGCACTAGCTCCTTAAATGCCATGTTTACCTCTCTGGCTGGTGCTTCTAGCTTGTGAATCCTCAGATCCCCTCGGGCTCTCGGTTGAAAGCCGCCTAGCTGAGGATGATTTACCATTGGTGCTTTGCCTTTGTTTTGCAGCCGGTCATCTTCCAATCGTTTGTACTTCTTTATGCACCTCATTAGCTGCCTTATGTCCTCGGGAGGCTTTTTAGTCAATGACTCCCTCAGCCCGGACTCCTCAGGCAATCCTATCCTAAATGTGCTCGCGGCAATCTTCTTGTTTCCTTCACCGATTTCGTTGTAAAGCTCCTAGTATCGGCTAGCATAATTACGAAGGGTCTCCCCCGCCTTCATCTTCATAGACATCAGTGCGTTTACCGGTTGCGGCACCTGGCTACATGTCACGAACCGGGTTCCGAACTCTTGTATCAGTTTTGCAAAATCATGGATGGAGCCCTTGCGCAACCCGTTGAACCATCTTAAAGCTGTGGGACCAAGGCTGGAGGGAAAGACTTTACACATCAGAGCGTCATTGCGGGTATGTAAAGACATCATTTGTATATAGTGGCTGACGTGCTCCATCGAGTTCGTTTTCCTATCATATGAATTGAACGGTGGGCGCGTGAATCAGTCTGGCATTGGTGCCCGCTCAATGTCTGCTGTGAACGGGGATCGAGCTGCCCTACACAGTGCACGGCTTATCGCATCCATAGCTGCATTGTGGGGCCATTTCTCTTATGGAGAGTCCGAGCCCCGATCTATAGGTTCTCGCGACTGCGAGCGATTTCGTTGTTGGTGAGATTCCCGTGAACGCGTACAGTCTCGGTGCCGACGGGACTCCCTCGAATGTGAGTGCTCTCATTGGTAGGATCCTGACCGATTTGATCCCGTTCCATGTCTTTGTTCCCCGACGTTAGGCCTTCTTTCTCGATTTTCTTGATCCATTCTACGGTGCCAGTTTCTCGCTTCCAGCTCCAAATCTCTTACCAGCTTGCGCAGCCGTTCAAGCTCCTTATCCCGCTCGTCAAATTGCCTATGCCCTGAAGCACTGGACACTGTTCTCTGTGTTTGATATGACCCTTCTCTGAGGCCGGACCGTTCTTTCTCTTGCTCATAAGCTCGATCTTCGCCCCTCTTCTACCTCTGTTCTCGCCAGGAGGATCCCCGAGAAGATCCTACTGAGCCGCTTTCAGCGTCACTTCTAGAACGCCTCCCGGACATCTTCCCTTTCACGAGTCTCAGCGGAACCACTGCCTTGTAGGAGATCCCCACAGACGGCGCCAATTGTGCGCACCCAAGATGAGATTGCTGGACTAGGCCTCACTCAGATTCACAACTTATTTGTTTAGTGGGTATGGATTTCCTACTACAAGCCGTTCTTGGCACCAAGACTCAAAGAGGTCACTTTTCTCTTTCTATATTGCCACCTTCTTACTCTCTCTCTCTCTCTCTCTCTCTCCCAATTTTCTAACCCCCTCTCCTTCTTCCAACTCTTGTATTTATAGCCCGAAATTAGTGGAATGATCATGATTGCTTTTTTCCATAGTGCAATGTGAGGTCTAATACCATTAATCGTAAGTGGGTGGTTAGGTGACATCGGAAAGTGGTGAGAGTGGCATTGGAACTTGGCTCCAAATCCTGAACATATGCTCGGCAAGGGCATCTGCCGAGACATGGCCGGTCATGTCGACGACAATAGGGCCGGGCCGGCTTAGCCTTTCTCGGGGATGACTCGCCGAGCATAGGCTATGTTGCGAGCGAGCATCAAATGGTTGGCCCTCGAGCCTCAGAGTGACACTCATCCTTATGCTCATAGCTTTCGTGGGCTTGGGCCGTGGTTTTGGGCAGGGCAATGGCTGGGCCCCTGGGCCACGTTGTTGACTCCGGCTCGCGGCCCAAGAAGGGGGGTATGGGAATTCTCGGGACCGTACAGTATGGATATTAATTTTTATGTTTATCAACATAAAATTTAAAATTCACATATTTTATAAACCTAAATATTAGTCTAAGTACATAAACCCAATATATCAGCTTGAAAATTTTTTTCTTCAATTTTTTACAATTTTCTAACATATTTTAATTTTTTTATTTATTGTACCAACCAAAATACCAATACCAGCATAAACGCCCAAAATATCCTAGTACAACCTGGTATTGTTTCATTACATTTTAGAGGTTATTGACTTAATAACTGATACGATATATTTTTTTGATACGATATTCACTTCCATGATTTAAATCCCCCAAACAATCAAGTTACCAAAACAGAGTACAAGTAGTAAATGCAGTATGAGGGTACAGTACAACAATACAAGTACAATAGACAGTAATATGGCCCAAGAGTGGGCTTGGGCCTTGACACACTAACACAAGGAATAACTCGAAGAGGCAGAAATGTAATTGACAATTGAGTTACGAATTTTGTTGTGTAGCTAGCGTTTAAGGTTAAATTTCCATTGTTAAATGGAGCTAGCCTAATAAGAAAGTGAGGGTCTCGTGACTATTTAATAGAAAAAAATATATGATAGAAAACCATTTGCATGAAACATAAATAACCCATGTTTTAGACAATATTATTATTATTACAGTTCACACGTCTCATGTTACATGCTTTCCTGCACTATTTTATTAGTCATTTGAAAGAGAGAATGGCTAGTGAAGTGAAAGAAACATGATAAAGTTTGCACTTCTTCTTCTAAACTTAATTCATACCTTAAGCCAGGGCATTCATATGGTGCCATTGCACAAAAACCTAAGCCACAAAAGCCAGGTCATGCCTATTTTGGTTCCCCTGCAGAATACATGAAAAACTTAGGTTACTTACTGTACGTGTTTATGCCTATTGGTAAGAAGTTAATTGGAACGCATTTTCCTTTGATCCATCCATTTCATTGTAAGTTAGTATTTGATAAGAATCTAATTTGTGACCTATTCAGGTAGTTTTTTCCATTCAATTTTGTGAATCTATTTAGAGATATATCAAGAAGGTTGCATATAATAATATCAATTAAATTAGATGTGGACTTGACACAACAACTTCATCCAAGCTTAAATTTTCAAATTATGAAGTAGATCAATTGATTAATTATCTGATGCATACAATACTTTCCATGTATTTGTACCCAACTGAATGATGCTCCTGTCATTTTTCATGTGGTAATTATCCACATATTTTAGATTTGTTCAAATTTAATGGTCGCCTTCAAAAATCATATAATTTAAGAAGCAAATGAATCCTTTGTGTAAGGTTGAATTTAATCAACCATTTTGTTGGCTTTATTCCGTGCCAAATTTGCTTGTATTTTAGCATTTAGTAATCCTGTATTTAGGTGGGAATCTTGTAAGGGTAGTGAGTGAGAGAGAGTGAAGAAAAGCTCAAGATTGTGCAAAGAAACAGGGACTCGCGACTGGATCTTGCAGGTGGCTCGCGGCTTGCAAGTCACCAGAAGTTGCACACGTGCCAAGCATGCCAGAAGCTGAAGAGTCGCGCCAGCTGTTGCACTACAGGACAAAAGTCCCAGGCTAGCCAGGCCATTAGCTCGCGGCTTGAACTCGCGACTCAACCCAGTCGCGAGGTCAAGTCGCCAAAACACCCTGTTTGGGAAAAATTGATGTTTCACATTCCATTCTCACCCTAGTATAAATACTCCTCATTCCTACGAAATGTAGAGAGCTTCTAGAGAGAATTTTGAGAGAGAAATCCTAGAGAAAACAAGATTGCCTCATCCTCAATTTTCACTCAAGAGACTCTTCAAATTCCTTTACTCTCTTCCTCTCCATTGATACATCCTTGAGAGGTTCTTGACCAAATCCTTTTCTCACCATCCCCACGTCTGTGAGAAGGTTCATTTGGTGCTGAACGAATCAGTTTGGAAGGGACCAATGACTATTGGTTGATGCTATGCTTTATAGCGGAATCCGGTAAGCTAGAAAAGAAAAAGGTTCGGCGCAACCTCGTTGGAGCAAGAAGCTTGGAAGGCTTAGGTACCTAGGTAGATTAAGCTTGGAGGGTCTATTGCTGTTCATGTATCCCAACTACATTTTCTAGTGGATTATTGACCGCTTAGAGAGCAGTGGAGAGGTTTTACGCCGAGGGCTTCGGTTTCTTCTTTGATAACACATCGTGTGTTATCCTTGTGTTTGCATCTCTCTTCCCTTTATCTTTACCATCTAATTACTGCTGTGATTGTGATTATTTATGGTTTAGATTTTTTATCAATTCTGTTATAAGCTTGATTATCATTTTCCGCACATATACTGTTTGATATAAAGCTTGAATTGGTATTTTATTGTTCGGGGGTCTAAACATTCATAGTGTTTTTAACGCTATTTAAACTTTCAATTGGTATCAGAGCAGGTGCACTTGTTGTGGTTTAAACACCCTAGTGCGATCCTAAACCCCTTTGGTTATGGATGTTGCTATGGAAAAGGCCATGCTGAATTGTGGTTTAAATGTTTGTGATAATGACTCTATGAGTATGTCTGAAGGGTGTCCTAACAATGAACTCTTAGAGTTGTTAAAAACTAAGAAACATGCAAGGATGTTTGCTCACATGCTGAAGCATTTTGAAAATAAGAATCACATCTTACACAATAGTCTATGTGAGTCTAACTCCTTGATTAAGAAGTACAAAAGAAGAAATAGAGTATTGTGTGAGAAGGTTGATAAACTGAAAAAGAAGATTCAATCTAACAGATGCATGGATAATGAAAATGAATTTCTGTTTGATGGTCAAGAATGCTTGTCTCATGCTTGTCTATTTGTGCACACCTCATTGAAGGTGTTTAACTCATGCTTATGGTATCTTGATAGTGGTTGTTCTCGTCACATGACAGGAGATAAATCACTATTTAAGACACTCAAAGAGAAAGTTGGTGACTATGTGACATTTGGTGATGGTAGTCATGCTTAAGTTCTCGGCAAAGGGACTGTTGAAATACCGGGATTACCTTTACTGAAAGATGTGTTATACATTAAAGGGTTGAAGGCAAACCTCTTAAGCATCACTCAAATATGTGATGAGGATTTTCTTGTCCAGTTCTCAAAGAATGGGTGCTTAATCATTAACGAAGAAGGGATTCAAGTCTTGGAGGGAAATAGGACTATCGATAATTGCTATGGAGTAGTTCCTACAACACCTATTTCGTGTAGAAGTGCTCGTGTTGACATGCTGGAACTTTGGCATCACAGATTTGGGCATGCAAATTCAAACAAGTGGCTAAAGTTTCTAAACTTGAAGCAGTTGAGGGACTTCCAAAGTTTGGAAAGGTAGAGAAAACTATATGTGGAGCATGCCAAATGGGAAAACAAACAAAGGCAAGTCATCACAAGGTGGATGTGATTGCTACCTCATGGTGTTTAGAGCTTCTCCATGTTGATCTGATGGGTCCTATAAGAACGGAAAGTCTAGGAGGAAAGAGGTACATTATGGTCATTGTTGATGATTTCTCGAGATACACTTGGGTTGAATTTCTCAGAGAAAAATCAGAATCATGTGAAAAGTTGGAAATTCTATGCAAGAGGTTACAAAACGAAAAAGGGGTTCCCATTGTCAAGATAAGGAGTGATCATGGCAAGGAGTTCGAGAATGCAAGATTTGAGTCGTTTTGTGAAAAGAACGGAATCAAAAGGGAATTTTCAGCTCCCAAAACTCCTCAGTAAAATGGAGTGGTTGAAAGGAAGAATTGAGTGATTCAAGAAATGGCTAGAGTTATGCTACTCAACAAGCAAATTCCTTAAAAGTTTTGGGGAGAAGCCGTGAACACTTTATGCCACATTGGTAATAAAATATTCTTCCGAGTGGGAACAAAGAAGACTGCTTATGAGATTTGGAATGGAAAGAAGCCGAAAGTAAAGTACTTCCGGGTGTTTGGAAGCAAGTGCTACATTCTAAATGATCGAGAGAACCTTGGGAAATTTGATGTTAAAAGTGATGAAGGTATTTTTCTTGAGTATTCTACTACTAGCCGAGCATATAAGGTCTTCAACAAGAGAACTAAGACGGTAATGGAGTCCATCAATGTGAAAATTGATGATGCCATAACCAAGGTAGAAACGGTTGATGATGGGGAAGGGCAGCACACCAAAGAACCCATTGTTGAGGCAGAAGCTCTTGATATAGAAGCTGAAGGAACTACACCAGAAAAGGAATTAACTCCTTTGAACACAAGAATGGAAACGAGATCAATGTCTAGAACATCGAGTCCTCTTACTCCTCCAGAAGTTCATCCTCCCATCTCCCGGAATGATGAAGTCACCACATCGAAAAGGCCATCCTCAAGAGTGATTAAGAACCATCCTGATAGCAATATCATTGGATCTTTAGATGAAGGTCTTCGACTTAGAAAAGTGAACATACTCCTGGCCAATCATGTAACATATCATTGCTACCTTGCCCAATTTAAGCCAAAAAGGGTAGAAGAAGCTCTCTAGGATGAAAATTGGGTAGAATCAGTGCATGAAGAGCTGAATCAATTTATGAGAAATGATGTATGGGAACTTGCTCCAAGACCCGAAAATGTTCATGTCATCGGCATTAAATGGATATTCAAAAACAAGACAGATGAAGATGGAGAGATAATCAGGAATAAATCTCAGTTAGTGGCACAAGGATATACTCAAGTAGTAGGAGTAGATTTTGAAGAATCCTTCGCTTCTGTGGCAAGACTTGAGTCTATCCGAATTCTTATGTCTATCGCATGCATCATGAACTTTAAACTCTACCAAATGGATGTAAAATGTGCGTTTTTAAATGGATATCTGAATGAAGAAGTGTTTGTTGAACAACCTAAGGGCTTTGAGGATCCTCACTTTCCTAATCATGTGTTGAGATTGAAGAAAGCCCTTTATGGCTTAAAACAAGCCCTAGAGCTTGGTATGATCGACTTACCCATTATCTCCTGGAAAGAGGATTCAAAAGAGGTTATGCTGATCGAACTTTGTTTGTTAAAAATGATGAAGATTACCTTCTAGTGGCTCAAGTATATGTTGATGACATAGTATTTGGAGTTACGATTGATGATCGGGCTATAGAATTTTCTAAGGAGATGAAAAAAGAATTTGAGATGAGTATGGTGGGGGAGCTTACATTTTTCTTGGGCCTTCCAGTCAAACAAAAGAAGGAAGGCATATTTGTTTCACAAGAAAAGTATGCTAAGAATATTGTCAAGAAGTTTGGACTAGACTCCAAAAAGCATGCCTCCACTCCCATGAGTTCTTCCACAAAGCTGAATGCTAATTCTTCTGGGGTGGAAGTGACTCCTACTTTGTATAGGGGCATTATTGGGAGTTTACTCTATCTTATTACAAGTAGACCGGATATTGCATTCAGTGTTGGTGTTTGTGCTAGATATCAAGCTGCACCAAAGCAGTCTCACCTGACTGCAGTAAAGAGAATTATACAGTATATCAATGGTACTCCAGATTATGGATTGTGGTATTCCAAGGATTCAAATGCTTGTCTTGCTGGGTATTCAGATGCAGACTGGGCTGGTAGTGTGGATGATAGAAAGAACACCTTAGAAGGTTGCTTCTACCTTGGTAACAATCTTGTCTCTTGGATGAGCAAGAAACAAAACTCCGTGTTTCTCTCTATAGTTGAAGCTAAATTCATAGCTGCTGGAAGTTGCTGCACTCAACTTCTTTGGATGAAGAAGCTACTTCATGATTACGGGATTCCTCAAGATACAATGTGTGTCTTCTCTGATAACACTAGTACCATAAATCTTTCTAAGAATCCAGTTTAGCATTCAAAGTAATAGAAATACGCTATCATTTCATCAAGGACTTGGTGGAAGAAAAAGTTATATGTCTTGAATTCATACACACAGACAATCAAAAGGCAGACATCTTCACCAAACCTCTTGATAGTCCACGGTTTGAATCTCTCAGTATGACCATTGGTGTTGGTACAATACCTTGAATCTCATGTGTGTTGTGTGCTTTACCTTTTTATACTCTATTATCTTGGTTGTAGGGCACACACTACTTTATTGGTTTCTTGCATAGCATTTTGTTTGTTGTTGTTGTTGTTGTTTTTTTTTTTTTTTTTTTTTTTAAGATGTTTTTACATTGTTTTTGATCAATCTTTTCTTATTTTTTATGTCAAAAATCTAAAAACACATAAAAAATAGAAAATCCAAAAAGTTTGATCAACCTTGTTGAGTGTTGTCTCAAAAGCATGTTTTACTTTTGTACTAATGGCTTTGTGCATCTACAAGCTTAACTTGTCTCATATGCACTCATATCTTTGTGAAAAAAAATTTGAAATCTTAGTGATTATTGTAAATAGATTTTCAACCTTGTCATGAATAATTAGTGAATGATTTTGTTGATCTTGAGACATGCATAGATTTGTGCCTATATATCTTCCCACTCTTTATTTTGTTGTTTTTGATTAAAGAGCTAACCAAATATAAATCTCCAAATGAAAAGAGATATTGAGTTGCAAAAGCCTGTCACACATACTAGTATTTGACTAGGAAAAAGGGAAAGCAACCAAAATAAAATGTTTGATGCCCAAAAAGCCAAAGGCTATCTCATCAAATTGAAATATTAAAAATTTTAGGCATCTATTTCTCAATGAGATGTATTGATACAAAATGATCATATGATATGATATATATGGAGCCAAATGAAAAGCTTCAAAGAAATGTACTCAAGTTTATGTGGGAGGTCATATATGCATATTTCTATAATTGAGATGGGTCACATTATCTAGTGCTAGTTGCGTATGCCTTATTTGAATTGATTATTGAAGCTTCACATTAGACTAAGGACTATCTCATCTTTGATATTCACACACAACACACAAGTCTATATTCAATGAATGACATATTCATTTTTGTGATTTTGCTTGTTTAAATGTGTTTTCACAAGCTCAATTTTTGTTAATCAAACACAAAAAGATTTTTGAATGTTTTAGCTTGTTTTTGGAAAGTATTTTGTTTGTACAAAAATGTCAAAAATTTCAAAAACAGTGTTGCCTTGTTTTGGCGACTTAGTCGTGGGTTGGTCCAGTCGCGTGCCCCAATTGCGAGCTCACTCCGAGATTTTTCGTGGCTCACTGGTGAGTCAAGGTTGCAGTCATGAAAAATACTTAGAAAATTTTTCAAAATTTAAGTTTTTATATTTTTCGCGGGTGGAAGGTCTAGTCGCGAGGGGTACACAGAGATTTTTGCGGCTCCCCTGGTGACTGTCTCACGGGTAGACCTTCCAGTCGCGAAAAACAGTTAGAAATTTTTTTCAGGAATCCTAACTTCTATGTGTTTCGCGGCTTACTTGGCGATTGACTGGTGACTTGATCCAGTCACAAAAAGCGCGTGTTTTGTGTTTTAAAGAGTTTTCAAAACCATTTCAGTTTTCCCTCGATCTATTGTGACTGTTCATTATCTTCATCATTTGAACTACTCTCACTCTCACCATGTTTATGCATTCATCACCATTGTTGTCCTTCATTTCTGATTTGATCCCGAAGAAAAGGTATGGGATCTGTCTCTTTCACAGTATTGTTCACTGTTACTGCTTATTCTTCTTGATTTGTTTGGTTTATTGTTTTTTTTCTCATGTTTGATCTTGTTTCTGATCTCATGTTTGAAATTACTTTGTTTTGTTGGTGGTTTAGTATGGATCTTCTCTCTCTTGAGTACATATTGTGTTGTTTGTGGCGCGCACACACACACACACACACACTCATTTTCATGCCTGAAACCTAAATCCCAATTTTTGGGGTTTCCCTCATTACCCGTTTTGGATCTTTCCATCTGCTAATAGTGTTTGGTGCCTTGTTTGGTTTTTTTCTTTTGATAAAACTTGACACAGGGTGAAAATGTCTCCGTTCAAGAGAGTAGCTGTAAAAGGGGGAAACAACAAAGGGAAAGAACATGTCATTGATGTTGATGAACTCTCACCTAGAGCAAAAAGACCTGTTCATCATCTGGAGTGTTCGATCCCAACAAATTCATATCCTATGCTGCCTTTCAAAATCATGAAATTTTTTTTCAAAAGTGCTACACCGTTACTCAAAAGGGTCGTTGATCAACTGTCCCTTTTTGACACTGACATTCCTCAATGGTTTTGCTCACAAAGATTAGAATTACCTTCTCTCTGATATTGATGATGCATATGAGGACTTGGTCAAAGAGTTTTATGCAAATGCAATTGTTGAAGCCGAAGAACTCAAATGCTGGGTTAAACGAAAGAGTTTCTCACTGAAATTCTTCACATAAATCGACCGATGTTTAAATAATCACCGGTTTACGATGATTTATGTCCAGACAAGGACCTACACCGGGATGCTCTTGGAAAAGACTTGGAATTCTCGTAAAATGGGAACTTAGTCTGTGTTTCCTCTCTTCCTCCGAAATTAAGGGTACTTACAATCATCATGTTCCACAACTTGTACCCACTATCTAGCACCGGATACATGAACCTTGGTCGTGCTCTGTTTCTTTACGATCTGATCTTCGATGTTGAAATTGACATTTGTGCACACATCTTTCACGTCTTGCGCAAAACGGTTCTTCGAACTGAATCACGGATATGCATTCTATTTTGCTGCCTCATCACTAGGATATTAAAGCTCAAAGGTATTCATCCTTCACTAGATGAATCTCCCTGCACAAAACTGGCACCAATCAACATGCGCACGTACAACGCTAGCATTGGTCATAGTCGGAAGGGAATTAAAATGGAGACTTCAACCTCTCACAGTGGTTCACGCTCTAACTCATCTACATTTGATGAGAAAATAGACAACATTGTGAAATCTGTCAATGAGTTGAGTGCCAAGATGTCTGGTCTTTCATCTATTTTGCACCATCTCAACATTCGATGGGATATGAAGTTCACCTCTATCCCAACTTAATTGGATCAAATTCAAAGAAAGCTAGAAGATGATGAGAACTAACTATTCCATGACAAAAAGGGGGAGATAATGTTGGCAGGGGGAGTATAATGAAAAGGGGAGAATCAACTAGATCAAAGGGGGAAGTTTCAGCAAGAAGGACTTTGTTTATTTTCTGTTTTTATTTTTAATTTTATTTACTATGTGTTTGTACCTGTTACCTTTGTAGGTTTTTAAGGTTCTTAGCTTATGAATTTGTACCCATGTTGCTTTTGTAAGCTTTTAGGGTTTGTTTCTATGCATGTATGTAGGCTTTTATGGTTTGTACCATGCTTATGCAGCTTGTATGCTTTGTTGCGTTGTACTTCAAGTTAAATGTTAAGCATTTTCCTTAAGTACTCTCACTCTTGTGCCCTTGTAGAATTTTATTCCTAGATGCATATACTTCATGTATTGTGCATTGGTTGAGTGTTGGTCATTCAAGTGATTTGCTTTGTACTTATCAGCTTGAATGTTCTGGTGTTCATTCCAAGTGAGAATGAACATTGTGATCACTTTCTTACATTGATTGCTAGTTTGGTCAAGCCATGGTTTATTACTTTATTCCATTTTTGCTTGATCGCATTGTGCTTGTTCTATATGCATTGCAAGTTTTCTGCATACAATGATCTTATTGTGTTATTGTGTTTCAGGAGATGTTTTGGTTTATGGTTCAAGAGTTTCACAGATTCTAGAGTTAGGTGTGAGTGAGTTTTCCAACTGTTCCCAACTCACACGTTAAGTCTAGAGTTTATTTTAGGGTTTTGTCACGGAATAGTCAAAGGGAGAGATTGTAAGGTTGAATTTAATCAACCATCTTGTTGGCTTTATTCCGTGCCAAATTTGCTTGTATTTTAGCATTTAGTAACCCTGTATTTAGGTGGGAATCTTGTAAGGATAGTGAGTGAGAGAGTGTGAAGAAAAGTTCAAGATTGTACGAAGAAATAGGGACTCGTGATTGGATCTTGTGGGTGGCCAGAAGTTGCACATGTGCCAAGCATGCCAGAAGTTGAAGAGTCGTGCCAGCTGTTGTACTACAGGACAAAAATCCCAGGCTGGCCAGACCATTAGCTCATGGCTTGAACTCGCGACTTAACCCAGTCGCGAGGTTAAGTCGCCAGAACACCCTGTTTGGGAAAAACTGACGTTTCACATTCCATTCTCACTCTAGTATAAATACCCCTCATTTTCACGAAATGTAGAGAGCTTCCAGAGAGAATTTTGAGAGAGAGACCTTAGAGAAAACAAGATTGCCTCATCCTCAATCTTCACCCAAGAGACTCTTCAAATTCCTTTACTCTTTTTCTCTCCATTGATACATCCTTGAGAGGTTCTTGACGAAATCATTTTCTCACCATCCCCACGTCTGTGAGAAGGTTCATTTGGTGCTAAGAGAAGCAGTTTGGAAGGGACCAATGACTATTGGTTGATGCTATGGTTTATAGCAGAATCCGATAAGCTAGAAAAGAAAAAAGTTTGGCGCAACCTCATTAGAGCAAGAAGCTTGGAGGGCTTAGGTACCTGAGTAGATTATGCTTGGAAGGTTTATTGCTATTCATGTATCCCAACTACATTTTCTAGTGGATTATTGGCGGCTTGGAGGGCGGCGGAGAGGTTTTACGCCGAGGGCTTCGGTTTCCTCTTCGATAACACATCGTGTGTTGTCCTTGTGTTTGCATCTCTCTTCCCTTTATCTTTACCATCTAATTACTGCTGTGATTGTGATTATTTATGGTTTAGATTGTTTATCAATTTTGTTATAAGCTTGATTATCATTTTCCGCACATACACTGTTTGATATAAAGCTTGAATTGGTATTTTATTGTTTGGGGGTCTAAACGTTCATAGTGTTTTTAATGCTATTTGAACTTTCA
The DNA here is from genome assembly GCA_032727855.1 of Quercus ilex subsp. ballota. Classification (NCBI taxonomy): domain Eukaryota; kingdom Viridiplantae; phylum Streptophyta; class Magnoliopsida; order Fagales; family Fagaceae; genus Quercus; species Quercus ilex. The sequence continues at coordinate 11,300,587 of CM064910.1, read as the reverse complement.
CTTTGGCTAGATGGTAATTAGCCAGTAAGGTTGGCCGGGTTTGAATGAGAATTCATGATGTATTATATGCAAGTATTGGCAAGTTTTTGGTAATGAAGAAGAAATGTGCAAATGAGTTATAGCTCAATTGGCACTTCTTTCTCCTATAATAATTAGTTGGAAGGTGAGGTCGTGAGTTTAAAACCTACTAGGGACATCTGTAACATACCAATAAAAGAAAATGAAACAAGAGAAATGTATTGGTTGTAAATTGTAATATGTGATTGCAACATATATTGGGCTACTTTGTGAGGATATTTTCTGTTCTAAATGTTCCGTAGTTTGTTTCAATAAATTACTTGCCTGAAAAGTAAAAAGGAATAAGTAAAACAAAAATGCAGATAGTAGAGGTGTTTAGGATAGGGGCATGAAGGTATCAGTTCTGTATATACTAATTCAAAGATGCAGTTAAGGAACTGTAGGGTGAAGGATTGGTCTGGGGGAGTTTATTGACTTGATTTTGTGAATTGTTGAAGTCTATCTTAGTGACTTGAATTCAAAGGAAGAATATCCCACACAACATATTGCGCACTCAACATGATTCCTTTCTAATTATTAAGGCAGTAAATGGAGGAAAAAAAACTTTGTTACGTGGAGTTACTTCCTAGCGAGTAATGAAGAAATAATATTTAAATGATATAGAGAATGAGATAGAGAATCTGTTGGAAAGTGTATTTGAAAAAGTTGGTAGCTAAAAGATAAAAGTCACTGTTCATTCTCCAAACAGTACAAAAATTTAGAAAATCTATTGGAGATGCTCCTATCTTTTCTCCAAAAAAAAAAAAAAAAAAAACACTTTCCATTTGACTATTTTCTTCGCTCTCTCTCTCTCTCTCTCTCTCCCCTCTTTTGCTAGCTATCTTTCAATATAAACGTCATAAACGCACCAATATTTGCAAAATTTGTTATTTTAACATATTAAAAAACCACATTATTATTTTAACATATCATTTTACAACATACATCCACCACACAACCATTGCACAATACCAAAATACAACTCAAAACAAACACAATCAAATTTAGCCAAATACCCTTAACAAGCCCACAATTACTACCGCCACAAACCCATAGCCACAATCGCGACAAACTCAATCAAATTCAATCCAATACTCACAACAAACTCACAGCCACAACCACTTGTCATGGGTCGCCTTCTCCTTTGTGGGACACCCAGAGAGAGAGAGAGAGAGGGAGAGAGAGAGACTTGAAAGAAGAAAATAGAAGAAAGAAGACAGAGAGAGTGATAGAGAAGAAAGAGAGAGGTGGTCTAAGGAGAAGAAAGAGAGTTAGAGAGAGGAGAGATAAATAAAATAATTCTTTTAGCATTTGTGTTCGTACCATTCTAAATTTAGAACGGTACTGTTTATCCATACTAAAATTTTTAGCATTTAGAACATCTGGGGCCCATTTGGTAAGAGATTTCTAGTAACATTGTTTGTATTTTTTGAAAATACGTGTAGGTGAAAAAGTGTATGAAAATACGTATAATGTTGTTTAAACACTAAAAACTATTGTTTAAACAATAATAACAAACGGACCCTTGATGTCAAAGGTTTTTTAATGTTTAGTGTGTGAAATGCTAAAAATTTAGTATTTGACACACCTAATACTAAAGCTCCAAAAGTGTGAGATTTTGTAACATTTTTTATTGGCTACCTTATCTTTCTAATAAGTTGTTTAATAGTTGGAATGTTGACTCATATACATAATGAATTGGTTTAGATATATCCTAACGAGCTGATTAGGAATTACTTCTATATTGGAAGAAAAGAAAAGAACTGATTTTTCTAGTATCAGTGATCTAGTAAGATAAAATAAAAGAGGAGAACTCCATTCATTATCTATAAAGTATCTATCATATCATTCCTTTGTGTATGGGAATTTATATGGTTGCTAGTGGTTTAAATCCAACTGTCTTATTAATTGCTAGTACCTTTGGAATAGTATTAATTAGGAACTCTTAAAGGATGCATGACAACCTATTATTCTTATAAAAGTGACAATATTGTATGTAACACTTTTTTCATTTACATAAATCAAAAATTGGAGAAGAGTGGATTTTTACCATTTTATTAAAAAAATTCAAATTTAGTTATAAAACTCTTAATGTATATTATGTAACATATATATTAAAAATAATATAATAAGATATTGAGGTATAATCTAGGGCTTGAGTTATACTTGGAGAATCAATACTTTTATTTGGACAAGTCTTATATTGCATCCCAAAGTTATTTTAATATTTTGGGCACCAATATTTGCCTATAATACTGAACAAAGAAAACACGTTGATGTTCGTTTAGGAACAACTTATTTAGTTTTTTATTATAATATTTTTGCTAAAAGTGTGCTAAAAAATACTTATATTTTTAAATTTTTATAAAAGTGAGAAATTACAGAAAAAAAAAATGAGGTTTAAAAAAAAATTTATTTAAAAGTTAAAAGCTAGGTTTGTAAGTTGATGCCAAATAAACACTCATCATGAATTTTTTCAAAGTAATAATACTCTCAAATCTACTCTTTAGTTTTACATCTACCGTTATGCTTTTTATAAATAAACATTTTTTTAATAAATAATTTCTTAAAATATGGATATTTCTATACGAATTATAAATATTGGTATGGAATAATGGATTTAAATAGTTAAAGATGATAGCTTTCCCCATATTCAATTGTGGTTTGGTATTTTTAATTGAGTCAATCTATAGAAGCAGGGCCGGCTCAATGAATTTGGGGGCCCTAGGCGAAAGCTTTAAACGGGGCATTTTATTATATTTAATTATAAATTTATATATTTTTTTCAATTAAAATTTATTTTTCTTACTTTTTGAGAGGCAAAATTATTAATTAAATTTTTGCATTCAAGTTCTGCTAACATTTCTTTTTCAATTGATAATATAGCTAATCCACTTAATCTTTCTTGTGACATAGTTGATCTTAAATAGGATTTTATTAATTTTAATTTTGAAAAACTTCTTTCTGCGGAAGCAACTGTAACATGTATAGTTAATAATATTCTGAAAGCAATACATGCATTTGGAAAATATTCTAATATCTTTATATAATTTAGTACATTAATTGGAGAGTTATCATTTATTTGCAAAACTTCTTTTAAAACTTTTAGTTCTGAATATAAATCTAAACCATCAATATCAGAATGAGTTTCATGTGTGAGAAAACATTCAAGATTAAGACAATTTTTTTTTCAAACTATCATCATCTAGTGATTTTAGTTTTTCAAACTTAAATAAAAAACCAAAAATATTTTCATATATTTGAAATTGTTCAAACCTACTTTCAATTGAAGAAATAGCTTGATCTACTATATATAAAAAAAAATAATTAATTCTAAAATATTCTTCAGCAGATTGTGTTATCTCATCATTGACATTCTCATCAAACTGTTTCTTCCTACGAATTATACGTTTTTCACGAAATATAGGCTCTATTTCCATTTTGGATGCAATTTCTTTAGATGAATTCATAGCAGATGTAAATCCATCTTCTTTATATTTTTTAAAAAAAGACATGAGACCTTTTAATTGATCTATAGCAACATCAATATGCATGTCTTTCGATTGTAAATTTTTACTAACAGAGTTAACAGCAAATAATATGTCATACCAAATAGTCATAGCTAGCAAAAACTCAAAACTTTCAATCTCATATGTTGCTAAACAATCAGCTTCACTTTTTGTTTTGGGATGTTCACTTGTTTTTGCCAATTGTAACAAAGCATCTCTTATTTCTAGAACTTGAAATTTTATTGTCGACTTTCCCAACGTGTTTGTGACAATGGCTTAAGAGTTAAACCTATCACATTATCTTGTAAAATTTTCCATCGCTTTGTGGAAGAAGAAAATAGTGTGTATATACGTTGTACTACTCCAAAAAAAGATATAGCTTTAGGACAAGAATTAGCCATATGACATAGGACAAGATTGAGATTATGACAACCACATGGTGTGTAAAATGCTTTAGGATTTATATCAAGAATTCTTTTTTGTACCCCTTGTTTTTTCCCTTTCATATTAGACCCATTATCATATCCTTGTCCATGTACATCATTAATATCAAGTTCAAGATTTTTTATTGCATTTATAATGTCATTGAAAAGACCTTTTCCAAAAGTATCATCTACGTTTAAAAATTCGACAAAATGTTCATCTATTTTTATCGGACTTATTGAAATATCCACACATCTTAGTATGAGAGTCATATGTTCTTGATGACTTACATCGGGGGTACAATCAAGTATAATTGAAAAGTATTTTACTTCTTTAATCTTTTTTATAATTTTACTTTTAATTTCATTTGCTAATAATTGTATCACTTCATTTTGTATATTATGACCAAGATAATGATTATGGATTGCACCATGTTGAATACGTTGAACATGTTCTTATATTACTGGATCAAATTCTGTAATCATTTCAATTATACTTAAAAAATTTCCATTATTTTCTTGATAGATCTTTTCGTTTTTTCCCTCGGAATGCCAAATTATTTTTACCAAGATTTTTTACCACCGCTATTATTCTTAATAATACTTTTTTCCAATGATCTTTCTCTTTCTTAATTTGTTCTTGGACATTTTTATCAATTGTTTTATTCTTCAATAATCTTAGTTCTAAATCAATCCAAGTATTCATATTAGTAATATGCTCATTGGTTGTTTCGTGATTTTTAAGAATAGAACTAATATTTTTCCAATCCTTAGTTCCTCCACTAGCTAGTTGATTTGTATTAGATTTTGAATTAAACAACTTGCAACAAAAACAAAATACTCTATCTACTTCTTTCGAATACACTAACCATTTTCTATCATGTTTCTCCCCATTTGGTAATTTTCGAATATAATGTGTAGTAGAAAAATGTCTAGAGCTCTTATCTATAGGAAAGTTTCGATCATCAACTCTTATTGGACCATTTTCTACTAACAAATCTCTTAATTTTATATCAATAGTTTTCCATTGACTTCGATCAAAAATATTTGTAGGAATATAATTAGGTTGATCATTAATATTTTCACTCTCCTCTAAATTATTTTGAGCTTCATTATCAAGAATGGTGACATTACATGTTTGAACATTATCACGACCACCTTCGTTATTATCATTTTGTTGTATATTTTCATTATCTTCTAACTCTTTTTGATGAATTTCTTGTTCATTTATGAAACATTCACTCAAATTTTCTGCAAGATTTTGTTTTTTACTAGTAATAAATTTGTCCATCGCTCCTTTTTGAGATTCAATTAGTTCTTCTATTTGTTTTTTTTTTTTTTTTTCATATCCAAATAAATATTTTCTAGTAGACATTTGTAATTAAAAAATATTTAGGAATAAATGAAACACAATCTATAATAAAAAAAATTACAGTTTAACTAGAATAATATAAATTTAATGTATAAAAACAATAGAACCTGTTTTATCAAATGCACAATTGCAGCTTTACTTAATATGATCACTTTACACTTTAAACCTGCACAAAAAATTAAAATTAATATTAGTACAAAGTAAATTATTCTAAATTTATAATTTTGTTATTAGTACTCTTTTTTTTTTGTGTAGCAGTAAACTTTTTTTTTAAGCATAATGTGTAAGACTCAACTTGATCTACTAAGACTAAAACCTGGCCACTATCCCTCTAAATTTGATTTCTTAAAAAAAAAAAGAAAAAAAGAAAAGAAAAAATTGAATGTGTAGCCTTAACAGTTAACTCCCATATCACTTATATGATTTCTTAAAAAAAAAAAAAAAAACGTGTAAGACAAGACTATTCAGACTATTCAAAACTCAAAAGGTGTAAGACTTCCCATCCAAAAAAAGAAAAAAAGAAAAAGAAAAAGAAAAAGAAGAGAGGTGTAAAACTATTCAGCCTAAACGTGTAAGACTTTAACTCTTGTCTTTTTATCACTTTATGGGTCTATTGGGTATTGACCATTCAGACCATTCAAAGAATCAAAAGGCTTCTAGAGAAATCTAAAGGAATCAAAGCAAAGTTCAGCTTCAGCCAAAAAGCTTTGCTCTGCTCACGCCTCTTCAAAAGAAAAAAAAAACCCAGACACTGCTTTGCTCTGCTCACGCCTCTTCAAAAGAAAAAAAAAAAAACCCAGACCCGTGAGCAAACTCCTCTTCAAAAGAAAAGAAAAGAAAAAAAAAAAACCCAAATGCCCATGAAAAAAAAAACCGAGAAACCCTCTTCAAAAAAAAAAAAAAAAAAAAAAACTGAGACACCCACGAAAAAAAAAAAACTGAGACACCCAGCAGTAAACATGAAGAAGACGATAGAGACAAAGGAAGAGAAAACAAAAAACGAACCTTCAGTAAACACACAAGTCTATTGCCAACACAGTTGATGAGTAAGCCAACTAATGATTGTTTTTTTTAGAATCAAGATAGTCAGATAGAGAGAGTCAGAGAATGAGTTTTTTTTTTCTTCTTTCTTTTTTCTTTCTTTTCTTATTTGCCTATTCTTTCTGCTTTTGTAATATTTTCTTCTGCAAGCTAATAATTTTTGCCGTTTCAGTTTGTAATCTTTTCTTATGCAAGCTAAAGATTTGGTGATGATCTGATTTGATGGGATTAGTCACATTGTCAGTTTGTCACTTTAGCTTTTTTTTTATGTTATAAACGGGCCTCTGTGAGATTTGGTGATGGCCGTTTGAAATTAATATTTTTTTTTTTTGAGTGAGAAACGGGCCTCTGTGAGAAACAGGCCTTCATGATGATGACCGTTTGTAAAAATTTCTTTTTCTCAAATGGAAAAATAATATTATATACTATATTATTATTAATTGGGGCCCTCTAATAAGTGGGGCCTTAGGCGGTGGCCCAACTTGCCTATAGCTTCAGTTGGCCCTGTATAGAAGTGATCCTTTCCTGCAAAAAAAAAAAAAAAAATCCTATCACACCCCTAAAAAATATATAGGAACGAACACAAATCAATAAGTTAAAAGAAGAAATCTAGTTCACGCAACCAGACAAAAAAAAAAAAAAAAAAAAAAAAAACTTTAGCATTTTTCGTCTCTCTGTCTCTAAGAAAGTTGGTTCTCCCTTCTCTCTTAGGCAGTAGAAGTTTGTTTGTACTTTAGCATTTTTCGTCTCTCTGTCTCTAAGAAAGTTGGTTCTCCCTTCTCTCTTAGGCAGTAGAAGTTTGTTTGTCCCTTCTTGATGAAGGAGAGTTTTGTTCTCTTGAGACAACAGGTTTGTCTCTCGAGCTTGTGGTTTTGCTTTTTCTGGGTTACAGGGAAACATTTTTCTTGTTTGGTTTGCTTTAGTCTTCAATTATCTGTCTGGATTATGAAAGATACTAGTTTTGTTCTTCAGAGTGATCAGCGGCCTAGAAAGATTATACTAGTGGCAACGTTTCTCTCTTCACGATTCTTGAGCATGGAAGTGATGGCTAGAACTTTCAAGCAGATACGGCGTCCCACAAATGGCTTTCAGATACGCAACCAGGGTGATCATTTCGTCCTCCCTGAGTCTCAACAGTTTGGACTGAGTCTTAGGGCACCTCCCTACCGTTCTGCTGGTAAGGATGTGTTTTTTGTTCCAGGTTTTTTTGAAAAACGCTTATCTGAGCCGCCGTGGAGAGACAAGGTGTTGTCTGGGATGGAAAGCAATGGTACAATGTCGACAGAGCAACAGCAGTTTGGTCCATATCTGAGCGTTTCTCCATTCAAAACTACCGGTCAAAATGTTATTTATGTTCTAGGTTTTTTTGTGAAAGCGAGTTGGAAATCTCAGTGGAGAAAGCGAGGAGAGGAGGATGCCCAGATCACGGTGGGAGCAAATTCAGCCATGGTGCCTCCGGTGGTAGTTTCCGTTACAGTTGGGGAAGTGCTAGAGACAGGTTTGAACAAAGAGACTGTTACACACTTTAATGTTCAGCGAAGAATAGGGAAGGAATGCATTACTCTAGTTATGGTAACGGATGGCGTGATTGATCACACAATTGATGATGCTAGCCCGAAAAATAAGGAAGTAATAATGCCAAATTCAGGGAGTAATGATCCGGAATTACAAGCAACAGCTGGCGTGATTGATCACACAATTGATGATGCCAGCCCAACTCTTGAAGGAGCAGATATGGTAACGGATAAAGTGCCTAACTCTGGAGTTTTGAGTACAAATCCTATAATGAATGCATGTCTCGTAGAAACAGGAGTAATGGAGAGAAAATCAATTACTTTGGAGATAACCACAACACATGAGCACCACGTGACAATTAATTTGGATCAAAAACAATTAAGTCCATCAACAGTGGAGAGTGGGGATCAGCCAAAAATCATTAGGTATTGGAAGCGTATCATGTGTCAACCTTGTTTGCGGACCAAGCAAGTTTCCAAGAAGGATGTTTCTCAATTACAGATATTGGCGGAGGCTGTACCACAGCTCCGCCAGATGCAATGATTCTCTTAGTAATGATCTGTCATGGGCTTGGGAACCCATGGACAGAGAGAGAGCCTGGTGAAATATTACGGGCAAAAGATCCCTTTGCCATGTTTATAGCCGAAACATGGATAGACGAAGCAAGGCTAGAGCATATCCTCAGTATGACTAAATCTTTGATTAACAGTGATTCTATTGTGGAAGCAGCTTTCATGGATTTCAAAGAGTTGCTGTCGTGGATGATCAAAACGAAACAAAATAAAAAGTCATTCTCGGTCATGTTTCAAGAAGAAGATAAGGCAGGAATTGGGGTGATCATCCGAGAATGCCAAGGAAAAGGCTTGGCACACATGGTCGTAATCATCCCTCTCCCCCTAACTTTCATAGAGCTTGAAACTTTGGCTATATCAAAGGCTTTACAGTTTGATGCTAATCTGAGTTTGGAAGATGTCACCCCAGAGGGAGTTTCAGAGATTGCAATGAACGCTTTGAATGCAGATTCGCAGTCTTTGGAATCCTTTGGTTTACTTAGTCGTGATGTTAAATGTTTTGCAAATTTATTTCATTGTGTTAGGTTTTCACATGTTTGTAGAGAAGGATTGTTGTATTCTCACATTAAGAGAAACGACAATGGGGTTGCTTATAGTCTGGCTAAAAATGCATTATGCATACCAGATTTTCAAGTATGGATGAAAGATGTCCCATCTCATATTGGTTCAATTTTACAATTGGATATAGCTGAATTTTATTAATAAAATTCATCAATTTCTTTCTAAAAAAAAAAAAAAAAAAAGACAAAAAAAAAAAAAAAAAGTTGAATAAACTGCATTAAAAAAAAAAAAAAAAACCATAAACCTAAAGCTATAAAATGAATCTAGAACGGTGAATAGTTTAAGGGGTGCAGAGAAGCAATTGTACGGTGCAATTGCTTCTCTGCTCAGTCATGCATGCACGCTACACTGACAAAACTTAATGCCCATATACGAAGCTTTCGCAACCGCAACACGCTTCTTCTTGCGTCGGCCATGACTTTCTACCCAGACGTTCACGTGGAAGCTGGTGTTTTCAGTTTTTAAAAACTAAGTTGGATGGCATTTTTGTTATTAGGTTCAACTATGTGGGACCTGGTGCAGTGTGTAGTCACATCACCTTCAGACCGTTGGAACTCTCTTTTTTTTCTTTTTTGGCTTCTCCCTGGCTTTAGCAATTACACTCCCTTTTCCCTCATTTTTTGCTCTCTTTCTTCGGATGACATTACTCATAACCCAACTTCCCCATTCACTCATCTCACCCACCTCTCTGAACCAACATAAAATCACTTCCCTGACTTTTTCTGAAACCCAGCCTTTATATCAAGCTCCAGTGGTTCAGTTCATCTCATAATCTCACGCGTGACTGACAACATCTATTGAGAGAAGAACCCATCCCAGCGAAGACCCAGCACCACCAACAAGCTCATCTCTCACCGGCGCCGACATCAGTCAGTTCATCAGCTCCGAACTCTGCCCAGGTGACCACGTTTTCTCTCTCTCCCTCCGTAAACCCACCTTGTATTCCTCTAAATTTCAATGTTTGTATTTCAAAGTTTTTGTTTAGGTGCTCTGTTTTGCTTTTGTTTGTGTTTCAATGTTTTATTTCAATTCCTCTAAACATTAATGGGTTTTGTAAAATAATGAAATTTGTGTCTGATGGGTTTTGTAAAATAATGAAATTTGTGTTTCAACCAACGGAGAAAGGGGTTTGATGGAGATGGGTTTCAACCAAAATTTGAGGATTTAGGGGTTCTTCGTGAGATAGAGTTTTGAGATATGAGTGATGAGTTTGAGTTATAATTTTTGAGATACTCCCAATCCAAACACCCTCTAACTTTTTACTTTGTTAGGGATATGAATGATGATCCAACCCTATCCCAACACAATCACAAATTGGTCAATCGTATTCAAAACACATGTAAGCCTTCAAGTCTTTTATTTAAACCCATATTCTGTTTTTTTTTTTTTTTTCCTCCTCTAATCAGTGAGATTTTGCAGGAATTTGGAATGGAAGGCTTAGGAAAGATTTAGGAAAGATTTACAAGTAAGTTGACGTATTATTATTTAATAAAAAAAACATATAATTGTTTATATCATCAATTTTAAAAAACCTGAAATAATGAAAATAAACTATAACTAGGCGTGAGTTTGGATAGGAACGCGTTTGCGTTGCGTCTAGTGTTTGCGTTTTTTGCCTGGATCCTCTACACTATTTACGGGACTTGCAACTACGGGAAAACATAAATTTAATTTTAAAATTGGGTCTCACAGCATTATTCACACTTTTAAAAATTATTTTGTTACAATATTTTCAGCAAAAAATTTTCAGTTTTCAACAGTAAGCCATGTCCAAACATAGATCCAGAAGTGCTCTTGTCCATAACCATAGCCAGAAGGAAAGCTAGAAGGATTAGTTCTACTGGCATTAGGGGCAAAAGGGACAGTTCCTTGGGCGCTCATGTTTTGTTGTTTCAATCTATTGGTTTTTTTTTTTTCTTCTAATCTTGTGGTAACTGGGGATAAAATATTTTGTTACATTCTAATAGTTGATACATCATATTATTGTCTAAATCATTTATGTACACAATGCGTAGTGTCAGTTTTTAGAGTAGTCTTGCATTGACTTGTGTTTTCCTGAACTCATTTTAATTTTTTTTTACAACATAATCAGCCTGAGATCATCTTAATGTCCTTATGATGATAGACAATTATTGAACTAGTTGAAGCCTAGTTGCACTTTCTTTCTCACAAAGTCTTTGTTACATAATACATAGTGTGTCATTTTTTCCCTGCCTTGGTGAAAAGAAAAAAAAATAGTCTGTCATTTTTTGAAAGTTGTTGTATGTCCTTGCAGTGGGATGATTCCATAGATGGCTCAAAAGAAGGAATGACCGATCGTGCAAGTAGACTTCACCTACCTAACCCAAAGAGAAAGATTATTTCTCCTTTGAGGAAGTATAAGGTTAAAAATTTTGTTAGGAGAACAATCAAGAAATTGAGTTTATTGGAGGAAGACACTTTAAGGACTGGTGTGCCGAAGTATGTGTTTGTTCTGATTAAAAAAACAAAAATAACCACATCAGTATAATATGTTTTTGAAAATTACAGGATTTTTTATTTATAAATAGACTCTAAATTCCTTTCGAAAATATCTAGTTCTGATTTATTAGTTATATACTCCATACCAACCATTCATAGGTCAACCAAGTATACAAAATAAGTATAAATAAGGATGCCCATTTTTTATTTTTCCTCTAAATGCAATTTTTTTTAATAGTAATTTACACATGCACTATTAGGTCTTGAACTCATGGCTTCATGCTCTAGATGCAATACTAACATGACATGACATTACAAATTCCCCAAAACATAGTCAAAGTCAAAGTGTCAAATTCAAAATAACCAAATCATAGCACTAAAAACATCAATAAATAGCTTGTTTGAGTTGATAAAAATTACCTTTGAGTAGGTTATATGATTTGGAACAGAGTAAATGCAGGCTCTTTGGAGCTCAGGAAGAAGGAGATCCATTGCATGTGGAACCTGATTCACATATCATAAAAATATAAGCAAATAAATGTAAATAAGTACAAGAGCTGCAGCTGGGTTTAATTCCTCTTCCAATATAACTAATGACATGATAAGAATTTCAAACTAATGACTCAGAATATAGGTTGGTTCAGCAAACCAACCTATTGAGCAATTTGCAAAGAAAATTCTATATCCTTCAGCAAATTCAGAAAACAACGTCGCTAGAAAGATGATTTACTTTGGTATAGCAAAACTTTATTCTTACAAAATACAAATCCAAGGAAAGGAGCATCTGATTGCTTTCTATAAACACGTGAGTGTCATTGTCATTGTTGCTATTGTTGATGCTTGGATAGGTTGTGAGTACGGGTCATGACCCATTGTAGCATCCAGACTCATTTTAATAACAAATACAAACATAAAAACTATTCAAAAAATCAAATAGATGAACCACAATACAATGAAAAGTCAAATTCTCAAACTTTGATGGTAATTTTACCAACGTAGATTGAATTCTAACTTTGTAATTCAAGAATAATATCAATACAAATTAATTGAATTTCAAATTCATATTCACATCTTTGTACTGTTTATTTATAACTGCCAAAAATGTTAAAAGGTTTTCCCAAATTGCTAAAGTTTGTCAAAGTTTACATATTTTATATACTTTGTGGAAACCCTTACTTGGTTCTTCATGATCACAAAAAAAGTTCATTATTTACTACCTTCATTAACAAAGAAAATTCAATTAAATGTCATCAATTTGTTATAAGATGTGCTCGTTTAGTTATGACAAAGCCAATTTTTACAATTAGGAAAATCAAACACAAAAGCTTCTTTTAGCCAAAATTTTTTATTTATGTATTAATATATTTTTTGGCTTGTGGAAAATCCAAGCTTCTTTTTAATTGAAATGCTCCACACTAATCTCAAAAAGATTTAAATAAAAAAATTGCTGCTCTTGGCTTAGTAAGTGGAAATTTTAAATTACATTAACACTTATCTTAAAATAAGTAGGTTGTTGAATTAAATAAATTCTACTCAGTTCAAGACACACCAGCAATTTTTATAGTGAGGCTAAACTGTCTTCTATACAAAAGCTAATTGGAAATTATGTTTCAAACAAAACATATGTATGCACATTTATGTTACCAATATCAACATGTAATACAAAGTTTAAAGAAAACAAACCAACCCATCAACAAAAAAGTAAATAATCACTATGTTTTTTCTAGAACAATTAGGTAAACAGCCATTTCACTATTTCAGTAAGAATGGAAAGTTTTCTATCAGATTATCCTAAATACTTCTAATACAATTTTATGGTCATTTGGAATACAATTATTTAAAAAGAATAGAGAGATAGAGAGGTTCATTTGGACAATGAACACCTCTCTATCTTGCTGTGATCAAATCAAGCCTACTTCATTTAGTAAAAGCTGAAATTTCTGATTAGCACAGATGTTTCCACCATCCCACCCCATGACAGTTTATAATCCAACCTAGATTGCTTAATGTGCAGGTCATTCTTTCAGACTCAAAAAAACCCATATCCCCAAGCCACATAAGCAGCTTGCCCTTCCCCCTTTTACTATTTCAATCCTATAGTAAAATTTGATATATTGAAGGAACCAAAATTGAGGGAGAACCTATATTAGGGTTTCGAGTATTGATAAAGACCAATTCTAAATCAAAACAAAATACGAACCAGTTTCTTAAATCAAAACCAAACAAAATAGCTGAACATAAATCTTATTAAACACCCAAAATTAATATAAAAGATTTTACCTGTAGCCGTTCCAGCAGTCTGATATTAAGTTGGTTGTGAGGCGAAGCGTTTGTGGCTTAGTTGAATCATTTTTGCTAGTGTTTACTTTGACTTTCTTCAATTGAATTGACGGTGAAAAGATAGAAAACAATTTTCTCTATTTAGTTTTAATCGCTTACCATTACAGGGGAAGAGAGAAAGCTCTGCGTCTAGGTTTTCCGTTTTTGGGTTCTTGCGTATGGGTCTTGTAGTGTTTGTTGGGCTGAGTATGTGTTTGTGTTTGAAGGAGAGACAAAGACTGAGAAATAGGTTTTTGTATCGAGTTTTGTTTAGGAGTTGAAGAGAGTAAATTTTATCGGGTTTGTTTTGGGGAGAAATAGTTATTGGGTTAGAAATAGTTACAGTGTTTAGGGTTTTTTTTTTAATAGTTTTATTTTTTTAAATAATGCGTTTGTGTAAAAATGTGGGAGCTTCAAAATTTTCGGTTTTATATATATACTAGTTGTTAATCCATGCGATGCATGGGAATGCTACCAATTTTAAAAATAAAAATAAATAAAAATTATATCCATATTAAAAGGACATGAAATAAGAAATGTTAAAGAGGAGAACACATTAGTCCACATTTTAACTGTGAAGAAATAAGATAGATCATTGGAATATTAAGATCAACCTCCAAATGATGTAACATTAGAATTGTAACAACCATCAAGTAATAACAAAATATACATTATGGGCGTTCCTAGCCATTTTTCTCCTTCCAAATATCTTTCCCATATTTCTAGATTAAAAATATGACACAAAATGAGTGTATATAATGGAAAGAATAAGTTCACCTACCACATCCAAAGGCACATAGTAGGCCATTAAATATTTTTATATTCAAACAAACAAATAGGGTTAATTGTAGAAATCCATCATAAACAAAGGGTAGTTTCATTTTGCATTCCAAAACATAAATAACTTTCCATTACCATACTAGTTGCACCTAAACATGGAAATTGCACCCCATATTTTGAATGATGATTAAAATTAACGGTCACATGTAATTCATGTGACAATATAATAATTAACAATGATTCAACTATATCTAAACCTTCAGTACATTTTAACATCATATCTTTTGATATTTCAAGTGATGTCAAAGCCAGGACTCTACCAGGCAATGATCCAACAACAAAAGTGCCAAAACCTCTATATAGGCCAGGGATATGATGCTATAAAACAAAGTGGAATGCCACAGAATTTTGGAGATCTTGGTTGTCTATGTGAGAGGATCGAGGCAAAAAATTAATCGGGACAAGACTAATATCTTTTTTAGTTCTAATACTCAGGCATATATTCAAACCTGGATAACACTTTTGGGGTTCCTGCCATTCGCCAATATGAGAAATATTTGGGCTTGCTAGCATTTGTGAGTCGAGCCAAGAAACAAAGTTTCATTTATCTTAAGGAGTGAGTGTGGAAGAAATTACAAGGGTGGAAGGAAAAGTTGCTCTCACAAGCGGGTAGAGAAGTCCTTATAAAGGTAGTTATTCAGGTCATCCCTACTTACACTATTAGTTGTTTTAAACTCTCTAAGAGTTTGATTCAAGATTTGGAAGTTTTGACACGTAAATTTTGGTGGGGGTATGGTGCCGATAGTAGAAAGGTTCATTGGGTCAACTGGAAGAAACTTTGCCAAGCTAAAGATGTGGGTGGCATGGAGTTCAAAGAAATTGAAAATTTTAATGACGCCTTATTGGCAAAACAAGTTTGGAGAATGATAAACAACCCGGACTCACTCAAATCTTGAAAGTTGAAACCTTACAAACCTGAAATTCAAGGCAGTCTTTTTCCTTCGTATGTGATCGTTACCTAATTATAAAGGCTAGAATGGTGGTAGGCGTAATACCATCGCACTTGTTATTTATGAATCCCAACCATATAACTGTCTGTCAGTCCATTCACATTAAAATTCCTCTATTCATGAAAGCAAGTTCCAAATGATTCTGCTCACCTACTCTTCCAAGTTCCAAAGCCATTTTAAAGTTATACAACAAAGGAACAAGTTCTTGCAGAAAAACCAGACATTTTAAAGAAAAGTCTCCTGACCGTAAGGACAACAATTTAAATGTCCAAAAAAGAAAAGTATATAATTTATCACATAAGATAGGAATATTGATTTTCACCTTATTTGGATAGAACCAGGGCCTGTCTCATTTTGTTTTTGGAGGGATAGGAAAGTACTTTAACGGGTTAAATCTCTTTTACTTGAAATTGTCCAAACTTTGGAAATTTATAGAAGTAGCCTAATTGTGTAGTCACTAACTTATTAGATAAAAATAGAAAAAAGAAAAAAGAGCTAGTGGGTAGAGAAAATAGCTAGAAGCAGAGTCATTCACTAGGGGTTCTTAAATTGCAATTTCACTCGAAACAATCTTCATTGTCCGTTCCAACAAATTAGGTACCGCTTGTTTTATGAAATTTATTAGGTTACATTTAAGAAAACCCACAAATGACTAATGATATGGATCTGTAAGAGCACTAGTATTGGCGGTGCTAAAAAGTTATATTGTTATTTTTAGCACCACCAAATACCAAAATGTGGCTATATTGGTGGAGCTAAAACCATATTATTATATGTTGTATTCACACTACTTTTTAATAAAAAAATCTCGTTTCTCAACCAAAATAAAATCTATTTTTCTCCGTTTTGCCACTCTACTTCATTTGTCCAAATCATTTCTCCTCTTTCTGCGTTCATACTGCTTTAATAATATAAAATTCAAATAGCTAAAAATATAAATTCAATGTTGGGTGTATTGTAAAGTGAAAATGTAAAATAAATAAAGCAGATGCTCTAATATATCATGTGTCCTTTTGGATATATGATTTTTATTTTAAACATTGAACTATAATTAGTTTTAGCATAACTCTAATATTTGATTAAGAGAATCGTTAATGGATGCGTTTAAAACTAATTTTAAAAAACCTTTTATGAAAAAAAAAATTAATTATTTTAACGACTTTTTATAATCCTCATGTAAATAGTATCAAAACTTTTCTAAACTCATTTATTAACAATTATATAAATATAATTTTTTTCCAAATAAGGTGACTAAGAAGTGAGCAGTAAGATGACAAGGACTGAAAGCTATAAATTCATTAAATTTGAGTAGGTTTGAGTGGATTCGTATTTAGATTCTTGTAAGGCAGTTTAGTATAGTATTTAATTATTGTTGTTCAGTATTCAGTGCTGTGACAATACGTTTTTGAGTATTATAGAAATACGTATCAAAAGTATTATTGTTGATTAATCACTGGAAACTGTTATTTTAGAAAAAAATTTATCAACTATTTTTTTACAGCTTTTTCAATTTTTCGCAAAATATTTTCAAAAATGGATGAGGGCACACGTTAACTAGACTCTAAATAGGACGATGTCATTTTAGTTTGAAAATACTGTTGTAAAGTCTACGCTTAAGAAACGCAGTCGTTCCACTTAAGTAAGACTTGTAGGACATAATGTTGTAAAACCTAAGGCATCTAGGAAAACTTATAAAACCCAAATTTGACTAAATAATGTTAAAAACACCTAAAAATAATTAAAAATAATAATTTTATAAACGTATGCCCTTAGGACACGTGTTAGTAAATTATTTAAGGAATTTTTTTTTAACTAACGTTTGCCCTTAGGGCATATATTAGTAAAATTATAATATAATTTTTGTTTTGAGAAATTTTTTAAAAAAAAAATCCCAAATAATGAGGTGTGTAAAAGGGAAAAATGACTCAAATAGGGGTAATGAGCTAGACCAATAAATAAAAATACAGAAAAATATAGAATAAATAAATAAATAAATAAGACATTTTTTCTAAAGAAAATAACATAGGGGTGAGTTGTGCGAAAGTGATTCTAATATCATGCAGACAGATTTGGCGACAAAAAGATCGGTGGTGCGATGGGGGTGGTGGTTGCAAGGAGAACTCGGCCATAACTAGGATTGACAGATCAAGAACCAGAGAGAGACAAATTTTAAGAGAAGAGAATGGCCATATAGGCATGAACCGTCATTAGAGTTTCATCATAATTACATGTTTCATCTTACATTAGAGCCAATTTAGCTTTCAATAATTAAAATTAGAGAAATGTATAAAGTTGAAATTTTAACATTTGATTTAAAACAATCCTGTACATCGCATGGGTTAGCGACTAGTTATATGCGTTTGTGTGTAATAATTTTAGCAATGTTAGTAGTTTGTTTAAAGTGCAAATTCTTATTGGTTCGCATTTGGCACATCACTTACATTATTAGCAACTAGCTTGTAACCCCATGCATATGCATGGATACATTTAAAAGAATTATAATAAAATGCATAATATAATTCCTATATATAAAATTTAATTCTATTGATAGTCATTTTTATATTTTATTAACTCTTTAAAAAAAAATGTAAAGATATTATTAGGTATAAAGTGTAAATTGTCCCTTTTTTTTTAAAAAACAAATTATTGTGAAGCACTTTTTTTTTTTTTTTTTTACAATTTATTTATTCTAGACTCTTTGGTTTTTATATTTAATAACTCACTTGGATGGATGTTTATGATGTGGTCCCACATTCGATTCTAAAATTAAGAATTAAAACTCTTTTAAGAATAAATAATTTAGGACACATGGCGCAAAATTGGAACTTTAATTTGAAATTCTAATTTGATTTTCTCTCAGTTTCACCTATTATATATATATATATATATAGATTCATCCCTGACTACACGTGGGTTCAAATTATAAAAATTATATTGCACTTGATTTAACTTTTTAGAGTTACACTTTTTTTACGCATTGAATTTGAGTAAATCTAAAAAAAAAAAAAAAAACTCATTATTCTTATTACAATTAGGCCTGTCCACGGGTCGAGTCGGATCGGATTTGTGCTCAACCCACATCGGACCCGACCAGATCAGGTGTACGGAATCTCAACCCGCAACCGACTGAGAGGATGATTGGATCGGGCAAGTTGGAACTTCAGCAGGATCCGGGCGCGTCGGCTGGGGTTGAAAATCTGGAAAACAGCGAGAATCCGACATGAAAACGGAGAAAAACGGCCAAAATCCTTGAGGTCTCACCAGATTCGGCCTAATCTAGGCCATTTTTGGCAAGATCTCGGCTAGATTTGGCGAAATCTCGCCTGATCTACCAAATATCGCCGGAAATTTTGTGGGTTGGTTGGATCGGGTTGATCGGATTTTGGAGAAAGGAAAACCGACACTCGACCCGCCAAACTCGAGTTTTGGAGGAATAAACCTATCACCGACCGCTGGAGAAGTTAGTTCGGTCGGCGACTTGTCGGGTTCGGTCGACAGCAGCGGGTGGGTCGTGTTGACTGGGTCTCTAGACAGCCTTAATTACAATATCATTTATCTCGATTACTATCTCATTTATTATTCCTCATTTATAAATTTCCATACTTATATCTCTTATTCGCAAAAACATTCTCTACGTTCTCTATCTACCCAGCTTCATCCGCTTCTTTCTTATTTTTTGCTAATTAATATCATCTTATGCATTCCAAAATATGTTAACTACAAACTTTTTTATTATTAAAATCTAGATGCCTTCAGTTTACTACACTTTAATTTACGCTATGATCATGTTATTAGTGCACTTTTGGGAAAAATTTATTAAGAATAAGGAATTCATCTTAGCCCTCACCTGTACGTCAGATGTTATGTCCCCTGCATTTACTTCCTACTCTATCCCTAAAATTCTTACAATAGTAGGTACAAAACACGTTCAAAAGGTAAAAGGCAACCTATATGCGGGCAACATCTTCACAATATTTTTATAGCAAATATTAATAGTATATTCTTATTAGTTTTAACTCGAACTCATTAGTAAAATTATTTTTTCATTAATAACAATATTTCACTTTGTTTGTTTGTTTGCCCGCTCTTTTTTTTTTTATTTTTTTTATTATTATTATTATTATTTTTTATAAATAATATAGACAACACCGAGGGAAGGGAGATACAAAGCTAAGGTGGATGGTGCAACCTTCACCGAGACATAAGCGTCGGGCATGGGACTGGTAATTTGCAACAATTGGGAACAGGTAATGGCATTGGCAGCCATGAGCAGGAAAATCCCTGCCCCGCTGTCAGCACTAAGTGTGGAGGCAAAAGCAATGGAATTAGCTGTGGAATGGACGCTGGAAATGGGATTAAGAGAGGTCACCTTCGAAACAGACTCCATAAGTTTGTGCAATGCTCTGAAAGGAGTGTCAATGACAGCCGCCTTAGTGGAAACAATCACAAATAGCATCCTGCGTCAAGCCCAGGCCTATAGATTTTTTGATGTCTCACATGTAAAGAGGCAGGGTAACAAACCCGCCCATATCTTAGCCCGTGGTAGTTGTCTCTGAAGCTCAAATATAGGAAGTTCAATGAACCAAGTAGAGAAAATCTAAATGCTCAAGCATTTAGGCTAACTATGCACTATATATTGTATATGCAATTGTTCCATAAAGCAATTCTTATTATGTATTGGATGCCACTTGACTGATTCAAGCAAGACCATCAGAAAATGTTCAAACATACAAAAAAGAAGGCATGGTATCCAGGGTTTTTTTTTTTTTTTTTTCTTTCCCTAATTATAAAGTATAGCCTATACTGTATAGGTCAACAACTAAAAACTCTGGGAATTCAACAGTAGAAGAAATCGTTGTAAAATGGCAAGACATGAAGACAAAGTGGAACATTGTTAAATAAGTAATGTACTTACTTAGTGGGCAATCATCTCCAGGGAGCTTACAATCAGGACAACAGCCATCAAAGGCCATCCTACAAATCCCACATGTTTCATCCTGGGCATCCCAAGTCCAAGAAGCAACAGCATGCCATCTACCATTAATACAAAGTTAAAGAATTATGACTTCGTAGGAACATGGTTTTTATTATTTATTTATTTATTTTAATTTTAAAAGCGAACTTAATGTTCACCAAACAGGCTAACATTTGATAGGTTTTATCTTGTTGGACTCTCCTGTACTAGGAGCTCTCTCTCTCGTGTGACAACGAGTTATATTCCTCCCCTAGGTCGCCTGGGGGTTTGTCTTTTACTTTATTCATTTTACGTCCACAGTTGTTATGGCGGAGGAAGTAATCAATAGCCTGGAAAATAGTCTAGAGAATATGAAGCTAACTACAGAAGAAGAAGAGGTAATTGCTATATCAGATGAGGGGCGAAAGGAAGAGATCGAAAGCTGCTCCTTAAGTCTGATTGGAAAGTTCCTGACATGCAAGCCTTTCAATAAGAAAGCAGCGCAGAATACATTGAGAAGAGCGTGGGGCCTGAATGATGGGTTGCAAATTATCGAAGTTGGATCCAACCTGTTCCAATTTAAGTTTAAATCTGAGTTTGAGTTGGAGCAGGTATGGAAAGGAGGGCCTTGGACATTTGATAATCAAGTCCTAATGCTACGTAGATGGCAGTCAAGGATGACAGCAAAGAACGTTCAGTTCGAAGCGGTCTCGCTATGGGTGCAAATATGGGGAGCTCCGTTTGATATGGTCTGCCCCAAAGTGGCTGAGGAGGTTGGGAATAGATTGGGAGTAGTTGAAGAAGTCGAGAGGAGACGTCGGCAGGATCAACAAAACTTATTTATGAGAGTGAAGGTGGCTATCCCAATTTCCAAACCGTTGAGACGGGGAGGATATCTGGCTGGCTCAGACGGGGAAAAAATGTGGGCTACTTTTAAGTATGAGAGACTACCAATTTTTTGTCACCACTGTGGATTGCTGGGTCACGATCTCAGGCACTGTGCGAGTTACTTTGCCTTAACGAAGAATGGCAAGGAAGCTCCTCTACAATATGGTGAGTGGTTGAAAGCGAGTGGGAGTCGGTTGGGGCCAGGTCCAGTTAAGAGTTCTCAGCGCGATACGGTGGTGGGTGAAGGAAGGGAGAAGCTTGGTGGTGATGGGGTGGCAGCGGCTGTAAGTTACAACCAAGCAAACCCTAAGGAGCAAGAGTGTAATGGAAATGGACAGGGCGACAATTTAGGGAATATTCAAGACAAGGGAATTAATGCGAACGTGATTTCCGTGCACGTTGAAACAGATGTGGAAGGGCTGGCACCAAGTTGTATGCGTAATTGTTCTTTGGAGGGAAGCATGTCTATTAATGCTAGTAAAGTGGACCTAACGTTGCATGGGAAAGGGCACGTGATACATGGGAAGCTTGAGCACGTGGATGGAGTAAATGATGGGCTTAAAGACATTAAAACAAGGCCCAAATGGACCAGGCTGGCCCGTAGGACTGATGGACATGATTCTTCAAGCATGAGTGAGCCTAATACGTTACTGGGCAAGCGCGGTGTGCAGCAACGTGAAGAACACATTGGGGCAGAGGCTGAAGAAAGAACGAGCAAACGAGAGAAGGTGCAGGTTGATGATTTTGAAAGCAAAACAGCGGGGGTGCATGAACACCCTTGCCGAGCACAATGAGGATGTTGAGTTGGAACTATCAAGGGCTTGGGAACCCTTGGGCAGTTCGAAGCCTTCACAAACTTGTGAAGGACCAAGCTCCCATGGTGTGTTTCCTTATGGAAACTAGGTTGGACAGGGAAGGGTTTGATAAACATTGTAAGAAGCTACCTTTTAAGAATAAACTGATAGTGAAGAAACCAGATGCAGGAGGGGGATTGGCACTACTATGGAAGCCAGAAGTGCACCTAGATGTAGTGAACTATACAGAGCACCATATATTGGCCAAAGTTGTGGAAGAAGATGGGTTTGAGTGGTATCTTACGAGCTTTTATGGGTGGGCTGAGGCTTGCCAAAAACCAAAATCATGGGCTCTCTTGTCTCACTTATCAAGTTTGATGGATGGGCCTTGGTGTTGTATAGGGGATTTTAATGCAATTTTACTATCCTCTGAAAAGCAGAGCACGCACCCACCACCATATAAACAAATGGAAGAGTTTAGCTTGGCTTTGGAATCATGTAATTTGAGTGACTTGGGGTTTGGCGGTTTTCCATTCACATGGAACAACAAACGTCCAGGGAGGGCCAACACTAAGGAACGTTTAGACCGGGCGGTTGCTAACTCGGTTTGGAGAGAAAAATATCCTGCTAGTACAATATTCCACTTGTTTTCTCATGCTTCAGACCACCGTCCCATTGTCTTACAAACCAAGATGGATAGTGGTTTGCGTGCCAGAGGTGTGCGGGGTTTTAAGTTTGAAGAGGCTTGGCTATTGAATAATGACTGTGAGAAGAAGGTTGATGAAGCATGGAAGGCTAAGGGGGAGGAAGCAGCTTCGGCCATGGCTAGAGTTAAGGAGAAGATTTTGACTTGTGGGGAAGAACTGCTTGCATGGGGCTCATCAAGGACAAACTCGGAGACAGAAGAAATTAAAAAACTGCAAAAGTTAGTTGAGAACTTAAGCATAGGGAAGCCTACAGAAGAGACGAAGGCAGAGTTTTTGGAAGCAAGTAAGAAACTAGATGATTTGCTTCTTAAGCAGGAAGTCTATTGGCATCAACGATCACGGGTTACTTGGCTCAAACATGGTGACAAAAACACCAAGTTTTTTCATTCCAAGGCTTCACAGAGACAAAGGAGAAACTTTATTCATGGACTCAGAGATGGGCAGCAAAATTGGGTGGAGGAGATAAATGACATAGCTAGGGTGGCAACTTCATACTTTGAATCAATTTATAGCTCAGGTTGCTGTAATCAGTTGGAGGAATGTATTGATACAGTGCCTTGTAAAGTGACAGCGGATATGGTGGAAACGTTGTCTAGGGAGTTCAGTGCCGAAGAGATCAAAGCAGCTCTGTTTCAGATGGGACCAACAAAGGCGCTAGGACCTGATGGTATGAATGCTCTTTTTTATCAAAAATTTTGGCATATTGTTGGGAATGATGTGATTGCTACTGTGTTAGATTTCTTGAATTCTGGTATAATGTTGCCTGAATTAAACTATACCCATATTGTCCTGATACCGAAAGTAAAGTCACCTGAGAGAATTACAGATTATAGGCCCATTAGTCTTTGCAATGTAATCTACAAAATTATTTCAAAGGTGCTGGCCAACAGATTAAAACCGATCCTTCCCAAGTTGATTTCCCCAGCTCAAAGTGCCTTTGTGCCTGGCCGGTTGATTACAGATAATGTGTTGGTTGCATATGAAACATTGCATGCTATGCATAGTAGGAGGTCTGGTAGAAGGGGTTCTTTGGCATTGAAGTTGGATATTAGTAAAGCTTATAACAGGGTGGAATGGGACTTCCTGAAGGGTATTATGTCTAAGTTAGGTTTGCCTGAGAGATGGATTGATAGAGTTATGAGTTGTGTGACCTCCACTTCTTTTTCTGTTCGCATTAATGGTAAGGCATATGGTAATATTCGACCTTCCCGTGGGCTCCGTCAAGGAGACACACTATCACCTTACTTGTTTCTCTTATGTGCATAAGGGTTCTCTTCTATGCTAGCCAAAGCACAAGATGGAGGGAGGCTCCATGGGGTTTCTATTTGTAAAAGAGCACCATGTATATCCCATTTATTATTTGCAGATGATTCGCTCTTATTTTGTAGGGCTAATCAAGAGGAGGTGCAGGTTATTTTAGAGGTCTTGCAGACATATGCAGCCGCATCGGGCCAATGTATTGATTTTGAGAAGTCCTTAGTTTTCTTTAGCAACAATACAGCAACGGAATCTAGGGAGAGAATTATGGAGATTTTGGGGGTGAGGGAGGTAGAGAGATTTGATTCCTATTTGGGATTACCTACTTTGGTTGGCCGGGCTAAATACCAAACTTTTTCTTTCCTTAAAGATAGAGTTTGGAAGAAAATTCAAGGGTGGAAGGGACAATTATTATCACGAGCAGGGAAGGAAATTCTTATCAAAGCAATGGCGCAATCTATCCCAACTTATACTATGGGGGTGTTCTAGTTGCCAACGAAGCTTTGTGATGAGCTTAATGCAATGTGTGCAAGGTTTTGGTGGGGGCAAGTGGGCAATGAAAGGAAGATTCATTGGAAGAGTTGGAAGGTGTTAACTAAACCTAAGAATGAAGGTGGCATGGGTTTTCGGGACTTAAGAAATTTCAACCTTGCTATGTTGGCCAAACAGGGATGGAGGTTATTACATGAGAAAGATTCCTTGCTGTATGGATGCTTCAAGGCTAAGTATTTTCCTCGTAATTGTTTTTTGGAGGCGGCTGATATACCTAATAGTTCTTATGTGTGGAAGAGCCTGCTTGCAGCCAAACACATTCTGAAAAAGGGATGTTGTTGGAGGGTAGGAGATGGCCGGTCAATCCGAGTCACACAGGATAAATGGCTTCCAAATTACCACACTAATCAAGTTCTTCACCGGCCTTTGGATGCAGAGGAGGATTGGCGTGTGTGTGAGCTGATGGATGGGGATGGACATGGATGGGACCGTGAACTTATTGGTGTGAAATTTCATAGGGAGGATGCGGAGGCTATTCTCCGTATTCCCCTGAGTCATAGGAACATTCCAGACTCGATAGTGTGGTTGCCTAATAAAAACGGGGAATTTACGGTAAAGTCGGGTTACTTCATTGCAAGGGGGCTGGACAGTACTGAGAGGGATGGAAGAGTGGAGAGCTCGGGTCTAAGGAACAGAGGACTGAGATGGCCAAAGTTGTGGAAGCTCCATTTGCCTAGTAAAATAAAGGTATTTAGATGGAGGGCTTGCCAGGATATTTTGCCTACGAAAGAAAACTTGGAGCGCTGAAAAATTATCGAAGATGGGACGTGTGAATTCTGTAAGCAAGAAACAGAGACGGTGTTACACGTTTTGTGGGGTTGTGGAGTGGCTCGGGGTGTGTGGGCTGACAGTCACAGACGGATATAGAAGTGTTGGGGAGGACAAGATGATTTTGTACAGTTGGTGGAGGAGCTGATGGATAAAGTAGAGGAGGAGGTGATCGAACTTTTTCTGGTTCAGTGCTGGGTAATTTGGAACCATAGAAACTCTGTTTTACATGGTGGTGTTATCCAAGATCCGGCTCGACTTGTGAAACGTGCAACGGACATGTTGGAGGATTATAGAGGAGCACAGGAGCGTTTGGCCATCCATAACAACACCGGGGTGGTGCAGAAATGGGAGCCTCCAGTGGGGTTAATTTACAAAGTGAATTTCGATGCAGCGGTTTTTGGGGACTTGGATGCATCTGGTGTTGGAGTGGTGGTGCGTAACGATCAGGGAGAAGTTATGGCTTCTCTAGTTGCCAGAGGACCACCGGTGCGGGACAGTGAGGAAGCTGAGGTGCTTGCATGCCGGAGAGCAATGGAGATTGCTGTGGAAGTGGGTTTCTCGGAGCTGATACTGGAAGGGGACAACTTGACTGTCATGAAGTCTCTTTGCTCTCTAAAGCCTAATAGGTCTCGCATGGGTCATATATATGAAGAAATACAATGTATAGCAGCAGGTTTGAGAAGTTTTGCAGCTAGTTTTGTTAAACGTAGTGCGAATAAAGTGGCCCATGCGTTGGCTAAGCATGCTAGGCTAGTACATGATGAACGTGTTTGGCTGGAAGAGTGTCCAGAGCCAGCATTAGAATTTTTGTACCTTGACTCTCTTGGTTTCAATTAATGAATGAAATCTGGGTCCATCTTCAAAAAAAAAAAAAAAAGTGAACTTAATGTTCGTAGTGATGGAATTGCATAAAGATTTCCAAAATATGACAATTCTGAACAATCTTTAAAATAACAGAAATATTTTATCCAACCTAAAAACTTCAGGTTACAATTGTTTACATTTACACATTAGCACCTGAATCACATTATTTTTTTTTTTTTTTATAAGTAAATAAATTTATTATAAGAGAAGCAATCCCAATACACTAGCTGTGTACAGGACAGAGCAGAGGGAAAAAAAAAAAACTAGTAACTAGGAAATGTACAGTTCATTTAAGAAAATAATAAATATGAAAGAGATAAGAGCATCCGTAGCAGTTGTTGTAAAAATTATGCCATTTTGCCACACCAAAAGCCTACTTTATTATTTTACCACATCATTTTACAATATCTCATTTATCAGATGTTCTATATTTTTACCACTTCATTTAAATATTATTTTTTAGTTCTTATTTTATTCTTTCTTTATTCTTTCTTCCCAATGGTAACATTTGTCCTACAATAAGTCATATTTTCAAATCTCATCAATTCTAACGGTAACATTTTCAAACAATCCTCTTGTAATATTTTTAAAAATTAATATTTTCTTAAGATTTTTTTTAAAAAAAATAAAAAATAAAATAAAAAAAACTTAGAACCTGTCACCTTAAAAAAAAAAAAAAAAATCAGAACCTGGGAACTTAAAAAAAAAAACCTCAGAACCTGTCACCTTAAAAAAAAATAAAAAAATAAAAAGAAAAGAAAAGAAAAGAAACGTTGAACCTATCACTGAGTGAGAGCAAATGGGCAAAAGAAGCTGTCTCCAGTATCAAAGAATTCAAACTGATCAAAACAAGACCTATCTAGAAACCAAGAACTCAAAAAGATACTGAGTCTGAACAAACCACAAGAGAAAAAAATGAACAAACACTTGAATTTGAGAAATTCAAGAGAAAAAAAAAATGACAGACTTTGAGAAATTGGGCAGCAGTTTCTTGACATAAACATACACCTGAATTTTACATATTGATGACTTGCTCTGAATAGGAAGGACCACAAATGAACAAACAGCAGACCACAAAGTTCATACAGGTAGATGTTTTACAACTAGATTGGTATTGACACAAATGATTCACATGCACCAGAAGATGGCAAACAAACAAGAAATGTTCAAATAAGCACTCATATCAATAACATGTAGATGCAATAGCTTCCAAAAGGGAGGCTACAAAATGCATCTGGGTTTCCTCATCAATTCTTGAAAATAGAGGCACATGGACAAATAAAGATTTGTGACCCTTCTGGTTCGCAAAACGGAGAGAATGATAATATACATAATTGCACACAAAACGGCCGGCATCATCTGAAATTGTCACATCAAAGTCCTTCTTCTTCAAGAACTTCAGGATTTCCTCAATGCAGCAAGAAGTCTTCAACAACCAAATGATGAAAAGTTAAAACACAAACACAGGAAAAAAAAAAATGGAGAGACGGAGCAGAGGCATGACAAACAAAAAGTTGAATGTTTTCAATACTCAACACAATTTTATGGTAATTATAATTATTAGTGTCTAGTTTGCAACTGAAATGATATAGCCAGTTTGACAGTGAAACTTCCTGTAGGAATTGGTAGTGCCCCCTGCTTAGTTCAATTAGCCTAGTACTTATCAAATAGGTCAATTAATCTTTTGCAAATCTACAAACTCAACCATCATAGCCACAACTCTCCAATTCCCATGGGTTGCAAACTGACAGTCTTAAACTACATATGGTCCACCTACTGAGAAAATAAGATAAATATTGAAAATTCTATTCTCTCCAACATTTGGTCCACAAACTACATTTGGTTTGTTGCAAACTCAAGAGTACAAACAGTATACTGGAGAACTCATCATTACCATCAACACCTCTACCAATTAAACCTAAAATTGATTTCAGCCTTCAACTCCACCAATTAACTTTGTATATCTTTTTGTAGTTCATTCCTCTAGCATCATGAGCATACTTTATGGTTAATTAGATTACTAAGACCTCACTGTTTTAATCCAAAAGGCTTAAAACTTGAACAATTCAAACAAACAACCAAACCCTCCCCACCCATTCGAAAAAAACCAAATTCAATCAAATAAGAATTAACCAATAACTATTTCCCAACCCCAAAGTCTATTTTTCGAATAAAACGATCATAACTCACATGATAGCAAACACAGTATTCAACTTTGAAAGAAACCCATCAAAGGTCCCCTAAAATCCAACATGCCCAGAAACTGAAAATCCAACATGCCCAGAATCAGAAATACCCATAGCTCATTTTTGTTTCTTACGAAGAAACAGACATCAAACGGTCGAAACCATTTAAAAAAAAAAACCAAAAAATGGAGAATCACAGAGAAATTAAAGCAAACAAAAAAACAGGGAAATTAAGTCAAAATAACCTAAAAACCTAATTGGCAGACGGATAACCAACAAATCACTTCATCATTCAAAACCCACAATTTTTTCAGATTCATTCAAACAAAAGTCCAGCAAATCTAGAGCAAAAATAGAAGCATGCATCAATTTTTCAAATTGAGAAGTAAAAAAATTGGGCTTACATTACTTCCTTTCCAGCGAATCGGTGACTCTGAGAACAGCAATCGGCGACTCGGCGATTCTGAGATAGAACAGAGAGGAAATCGGCGACTCGGAGAAAAATGGAACAGCGAAACGGCAGCGTCAGTGCATTGAACAGAAAGGATAGAGTGAATCGGCGGGGAAAGGGAAGAAGAAAGAGTATGGGAGAGTGGAGATGGAGGCAGTGAATAGCTGAAGGAGAAGAAGAAAGAGATATGTGAGAGAGTGGAGATGGAGGCGGTGAGCTGAAGGAGAAGATGAAAGAGATATGAGAGAGAAAAGAGGAATAAAAAATAATAAATTCATATGCCACACCGGGTCCGTACCGTGGCAAATTTATGAGTGTACTGTAGCATGTTGCAAAAAATATGAGATATGGCACATCTAATAAATGGGGTTAAATGGTGCTTGGTGTGCTAAATGTGCCAAATATTTAACATTTGGCACATATAGCACAGCTGATAAAGATGCTCTAAAGAGAACATACTCTATTTGAGAGCCTTGGAAAATATTTGCAAAAGAGATTGAATCAAGGGAAAACTGCTTCCATAAATTGCTCAAGATATATTATATCACCAACAAATGAACTTCAAGTTTATACCAATAAGGTAATAATCAATATAATAAGATATTTAGATCCCTTTCGAGAAGCTCCAATACCAACCATGTAAAATGGGATTGTCCTCTTACTATCAAAATACTAAAATTAATCACATGTGGAACGATCAAACCAACCTATATGCCCAAAATGGGAATGAGCTAGGGTTATAAACTATACTCTATAGTTTGATAATAGAGTTGATAATAAGAAGGAAAAATCTTAAATTTTATCCACAAACTTAAATTGATTTATAGCATCAAGGGGGCTTTTTGCAATATGATCACAATTCAATGGATTGAAAATTTTTATAATATCTGTGTTAGGTTCTAAGGTCTTAGGATTTTATGTATTTAGAACTCTAATTTGTAATGTTGGCAAACCATGATCAAAACAATGTCTTTAGTCTTGTTTAGACTTGCTCAAAGTTGGTTTATTATTGTAAAGTTCGAATTGAGTGGCTGCAGAAGTACTTGGGACTTTCGGCCTGGCTCAATCGATCGAAGAATAGACTCGATTGATCGAAAATTGCACAGGTTGATTATTCTGCAGAATTTCCAACTCAGCCCTACTTCATTAAACATTTAGGATTTTATGTTTTTACCCTAGGTATTTAAACTAAACCCTAGTCACGTTTTTGAGGGTTGCTCCAGTTGTATTGTTGCTCATACATTGCTGTTTTGTGTAAATCTCTTGTGAGATCTAGAGGAGCTTTCCTTTACACAAAGCTTAGGGTTTTCAAGTTAGAGATAGTATCAATAGCTTGATGATCAACTTGGTTGCTACCATTAAAGCTTAAAGAATATCAAGTGGGGGTGCTTGTAGCTGATTGGAGAATCCAAGAAAGAAGGAGTCTGTGGATTCGGAACTTGCACGTGATCGTGTCAGTAAGTTCTACTGGTGGGTAGCATTAGGAAGTCAAGCGGGGAGCTTGTAGTCCTTCTGTATGAACTTCGATTCTTTCGCATAGTGGATTCAGGTTTACCTTGAGGAGAGCTAGGTCAAATCCTCCCCAGGTTTTTACCGTGTGGTTTCCTGGGTCATCATATCTTGTGTTCATTTATTTTCCGCTACTTTATATCTTGATATGATTATTTGATTGTTTTAACCTAGAATTGCATAATTTGACTAAGTAACAACTTGGCTAATTAATCTAGGCTAACCAATCTGGTTGTTTTAAGGGGTCTAAAACCGTTCAAGTGGTATCAGAGCTGGTTGCTCTTTTGTTGGAGATTTCTTGATCTCTGAGCTGATCCTTGACCCCTGTTGTCATGGAGCATGGACACTCTCTGTTTGTTCCTCCTCACTTTGATGGGAACAACTATGCTTATTGGAAAGTACGGATGAAAGCATTCCTGAAATCCATTGATGAGAGAGTCTGGAATTCCGTTGAGTACGGATGGGAGAAGCCCACTACTCCTGTGAGTGAGTGGCAAACTTCTGAAAAAGAAGCAGCTGGCTTCAATAGCAAAGCTACGAATGCCATCTTCAACGCTGCTTCCTTGGAGGAATTTAAGAGGATTTCTAATGTTGAGGTTGCTCATATTGCTTGGAAAATCCTCCAAACTGTGCATGAAGGCACAAAGGCAGTTAAGATCAATAAATTGCAACAATTGACTTCTAGATTTGAAAGCATTAGAATGTCTGATGATGAATCTTTTGATGAATTCTATGCTAAATTAAATGATATTGTCAATTCTGCTTTTAATTTGGGTGAAGTCTATGATCAACCTAAAATTGTTAGGAAGATACTTAGATCCTTAACTGAAGACTTTAGACCCAAAGTGACTGCCATCACTGAAAACAAGGATGTGGACTCCATCCCTGTTGATAAGCTTGTAGGATCTCTTCAGTCCTATGAGTCTGACCTACCTAAAGTGAACAAATCCAAATCTATGGCTCTTAAGTCTGTTGATGATGTTGATGGTGGTGGATTTGATGATGAGCTCTTTGCTACAGAGATTGCCTATCTTGCCAAAAATTTCAAAAACTTTCTTAGAAATACCAACAGAAAGGCAAGAGGTACATACACTGCTAAACCTAGAAATTTTAGGAAGAATGATCCCACTAAGGTTAATAACCTAGAAAAACCTAAAGAAAAAGTTGGTCAATTTTCAAATAATTCTTTGGGTCCTCAGTGTTTTGGTTGTCAAGGGTATGGTCATGTGAAATCTGAATGTCCTACATTCTTAAGGGCTAAGGGTAAAGCTATGGCTGTAACCCTTAGCGATAATGAGGTTTCCGATGATGAGTTCGGATGTGATGAGGATGGAAACTTCATTGCTTTCACTGCTACTGCTGTAGTCAATGAAAACATATCTGTTGAAGAGAACCCTTCTGATGGGGAACTCTCTGAGGATGCAGATCTTCAAGAGGCCTACAATAAACTCTGCAAAATTGCTGCTAGGGATGCTATGAATGTAGAACTTGGCCTGAAGAAAATTGATTCTCTTGAGCTTGAAAAGAAAAATTTGCTTGTTAAACTGTTTGATGTTAATGATCTTTTGAACAATGTTAAATCTGAGAACATGCTTTTGCTTGATAAAGTTAAAACTTTGGAACATGACTTATCTGTTGCTAGATCTGCTAGTTCTAAACTTGATCACATGCTGAATGTTCAAAAGTATCATTCTGATAAATTTGGGTTAGGTTATGTTGAAAGCATCTTTGACTCTGCACCGCATTCCACGAATTTTGTTCCTTCTTCTTTTTCTAAACCTTCCGTGAGTGAGGTTGTGAGTGAAACTGTCAAACCACCTGTGAGTGAGGTAGTCAAACCCGTAGAAGTTTCACCTCCTAAGAAGAATAGGGTTGATCTGAGAGAAACTAAACCTACCCTTTCTAAGGACAAGATGCATGGTAAACCTGCTTGGGTGTGTCATTTTTGTGGTAAGTCTGGACACATTCGTCCTAACTGTTACAAGTTTCAAGCTGCTAAGAGAGCAAACAAACCAAAAGTGTTTGTGTCTCAAGCACAAGATCCTATGGCACTTATTGGTGAATTGGTAAAGGCTTTGAACCTTTGTTCCAATCCTGGAATTGGAAATCACTCGAATGTGAATAAGAACTCCAATGCTCGTGATGCATCTAAAAGGTTTTGGATGCAAAAGACTCGACCTAATTGAGTCTTTTTGACATGGTCCTTGTGATTCATTGCTCATTCCTCTGTGACCATTGTTCTTTGGTTTTTGTGTTTTCTTTTGTTTTGTTTCTAGGATTTGCATTGCATTACATTCATGCATTTCATTCTAGGATTTATTTGTTTTCTCTTAAATTAAAAAAAAAAAAAAAAAAAAAGGGAAAAGGAGAAAGCAAAAATTATGTTTGATACTATGTTTCTTGATTTTTGAAAAACAAGGTTGGTCTATCTTTTTACACATGTCATGTCTTGTGTACCTTGTTTAACTTTGATGAACTTATTCATTGCACTTGACTAGTTGAAACTTTGTAGTGCATATTGTGTGGGAAAGATGTGTATGGTTCTTAATCACTCTGTCTTAATCATGAAGTCATATGTTATTTGACTATCGGACTTGATTCTTTTGAGAAAGGCATAAATAACCATCTCACCACTGTTCACTAGCCAATCATGAATATCTTAGTGCATATCATAAGATTGTGTGCTCGAGAAAGTGTAGCACATGCACAAAAAAAACATAAGGTGTAGCCTCAAATTAAATTAAAACTAGTGTGTACTATTAGGCTTGATGCCAATTCACTTAATTCAAACTGATGTGTACTATTAGGCTGAATGCCATTTCATACAAATAAAAGGCCAAAATGCAAGAAACTTACATGATTGCAAGCTTTTGTTCTACGAAATGTGGGAGTTATAGGATGTAACTCTTTAGGTGATAGTTGATAAGTGTAATTTTTACATGATTTTTATTATCCTCTTATTTATTAAAATTGTTAGTTTTCCTTTATTTCTTTTGATTTGATTTGATTTTTTTTATTTATATTTATCTATTCATTTGTGCTTTGAAGGAATGAGAAGAGCAAGGAATCAAAGGAATTTTGTACAAAATCCAAGTCCAATTCAGATTAGGATTCCAGCCTGCACATCAGTTAGTATTTTCAGCATAACTTTGGGCTCAGATATCCAATCGAGATGATTCAAGTTGGGCTGGAAAGTTAACTTAAAGGGCTACAATTTTGTAGTTTACCAAAAGTCCGAATTCTGACGTTACATGGGCCAAAATCGTTGGTTAAGTGAAGCCTAAAAATCTGGGATTTTCTCCAAACGGGAATAGGATTCTTTGACCTATTTAAAGGCTCTTTAGGGTAAAAAGAAAAAAAAGGAGAGAAAACCTGAAGGAAAAGGGGGCTGCCGCATTGAAGATTTTTCTTTTAGGAGTCTTTTTGAAGAGGAGAATCTGAGGGCAAAGGCGAGAGCTTCATGTTGATCAACCATCAGATGAAAGACATAAGTTTTATTTGTTTTCTTTTCAATTTTATTATGAACTAAATTTTATTTTCTAGAGCGTTGATGTAGTCTAGCAATGAACACACAATTTATATTCTGAATTATTTTATTTTTAATATTTCCATGACTGAGTGTTTAATTCTTATTCTTAATGCTTACTATTTTTTACGAATTATGGTTTGATTAATTGAATTACAATGAGACCGAGAGGTGATTTGTTATTTTAGTTCTAGAATTAAACACCATTAGTTGAGCGAAAGTAGA
Source organism: Quercus ilex subsp. ballota (assembly GCA_032727855.1). NCBI lineage: Eukaryota > Viridiplantae > Streptophyta > Magnoliopsida > Fagales > Fagaceae > Quercus > Quercus ilex. The sequence goes on along the minus strand of CM064910.1, from coordinate 11,266,285 downwards.
GATGCTTTACCGCGACTAGTGTGATTTTTCAAAAAATTCAAAGTACGTAATGAGTCTCCAATTAATAAATTCACATAGAGATATGGAATTGTTAGTTGAAGATATTTTTAATATTATTCGAGAGAAGATATTGAATACTTAAGGAATTTTTAATCATCAACGGGAGATTATTAGAATTTAATAATTAGGAGGAATAAATTGTGTGGGATTTGTTAGGTGAAATCAACTGCTCTAGATCCATTCTTATCATATTTTTACACTTTTAGATTTTACACTTTGTTAATTTTTTTATTCATAGATTTATTTTTATTAAATAGTTTAATTTAATTCAAATAGTAGAACGTTCCATCTATTTTCGATTTTCCAAATAGTACTTAATTTAGTAAATTTCGGTATTCAATAACATAGTTAATCCCTGTGGGTTCGACATTCGTTTTCTAAAAACACTTTACTACTTGTTACGATTCTGTGCGCTTGCAGATTATTTTACGCGAACAATAGTCTCTTTTAAATTCTATGTGATGAATTGTGTAAACTTTGTGTTTGATTGCTATTCACATATCACCTCACATGTATCTCAAGTTTTTACTAGTATCACACACTGTACAAGTTACTCTTTGTTAAACACTGTACATGCTAGTGTGTGTGTTTTTGGTCTGACCAACCAAGTTTGAAAATATCTTGAGATTTGTGCACAACATTTTTGTTGCTTGAGAAAATTCAATGGGAGAATGATTGAAACTTGTTTTTGACATATTTTGGGATAAAAAATTTGGGTTTTTGAAAAAGCATTCCATCTCATACTCATGCATTTTGCTTTCCTTGTTTAATGCTTTGAGGAGTTGTTTTTCAAAATAAGGTTTGTGTTTTTCAAAACTGTTTTTTTTTTTCAAAATTTAGTGAGTCTCTGCCCATTTCGATCGATCCAGTCTGTTTTTCGATCAATCGAAAAAGTGCTCTAGTTTGTTTTAAAAAGTCTGGCTGATTCGATTGATCGAATGTAATTTTCGATCGATCGAAAATCGTGGAGAAGCTTTTTAAAAAGGATCAGATCTGACTTTTTCAAACACTATTCAAACTTTTTCAAACTTTTTCTTTCTCTCTAGGACGAGGCAAGCCAAATATTTCAGATTTTTGTCGTTTTCCTCCGAAGTTTTTGCAAAATTTCTCTTTCCTCAAGCCGGTAAGACTCTTTTGCCCTTCCTTTGTTTTTATTTTCATGTTTTCATGCATAAATCCGTGCATTTAAGGGAGATTTTCGGACTTTGCATATTGGGATTTTTTGGTTGATTCAAGCCCTATTTTGTGCAATTGATCATTGGGTTTTTGTGGGGACACATCATAAACATGATTCTTGCTTGTTAATTTGATCAATTTTGAATTTGGTGAAAAATTGAAAATTCTAGGGTTTGTTCTTGATCCGATTTGGGGCTTTTGTTAAATTGGGTAAAATTTGATGAAATTGGCTTGTGGTATTGATGAAATTAAGCATTATAATCTATGTACTGAGTTTTGTAATGCTCAATTCATCAAATTGTTTTAAAAATTTTCAAGTGGTTGCCAATTTTGGGGTTTTTGATTAGAAATTTCCTGCTCAAGCCAATTTTGTCAATTTAATCTCAATTGAACTTAATTGCTTACTATATTAGTACATGCATCATGACATTGCATCTGTTCATGCATCATATAGATTTTCATTCTACTGTTTTTTGTGCTAACTTGCAGTCTGTCTTTGGTTTTGTTTTCTTGTGTTATTTTGGTTTTCTCTTTGTGTCTCTGTCCTTTCCTTAGCATCATGCCTAGGAAGACTAGAGCCCGTAGGTCTATTCCCTCTTCCTCTCCATCCCCTCCTTCCTTTGACCGTGAGAGGTTTCTGAGTGAGAAAAACCAAGAACTTTTTGAGAAACTTAACCTTAAGAGAAATATTTGGGCTGAGCGTTCTGTTATGTTAGCCCGTTCATGTGATAGCTCCCATAGGTGCGTCTTTTCTTAGACAGAGGGCCGCTCATCTTCGAGTTGGTTCTAAACACCCTAGGTCTGAGCCGTCTAGTAGCGCCCCTCCTCCTTCTTCTTCTACAGGTATTGCTGGTAAGGATGTTCCTGATCCAGTTGGTGATGATGCTGCTGCTGCTGATGTTCCTCCACCTCCTTCGACCGACTTTGATGTTCGTCGTACTCTGGAGACTGTCGTGACTGTTCAGGCGGCTCATGGTCAGATTTTGGTGGACTTACTTGATGAGATTCGTGCTCTCTGAGCCGACTTAGCGCGACTTCATTCACCCTCACCACCTCCTTTTGATGGCGACTCATGATTACTCTTTGGCATTCCATCACAAAAAGGGGGAGTGGAGTTTTGACTTGTAGAGAGTTTTGTCGTTAGGGGGAGATTTTTTTTGTTACTTTTTGAGAGGAGTTTATGGAGTTTTTAGATTGTATCTAGGTACTTCACTTTGTATATCATTTTTTTTTTTTGGATATTCATGTTAGGGGGAGTAACATTGATTGATATACATATTCTTTTTCTCATTGATTCTTGTTGATTTGTGATTCACTGCTTATTGATTTATATTTATGAGTTGATCATTCATATATGTCTTTATTTTGTGTTGTGTGAATCTTACAAGAATGTTATACCTGTTGTTTTACTCTTTTCTGTCACACATGCGTTTATGTGTTTGTTGAGTATTTTAGGAATATACAGGTTGATTCAACTAAGCTGCTGTCTACACTTGCAACCGATGGATGGTAGTTAGGCTGAATTTGAAGTTTATGAGCATTTCTTTGTAAAGGGCTTTTTACTTGTAAAACTTTGAGCTTTTAATTAGGGTTTTGTCACGGATTTCCAAAGGGGGAGTTTGTTAGGTTCTAAGGTCTTAGGATTTTATGTATTTAGAACTCTAATTTGTAATGTTGGCAAACCATGATCAAAACAATGTCTTTAGTCTTGTTTAGGCTTGCTCAAAGTTGGTTTATTATTGTAAAGTTGGAATCGAGTGGCTGCAGAAGTACTTAGGACTTTCGGCCTGGCTCGATCAATCGAAGAATAGACTCGATCGATCGAAAATCGTACAGGTTGATTATTCTGTAGAATTTCCAACTCAGCCCTACTTCATTAAACGTTTAGAGTTTTATGTTTTTACCCTAGGTATTTAAACTAAACCCTAGTCACGATTTTTAGGGTTGCTCCAGTTGTATTGTTGCTCATACATTGCTGTTTTGTGTAAATCTCTTGTGAGATCTAGAGGAGCTTTCCTTTATACAAAGCTTAAGGTTTTCAAGTTAGAGATAGTATCAATAGCTTGATGATCAACTTGGTTGCTGCCATTGAAGTTTAAAGAATATCAAGCGGGGGTGCTTGTAGCTGATTGGAGAATCCAAGAAAGAAGGAGTCCGTGGATTCGGAGCTTGCACGTGGTCGTGTCAGTAAGTTCTACTGGTGGGTAGCATTAGGAAGTCAAGCGGGGAGCTTGTAGTCCTTCTGTATGAACTTCGATTCTTTCGCATAGTGGATTCAGGTTTACCTTGAGGATAGCTAGGTCAAATCCTCCCCAGGTTTTTACCGTGTGGTTTCCTGGGTCATCATATCTTGTGTTCATTTATTTTCCGCTGCTTTATATCTTGATATGATTATTTGATTGCTTTAACCTAGAATTGCATAATTTGACTAAGTAACAACTTGGCTAATTAATCTAGGCTAACCAATCTAGTTGTTTTAAGGGGTCTAAAACCGTTCAATTTGGAATTCATACCAAATAAATGTGAACTTAATACGCATAAATGAAGTACAATCGGGAAATTCAATAATCATAGAAGCCCAACAATTATCTACCATACTCGATGCAGAGGATTCATCTTACTCCAATAAACATTCAATAAAGCATACACTCAATCATTCAATATGTGAAAACCATACAACGAAGCGCAATGTCATGAAAAGGATATGTAAAATCTTGACTTTCATCCTTTCCTGCAAAACCAAAATCCCTTTTTCAGATAAAATACAATGCAGCTTATATAACAGAACAAGGGAAACATTGATACAAATGGTGATCTGCTACATGGAAGGGAAACTGCTAATTCAGTGCGATGTTGTGTTCTTGCCTAAGAACCCGTTCCCCTGTATGGAGCCACTGTCGCTTTCGTTGGCATGCCACAGTTCCTCTCTCTTCCTTTTTCAAGGGAAGATCGAGTCAAAGTGACGACAGAAGTAGGTGCAGAGCAATGCCGCGTGGAGGTAGAAGGCCTACGGGTCGTGAACTTCTTTTCCCGTAGAAGAAGCAATGACGGTATCTGGGGAATAAGCATCGGCTAACTCTGTGCCAGCAGCCGCGGTAATATAGAGGATGCAAGCGTTATCCGGAATGATTGGGCGTAAAGCGTCTGTAGGTGGCTTTTTAAGTTCGCCGTCAAATCCCAGGGCTCAACCTTGGACAGGCGGTGGAAACTACCAAGCTGGAGTACAGTAGGGGCAGAGGGAATTTTTGGTGGAACGGTGAAATGCGTAGAGATCGGAAAGAACACCAACGGCGAAAGCACTCTACTGGGCTGACACTGACACTGAGAGACGAAAGCTAGGGGAGCGAATGGAATTAGATACCCCAGTAGTCCTAGCCGTAAACGATGGATACTTAACGCGTTAGCTACAGCACTGCACGGGTTGGAACAATGGAAACAATGCCAAACAACATAGATACGTAAACCTTGTATATCTAATACAAAAGGTGACTGAAGGGAATAATGAAAATAGTGCCAAAGAACACAAATATGAAAACATTGTCTATGAAATACAAAAGGTGACTGAAGGGAACAATGGAAACAGTGCCAATTATCAAGAACACTCTTTTTGAAATGCAAATAACATAGATATTAAAAATTTTCTGAGTAATACAAGTGGTGATTGAAAGGAATAATGGAAAACGGTGTCCCGAATTATAATTTTTTTTTAATGGAATTTCCAGTCAATAGATTATATGGGGATAATAACGATATGGGAAACAACAGAAAACCAAAAGAAAACACCATTTGGTTGTTGGAAAAGTGTACGAAGGAAAGATAAATCAAAATTTAAGAACTTGGTGTTTTCGATTTGGGAAAATAAAGCGACACAACACATAAAGATTCAAGCTTTTTATTGATTTTCTTAGGAAACAAACGGAAATAAGAACTTTCAAAATTTCTAACGAGAGAGAGAGAGAGAGAAAAAAAAAAACTACCTTGTTTAGTTTAACCGACAAAGGATGACAATTGACAACAATGGATTATAGCAAAGGTATAGATCTGAGAGGCAATTGTAAAAAGATTTGAATTGAATGGTTTTGTATTTATAATTTTCCCACTCTTTTTCACTATGGTGTGTGGACTTTTTTGAGCTTTGTTGTCATGTTGTGCTTCACGTGCAAGACGGTGCCCTTAATCTTGCAATCATTAAACGACATGTCGTAAGTTTGTTCGGCTAAATGATTATTTATTTATTTTTTTAAAAGCTTGGCTAAATGATTGATTATTTATTGTAGTATATTTTTTCATTTCCATTTCAAACACCCTACACTGAGAGAGAATAAAATAAAAGAATATATACTCTTTTTGTAAGGTTGAATTTAATCAACCATTTTGTTTACTTTATTCCATGCCAAATTTGCTTGTAATTTAGCAAGTAGTAACCCTGTATTTAGGTGGGAATCATGTAAGGGTAGTAAGTGAGAGAGTGTGAAGAAATACTCAAGATTGTGTAAGGATGCAGAGATTCGCGGCTGGGACTTACGGGTGACTCGCGACTGGCAAGCTGCCAACTACAGCACACGAGTGAAGTGTGCAGAGAAGATGAACAGTCAAGCCAACTAGAGCACTACAGGACAAAAAGTGTATCCTGGCCTTTCTGTTATCTCGTAACTTGAACTTGCGACTCAGTCAAATCGCGAGGCCAAGCCGCCAACCAGCTTTGTTTTAAAAAACCTGACTCTTCGCATTTCATTCTCACCCTAGTATAAATACCCCTTATACCCACGAAACGTAGAGAGTTTCCAGAGAGAATTTTGAGAGAAAAACCCTAGAGAAAAACAAGATTGATTCATGCACAATCTTCACATAGAAACTCTTTAAATACCTCTACTCTCACCATCTCCATTGTTACATTATTGAGATGTTCTTACCAGAATCATTTTCTCACCATACCGACATCTGTGAAAAGGCTATTTGGTGCTTTGGGAAGCAGTTAGGAAGGGACCAATAGTTATTAGTTGATGCTATGGGCTATAGTGGAATCTGGTAAGCTAAAGAAGACAAAAGTTCGGCACAACCTCGTTGGAGCAAGAAGCTTGGAGGGTTTAGGTACACTGGGTAGATTAGGCTTTGAGGGTCTTTTGCTGTTCATGTATTCCAATTTCATTCTTTAGTGGATTATTGACCGCTTGGAGGGCGGCAGAGAGGTTTTATGCTGAGAGTTTCGATTTCCTCTTCGATAACACATCTTTGTATTGTCCTTATGTTTACATCTCTCTTCCTTTAATTTTTACCATTTAATTTCTGCTGTGGATGTGATTTTATTTGGTTTAAATTGTTTATCAAGTTCATTTTCCGTACATACATTGTTTGATATTAAACATGAATTGCTAATTTGTAAATTACGGGTCTAAACGTTCATAATGTTTTACACACTATTTAAACATTCATTTTTTTTTTATTATTATTATATATATATATACTTAATATATCATAATAATAATAAAATAAAAAAATAAAAATGTAATGGCCACTTGCTAATTGTCACTAACTTACTATGATGTTATACATTCTCAAAAAAAAAAAAAAAAAAATACTATGCTATTATATATATATATATATATATATATAGTTGAGTTTAAGTTACACCTAGTGTAACTCTAAGCAATATTACACCACTTAATAACTTATTATTAGATACAAATTTTGACAAATTTACCATTGGATTGTATTATATTCATATACTCTTCATGCTTGCAAAATTTTACGGTAATTAAAGACTACTAGTCATGTTATCAATCAATTATTTAAATTCAAGTTTTTCTAGTTTAAAATAATTCATAAAAGATGAGTTTATGAATCACATGGTAAATAATATCCAATTGACATGAAAATTGACATGCATGCATGTAAGCACATATAAAACATATAATTCAACAACGAGATTCTTAAAATATGAATTCAATAACAAATTATTAAATGATGTAACTTTAAGTAATGTTATACTATTCAATATTTTTTAATTGGATGCAAATTTTGATAAATCCACCATTGAATTACATTATCTTTGTATATTCTCTAGGCTTGCAAAATTTCAAGATGATTGATGTGAAATTTTAAAGTACTCGCAAGTGTACGAACCATACCGAAGTATAGTTTGACAAGAACGAGGTCGAATCCACAAGGTCTTGAATGAATGTAGGAAAATTAATTAAACCTTAACCAAATTAATCCTAATCTAGTTTAATAAAAATTGGTTTTTCTGAGATTAAAAAAAAAAAAAAACAAATAATAAAATTAAGCAAATAGTTAAACTAAGCACAAGATATAAAATAATAAAAAGATGTAAACAGTCAAGAGAAAGGAATTATGGTTTTGGAATCCACCTTGTAAGTCATATCAGCATATATTTATGATCATTAATTTTTCCCAACTCACTACATGATAATCTAGAAATCAATCTTGTTATCATGGAAAATATTCTCATTAAAATCCTTATTTAAATATCTAAAGCATGCTCTTCTTCGCTTCTTAAGTATAAAATCATATCATCAATTGTATTCGTAGCCAAACAAATTACAAGATATATCCAATTCTAAAAATCAAATCATAAATTGTATCCATTGAAAGACAAATCACAAGCAATATCCAATTTTATAATCAAGAATTAATAAACCAAACATTCAATTAATTAAGACAAATCCTAAATCATGAGAAAAACATGATTGAACTCATATCTAAAATCTCATCTTAGTCAATTGATATGAAGCAAGAACAATTTAAATCATTAAAGAACAATTATTGTGGGAAAAATCAAATCACATAAATATTACTGATAATCCTTAATAAGGTTTTATCCTCAACCCTAATTATAAATTTAGCTACTTATGGTAATTGAAAGAAAACACAAAAATAAAATACTAAACATTAAACTAAAAAATAATAATTAAAACTAATTGTCATGGAAGAGGTAGCCGCAGCTCTCTATACATTCAGCCCTCAGCCCTAGCACTCCTCAGCCCCCCTGAATTTTTGCCATAAAGAGCCTTTAAATAAGTCAAGGAATCCTATTACAAGTTGAATTCCCGTTTGGAAAAAATCCCAGATTTTTAGACTTCACTTAACCGACGATTTTGGCCAATTTAACGTCAGAATTTGGACTTTTTGTAAACTAAAAAGTTGTAGCCTTTTAAGTTAATTTTCCATCCCAACTTGAATCATCTCGATTGGACATCTAAGCTGAAAGTTATACAAAAAATACTAACTGATGTGCAGGCTGGAATCCTAATCTGAATTGGACTTGGATTTGATGCAAATTTCCTTTGATTCCCTGCTCCAATTTGACTTAAATTTAATTGGGTTGGCATTCTTTATCTTCATCATGGTCCTTGTAAAATTAAAGTTTATTAGCTTTTTTCTTTTTACAAATCCACTTATTTAATTCCACTCTCTTACAAAAGACAAATTCACGCAATAAGATTCAATTAAGCACAAAATTGATTATTTAACATTATTCCAAAACCAAATATAAAATGCATGAATTAACTCAAAATAAGTATGATAATGCTTTCTAATAGTGATATAAATATGCAAAATTAAGCTATTATCAATGCACATCAATGATCAAAGATCAATAACCATGTCATCAGTCAATTATTTAAATTCAAGTTTTTATAGTTTAAAATAATACATAGAAAATGAGAGTCTAGATTGAATTATAAATAAAATTTGATTCTCATAAACTTTGGCATGTATGTTAAGAACATATAAACCAAGTAATCCAGTGATGAGATTTTCAAAATATAAATTCAATAGCAAGTTATTGAGTGGTGTAACATTGCTTATAATTACACCAGATATAATTTGAACACTACCATATATATATATATATATATTGCCATTTTGTTAAGGGGCAACTGACTGCTTTAGTTCTCTCCAAAAACTAAACGGATGATTAAATGAAGGGACATATAATATAACTCATCTTAGTCCATGTTTAACATCTTACATGGTCTCATTTGCATTCATAGCTTGAAAATATTACTTATCAATGTATATTTAGGGGTGGAAGGGGGGGCTTTTCTTTCATCTCAATTTTAACCCAAACATACATAGAAAACCTCTCTATTGTAAATGAAATGTGTAAACAGCCTTACGAGTACATACCATTTTTTGTCTTTTTCTAATTGAAATAAATTTGTTTGGTCCTGCATAAGACTTAAATTTGTGTTTTCATTGTTATTCACGCCTTTTAACAGAACAATAATGTATAATGTGTGTACCATATATTGACATACACTTTGCTACAATGGTCTTATATGGTAGACAAATAATTAGTTATTTAGACTCACTACTTACACTATTTTATTATTTACCATTTACAATTTTCAAGGTGGTTAGGATACAATTTTGAAGCACATTTTTATCATTTTTACATTAATTTATTTTAAAATCAAATTACTTGTTTCAATCTACATATTTTTATCAACTAATCATTTGGTTTTATTTAACTATTTATTTTTGTTTTATTTTATTTTTATGTATGGAGAAATGTCAAAATTCCATATATATTAGAGAATCGATTTATTTATTTTGTTATTAATATCGATTAATATTTTTTAAATTAATTTTTCTTTCAATCTTGCCCTCAGAACTAAAATTTTGGCTTTGCCATTGTGCATATTATGAAGTTTATTGGTGGATCGAGCTAAAGATTTATAGTCTGATTATATATCTTATGCATTGTTTCTACTTTCAACACTCTATAATTAGCTAATAACTTTTTATGCCTTGTATAATAAGCTTAAAAAAATAAAAAATAAAAAATAAAAAAATAAAAAAAAACTGTCTTTATAAACACGTGGAGATCATATCACTTCCACGTTACAAAAAACATAATATAAAATTGGCATCTTACACATTTTTTTATATAGTCATTAATACACATTCATATATATATATATATATATATATATATTGCATATATGAAATTGCTTCATTACCTTAATTATTAAAAATATATCACATTTGATGCATGAATGAGGCACAGCTAGCAGACTGATAATTCATTGTGTCAATGAGGTTTACACAGTCATACCCAAAAATCCAACGGTTATGACTATGAGTGAATCAATATTTCATAATGCAAATAAGATAAGCTGTCTCTCATCCAAAACAGAGAATCACATAGATTCCCCAACCAACTCACCCTAATAAATTCTCTATATTGCATTACAGCAACACTATCCTCTGCTGAGATTTCATAATATCCTCTATTGATAAGCATACAATTGTTGTGAGAGCACCCCCATTAATGACAAAATCCCTTCTCAACCCTCATATTTACAGCTCAAACTTATTGAAAAAAGCCCAATTGTTAGCCCAAATTCAACATGAATTGCAATGTGTGCACCCAACACAAACCATTAAGTGCTCTAATATCTCCAACCAGGATATACAAGAGCAAAATCTTCTTGTATTAATCTACAATCTCTTGCAGCTTTATATATAGCATAGTCTGCTTGGGGCAAGAAAGTATACACAAAAACGAAAAAGGTTTCAACTTCCATATTGTTTCTTTTTATTGTTCGCCTTTTCTATCAGTCATGACTAGAAAGAAGGTCAAGCTTGCGTACATCACTAATGACTCTGCTAGAAAAGCTACCTTCAAGAAAAGGAAGAAGGGGCTGTTGAAGAAAGTAAGTGAGCTGAGCACTCTCTGTGGCATTAAGTCCTGCGCCATTATTTATAGCCCATATGATTCTCACCCTGAAGTTTGGGCTTCTGAGCATGGCATTCAACATGTTCTTGGACTGTTCAAGAACATGCCTGAAATGGAACAGACCAAAAAAATGGTCAACCAGGAGAGTTTCCTGAGGCAAAGGATTGCCAAAGCTAATGAGCAGTTGAGAAAACAACAGAAAGACAACCGGGAGAAGGAGATGACAGAGGTCATGTTCCAAAGCCTGACTGGAAAAAGCCTGCACAACTTAACCATGATGGACTTGAATGATCTTGGGTGGTTGATTGATCAGAATTTGAAGAATATGTATACAAGGATTGGTCAACTCAACAAAGTGGCTCAAAAAGGTGAACCAGCTGCTGCAAAAACAGAAGGAATGGTGGTGGGGAGTACTAATACCAGTACTACTCCATCAGAGATGAATAATGTGCAGCAGCCTCATGATCATCATCAGAGGACACCAGGTTTTGAGATGAACATGGACACCATGCAGAGGCAGCAATGGTTCATGGATATGATGAATCTCCCACAAGAGAACAACATGGGGTTTGGTGGAGATGAGATGATGCTGCCATTTGGAGATAACAGTCACAATGCTCTTTGGTCTAATGCCTTCTTCCCTTGATTTAAAAAAAAAAAATATATATATATATATATATATTAAAGAATCATAATTTAGCAATTTCCATTATGTACATGTTTGGTGTTTTCATAAACGATGACACAGGTTTCTTTTGTGTGTTAATTATAAGTTCAATGTACTTAAAATTATGTTCAACTGTTGTTTATCATAATTATGACATTCAGTCTTATGTTGGTTCTTAAATTTGTCAATATATTTCTATTCAATCATATAATTTGAATGACTATCTAAGGTATTCAGTGTTCTTTCTTAGTTGTTTAAAACTAAATTAAACAAAATAAAAACTAGACAAGAGATGCACTTCAAAATCTTCTTCCAAATTTCTGTATGTAAATGTGCTTTATTTTTTACGTCGCATTATTTGGTTGCAAGTTGCAACTGCAATATTCGCAAAATTTTCTTCAAAGGTTATCCATTTGACAAATATAAAAATATATTTCTCTATTCCAGTATGGTATCAAAGCATTGGACACCCAGTTAACAAAAATATAATAATAATAATAAATAATATCAAATGTAACTAATGGTATAAATAAGGAATTAAAATTAAGAGCCTTGTAAGATGTAGTTCAATGGATATCTTATAGTATTTCCAACGGAAACATTTAAAGTTCAAATCAAAAGAGTCAATTTTGTACAATATGCTGTTTTGGTTTGCCTAGAGGAATGAAATATTACTGGTGTACCGTTTTTGGATTACTGCTATATATATATATATATATATATGTATATATATATTGTGGGGCCAAGAAATGGTCAGACGATCCCAGCCCACTCCCAACCAGGCCCAAGGCCCATGTCCGAGGACGCGCCCATTGACCGAGGACCGAAGTGTGGCACCCAGCCACACTCTAAACAACGCCAAGGATGATAGCATCCCCGGAAGTCCGAGGTCCTAGGACGCGCAAGCAGCATTCAGTCGAAGGGAGCCTCCCCGAGCATTCAAGGAATGAGTGGTGGGTACCAAATACCGAACATGAAAGCATGGTGGAGGAGCGCACCCCAGATGAACTGTCACATCCACATTAAATGCTCCCAACTAACGTCCTGGCCGCATTAATGAGGAAGGGACGCCTCAACAGTGCCACCTTGGTTGTAGCCACCTACAGAGACAAGGGGAAGGTGGCTGATGGGACAGGCACTCAAGTGGTGCCCTAATCCCTTTACAAATGTAGGGTTAGGATTGATTGGAAGGGGGATATATAATGTAAGGAGCTCCTTCTAAAAGGGGGACGCAAGGATTATGGTAATCTGCATGTACTGAGAGAACTTCTTGTTCATCCTAAGAGAGAAATTATTAGAACTCCAAGTTCTGGAAAACACGTCCGAGGAGCACTTTTACATATCCCACCGCACGCTCAGCTTATCCAACCCACGTACAACTATGCATGGCCGTTGCATTTCTCGCTAGCGCCTAGTTCTTGAATCCCTCCTCTATAAATTCATTGCGGGGTACGTTGGGCTTTTGACCCGTGTCCACTGGACGTGGGCAACCAAAAACCCTGTCCCTACAATTGGCGCCGTCTGTGGGAAGAACTTGTGTGTTGGTAAGGACAACAGTCAAGCATGGTAGGATCGGGCCCTCACCAAGCAACCCCCAATCGACCCGAACCGGCGAAGCCACGGCATCATGGTGACTACGGCGACCCCGGAGGCGGTCAGAATGATAATGGACGATTTCGAAAAGGAAGCGTGCATACTTCGACAGCGAGCGAAAATCAAGCCCAGAAGCGCGATGCTGTCCAGGCTACGCAATCGGAGGAGGCCCATAGTCACGCCTCCCAGGGAAGGACGATAAGGTGGCCATGCAGCGCGAGATAGATGATCTGAAGAAGAAGCTGCGCCGTGCACAGCGAAGACAGCCTGAGCCCAACCCTGACTTGTTCTCTGACGACGAGAGTGACGGCGAATACAGACAAAGGTCGAGAACGCCCCCCAGCGAGACTTTCTCCCACGAGGAGGAGCGCTACCAGAGGCGTAGGCGCGCCGACCGAACCTCCTGGGGCGTAGGAAGTGACGCCATGAGCAAGGCGTTGGACCAGCTCTCCAAGTCGCCCTTTACGCGTCGCATAGAGGAGGCGGAGCTTCCTCGGCGGTTCCAACAGCCGACCTTCATCGCCTACAACGGCAAGACGGATCCCGTAGAACACGTGAGCCAGTTCAACCAGAGGATGGCTGTCCACTCGAAGAACGAGGCGTTGATGTGCAAAGTTTTTCCATCTAGCTTGGGACCTGTGGCGATGAGGTGGTTCAACGGTCTGAGGACGAATTCCATAGACTCGTACCGACAGCTGACCTAGGCTTTCGGCTCCCGCTTTGTCACGAACAGCAGGCCTCCTCGGCCCATGAGTGCGCTGCTGTCCCTATCCATGCGTGACGGGGAAACCCTTAAGGCCTACTTGGACAAGTACTGGGAGATCTACAATGAGCTGGACGGCCAGTATGACGCCGTCGCCATCAGTACGTTCCAGAATGGGCTACCAATGGGGCACGGCCTGAGGAAGTCCTTGACCGGAAAATCCGCCACCAGCGTGCGGCAACTGATGGATCGGATTGACAAGTACAAGCGGGTGGAGGAAGATATGCTGCAAGGCAAGGGGAAGGATAAAGCCTTCCCTCAGGAGAGGAGAGACTTCAGGTCGGACCGGTACAACAACGCCCGACCGAGGAGGGACTTTGGAGGAGAATCTGGAGCGACCAATGCTCAAACCGTCAACGCAGTATTCCGAGAACCCGTGCATAGGGTGCTGGAGAGAATAAAAGATGAGCCGTACTTCAGGTGGCCGAATAAGATGGCAGGGGAACCTGAGAGGCGCAATCGGAACCGCTACTGCCAATACCACCAGGACCATGGACATACCACAGAGGACTGCAGGAACCTCCGGAACTACCTGGACCAACTGGTCCGGGAAGGAAAGCTGAAGCACTTGCTGCTCAACCCTGACAATCGCCAGGGCCAAACGTATCAGGAGCCCCGAAGGGACACCACCATGGGGCAACCCGCCGGCACAATTAACATGATCCTGGCGGCTCCGGGGAGAACGGGCGCGGGCCCCTCGCGAGTGTTGTCCGTGGCCCAACCGGAAGCCGGAGAGTTCCAAGCAGGGCCGAAGAGGGCTAGGAGGAGGTCCTGCCCTCATTTGAGCTTCTCAGAGGAGGACATGGTCGGGACCATCCAACCCCATGATGACGCCCTGGTGGTCACCCTTAGAATTGGGGGCTACGACGTAAAAAGGGTGATGGTAGATGGTGGCAGCGCCGCAGAGGTCATGTACCCGGACCTCTACAGGGGGCTAGGGTTAAAACCGGAGGACTTGACGCCGTATAACTCCCCCTGATGAGTTTCGATGGGAAGCTTGTCATCCCGAGGGGCATGATTAGGCTGCCTATACAGACCGGCCCTGAAGTGGTAGAGGCGAACTTCATAGTGGTGGACACATACTCCCCCTACACGGCCATCGTGGTAAGACCCTGGCTCCATGCTCTAGGGGGCGTAGCTTCCTCCTTGCACCAGAAGGTGAAGTTCCCATCAGGGGACCACGTTCTGGAAATTCAGGGATGCCAGACCACTGCGAGGCAATGCACGGTGGCTGCCATATCATGTCAGCTCGACGCGCAGACCTCGGCCATCACCGACAAAGGTTTATAGCAATCAAGGGCCAAGGCAGCGTGTTCTAATGAGGCTGCCGAGGAAGTCAGGTGCGAAGATTTGGAGAAGGTGGTAATCGGTGATGATCCCGAGAAATTCTTCCGGGTCGGGGCTCGGCTGCCCCCAAACGAACAAGAGGAGTTGGTTGGGTTCCTTAGGAGCAATATCGACGTATTTGCATGGGACCCCTGCGACGCACCAGGGATTGACCCGTCCTTCATCTGTCATCATCTCAATGTTAACCCATCTGCGGTGCCCAAGAAACAGCCGCCCCGACGCCCTTCGAGGGAGCACGCTGACGCCATAACGGAAGAGGTGAATAAGCTCAAGCACGCTGGGGCTATCAAAGAGGTTTTCTATCCCGAATGGCTAGCCAATACTGTGGTGGTCAAGAAGAAGAGCGGCAAGTGGAAGGTCTGTGTGGACTTTACCGACCTGAATAGGGCATGCCCAAAAGACCCGTTCCCTATGCCTCGGATCGACCAGCTGGTAGACGCGACAACGGGCCATCCTCGGATGAGCTTCCTGGACGCCTTTCAAGGCTATCACCAGATACCGCTGGCCCTGGAGGACCAAGAGAAGACTGCATTTCTGACACCCGTCGGGAATTATCACTACAAAGTAATGCCTTTCGGTCTGAAGAACGCAGGATCCACCTATCAGAGGATGATGACGAGGATGCTCGAGCCGATGCTGGGCAAGAGTATGGAGGTCTATGTTGACGATATGGTGGTAAAGAGTAAGATAGTATCCGAGCACCTGGGAGACCTCGGCCGCACATTTGACGTCCTAAGAAAACACCAACTGCGCCTAAACGCCTCAAAGTGCTCGTTCGGGGTGGGCTCGGGCAAGTTCCTTGGGTACATGATCACCCATAGGAGGTCCAGAAGCTTACTGGGATGGTCGCGGCTTTGAACAAATTCATTTCCCGATCGGCTGACAGGTGCCGACCCTTCTATCTCTTGATCAACAAATGGAAAGGATTTGAGTGGTCAGAAGACTGTGTCGTAGCTTTCCAACAACTTAAGGAATACCTATCCCGACCGCCTATCATGTCCAATCCTAACATCGATGAGGTCTTGTACGCATACCTTGCAGTGGTGCCCCACGCGGTGAGCCTAGTACTTATACGGGATGACAGTGGCGTACAGAAGCCAGTCTATTATGTCAGCAAGTCGCTGCATGAAGCGGAGGTCAGGTACCTACCTCTGGAGAAGGCAATACTGGCCGTGGTCCATGCCACGAGAAAGCTCCCCCACTACTTTCAAGCTCACACAGTGGTCGTCCTGACCAAGCTGCCCCTGAAGTCTGTACTTCGGACCGCCGACTACACCGGGAGAATCGCAAAGTGGAACACAATCCTTGGGGCTTTCGGCATCAAGTATATGCCGCGGACTTCCGTAAAAGGACAGGTCCTGGCGGATCTGACGGCCGAATTTACCGAACCCACTGTGGAAGTAGCCCCCGGGGAAAAGAGCTCGGATGAAAAGCCAGTTGGGGCAATTTCCACCCCGGAATCACCGCTTTGGAAGGTATATGTCGATGGCGCAGCGAACCAGAGGGGGTCCGGAGTGGGGCTAGTGCTAGTATCCCCCGAGGGTCACGTCGTAGAGAAGTCCCTGAGGCTCGGATTCTCGGCTACTAATAACGAGGCCGAGTATGAGGCGCTGCTACAGGGGATGGTCATGGTACGGAAGATGGGAGGAAAATCAGTAGAGGTGTTCTCGTACTCGAGATTGGTGGTGGGACAGGTCAACGGACAAATGGAAGCCAGGGACCCAAGAATGGAAGAATACCTGAACCAATTCCAGCGCTCAAAGTTGGAGTTCGGTCTCTTTACCCTGTCCCATATTCCCCGGAGTGGGAACAGTCATGCGGACTCATTGGCCACGCTCGCAACATCCACGGCAGAGGGTCTGCCCCGGATTATACTTGTGGAGCACCTAGAAAGGGCGAATGAAATGGCTAGGGGATCGGTCCTCGTCAACCAGATCGGAGCGGGGCCCAGCTGGATGGACCCCATAGTGAAATTCCTCAAGGACGATGTCCTGCCCGAGGATAAGACGGAAGCTGAGAAGGTACGGAGAAAAGCTCCTCGGTTCTGGCTATCTGAGGATCTCCGATTATACAGGCGCTCTTACTCTGGGCCGTACCTGCTGTGCGTCCACCCCGAGGCAGCGGAGTTATTGCTCGAAGAGCTGCACGAAGGAATTTGTGGGAGTCATACCGGAGGGAGATCCCTGTCACACCGAGCTGTCACGCAAGGGTATTGGTGGCCGGGAATGCAACAGGAGGCCCTAGAATATGCCAAGAAGTGTGACCAGTGCCAGAGGTTCGCCCCGAACATCCACCAACCAGGGGGGGTCCTCAACCCTTTATCCAGTCCCTGGCCATTCGCCCAGTGGGGCCTGGACATCGTAGGTCCCTTCCCGAAGGCACCAGGGAACAAGAGGTACCTGCTGGTGGCCACGGACTACTTCACGAAATGGGTCGAGGCCGAACCCCTGGCCAACATTAGGGACGTGGACGCCAAGAAGTTCCTCTGGAGAAACATTGTTACGTAATTTGGGGTCCCTCATACCCTCATCTCGGATAATGGGCTCCAATTCGACAGCAAGGCCTTCAGGAGGTACTACTGTGAACTCGGGATTACTAACAGATATTCGACGCCCGCCTACCCCCAAGGAAACGGACAGGCGGAAGCCGTCAACAAGGTTATCGTCAATGGGCTGAAGAAAAGGTTGGACGACGCCAAGGGAAGATGGGTCGAAGAGCTGCCCCATGTCCTGTGGACGTACCGGACTACCCCTCGGCGGTCAACAGGAGAAACGCCTTTCGCCATGACCTATGGCGCTGAGGCGGTGATCCCCCTAGAGACGAATTTCCGGACACTACGAACAAGCTCTTTCGCTCCCAGCAGCAATGATGATCTGCTGGGAAGGAACCTGGACTTGGTGGACGAACAGAGGGAACAAGCGATGATCCAGCTGGCCTCTTACCAGCAAAAGCTCAAACGAGGATATGACACCAACGTGAAACTCAGGCCGCTGGCACCAGGGGACCTGGTACTGAGAAAAGTCGTCGGGGCTGCCAAGAACCCGTCCTGGGGGAAGCTGGGGCCCAATTGGGAAGGCCCTTACCGAATTACCTCGGTAGCGGGGATAGGTGCATACTATTTAGAAGATTTAGAAGAAAAACCTGTACTTCGCCCCTGGAATGTAAATAACTTGAAAAGGTATTATTATTAATGAAGCAGTCTTTTTCGAATTCTAACTCTAAACCTGTTTTAATTTTGGGATAGCGCGTCCAGCCGGCAAAGCCTAAGTGTTAGACAGAACCAAGGCACTGCATGGTCCTCGGACTCAGGCCTGTGGGGAAACTAACTACTTCAAAATACCAAGTGTTAGACAGAACCAAGGCACTGCATGGTCCTCAGACTCAGGCCTGTGGGGAAACTAACTACTTCAAAATATCAAGTGTTAGACAGAACCAAGGCACTGCATGGTCCTCGGACTCAGGCCTGTGGGGAAACTAACTACTTCAAAATATCAAGTGTTAGACAGAACCAAGGCACTGCATGGTCCTCGGACTCAGGCCTGTGGGGAAACTAACTACTTCAAAATATCAAGTGTTAGACAGAACCAAGGCACTGCATGGTCCTCGGACTCAGGCCTGTGGGGAAACTAACTACTTCAAAATACCAAGTGTTAGACAGAACCAAGGCACTGCATGGTCCTCGGACTCAGGCCTGTGGGGAAACTAACTACTTCAAAATATCAAGTGTTAGACAGAACCAAGGCACTGCATGGTCCTCGGACTCAGGCCTGTGGGGAAACTAACTACTTCAAAATATCAAGTGTTAGACAGAACCAAGGCACTGCATGGTCCTCGGACTCGAGCCTACGCGGGAAACCACTACCTCCAGGGGGCCTATGTTATAATAATTAATGCCACCATTTGCCGACGTGCAATTGAAGTTAAAATCGTACGAGTATGGAAAAACGGATAGCATGCAAGTAAGCAAACAACCACGAGAAGTAGAAAAAGAAACAAAGCTCACATTTCATTGAGTCCAATAGAACCACACGATACGGATTACATTATAAAAAAAAAAAAAAAAAGAGGAAAAAAGAAGATAAAAAAAGGGGGCGGTAAAGTAACGCAAGCAGAGGTGCCATGGGGCATACTCCTTCTGCTCAATCGCCTGCTCCTGTGGGTGACCGGACCAGGGCATCTCCGGGGCCCTTTGAGCTCTGGCTGAGTGGGATAGCCTGCAGGGGCGCAGCGGAAGTAACAACTTCCTCAGCAGAAGGAACCTGAGTATCAGGGGGTGGCCCTGCAACCTGCTGGGGGGCGTCCTCGTTAGAGCCATCGCTCACTTCTACCACCAGGGAAGGAGTATCCCCTTGGTCTGGCTCGCCAGTGGCCCCAGTATCCAAAACCTCCCCGCCTGAGGTAGCAGCAATTTCCACGGCGGCTTCCTCGGGCTCAGAGCCGCCTGGACTGTCTGGGGTGGCCTCACGGATGACAGGGGGATAGTACACGCTCTCATCTTTCCATAGCACAGAAGAGGCCTCCACACCAGCTTGCCTAAGGGCTTCCATCCAAGTCTCGGAGCAGTAGCGCCTACATAACCCAGGGACTTGGGATTTGTAGGCAGCTGCTGTCTCAGATGCCCCAGCAGCATAGGCAGCCTCCTCAGCCTCCTCCTTGAGGGACCAGGCTTCCTCCCTACCCTTCTCCGCCTCGAGCTTAGCCCTCACGGCTTCGTCCCTAGCGAACTCGGCCACTTTCCTGGCATCCTTGGCAGCAGCTCCCTTCTTCGTCAGGTCTGCAATCAGATCCTTTGCGATCTTCAGCTGCTCTTCTGCCTCACCCAGACGTTTCGTCTGAGTCTTGGCCTGCCTCTGCGCACCCTCGAGGCCTGACAATGCGCTGTCCCGAGCCTGGGTCGCGGTCTTCAACTCCTGCCTGGCCTTGGCAAGGTCCTCCTCGGAGTTCTTGAGGGCCTGGGTGGCCTCCAAACGCCTCTTGCGCTCTTCCTCCGTTGCCCTTCCATGGTCGTGGGCCATCTCCTCCAACCTGAAGGTGGCCTGGACAGCCTGCCAAAACCAAAGCAGATGCATGATAATAAGCCGAGCTAAACAAAAAAAAAAAAAAAGAGAGGGGCGCAAGTGTTGAGGCCTTACCATCCCCAAATAACGCTTGAGGCTGAGGAAGACCTCCCTACTCTTCATGGTCCCCAGCTGCTCCATATCCACGGGAAGTAGCAGACATCTCTCCACGGCGTCGGCCACGCGCGAGCCTTCGCCCTCTCTGAAGTCCCGGAGGGAGGAATCGTCCCGTAGGGGAGCCCCATGAAGCATTGGGGCAGGCAGCCATGCCTGGGCCTCGGCCGGGGCATCCACCTGCCTATCCTGAGACCTGGAGCCTATCCTTAGCTGCTTCGAGGGCCACCGACCGTCATCCCCCTCGCGGGTTGGCCCAAATTTTTCCTCAACGGGCCTCTTGCCCTTATCCTTCTTCTGCTGGGCACCAGAAGGTTCGTGCCGAGAAGACGGACTCGTCCGAGGTGGAGGGGGAGGAAGCCTGGATTGGGCCGAGGTAGACCTAGTCTGAGGAGGACGATTCTTTGGGGAAGGGGGAGGGAGCTTCGGCTTGGACTTCCCCGGTTGCCCTTCGATCAGCTCGGATAGTGTGGGCTGGTCCTTCTTCTTGTAGCCCATCGCAGGCCGGGGAGAAATCTCGGGAGCCGAGGGGATTGCTGGGGTCGGCTGAGGATTCCCCACGTCTCTGGCAGGGTCCTCGGACTGATGAATCTGCTCAAAAATGTCAAAATCGTCCCCTCCAGGACAAGGGTCTGTAGCCTCCCTTTCCCCCTCAATGTCCTCTTCCGCAGCCTCTGAGAAGGTTTGAGAGGCAGAGGGTACCGCTACTGTGACGCCCTCCGAAGTGGGGAGATCCTTGGGGAGCTCGAACCCGTCCTCGGTCACCGCTATTTTCTGTAGGCGAGGATCCTTTGCTTTGATCACGTGCCTCGGGGCCGCGAATGACTTTTGGAGCGACGTGTACCCCAAGATTTTGTGAGCGGCCCGGACTTGGTGATCTGCTTCGTTTTCAAAATCTGCCGACCTGAGCACCTTCTGCAAGTCCTCCCTGTTGATCAAGTTGTAGCGAGGCGCGAGGGAGTGCGGATCTGCAAGAAGAAAATGCATTCGCAATTAGCAACCAAAACAGTACAAAAAGAAATAACGCATAAGATAAGTTAGAGTCTCCGAACGCCCTCCTATTCCTACTACCCCACCTGGTGTCCCCTCCGTCGTCGGACAATGGATACCATCATGCCACGCCCCGGACACGATGAGAAAGTCCTCGTTCATTCCCTTGTTGGACTCAGGGAGGCACTGGATGAGCCGGACCCTGTCGTCCCTCGTCCTCATATAGTAGGACTTGTCCCTCAAGCGTTGGAGATTGTAGCAATAGTTCACATCATGATGGGTCAGTCTAAGCCCCATTTTCTCGTTCAAAGCGTCTACGCTGCCCAGAATTCTGAACATATTGGAGGCGCACTGAGTGGGGGCTAGCAGGAAATATGACAGATAGCCCCTCGTCACTGGTCCCATAGGGATCCTCATCCCTCCTTCAAGAAAGGCGATGATGGGAATCGCCACCTCGCCCTCCTGCCTCCGGAACTCCCACTCCCCCTCCTCGCAATACCTCAAGCCCACATTGGCTGGTATCCTATAATCAGCGATGAATTTCTCCATCGCCTCCTCAGTAAAGACATACTTCTTGAGTCTACCCATCCCAAATGACGCCTAAGAGAGCTAAAGAAAGAGCAGATAAAAGAAGAGAAAGAGCAAAAGGAAGAAAAGCTCAGAGAGGGATAGGGCGACTTACAGAAATGAGGAAAAGCTCCTCGGACAGACTCTTTATGCTGGAGAGGGTGGTGGAAGTTTGGCTGGACTCTGAGTGGAAGCGCAAGGGCCCGTGATCATGGAATGGAAAAAGGTAGAGACGGTTCGAACGGGTATTTATGCCCTGGATAGGAGAGCCGCGCGAATTTTCCCGCCCATAAATGCTAGGCGTATCACAGCCGTTCGATTGCTAACTGCCCTCCGAACGTGGGGAGCACAAAGCCGCCCGAATTTAATGCAGGACACGTCGCGCACACCGAAGCGTCAATAACGCACCTTGGGCAGACGCAAAAGCTCCAGCGCTGACAAAAGACAAGACACGATTGGACGTGGGGCAGGACCGGGGATATCAAAATCCTCCTTTCCGCCCGAGGAGGCGGATAGCAAGATTTTGAGGGGCTATTGTGGGGCCAAGAAATGGTCAGACGATCCCAGCCCACTCCCAACCAGGCCCAAGGCCCATGTCCGAGGACGCGCCCATTGACCGAGGACCGAAGTGTGGCACCCAGCCACACTCTAAACAACGCCAAGGATGATAGCATCCCCGGAAGTCCGAGGTCCTAGGACGCGCAAGCAGCATTCAGTCGAAGGGAGCCTCCCCGAGCATTCAAGGAATGAGTGGCGGGTACCAAATACCGGACATGAAAGCATGGTGGAGGAGCGCACCCCAGATGAACTGTCACCTCCACATTAAATGCTCCCAACTAACGTCCTGGCCGCATTAATGAGGAAGGGACGCCTCAACAGTGCCACCTTGGTTGTAGCCACCTACAGAGACAAGGGGAAGGTGGCTGATGGGACAGGCACTCAAGTGGTGCCCTAATCCCTTTACAAATGTAGGGTTAGGATTGATTGGAAGGGGGATATATAATGTAAGGAGCTCCTTCTAAAAGGGGGACGCAAGGATTATGGTAATCTGCATGTACTGAGAGAACTTCTTGTTCATCCTAAGAGAGAAATTATTAGAACTCCAAGTTCTGGAAAACACGTCCGAGGAACACTTTTACATATCCCACCGCACGCTCAGCTTATCCAACCCACGTACAACTATGCATGGCCGTTGCATTTCTCGCTAGCGCCTAGTTCTTGAATCCCTCCTCTATAAATTCATTGCGGGATACGTTGGGCTTTTGACCTGTGTCCACTGGACGTGGGCAACCAAAAACCCTGTCCCTACATATATGTATATATTTGTATTTATTTATGTAAGTATGGACATTAATTTTTATGTTTATCAACATAAAATTTAAAATTCACATATTTTATAAACCTAAATATTAGTCTAAGTACATAAACCCAATATATCAGCTTGAACATTTTTTTTTCCTGCAATTTTTTACAATTTTCTAACACATTTTAAATTTTTTTTATTGTACCAACCAAAATACCAATACCGACATAAACGCCCAAAATACAACCTGGTATTGTTTAACTACATTTTAGAGGTTATTGACTTAATAACTGATACGATATATTTTTTTGAAACGATATTCACTTCCATGATTTAAATCACCCAAACAATCAAGTTACCAAAACGTAGTACATGTAGTAAATGCAGTATGAGGGTACAGTAAAACAATACAAGTATAATAGACAGTAATATGGCCCAAGAGTGGGCTTGGGCCCTGACACACTAACACAGGGAATAACTCCAAGAGGCAGAAATGTAATTGACAATTGAGTTACTAATTTTGTTGTATAGCTAGCATTTAAGGTTAAATTTCCATTGTTAAATGGAGCTAGCCTAATAAGAAAGGTGAGGGTCTCGTGACTATTTAATAGAAAAAAAATATATGATAGAAAACCATTCGCATGAAACATAAATAACCCATGTTTTAGAAAATATTATTATTATTACAGTTCGCACATGTAGAACCTCACTAGCTGCGTCATTGCCCCTAGTGCAAACAGTTCACACGTCTCATGTTACATGCTTTCTTGCACTATATATTAGTCATTTGAAAGAGAGAATGGCTAGTGAAGTGAAAGAAACATGAAAAAGTTTGCACTTCTTCTTCTAAACTTAATTCATACTTTAATCCAGAGCATTCATATGGTGCCATTGCACAAAAACCTAAGCCACAAAAGCCAGGTCATGCCTATTTTGGTTCCCCTGCAGAATACATGAAAAGCTTAGGTTACTTACTATATGTGTTTATGCCTATATGGTAAGAAGTTAATTGGAACTCGTTTTCCTTTGATCCATCCATTTCATTGTAAGTTAGTATCTGATAAGAATCTAATATTTGACCTATTCAGGTAGTTTTTTCCATTCAATTTTGTGAATCTATTTAGAGATATCAAGAAGGTTGCATATAATAATATCAATTAAATTAGATGTGGATTTGATACAACAACTTCATCCAAGCTTAAATTTTCAAATTATAAAGTAGATCAACTGATTAATTATCTGATGCATACAATACTTTCCATGTATTTGTACCTAACTGAATGATGCTCTTGTGATTTTTCATGTGGTAATTATCCACATATTTTAGATTTGTTCAAATTTAGTGGCCGCCTTCAAAAATTGTATAATTTAAGAAGCAAAATTGTTGTCTGAATCCTTTGGCCGGATGGTAGTTAGCTAGTTAGGTTGGCCGGGGTTGAATGAGAATTCATGAAGTATAATATGCAAGTATCGGCAAGTTCTTGGTAATGATGAAGAAATGTGCCAATGAGTTATAACTCAATTGGCACTTCCTTCTCCTATAATAATTATTTGGAAGGTGAGGTCATGAGTTTAAAACCTACTAGGTACGTCTGTAACATACCAATAAAACAAAATGAAACAGGTGAAATGTATTGGTTGTAAATTGTATTATGTGATTGCAACATATATTGGGCTGCTTTGTGAGGATATTTTGTGTTCTAAATGTTTCGTAGATTTGTTTCAATGAATTACTAGCCTAAAAAGTAAAAAGGAATAAGTAAAACAAAAATGCAAATAGTAGAGGCGTTTAGGATGGGGGCATGAAGGTATCAATTCTGCATATACTAATTCAAAGATGCAGTTAAGGAACTGTAGGGTGAAGGATTGGTTTGGGGGAGTTTATTGACTTGATTCTGTGAATTGTTGAAGTCTATCTTAGTGACTTGAATTCAAAGGAAGAATATCCCACATGCATATTGCGCACTCAACATGATTCCTTTCTAATTATTAAGGCAGTAAATGGAGGAATTAAAACTTTATTACTTGGAGTTACTTCCTAGCTAGTGGCTACTGGCTATGATACTTGTACTTTAAATACATTGAATAATATTATATAGCACGAACCATTTCTTGGAGTTTAAGTAGGATCACTACATGTTAAGAGGCATAATCTACTTACCAGATTCCATAGCCATATTGACTGTCCATGATTAAAAGTTGTCCTCTGTGTGGAGGAGATTGAGTCCAAGACATTGGAAATTTGGAATACCTTTTAGAAGGCCCAGCAACTATGCAAGTACCTAATATCTATGGAGTAGCTTATATGAGAATTCTCCATACTTTTTGCATTATAAATATGAAATTTGCTCGCACACCTACACAATAACATGTTCCGTATGACTATGGCTTTACAATTACATGACCTATACATCAGGCTGGAGACATGCATGCAGTTGCACACACATTCAATGCTTTCAACCACAATATATATCTTCATTCTTACTGTGCCATTATTGTTGGTTAATTGCATGGCATGTTGCTTGATTTATTTATTTATTTTTGAAAGGGCATCACAAAAGTATATATCTTCTGAATATAGTGCTATACATGTAAAACCTTGCCCGATTACTTTAGCTTAAAAATAGTAAAGAGGTTTTCTTTGATTTAGTCATGGACCATGGATTGTGTTATTTGAATATTAGATAAAGTTCCTTAGCTGGAGAGGAAAATATATATTTCCCACTCACATAGATATTTTGTAAAATATTGTAAATGTGAAGAATCTTAAATTTTTTTCTTTATTGAAATTTCAACATAGATAGAAAAAGAAAAAGAAAAGGGCAAGATTGTTTCCAAAAGAAGGCTTAATTTTACTGTGATATATAATACATGAGCAGAGGGTGGCCAAAAAAAAAAGAACTAATAGGCTTCCAGAAATATCTTCAGTAACATCATAGCATAGGAAAGAGAAATAGCATTCCAAGGCGGCATGTATATATTGGAGAACCATCCAAATAAAAGGGATCTCATTAAAAAGAAAAAACAAACTTTTTACTAATTTAATGGTCACCATTCCATACAGCTATTACAAAGCACACAGCATCCACCGTGTCTTGTTTCACTTTGTTATATTTTGAATTGAATTGACATTCATAATAGGGGGAACCATGTTTTATGTTGTTGGAGGAATCATTCAGAAAGTGGTAAAGAAAAAAGAGAGACAAAGAAGAAACAAGAAAAAGTATTTCTGAAATTAGCATATGCAGGTTTTTACTACATCTTTAAAATTCCACCTTGAATGTATCATTTATTTTTGGTAATTAATATGTCTTGGCCTAGTAGAAGCCAGCAATGAAATTTATACAACCTTAAGCCAAAATTTGAAATGCATGTCCAAAAATTATATGCTAAGCGACCTCTAAAATAGTTGAATAATTAAGTGCATGACTGAAGAATAACACATTGAATTTGGCTCAAGTACTGAAGCATTAGTGCTGTAATATGATGCATGCCAACTGCAGATTCTCTCGCATGATTGTCAATCCTGGATGTGACTCGAGATTTCAAAACAACCCCCGCCAATTGTTTGGCCAATTCTGGTCTTGAATTATTACTAAGGTGTGACCTATAACATGAACTTCATTCTGTGTTTCTGGTCGAGATTTAATGGGTTTAAATCATTCAAGGACATTAGTAATATATTATTCTTCTCTTTATTCTCTTTTTTGTTTTCAGCTAAAATCATTCTGGAGTCAGAACAGAAATTATGTGTGGTTTTGTTCTGCAAAGTTAGAAAGTGTGTGTTACGACTGAATAAAAAGAATGAGTAATGTAAAGATGGAACAAAAACCTAAAAGAAAGGAGAAAAAGAAAGAAAGAGAATTGACAACTTGACAACTTGACAACAATAACTTGTCCCATGTACAATAATTATGCGGAATAAGCCACAACCCCTCTTCATGGGATAGTACTTACGATTCCAAATTCTACTTGGCTAATACAAACCGTATCTTAATTTATTGACCAGTGATTTGTGTAGCATTAACCATTATGTTTCTTGCAAATGGTTAACTCAAGAATATTCAGCAGCTTAATTATCTAAAATTGCTCTAGCATAGATCTAGTAAAGCCAAACCAAAGAATGTCATATGATATTTGAAATTCCAGATCACAGGCACTAAAGTTCTTTAAATTTTAATTATTATGTTTCTTCATGATTGCAAATGGTCAACTTTTTATAGCTTGGTGAAACCAATAGCAAATTAGATGCCATTAATATGCTGATTTTTTCATTGTTGAAGTTCTTAAGCAGTTACTTGATCTAATGCTTTCTCTCATTACATTCCTCTTCTTCTGTGTTCTTAAGAATACATTGGAGAGTTCCACACTGGTTAATTTAAATGTATACCCTGACATTTTTATAAGCTTTAGCTAGGAAGCTTCTTGGTTCCTGTAACAATATACTAAATGACAAGATTGATCTAATTAGGCCATGATGGTTAGCCTAATAAGGTTGTTGCATGCACCCAAAGATGCCCAAACTCATGCATATTGATCAAGTTCAAGCAGTATTGAAACTTGACCCCAATGACTACTTTAAGCATATTGCTGTCGTAATTTTCTGGAAAAAGAATATCTCTCTCCACAACAGCTAAAGATCGTGTTAATTAGGAGAGTGTAAAGCCAGTGAACCAAAATTATCCAAAAATCACAAGAATGAATAGAGCTTGAAGCCTTGAAGAGACTACATGTAGCTTAGTAAGTTCTCTGTAATATTGTGGAAAATAAAAAAGCTTATATACAAACAAATATTCGTCTTATTTATTTCAAAACGATTTTGATTGACAAACTGGAAGCAAGAGTACTAAAGAATTTTACAGTAGGAAACCAGAAACATAAACATATTTGATCAAGCCTTTTCATTTTCAGCTTGATAAACTGTGACAGATTGGTGTCCACCCATAGTTTGGCTTTCAGAAGCCACGAGATTGTTTTTGTGGATTGTGTGGATTCTTTCGATGTAAACTCCAGCCTTTATATCAACCTTGCGGTCAGCTACGTAATGGCTCTTGTCAGAATCACTTGGATATATCTTGGTTGTACTCTTTGCATCATCATATGAATCATCTTCTCTCCGAGGCTTCCTAGTTTTGAAGATGCTGAAGAAAGAGAAAGATGGAGATTTTCTCTGCTTGTTGTAGGCCATCACTCTAGCTAGCTTGATTAATGGCACAGATAGCTAGCTTTCAAGTGAAGTGTGCCTTAATTATGAAGAACGTTTTGAATGTGTGTTGTGTTCACTTGGGTTGTTAGTGCCGGGGAAGCTTGTATTTATAGGATTTTTTTTTTTTTTTTTTTTTTGAGAAGGATTTATAGGAGGAGCTAGGTACTCTTTATGATATTCTAACAGGGGTAGAGATGATGTTGCCATTTGGAGATAACAGTCACAATGCTCTTTGGTGGAGATGAGATGATGTTGCCATTTGGAGATAACAGTCACAATGCTCTTTGGTCTAATGCGTTCTTCCCTTGATTTTTTTTTTTCTTTCTTAAAGAATCATAATTAAGAAATTTCCCTTGGTACTAGTTTGATGTCTTCATACATAATGAAACAGGCTTCTTTTGTACGTTAACTATAAGTTCAACGTACTTACATATTGTTCAACTGTTGTTTATCATAATTATGATATTCAGTCTTATGTTGGTTCTTAGTTGTTTAAAACTAAATTTACAAAATAAAAACTAGAAAGAGATGCACTTCGAAATCTTCTTCGAAATATTAGGTCGCATTATACTTGGTTGCAACTACTATATTCTGAAAATTTTCATTCAAAGTTTATTCATTTGACAAATATAGAAATATACTTTCTCAATTCCAATATAGTATCAAACCATTGGACACCCACTTAACAATATATATATTAATAGGTAAAGTTTAGAGAAACTTTAATTAGAATTTGAAATTGGAATCCAATTTTGCGTCATGTGTTTACATTTATGTGAGGATAACACAATAATTATCTACTTATGTTTGTGCCATGCGTTCACTTAAGTTTTTAATCTTCATTCCTAGTGAGTTAATGAGTGCAAAATACTAAGAATCTAATGTGAATGAACTATAAAATAAAAAAATAAATAACTAAAAAAAGCAATCACAATTCATATATATTTAATAAAAATCACCACACGTTCTATTTTATTAAAAATTAGAAAAAAAAAAACCATAATTAGTATTAAATTTAGATAATTATGTGACTAATTATGTGTATTTTTTTTAAATAATTTGACTAATTATTTATATTTTTATGATAAAAATTGTATTTAATTTTAAATGTATCTATACATATGCACATGTTACATGCTATTTTTTTTAATAGTTTGAGTAATTATTTATATTTTTATAATAAAAATTGTGTTTAATTTTAAATGCATCCATGTGTTTGCATGGGTTACATGCTAGTATAATAATAATAAATAGTATCAAATGTGACTAATAGTACAAGGAAGTAAAATTAAGAGCCTTATAAGTTGTAGTTCAACTGCTATCTTCCAGTATTTCCAACAAAAACATTTAAGTTTCTAATCAAGAAAGTCAATTTTATAATAGATATTGTTTTGGTTTGGCTAGGGGAAAGAAATATTATCGGTGTACTGTTTTGGAATTACTGCTATATATGTATGTATATGTTTGTATTTATTTATGTAAGTATGGATATTAATTTTTATGTTTATCAACATAAAATTTAAAAATTCACATATTTTAAAGACTAATTATTAGTCTAAGTACATAAACCCAATATACTAGCTTAAATATTTTTTTTTCCTCAATTTTTTACAATTTTCTAACATTTTTTAATTTTTTACGGTACCAACCAAAATGCTCAATATTTCATGGTACAACACGGTATTTTTTTAGTACATTTTAGAGGAGGGAAAATTATTAGGTACTCTTGGAGTACCATAAATGCGTACTCTCTCTTCTCATATGAATGGTGAGTCTTACCATGAATTTAATTAGTAGAACCCACCATTCATGTGAGAGGAGAGAGTACGCATTTATGGTACTTTAGGAGTACACAATAATTCCCCAGGAGGAGTGTGACTATTAATTTAATGATTGGTATGATACATTTTTTAGTACAATATTCACTTCCTTAATTTAAGTTACCCAAACAAATGAACAATCAAGTTATCAAAACAGAGTACAAGGTAGTAAATGCAGGGTATAGTTCAACAATACAAGTATAATAGACAGAACAATGGCCCAAGGGTGGGCTTGGGCCCTTATACACTAAGACAAGTAATAACTCCAAGAGGCTGAAATGTAATAGACACTTGAGTTACGAATTTTGTTATGTAGCTAGCATTTCATGAAATATAAAATAACCCAAGTTTTAGATATTATTATTATTATTATTATTATTAGTCACAGACCTGTTCAATGTGTGGAAAAATTTAATATGTTTATTTTTTAAAATTATTAAATTAATATATTAGATTGTATATTTTTTAAAAGTCAATATATTTTATATGAAATTGTGTTTTAATTTAGAAGTTTTTTGTAGTGTAACATAATATATTTTGTAGTAAGATATTATATATAGTGAGATACATATAAAAAAACAATTCAATAAAAAAGTTCTCTTCTATTTTATAATGTGAGAACTATTAGACCTAGTTGTAACCATGTATACTTTGTAATTTACTATACAAATGTATGTGAATTAACTCTTATAGGTATATTTTTCTTCAAAACATAGATCGACATCTCTTTCTTTCTTTCTCATATATCACAAAGTGGATATATAAAATAAAATGAAATGAAAAAAGCAAACTTTTTTTTCATCATATGAACGTATGAATTAATCCCGCAATATATAACTCTTCAAATTCAGAAATCACATGATTACTTATGCTGTGTTTGTTTTGGTTGAAATGGAAATTAGGAAAATATTTTACACCCTTGAGTGTGTTTGGGTGCACATGAAAATACGGTCAAACTGAAAATCCATTTTAGTTGATCTTAAATTAAACCCTTTAGACCTGGAAATTGGTTTACATAATAATTTTACCTTCAATCAATTTCCACTCTCCTCACTGACACACAACAAGCCAAAGGAATGAGAGAGAGAGAGACCCAACTCGTGCCACTGCCAATCCACCTCTACTGTTGCTTCCGCCGACCCGTCACTACCTCTTCTCACGGATCCACCTTTACTGCTACCTCCATTCGTCGATCCGTCGTTTCCTCCTCTCTTCTCTCTTACATCTCTTCCTCTTCTCGTCCTTTCTCTTTCTCTCTCTTTCCCTATGACCACCAAGGCCGAATCTTGAACTGCATGTCATTGATCTATAATTCACCACCAACCCATGTCGTCGTTGCCCACCACGCCATTGCCACCTCAACAATCTCGTTGCCCTCTTTGGATTTATTTTTTTAGCCTTTTTTTTTTCTTTGCAAATAATATTTGATCTTGGGGATGGTGGATCGGTGGTTGGGATGGGTTTTTTCAGGTTATGTGATGAGTTTATTGTGGGTTTCAACAATGGCTGAGGTGAGTTTTTTCAAGGTGTATGATGGGTTTGTTGTGAGTTTCAATGGTGGATCGGTGGTGGGTTTGTTGATTATGATTTTTTCAAGTTAATTGGTAATGTGGTGGTTGGTGGTGGTTGATAGTGGCTAGGTTTATAGTGGCTGATGGTGGCTGGGTTTATGGTGGTGACTGTGGTAGTTAGGCTTATGAAAATAGGCTTTTACATGCAAAACCAAACACAGAAAATAATTTTCTGACAATTAACAACACAGACAGACAATTGAAAATATTTTTCTTTTCGTAAAATATTTTCACTTGAAAATATTTTACATATTGCCAAACACAACCTTAGATTATATAGTAAAATATGACCAACCTATCCATCATGACATTGTAATATGTCTAGATATAATTATATAAAAATCACGTTTTGTTAATCTTGTCTTATAAACCAAAAGTACTATCTATACAACTAATAAGATCTTTAGAGAGTAACATATAATGAATAATTCATAGTTTGAACAACCGATTATCAGGACTGGCTCTACTGTAGTGGCAAGTGATGCAATTGCTTAAGGACCCCAAAAGAAAGAAAACCCCAAATATTGACTAATAGATTTTTTTTAACTACATATACATACCCAAATAAAAAATAAAAATGCTATAGTTATTATAAAATTTTAGAACAAAACTTTTACAATTGATATAGCAATGACTGTAATTAGTACACTTCAACAACCTAATAAATAAATGTTTAAAATACTTTTTTTAAATAATCAGTGACACCAAAAAAAAGCAACAAAAAAATATTTCTGACTGTTCCTTTTCTTAATGAGTAGGAGTTCCAGAATGACAAAACTTAGGTACAGTACTTTATGTGCTATTTCTTAAGTTTCTCTCTTAAGATTCGGTTATGTGGCTACTTAACTAAAAAATACACTTCCATTCTATGAGAAAAAATCCACATGGTAGAATTTTAAAAGGAAAACCTAAGGAACAACACATAAATACTGTACCTAAGTCTTGCTCGTTCCAAAATTCATAGTCTCTTTGTCACAGTTCCTAAAAAAAAAAAAAAAAAGCAAAAACTCTCACGGCGGAAAAATCTCTCTTTTTATCAACAACCAAAGCAAAAATAAAATCAAAGGCAAAACAAATCAATCTCAAACCTTAGTATTTTTGTGTTGTCACCGTTTCATACTCTTCTTTTTCTCTTTCTTCAAGTTTTCTCCTAAAATGCTCTGCTTCTAACTTTTCAAGTCTTCTTTCGCATTTAAGAGAGTTGGATTCTATAAATCCACGTAGAAGGAAGCTGTTTATTTAAGAATGCTTGCTTTATCCATGCAAATGGGGGCATCCTTTTACACAAACATGACAATTCAATAATACGTGATAGATGTATGTTACTGTAGAAGGATAGTAACTTTCAACCTTTTTATGCTCGTTGATTTTGTTATTTGTGTTTATTTATTTTATGAAATAGGTCTATTGCTCTATGTTTACCTATCACTTTTAAATCAAAGTCATTCCACGTGATTGTGAGAGAATAGGTGTACAATATACACACACACACACACACACACACACACACATATATATATACATACATTTTTAATCACACATTTAACTACGGTAGAATGTAGAATGTGGACAATAGTTGATTATGTGGTGAGTAGTTAAGTAGATGTACTATATTTATGTTTACTGCTCTGTATCCACACAAAATATTAGACATGGCAAAACGGGCAGGTCGGGTCGGGTCGGGTTGACCCGTATTTTTCACATAAATTTTTTTTTTTTTTAATAAAGAAAACAACATATATCTGTCATTTGGAAAGTTATGCAACAAATTACTTGATATAAAATGCATTATTTTGAATTCACCACTTATATCAAGAATGAACTCAGCTAAACTTATTAATACTTATTCAACAATTTTAAAATTATACAAATCCTAACATTGCTATCTAAAACAAAATAACACAAAGATAAGTAAAACAAATACACAAGTTTTATTTCTACACAATATCAACATTCCAAATATAAAACAAAAATACAAATGACTTATTGGATAACTCATTTGATAAAGAATATAAATATATAAGAAATTTACAATCTTGAAAATTAATTTTATAATCTATTATCAGTTATGGTTGACACTCTATTTCAATTTGAGATATATTTTAAAATTTGATTGCTTACTTATTTATACATGGTCTCTTTTATGAATATCATTTTATTGTTAAGCAACACACACTCTAGGAAATATCATAATTTATTTTGAAAAGCCGTTTATTTTGAACATAAATTATTAAAAAATAGGTCTACGTATTCATAATTTATGCTAATTTGATACCTTAGCTTCACTATTTTCACACTTGTGAATATTTCTCACATGTCTACAATTTTAAATCTATGTTTTTAACTCTACTGTAACCAGATTATCTTGGCATGTACTTTGCTATTTGATATCTAAAAACATTTACTCATTACAGAATATTCAACCATTTATTTTTCAATTAATTTGCATATAGTTATGTAAATGTATCAATTGTTTCCTTAAAATTCACAATAAACAATTAAACCAATATTGTCTTAGTTTTACTATTTTTTTTACCAAAAAAAAAGTTTTAAAAAAATGGTTCGGGTTCGGGTTCGGGTCGGGTCGCAGGTCAGGTCGGGTTGACCCGCAAAAAACACGGGTCGGGTCACGGGTCAACCCATTTTTGCTTCGGGTCAAAAAAAATCGGGTTCGGGTCGGGTATTTTTCAGGTCGGGTCAAAAAATTCTGACCCGTTTTGCCATGTCTACAAAATATTGCCTACTGTAGTAATCAAGAAGAATATATGCCAAAGTTCAGATGGGATTTCAGTGAGGCTTTCAATCTGGTCTGCCCGTTCCAAGCAAAGAGATGAGCCAATGGCAATATTTAGAAACAACATCACGGATCTGTCCCAAAAAATTCAATTCTAATTTCTCTTTTTTATTTTTGAAATTTTTTTATAATAATTTATTAATTGATGTGCGACTTTTTTAATTTTTCAAAATAAGTCCTTCTACTCTCTTACATTTTCTAATGATTTTGATCGGTGAATTATCACTTTTTTCATAAACTTATTGTTGGAGCATTTTATATTAAATAATTAAAATGAATAAATGTTACAACATAAATGTAAAAATGTGAGAGTGAATATAAAGGATGAGGAGTTAGTGTAAATGTTTAATCCCACATTGAAAATGAGAGAGACTATTTTGTACTTTTTAATTGTGGTGATTAATGGGCTAACATGAATTGTCTCAGATATTGGCTTAGATACGTGGGAGGTGAAGGGACCTAATTATCAGCGGCAGTGGTTTGATGATCGGCGATTATCTCAATTCAAAAATATAAACTCGGGCATAATACTATTATTATTATCACTACAGCTTTGGGCACAATGTGTTTGTGAGTTTTGGTAGTGGAGAATATTGCGTTGGTGGTGGGTCTTGCACCAATGGGTAATTGTTGCATGGGTCTAACCGTCCAGGTCTTGGTTCATTTGTGACTAAACTTAGTAATGAGTCCAACCACTTTTGCCCTTCTCAACAAATCACATCAAATAACCTTTATAGTAAATCATTCAGATTTCTGCCCAGCTTTACAGAGGTTGTAGAGCCAAAGCTAGCTTTTAGAGTTTCGAATTGTTATCAACTTACCAA
Source organism: Quercus ilex subsp. ballota (assembly GCA_032727855.1). Taxonomy (NCBI): domain Eukaryota; kingdom Viridiplantae; phylum Streptophyta; class Magnoliopsida; order Fagales; family Fagaceae; genus Quercus; species Quercus ilex. Next base: position 11,230,730 of record CM064910.1, on the reverse strand, counting down.
TTTTTTATGGGTTTTATTAGGTCATGTAGGTGTAGCTTACCATTTATATAATAAAAAGTTTCTACATCAGGCATAAAAACACTTCAAAGACAGTCTATAAAAAATAAAAATGAAAAGGACACCATTTATATAACAAAAAGTTGTATACATTCAGGCATAAAAGACTTCAAAGATAGACTACAGTTCCTTTAAAAGTGAAAATACGAAAGACAGTCCTATACTTCTATTGCCCATTACTAGTTCAAACTCATGTATTTTGGACATTAGCTGCGCATGTATTTTGTATATTCATATAGTATTTTCTTTTTAAAAATGCAAGTGGCAAGACTGTAACTCATACGGCATGACTAGAGTTACTAGACAAGACCAAAGATGAGACTATTCCTCCTGACACGTTTTTTAACTTCTTTTTTTTAATTCGAGTAAATCAAGGGCAAATGCCATTTTTTCTCCATACGGATTATGGAGTCATAATTTTAGAAGAAAAATGATGCTGCTTAAAAACCCAGCAAAGTCCAACCGTTATAAGGTGAAAATTAGCAGAAACACATAGTCTAGACGAGAGAAGAGTAAGCAAATTATATTGTTGATTACATTGCCAAGCCAGATTTGGTATTTAGAAACATATTTACAACAAAACAAAACTGCATTAATCTGGCAATTCCACAAAATTCAGACAATTCAAAATTCATAGTAGTACTTCATCTAAACTTCCGGTTTCACCGTCGGGAGTAAAACATCAGTCAGAACATTTTCGACATTTTTGGACAGCAGTTCATCCATGCCCAAATTGACTACTTTGTTAAATCTTTCGAAATCCTTCTGTTTCAAATTCCACTTTGGCAATATAAGCAGTTCAGCAACATGTGCCCGAAGTGCTTGAATGCCGCCAGCAAAGCCACAATGTTGCTGTTTTCTATGTCTTCTTCTCATGTATTGCTGGTACATATACACAAATTTAAGTCCATGAGATCGACAGAGACAAGCAAGGAGAAGAATGGGCCTGATTGAAAGAAATAGAGGCTTGGCCATGGCGCACAAAGAACAAGGCTGGTTTGGGAGATAAAAAGGAGAAGATGAGGGTTGGGGATAAATAATAGAGGAAAAAAGAAAAGGAAAACGAAAGAGATAGGGAAAAACAGTAAGGAGAAATGTAGAATAAGGAAAAACGTAGATCTATATATATGATATGATTGGAGGTCATTGGCTTGTTCACGTTAGTGACCACCCTGGAAAAGAAAATTCATTATTATATATAAATTTTAAAATTTTTATAACCTCCATTTCATGATTGATTGAAGTGTATTGTCCCATTAATTGAAATGAATGAATGAAGCACGATTTAAGGCACTGCAACTACTTCCAAAAAAAAAAAAAAAAAGTTTGACTGTAGATAGCTCTCTGGGGCTCTGGGCTAGTTTTGAATGTCAACCGCCAAATCTTTTGCTTGGAGAAAATGGTTTTCTCACCAATTACTAATAAAAAAGCTGCTCACATGCTCATCAATAAAAAAGCTTCTCACATAAATGATAAATGTACTTCTCGGGTTTTATGCTTATAAACGGTAACTTTTTAAAATCATATCTATGGGGCCCAAGGGCCTGGTGACATCGGCCCACTTTACATCCGGCCCAGGGCCCATGCCGAGGAAGAGGGCCCGTCCGAGGACGATGCGTGGGAGCCTAAGCTTCAAAAACCCCGCCGAGGACAACCCTATCCTCGGCGGGCCGAGACTAGCTTCAGATGGGGAAACGGGCCCAGGACAGGTTGTCACCTCCGCACTAAATGCGCTCACCTAATCCTCTGGCCGCACTAGTGGAGATGTGACTCTTGGACAGGGCAACCTTGATTACTGTGAATTACTTGAGTACATATAGTGCTACTGATGGGACGGAAAATCAGAGGGAAAGCGCATGGATGATCAACAGGTGGAAGAAAGAGATGGGAGGAAGAGGACTATATAAGGGGGACCAACAGAACAAGAAAGGAGGAGGGGGACCAAAGTCAAGCTCCTCGGACCAATGCCGAGGATCAATTTTGAGAAGGAATTTGAGTGCATGGGCCTTCAATGGTGATGGGTCCATGGTTGGCTTCCGTTCGTCTGCAAGGGCCAAGTTCTTCAACCCACTCTCTAGAAATGTATTGTTTGGGGCTTATAAGATTGCTTCCCCTCTAATTTTAGGGGGCCCTTCCAAATTGAGTCCCTACAATTGGCGCCGTCTGTGGGAAGAATTTGTGCACTAGCAGGCACAACGGACAATCGTCCTTAGGTAGCCAGTTAGCGGAAAGTTTACAAGAACGCACAAAAAAAAAATTTAAAAATAAAAACACCATTGCAGAAAAATAGAAGATTCAAAGGAAAAGAGAAGAAAAATAGCGTTATTTTATTAAGATGAAAAGGATCTACAACATACAAACAAATGCTCAGACAGGCTTGTTTTAAAGCCAACTCTACAAACAAAGGCCCAGACGGGCCTGTTTTAAAGCTAACTAAAGGAAAGGGGGCTGAGGCAGGCCTGTTTCAGGGCTACCCACAACGCCCAAGCCGGTGCGGCGGCGCTGGCGCGAAGAGAGGAGCAGATGCAAGGGCGCCGGGCGACCCTTCCCCGTGATGTTCCCTTGATTCTCTTCCAGCCCCACGGTGGTTGGCCGTTGGAGACGGCAACACTCGGGCACCAGACATGACGTATTCTTGCACGCTTCCACCGGCGTGAGGGCGCCCCGAGGAGGAGCGTTATGTACTTCAGGGACCTTCCTCTTGGCCGCTGTGCACAACACCATGAGGATGACGCACAATTTCGGCCGCACTGGAGACCTGACGCGAGCTGTAGCTACGGCGGCTCTCCGTCGAGGAAAGAGGATTTTGGGCCCATGCACCCTCACTCCCATCCAAGGCCATTCCATTTCTCCAAACTCTTATCGCGACTTTTGGCAGGGTTATTGAAGGGGCTTTGAAAGTTGGGAGGGCATGTTTCCTGGTGTATTAGAGAGTTCGTGAAGCATAGAAGGACATTTCTCCTATACAACCTTAAATAGGGGACGAAGATTGATAGGAATTGATCTACGTGAAATTCGAAGAGTGGATTATCGGTGGCATTAATCCTGACCAAATTCCAAGGTGCCTATCAACCGTTCGATCTGCATCAATCCAAGAGAGTGTTAATGAGAGCGCGCCTCGTGTGTTGAAACGTCAAGCGCGGAACGCGAGCCGTCAGGAGGCGCCTCGTAACTGATAAGGGCAGAAACTTAAACTGAAGGCGGAGTTGACGCCACGTGTGAGGTTAGAGTCCCAAATCAGCCTCGCCTGGGGCACTGCGGGGTCAATGGTCCGGTCCACACGATGCCCCACTTCCGACGTGGCAGGGCCAAGGCCATCATCACACCAAAGCTGGTATAGCCAACACTGAGGATAATCTCCTTCACCCTATACTTGGGTACTAGAGAGAACCAAGGTCTTGCATGGTCCACGGACTCAAGCCTATGGGGAAACTAGTTACTTACAGAAGAGCAGAAACGTTAGACAGAACCAAGGTCTTGTATGGTCCTCGGACTCAAACCTATGGGGAAACTAACCACTTAAATATACCTGGGTACTAGACAAAACCAAGGTCTTGCATGGTCCTCGGACTCAAACCTATAGGGAAACTAACCACTTAAATATACCTGGGTACTAGACAGAACCAAGGTCTTGCATGGTCTACGGACTCAAGCCTATGGGGAAACTAGTTACTTACAGAAGAGCAGAAGCGTTAGACAGAACCAAGGTCTTGCATGGTCCTCGGACTCAAACCTATAGGGAAACTAACCACTTAAATATACCTGGGTACTAGACAGAACCAAGGTCTTGCATGGTTCACGGACTAAAGCCTATGGGGAAACTAGTTACTTACAGAAGAGCAGAAGCGTTAGACAGAACCAAGGTCTTGCATGGTCCTCGGACTCAAACCTGTGGGGAAACTAACCACTTAAATATACCTGGGTACTAGACAGAACCAAGGTCTTGCATGGTCCACGGACTCAAGCCTATGGGGAAACTAGTTACTTACAAAGGAGCAGAAGCGTTAGACAGAACCAAGGTCTTGCATGATCTTCGGACTCAAACCTATGGGGAAACTAACCACTTAAATATACCTGGGTACTAGACAGAACCAAGGTATTGCGTGGTCCTCGGACTCAAGCCTATGAGGAAACTAGTTACTTACAGAAGAGCAGAAGCGTTAGACAGAACCAAGGTCTTGCATGGTCCTCGGACTCAAACCTATGGGGAAACTAACCACTTAAATATACCTGGGTACTAGACAGAACCAAGGTATTGCATGGTCCTCGAACTCAAACCTATGGGGAAACTAGTTACTTACAGAAGAGCAAAAGCGTTAGACAGAACCAAGGTCTTGCATGGTCCTCGGACTCAAACCTATGGGGAAACTAACCACTTAAATATACCTGGGTGCTAGACAGAACCAAGGTATTGCATGGTCCTCGGACTCAAGCCTATGGGGAAACTAGTTACTTACAGAAGAGCAGAAGCGTTAGACAGAACCAAGGTCTTGCATGGTCCTCGGACTCAAACCTATGGGGAAACTAACCACTTAAATATACCTGGGTATTAGACAGAACCAAGGTATTGCATGGTCCTCGGACTCAAGCCTATAGGGAAACTAGTTACTTACAGAAGAGCAGAAGCGTTAGACAGAACCAAGGTCTTGCATGGTCCTCGGACTCAAACCTATGGGGAAACTAGTTACTTACAGAAGAGCAGAAGCGTTAGACAGAACCAAGGTCTTGCATGGTCCACGGACTCAAGCCTTTGGGGAAACTAGTTACTTACAGAAGAGCAGAAGCGTTAGACAGAACCAAGGTCTTGCATGGTCCTCGAACTCAAACTTATGGGGAAACTAACCACTTAAATATACCTGGGTACTAGACAGAACCAAGGTATTGCATGGTCCTCGGACTCAAGCCTATGGAGAAACTAGTTACTTACAGAAGAGCAGAAGCGTTAGACAGAACTAAGGTCTTGCATGGTCCTCGGACTCAAACCTATGGGAAAACTAACCATTTAATTATGCTTGGGTACTAGACAGAACCAAGGTATTGCATGGTTCTCGGACTCAAGCCTATGGGGAAACTAGTTACTTACAGAAGAGCAGAAGCGTTAGACAGAACCAAGGTCTTGCATGGTCCTCGGACTCAAACTTATGGGAAAACTAACTACTTAAATATACCTGGGTACTAGACAGAACCAAGGTATTACGTAGTCCTCAGACTCAAACTTATGGAAAATTAGATATTTGCGGAAGAATAAAAGCGTTAGACGGGATCGAGTTGTGGTGCGGTCCTCAGATGCAAATTCAAAAGACAGCTGATTATCTCGTGAGATCAAGTCCAGAACAGAATGAAGGTAGTGAGCAAAACCCTAAAGTATAAGAAGTAAAAGGAAGCATCAATTAATGAGTTAGAGGCAAACCACTGAATATATCCTTCAAATAGAAGGCATGTGGCTTCGTTACAACGTCGCCAAGGCGAAAAGCAAAATGAAATGAAAAAGAAAAAAAATAAGAATGCCCCGTGCTGTCACAACGGGGTGGTCCAACGAAAGACTTTGATTAACTACAAGGGGCTTTTTCAGGGCATCGGCTACCTGAGCCCCCTCACCTCCTCGGAAGTCTCGTATAGCGGCGTCATCACTTGAGGGTTCTCCGTGGAGCTGCCAAAATTTAATGCAAATGCACACTGAGTCTCGAAGCACCAAAACTTACATGTGGCAGATAAAAGACTCCAACGCTGACGTGGGCCGAGGTATGGTGAACCATGTGGAGGGCCCGGGAACATCAAAATCATCCTCCCCGTCAGAGGACATGGACAGCAGAATTTTGAGGGGCTATTGTGGAGCCCGAGGGCCTGGTGACCTCGGCTCACTTTACATCCGGCCCAGGGCCCATGCCGAGGAAGAGGGCCTATCCGAGGACGATGCGTGGGAGCCTAAGCTTCAAAAACCCCGCCAAGGACAACCCTGTCCTCGGCAAACCGAGACTAGCTTCAGATGGGGAAACGGGCCCAGGACAGGTTGTCACCTCCGCACTAAATGCGCTCACCTAACCCTCTGGCTGCACTGGTGGAGATGTGACTCTTGGACAGGGCAACCTTGATTACTGTGAATTACTTGAGTACATATAATGCTGCTGATGGGACAGAAAATCAGAGGGAAAGTGCATGGATGATCAACAGGTGGGAGAAAGAGATGGGAGGAAGAGGACTATATAAGAGGGACCAATAGAACAAGAAAGGAGGAGGGGGGCCAAAGTCAAGCTCCTCGGACCAATGCCGAGGATCAATTTTGAGAAGGAATTTGAGTGCATGGGCCTTCAATGGTGATGGGTCCATGGTTGGCTTCCGTTCGTCTGCAAGGGCAAAGTTCTTCAACCCACTCTCTAGAAATGTATTGTTTAGGGCCTATAGGATTGCTTCCCCTCTAATTTTAGGGGGCCCTTCCAAATTGAGTCCCTACAATATCTTTATCTTGATCACTCGCATCAGTCTGTTCAAATTTTTCATTTGTTTTAGCATAAAAATTCAATAAAAAAAAATCCTAGGTGTTTAACGAGCATTTTACATTTTTGGTAAAATAATTTTTTCATCACACTCCTAGTTTTTTTTTTTTGCTAATTACAACTCACCCACTTGTGGTTTGGTCGAAATTTAAGTTGTCTACTCGTAATTTGAAATTTAGAGCATCTAGGATGCAGAGTCTTTTAAAATACAAAAATCCCTTCATTTTACATAAATGTGCTACAGTAACCGTGCACATATGCACAATTACTATAGCATTTGCATTTATTATTTTAATAATTTCTTCTCTCTTCTTGTCTTTGTCACTCTCACCTCACTGTCCCTTTATTCGTTTGATCAAATCATGCCTCCATTGCCGCCAATCATCAAACCACTGTCGTCGATAATTAGGTCCCTTCACTCTCTTCTTTGTGCACGTATCTAACCCAATATCTGAAACAATTCATGTTAGCCCATTAATCACCACAATTAAAAAGAACAAAAAAGTCTCTCATATTCAATGTGGGATTAAACTTTTTCACTAACTCCTCATCTTCCATATTTACTCCCACATCTTTACATTTAGAGAGATGCTACGTCTACAACAATTTTACAACATTTTTACAACAAATCACAAGTGGTTAATTGTTATTGGTTTAAATTTGAAACTAACACTAAGATTACTTTTTTGCCCCAACAATAACAACCAATATCAACTTGCTACTTAGAATTTGTTGTAAAAATGTTGTAGACATATCATTTCTCTTACATTTATATTGTAACATTTATTCATTTTAATTATTTAATATTAAAATGTTGTAACAATAAGTTCATGAAAAAAGTATTCGGCAAAAGAAAAAGTTTATGAAAAAAGTGATAATTCACCGATCAAAATCATTAGAAAATGTAATAGAGTAGAAGGACTTATTTTGAAAATTTTAAAAAGTCGCACATCAATTAATAAATTATTATAAAAAAATTTTCAAAAAAAAAAAGAGAAATTAAAATTGAATTTTTTTGGGACAGATCCGTGATGTTGTTTCTAAATATTGCCATTGGCTCATCTCTTTGCTTGGAACGCGCAAACCAAATTGAAAGTCTTACTGAAATCCCATCCCATTTATGCCCCCACTTGGACCATAGTACTGAGCTCGGCTTTGTTTCTAAATATTGAAGTATCGGTTTGAGCTGAGATCAATTCAACGGTTAAGATTAAAGTAATTGCCTCTCGAGCCATGCCAAAAATTAAAAAAGCTGAAACCTTAAGGTTCTCATCTGCTCGTGCGAATCTTGTGTGAAGGCATCTATGACCTAAATGCCTATCAGATTTGCTTATAGAAAAGAAGAGCAACTTTATCTCAAATTTGTAGACCTTAACAGTGTAATGTAGCAATAGCTGCATTAATCAATTATGGCGTAGCTGTAGTAAGTGTGTATCCAATAAATTTTCAACCACAAGGATTAAGATAAGGTGCAAGCTGTTTACAACTATCAATTTCAGCCGTTAAAATCTCAATCCTAGAATCTCTGCTAACGTTTTCTTGCTATTTATTTTTTCATGGTTTCTCAGCCACGCAGAAGCTGGTCACATACGTGAGAACAGTTAATGAGTTAAATTACATCTTGGTAGTCACGCTTAAATTGTCATAATCTAATTACAGGGAGAAAATGGATTTTTGCCCCTATTGAGCAAAAAATTAGGCAATATGTTCTTATTTTAAAACTATATAGGGGCGTATCCCTGTTTCGATACTTGATTCACCATAAAATTGAGTTACTTAAGGAACTTGACTATTAGAAAGCTGAGTTTTGGGTAGGTTCTTGCCACGCTGGATCGCTACCATGGCTTTTGGGCAATAAAATATTCCAGCTTTACTGTTCCTAACTCAGCAACTAGGAAACCGAGTTATTAGAGAAACTCAATCCTTACGAAATTGAGTTTACTCTAAAGTATTATTTGTCATAATTATTATTTAGCTACTCTAAAGTATACTCTCTCTCATACAGGGAATCCCACCTAGCATGGAACCCACCCAACTGGAGCTCGGTAATAATGAGAAGATACCTCTTGCCTTTAAGACAAAGTTAAAGTAGGCAGCCTCAACCTCCTTGTAAAACTAACTATGTGGTCAAGGAAGTGAGTTGAGACCCTCCTTGTAGCCCTTCTTGAAGAGTAAAATGTGCCATTAGAAGACGCAAAGGTTGAGAAATAAAATAGGACCCAACAAGTAATGTCCAACAGAATTACGATAAAAATCTTGTCCAGCAATGGCAAGTATCTTCTTTGTCCGGAATTTGACCCTTTTTTTCGGGCAAAATAAAATTTCTCCGTTGTTGGTCGAAAACTTGTACATAACATATTTCTAAGTTCCAGATACAAATTTGAAAGATATTTGGTGAAAAAAAAAAAAAAAAAAAAGCTCAGGTCAATATTGGACAAAAATACTACCAGCCTGGACCTCTAAAACGTTATTTTTTAGATCTACTCAAATTCAATACCTAAAAAATGTGCTCTTAAAAGTTAGATCAAGTGTAATATAATTTGAATAATTTGAACCCACATGAAGTCAAGGATGAATTGCTGATAATGTAAGTGACGTGTCAAATGCGAACCGAAAACAATTTGCTACCTTAGAAAAACTGCTAAAATTATTACACACACACATAACTTGTCGCTAATTCTTGCAATGCACATGATTGTTTTAAATCAAATGTTAACATGTTCAGGTTTAAACATTTCTCTAATTTCAATTATTGAAAGCCAAATTGGCTCTAATATAAGATGAAACATGTATTTATGATGAAACTATCATAAAAATACACAAAATCATTAAAAATGAGATAAATACAAATATTATGAAGTAATATACAACTAGTCGCTAACCCGTGTGATTCACAGGATTGTTTTAAATCAAATGTTAACATGTTCAAGTTTAAACATTTCTCTAATTCAATTATTGAAAGTTAAATTGGCTCTAATATAAAATGAAACATGTAATTATGATGAAATTGTCAAAATTTCAATCATTGTAAAAATATGTTGGTAGTTCCATGCCTTGTTTCTTATATCACCACTAATCTTTTGCCACAAACTTTATAAGATTTTCTTATATTCCGCAAGAAAATAGTACTAATTAACCGATAGACCAGCAGGCAGACAATAATTATATAGCAACATTAAAGATGCAAACTAAAAACAAAAATGATACATCATGATTTAATTAACATTTCTAATTTTGCTGAAAATACTATTGCCCCTCAAATTAAAAAGAGAAATTGTGGAGCATCAAACAGTTCACTATTTCTTCTTTCAACGACTGACTTGGCCTATAGTAATTTGTCTTCATCCAGAATCAAGATTGTGAGGCGCTCAAGACCAGGCCTTTCAGTGCTGGCATTTGATTTTCCAAAAGCTCCCTCTTGGTCAAAATTCTATCAGATGAACAGTCTTCTTCCTAACCAACACAGACACAACAAAATAAACAAACGATTGATTTGAGATCAAAACCTAAAATAAATGTGAGGCTTTCTAAGTTTCCCAAAAGAGAATCGATACAAGTGCATATATACTCATAAAATAAACATAGTTATCATGTCAGCCAACTTATTTTGCAAAAAATTTACTTATCGTGACCCCTTTAGGCCCTAGCAGAGGAGATAAATTTTAAAACACGACCAAGAGAATATTTAGAGTTTTGCTCAAGCTTGAACTTTTATGGGCCAGTTGTAAAAATGACATATATGCCAAATAAAGAATCTGATGAGTGAAATGCACATTTACTTACATCACCAGTTGCAGCAGATATTAGTGCTAAAAGTGTCACTGTTGCAGTTTGGTAATCGGTTAAGATCTTGTATGCTGAATCATCTACTTTATCCTGAAAAAAAGATACACAATTATGGAACATAAAATGTAGGGGGAAAGACATTTATAGAATAAATAGCACCAAACACTTCAAGTAAGGCAATCGTATTATAACCATCAGTTAGACATCAGTTAGGTTCAGTTCATTTAACCAACTTGGGATGTCAGTGGGCAAAGTTCGATGCAGGTCTTACAGGATTCAAATTCTAACCTGATTTTCATTTTTGACATGTAATAAGTTATTCAAATTCTGCCAATAAGCTCTAGCTCAACTGGCACCTCCTCCCTTTATAAGTTCTAGTGAAGTGTAAGGTCAAGGATTCAAGACCCATTGGTTGCTCTGGTAACTTACCAATCAGGAAAAAAATAATTCTAATTCTAATTACATGAATACTAGTCTGACTCCGAATCCAACAGATTCGAAATAAGTAGTCCAAATCCAAATATTAAAATGATTAAATCCAGATCACCTACATGATGGTAACTCCTCACGGTTGTTAATTGAACCAAGTTCCAACATCACATACATGTTCAGCTCAAACAAAAATGTAGACTACTAAATCATTGGTCCGCCCTCCACCAACCCCCCCCCCCCCCACCCCCTCCCTTCTCTTCTTCATTTGGTAGGTAAATACAATTCATGTGGGACAATTGAACCATTTGGTCCAAACCATTGGGATTATTGGCAATAAATATATGACCATGAGATGAAACAAAACATTTCCCTAATAACATGTCTCAAGAGGTATAACAAATAATAAGCTGACTGACCCAACAAATTCTGTTTTGAGTGTATCTGAATTCCATATCCAAAGTAAATGTTACAAAGTTTGATCCAGGAAGCTAGAGTACTGAGACCCAAAGACCAGAAGTAAGCATGCCAACTGAATCCACACAACCTCTAAGAATCAAAGGCCTATTATTTTCTGTATTTTAATCACCACCTTTTACAACCATAGATTAGCTCCCAAAAAAAAACACTCATAAGCAAAACCAAGCACTAAAATTTTTTACTACTGCCTTACAATAGACATCCCGCACTCCAGAAATACCATGTGTAAGCCGGCTGCCATCCATTGAGGTCATTCATGTCTGAATTAACAGATAAGGTGCCCACTAATGGTGACTCTATCAGGGCATCTTTTTCTTCCTTTTACTTTAAAAGAAAGGATAAAAGTCATGTCATAATACATGAAGTAAACCTGAATGTAGAGAAAGTCTCCCCTCCCTTTCACTAAATCCTAGGGAGCCCTGACAAGAAGTAAGTACTTGTTATCCTATCATTAATGATTAAGCTTCTCAAAACATATTTGCACTGCCTTGATGTTATTTCTCTTCAAGGCTCCACAAGGTTAGTCATTATCCACTCAAAATCTTGCAGCACATTGTTTGAAAAACATATATTCTCTTGGATAAATACAGATATACCTTCAATCGAGAAACAGCAACTGAAATGGCCCTTCCTGAGGCTTGAAGAGCTTTATGGTGAACCTATTCACAAAAAAAATCACCTTATAACAAAGAACAATGAACACTTTTCAAGCATGTATAATAAAACATATCAATATAAATTAACTGACCTGACAACTTTTGCCAGAAGAGAAACTGGGTCAGTTTCAGCAGAAACTTGAGATGTCAAATCCTGAACATGACATAATGATAAATAAATAAAAAGCACATGAGAAATAAGATCTTGAGACCATCGATCCATTCTAACTTCGTACCAACCAATTTATTAATGCCCAACCGGACAAAGTTAACACAATTTGCTGCTGTCTCAAACATTATTTGTCAGATTTTAAGGGAAAAAAAATAAACAAAAGGAAAAGTCACACACACGCAAGAACTTTTTTTTTTGGGGGGGGGGGGGGGGGGGATGGGATGTGCACGGTATGCTTTAGCTGATTGTTCTCTAATATTCTCAATGTTATGAACATAGTTTTAGTCTTTTATATTCATAACATGAGCAAGCTGAAATTGCCGTGAATTTACTGTTGGGTCAATTGTCATCAACTTTCAAATCAGGAAAAGAACACCATGATTGAAGCGGCAGAGAGAATACAAGATGATATTGATTAGATTGCAAACCAACTCATTTAATAACAAAATGATTTTGACATTTACTTATAAAACTGAAAGAAGGATCACCTTGCGATATGAATGCAGAAGTGTTCTCTCCAATTTCTTGTCAAGCTTCTTCAAGAGTAACCCACTAGAACAATGAAGCTCAAAATGAAAATGGTAAATTTCATGTCAACATATATACTTCATAAAGCTCAAATGGAAACCATAATCACACTAATATAAGAAACAAATAATTACCTCTCTTCCACTACCTCTCTAAACGCATCCATGAATGTTTCTACCCGCTGTCACATCAAATATTCAAATCTTAAAGTCATTGCTGTATATTCATAACAAATAAACAAAGTAATACACAAATGAAGAACATTTCAAAATTATCTTTTTTTGATAATCGAAAGGGGGGCGGGGGTGACCATATGTGGCTTACCCCCCGGGCGTGACCTAATAGGGGCACCCCCCCGCTAGGGAATATTGGATTGAGCCATAGCTACTGTGACCACATTTCAAAATTATCAACTGTTGAGGAATTGCAATCAAACAAACCAAAGTTCCTCTAAAAACAAAACCTCTCTAAATTTTCAAGTATTTCGTTCTTTTGAGTACAAAGAAGAATATGATAGTTACAATGGGGAGGGGGGATTTGAACCCTAAACATCTCCCTCTATTGTTTGGGCTTGGGTTGAAGTATAAGGCACTACTATTCTAAGTGGGCTTGGGCTGCCTAATCCATAGCTCTTACAACAGAGATGCAGAATACTGAAAAAATTTCTTGGCTTCTTATTTCTTGTTTTATTAAAAATCATAGCAGCTGAGATAACAATACCATTCATCTAGAAAGCCATGTTAACTGAAGCTACTGAACCAACTAGCCATCTTTGCTGTTTACACACTGCTAAACTTTTTCAAAAGCATAAATACACATATATAAGTGAAATGAGGTTCATAACATAACAACTCAGTGACTATATTTCAAGGGCCATACCTTGACAAAGCCATTGATAAATACATAAGACTCCCCAAAAATGAGTGCTTTATTAGACTGCCAGGAAACAAGAAACAGATGGTTGTATGAGTCAATAAAGCAAATGTGAAATCAATAAGCTTTCATGCTGCTATCAGAATGTCACCTTGAGAGCCAGTTGAACAGATGGGCAGAGGGACATAATTTTAAAAGCGTCCTGGGGTCCAAATGATGCAGGTAATACAGAAAGAGAATCAATCCTGCATTGGTCCATCAATCATACCAGTCAAGAAAGAAGCAAATTTTGTCTTAACATAATAAACTCAATTGGAAAGTGTCTCAAAATATATTTACAAGGAAGTGTCTCACTGAGTTTATCTAACAAGTTCATGTAACTTATTTAATTCCAGAAATAAATAAACAAACTAAGAAAAATCTCATCTTTGTATGATGAATAAATAAGTGATAGCTTGGAACACCATGCTGCCCAATGCAGTGATATACGCTAGCATCCTTGGCCAATAAGAGTGGTGTACGTGTCAGTGTTTGAATAAATTTACTAATTGCTTAAAATTAGAACTGTAAACAAGCCGAGTCAAACCGAGCAATAAAAGTTAAAAAGATTTTTATTTAATTTTATTTTGAATAAGAGTCCAGCTCAAGCTCATCACAATACTAGATTACAATTACCTGGGAAGCATGGACATGGAAAAATTGTCAATGTTACAAAAAAATTTCATCAACTGTGACACCCAATTCGAAGGTGGCCCAGACTCCATCACTTGTGATCCCCCGATAGAGTCCTGAGCCAAAGGTTCCCATTGAGACAAAGGTTCACAATCCAACACCCAATTATCCTTCTCACCAGAGTCACAATCACTGTCATCCACCCCACTGGCTTCCCACGGGAGAATGTGCAGCCCAAAATCTGGCTGAAAATCCCAATCACAATCCACTAATCCACTACTCCGTTCTTCTTCATGAGCTTCCCCTTCCCCAACCTCAGCTTCCAAACCAAAACCCAAGCCTGAGAGAGGGGAAAATCTATTGAGATCCACCCATGGTTGCTGACACAAGATCGGCGACCCCTCTTTCATAATCGGAGGCTGAATACCAGCCACTGCCGAGGTAATCACCAAATTCCCGATGAACCCAGCGTCCCACCAGCCCCTCCATTTATAGTCTTACATGAATATCAATATACTATCTTCTCAAATTCCTAATGAACCTTAACCAGCCCCTACAGTTTTAATTTTCACACTAGTTCATCTAGAATTCTCTTTAGCCTCACTCCTATCCTTGTGCAAGCATCCTTGATCCTCACTATTGTAAAGCTAACACTCTTTATTGCCAATCATATTGTGATTAATTAATTATCCTTACACAAAAAATGTACAACTCCCTATGTAGTAAAAAGAACTCTACAGCAGCGAAAATTATTTGTTTCCTAGAGGTCATTGCTCACTCAGTGAGTTGCTTGAGAGCTTGGCTTCCTTGAATGTTTGCACAATGGTCTTTGGATCAATCATCGAATTCTTGAACCATTCCTCATGTCACTTATTTATTCCTTTCTGAATTTGCTGTTACGATTGCTACCCTTCCATTAGCTCAACTATTCCTCTTTCACATCATCCTCATAAAGAAGGAATACTTGTGATGGTTACCGTAAGAATTTGCGCAAAGCTTCTAGAGTTTCTATGGTTCGTGGGTTAATTTGAATGTAACAAGTTAATTTGAAACAGTGTAAATGCAGGCTCTGTGGAGCTCAGCAAGAAGGAGATCCATTGCATGTGGAACCTGATTCACATATCATAAAAATATAAGCAAATAAATGTAATTAAGTACAAGAGCTGCAGCTGGGTTTAATTCCTCTTCCAACATAACTAATGACATGATAAGAATTTCAGACTAATGACTCAGAATATAGGTTGGTTCAGCAAACCAACCTAATGAGCAATTTGCAGAGAAAATTCTATATCCTTCAGCAAATTCAGAAAACAATGTCGTTAGAAAGATGATTTGCTTTGGTATAGCAAAACTTTATTCTTACAAAATACAAATCCAAGGAAACGAGCATCTGATTGCTTTCTATAAACACGTGCATGCAGCAAAAGCACACACATACATATGAAGAAATGATATGCACCTTCCTCGTGATTAGGATTGCTGTGATTGGTGTGAGGGTTTGTGAAAAATGCATCTGTCTGTCTATTTCAAGAATAACAATATATGAACAAAGAGCTACATCCTGAAGGCTATCCTCCTCAGTCATTTGAACCAATTCATGAACTTCAAACCTTTTTTTCCAACTTTATACAAAAAGAAAGCCTTCCCTGAAGGCTTCTAGAATTTGTATCATTGAGATATCCCTAAAACGTATCAAATCAAAATCAAACCCTAACCACAACCAATTACACCATTCAAAATCAAACTTCCAACCTTTTAAAAAAAAAAAAAAAATTCAGGCATAAACAATAACCTTGAAACTAGCAGTCCTCATTATTGCAATATCTTGAAGTTTTGAAAGAAATTATTTAATTTTTACAACCACTGAGTAGCATCCTAATTTGTAGATTAAGTTAAAACACAGGAGCATCCAACTGTCACTAACCAATGATCTCATTAATGAACATCCAGCCCCAAACACAATGAATTAAACATGTTTTACCTGTGAGGTAACAAGAACAATGGCATATGCACACGCAAAAGTGTCATTATCAGGGCTGATACAATAGGAGAGAACCTGTACCATCAAAATTGGGAAATATATTAATATCATCTCTTTTAGTTTACTGTTTACTTTATTAAAAAAAAGGATTTACTTTCAATATCCTATAAGAACTAGAACAAATTTTCAATTTGAACTTCACCAGAGCATAATAGTCAGAATGTCTAAGACCATCAAACGTCATGAAAAAAAAAAAATTTATGAGCTGCAGAGCCTCTCAACAGTGACTCCAATGCTGTATTAAAATAAGAGGAAACAAATATTTAAATCCTATCATCAGACAATTTTTATTCAACTCCATACTTGGACTCATAGTAGTTAGTACAGAACTTCTAGACTTGGCTAACCCCTGTGTATAAAGATTTAATTCTAAATGTTCTTTCTAAACTTAGGGTCCGTTTGGAAACATTTTATTTAGCTGAAAGTGTAAAAAAAAAAAGTTAAAAGTTAGCTAAATAGTACAATGGGACCCATAAATAGTATCAAAAAGTGCAGTGAGACCTATAAATAGTACCAAAAAGAAGCTAAAAACTAAAATAAGCTGAACTTTTCATCACATCCCAAACAAACTCTTAATTATCAAAAAAAATCTTTTTAACTCTTTCCAGATACCAAATAAAATCCCACATTTTCCAACTTTAAGCATGTTAACATGCATATTCCAAAACTTTCTGTCTGTTTCTGCCATTCTATGAACAATCCAACCAAAAACTGAATCTAGGTAGAACACGAGCATGCCTTCCGCCAGATTTATGAAATTACCTTCTTTGCAAATGATGCCATGCCGACAGATTGAGGGCAATGAGGATCATGGAAAATCTTAACAATTTCACATGCCCTTTCACTGCAATTGGTAAATCAATACAAACAAGATCCAAAAGTATTAGTTACTTTTGTGGTGAAGAATTATAACCAAAACGAATGCCATGAATAAAACAAGAATTTGAGTTCTTTAACAATGAGGCTTTATTAGCATTAGAAGGGAATGATTCTTATGTACAGCTCCTCAAGAATAGGAAAACCCTCCTCTATCTAAAGAGGCTGAAGCAGCAGCTACAAGTCTACAACATTCACAAATGAATGAAAGATCATAAATCAGCCAGTTTGATCAGTACCAATCACTTTTTTAGTTCAAAGTCTTGAATAATACAGTAATTTATAATAATAAAAAATAAATAAATAAACCCTTAAGGCAGTCCAGGGCAAAAGGGCTGGCACTTAATTTACTGGTCTGACCAGCTGTAAAGGCAAGCAAAAACCTTTTTCTTTTTCTTTTTTTTAAATTTATAAACAAGTAAAGCAAAAACTAGGTCCTTCATATCAGTGACATGCTGCAATTCACTGGGGGTGAAGTGAAAACATTGATGCCATTATAATACTCATCATGATAAAAAAAATTTAGATAAAGTAATACAGATAATAAAGACAAACCAAAAAAAATTCATTGATAATTAAACGTTTCACTAGAATGCAGCAATAATCAAATCTATCTCACCTGACAACTTTCGTTGACCTACATATTTGATTTATCGACCTTTTAATGAGCTTTTAATAGCTGCTCAAATCCTAACAAAAAATAAGACCACATCACCTACCGATATAAAGGAAGCACATAGCCTATAACTTAGACTTCAATAAAATAACAGACACAAAATCAGAATTCTAATCTACAATAAAAGTATCTAGGTGAGTAATAAGTAATTACGTTAGCCTTTTCAATATATAAGGCCCAAATAAAATTTAGGAAAATATATATACTAATTCCAGTTTTTCAAAATTTAATCCCTGTAGTGTCAGCAATACCTTATTGTAAGTCAACCTCAAAGCCTGGTTTCTTTCATCTACCTCTTTAAATTTGTGTAGTCTTGCCTGTTCAAAATTTAGAGCACTTTCTGCAGCCCAAAGTACTTTACCTATCATCACGTTGCCAATTGATGAGGGAAAAATATTAAATGAGACAAGTCACTAAACAACAAACACAAAGCATGTTATAATCAAATCCATCAAGTATTCAAAAAATTTACTTGAAGTTCCTGCATTGGCATTCATTTGAAGTCCGACATCTTCTTGTGCCACCCTAGCAACAACTCTTGTTGAGGTTTCACTAGCTAGCCTTTCTGCAGCTTCTTTTGTGGCTCTTCTCTCAGCTTCCAAAGCAGCTCTTTTTGCTTCCTCAAGTCTGGCCTGCATTCCAAAATATTTTTATTACTTAGAAGGATGATGGAATCAGCCCTGAAATGCCAATAGCTATACCAGAAGTACTTTGTCACAATAGGGAACTGACCAGGAAGGGCACCACGTGACCAGAAACCCAATTAGAAATAGTGGAAAACAAAATGCATCTAACGAAGAAATGGAATAGCAAAGTCTTGTGTAGTCTAATGGAAAGCGTTTGCACGAAGTGCAAAAATGTAGCCCCAAAAAGCAAAAAAGGCATGGGAAGCACCAAAGGAGTTCCAGTTTGCTCATAATCCAAGAGCTGTCAAGATAACTATGCGTGCATTTCAAAGGATATCTACAGGAGTAACATGAATAGAGGAGGCTTGAAAGAACTAATATCAAAATGTTTAGCAGAAAAAACATCAAAGAACAGAAAGGTCAAGCCAACAAACCTCAGATTCTGCTTTAGCTTTTTCCTGGCGTAGTTTTTCTTCATGGGAAGCCTTTTCCTTTCTTTTGGCCTCTTCATAAGCTGCATCACTTCTTATTTTTCTTTCGTCTATTTGTGAACTCAGTTCATGGTCCCACTGAACAGTAGTCAAGTGATTATCAAGTGCTTCTGCACTGCAATGATTGTAAGAAAATATCCAAAGACATTTCTGGGATTATTTTAATTGATTTGACCCATGTGGAACCCAAAAAGAGGAAAGAACAAAAAAAAAGCAGAAAACAAACATCCATTAAGCCACGTAGGGAATGAGGAATGCACAAAACAATTCAGATTTCAAGACTTATCAACATTAAAACAAATTGTATCATGCTCCAGCAAGCAGAAATAGATGCTGAAACAAAGTTAAGATGCTTAAACATCATCTTTTGACAATGACAAGACAAATGGCTTCAATTTATATATCAAGATACCTAAATCAAACTCCAGATTTATTACCCTCCAAAAAAAAGAATGAAAATTTATTTTAGATATTATTAAACGTGAAGTTACCTTTTCAAATGTATTTCTTATATCCATATCTTTTGCAAATAAGAACATTGCCAAGCATCAAAAGATCTCCCATAAAATCTACCAATGAACAATATTCAGTTTCCTACAACACCAACAAACAAAGCCTTAGTCCCAAAATTTTGGGGTTGGCTATGGATCTTCAATATATTAGTTAGGGTCATTCATATGTATTCTTTGTCTCCAATCTACTCTATCTAAAGACATAATCTCTGTTACTCTCTAAGTTGACATGTCCTTTTTTATTACTTCTAGTAATGTGATTTTTGGTCTTCATCTACCTTTTTCCGTTCCCTTAACTTAGATAACTATATTCAGTTACCTACCCATTTTTTATTCCAATTAGTTATAGCTCTCCATCCCTCCCTCTGTCATTTGTTATTCTCTACTATCTTTTATAGAAACAAACAGAATTGAATCTAAGAGAACGAAATCCATATAAAGGAATTTAAAAATCACCAACTAGAAAGATTATTCATTTTTGTAGTTTGTTGTTGAGTACTTATTCATTTTTAATTATTCAAACTTCCAACTAGAAAGGAATCTCAAACAATCTCAAACTTCCAACTATTTCTACAAAAAATTTACTAACTTAATAAACATAGGCAACGAAAAATAAGGACACAGAATTTTGGCCAAAATTCTTAATTTTTAATACATTTTTTCCACCTTAAACAGCAATTCACTTAGTTGTCCACCCCAAATCCAAAACTTACACTTTCAATGAGATACAAAAAGTAACATTCTGAGTCAATACAAGCACCAAACAAGTTTCAATTTTTTTTTCTTTCTTTCAAGCAAAAGCCCTAAAATTTGATTTGATGCTCAAAACCCAGAATATACTATAATAGCCGGGAACAGTAAACCACCAATCCTAAAACTTTCTAATCAAACAAAAAAAAAACCCAACACCACACTTCAAAGAAATAAATAAAGAACAAAAGAAAAACAGGAGGGGCTTACAATTTGCAGATATAGTGCATTAAAAGATTAGTCACAAGTTTTTTTATACAATAATAAGTCAGCAACACATACTATTTGTAACAAGAGAAGGTAATAAACATAACAAACCACCAAATAGTACGGTCATTCACATACATATTCAAATATAATAACATAATTGTTCCTTAGTCCCTAGGGTAAACTAGTCCCTAGTCTGAAGTAACTTGAGCCATTCCCATCGTGTATCTTGATCCATGGCAATGAAAGCTTGCCTCCATACGAGATCCAGTAATTGTTCAAGGGCCTTGAACTTGGTTCCTTTATCAAGACCAGACATAGAGATCAAAATTTTCGTGGCCCTTGCCATTGAGTAGTCATGAACTGGTGCAGAATCTACTGTTTTTTGACTTTCAGGGGCAAAGGACACATCATCTGCAGAGTGTTGGGCAGAGGATGTTTGTGCAACTGTAAGGAAGAGCTGTCTTAGCAACCAATAGTGGTCTGGCCCCTTGTTACGAAAGTCGTTGTAGTTACTGTTAGACTAGAAACAGACAAGATGTGGTATACATGGGATTAGAGACACTGGTATATATGGGATTGTTTACATGAAGAATTTAAAGAATGAACGGCATGAAAATTTATTAAATGTATAACACTCACCTTCGTTGCATTTAACCACGCCTCGTCACTACCTGTGACGGTGTTGGTATTAGGATCCCATCCCATTCCGGGTATCCCAATTAGTTGGGAAAACAAATTGTATTTGGTTCTAAGCCATTTAAGTTTTCCTTTTATTTGTTGGACGCTATAGTGTTTTCCGGTTTGGTTGTTAAACTCCTCGGTGACAGCTTGCCCATGGCCTCTCTTGATTATCCCACTACGCACGTTCCCTTTAGCTGCTTCTTCTAACAAAATTACAATGAAATGCTTTGCTAATGGTGCAGGCCATAGCTTCGAATCCGCAGCATTGGATGTCTCTGCCATCTAATAGGACATACACACTTAAGCCCTAAATATTTGTTTTATAATTTCTCAACTTGAACCTAACCCTATGGTCTAACCCAGTAACTGCACAATGGTAAAATGGTCATTTGAACAGAAAACTGTACCAAACAAGTTGTAGAGTTATGTATAAAAGAAAGTGATGCATCCAGAGCAACACAGAGTGAAAATTAACTCAAAGCAATTATTACAGGTATATTTTGAAGACATTCTTTTGCAGACAAGTTACATACAGCATGGGAAAAAAAAAAACCAAATCTAGAATCACAATTGAAAATCAATTGCAGGGAAGCAAGTAACCAGTTTAGACCTTTTATTAGCTTCAGGAAGCCCATTTCAGAAATTATACATATATGAAGAGTTAGAAGGGCATGGAGGAAAAACGTGTCCAACATCAAGAGCAACAAGCAACAATGAACAAATTTCAGTAACGGTAAACATACCATTTTTGAATTTAACAGAAACATTAAACACTTACATTAGGTGCAGGAAAGTCATTGGAGGAGGATGATGAAGATGGTGCAAAGACTGAGGAGGAGGACGAAGCAGTGGAGGTGGATGATGAAGATGGTGCGACTGAGGAGGAGGACGAAGCGAGCTCCATATTTAATGCCAGACGCGGGGTGAAGGGCAATTAAAGTTGATTTGAGATCAAGCCTGTGGGTTTGACAAAATCCAACAAACCTCAGTGATCATGGGTCTTTGATTTTGGAGGAAGAAGGACAACGTTTATGAAGTAGATCAGCAGGCCATTGGGGAAAGAGAGAATCCTTGGGAGTGAAAGTGAAAAGAAGACGAAAGGGCTGTGTTTAATGTTTTAGACGACGACGAACCGGGGTGGCGCCAAGAAGCCACTGCTACTGCTTCTTCTTCTTCGTCTGCTTCTTCTTCTTCTTCTTTCTTCTTTCTCTTTTTTTTTCTTCTTCTTCTTCTTCTTCTCTGTGTTTAACGTTTCTCACTTTCTCTTTCTTTGTATTTGTTATGACTACTCTGAACTGACACTAGCTCCCTAGCATTGGAAATTTAGAAAGCTTCCTAAGCTCTCCACGTGTTTACAGTACACTGACACTAGCAGCATAGCCTTGAAAATATTGAAAGCTTTTAAATTTTGAACAAAGAAGAGCTCTCCGGTACATGTAGTGCCTGCTTGCTGTCAAGCACTTCCTTTAGTATTTGAATACGCTTTAGTACGTACAATGCTGTCAAGCACTTCCTTTAGTATTTGAATACGCTTTAGTACGTACGATGCTCTCAACGTATAATTTTTTAGTACATGTAGCGGTGAACATTGACTATTTAAATGGGCTTAGGAAAATAAAAAGGCTGGCAGTCAAATGGGCTTGGTCATGAGCAAATAAATTTATTTGTCCCTTAATTATTTTATTGGGTTTTATAAAATAAAAATTATTAGATACTAAAATGTACTTTGTCATGACTTAAAAATAATTTAAAAACTCAATAGCTATTGTTTTTTTAGAATTTAATAATTTTTATTTGTATTATGAAAGTTATGTTATAAAAAATATTATCTATATTTGTTTTGGATTATTTTAGTTAATTTTTCTATTTTTTATTAATTTAATGTTTTTATATATATTTAAAATAATTATTAAATTAATTATAACGTCATCACGGTTCGACCTTAGTTCGACCTCAAAAACCTTAAATCTCTCATTTTTACGATTCAATGAACGGTTCGGGTCTGAAAACCTTGATCTTCACACTCAAGTCCGGACCGCATCACCAACCCAGTCAATCACATTAACCCCAAAAGTCAGAATCATAATTCCACAATCCAACAGCCCCTAATCTCTCTTTCAGATCCCACCCTCATCAACAAACTAAAACTAACTAGAAGCCCTCCGTTCTCATCCTTATAGTTCCCTGATTTGGGGTAAAGTATTTTTTTCTTTATAAATAAAAAATAAAAATAAAATAATAATAATGAGACATGACATCTGTTGGCTTATGGCATTGTGGCAGTAGGTTTTCATTTTTTTATTCGGTTTGTTACATTTTTTTAGCCTAAAAGTATTAAAATATAAAAGTTGTGAAAATATATTTGAAAGAGATTACTATTCTATATTTTTTTGAGCAAATATTCTATATTTTTAGATCAATATTGTTTATTTTTTATAACTTTGTTACATTTTTTATTTTATTAAATTATTAAATTAATTATGACGTCATCACAGTTCGACTCTGGTTCGACCTCTGTCCAACCTCAAAAAACCTTAAATCTCTCCCTTTTACAGTTCATTTAACGGTCCGGATTTCAAAACCTTGAGGTAGAGTCCAAATGAATCTGTTGTGAAAGAGGGAGAGAGAAGAGTTTGAAAAGGACTTTGTGTGAGAGAGAAGAGTTTGAAAAGGACTTTGTGTGAGAGAGAAGCTTCTAGGCATGAATGATAGAAGAAAGAAAGAGAAAAGAAGTCTTAGAGGCATGAGAGAGAGAGAGAGAGAGAGAAGTTTTGTTGCGTTTGGTCTAATCACGTGGGACCTACCATTTTGAACGCGGTTTCTTTTTCTTTTTTTTATAGAAGTTGAACGTGGGTTTCAATGTGGAATTTGAAATTTGTTGGATTTCTTTTGGATATTATTGATTTCTACGTTTTAGTATATTTCTTTCTTCAAAAAAAAAAGAAGAGATTTAAGGGAAAAAAAAAAAAAAACCAAACGTGAGATGAGATTAAGGGAAACTGGTTATTGAAAAAATTTAAAAAAAAAAGTTAAGTTTTTTTTATTATGCAAAGAAAAAAAAAGTTAAGAAAGAAAAGTGAAAACGTGGAGTAATGCTTGGAGTTAAATGCATAATACTCATCAAAACTCTTTTTTTTTTTTTTTTGTGATTAGCTGTAGTTATCTGAAAGTTTTGTTAAATATTTGAAAGTAGGGTTTTTTTTTTTTTTGGATAAATTTGAAAGTGGGTTTTTTTTTTAGGGAAAGGTTTTTTTTTTTTGAGAATTTTTTAAGGAAAAGTTGAATGTGGTTTTTTTTTTTTTTTGATAGAAGCTGAACATGGGTTTGAAATTTCAATGTGGTATTTGAATTTTTTTGGGATTTCTTTTAGATATGATTGATTTCTACTTTTTAGTATTTTTTTCTGAAAAAAAAAAGATTTAAGGAAAAAAAAAGTGAGATGAGATTGAGGGAAACCAATTATTGAAAAAGAAAAGTTAAGTTTTTTTTTTAATGCAAAGAAAAAAAAAAATTAAAGAAAGAAAAGTGAAAACGTGGAGCAGGAGTTTTTTTTTTTTTTTTTTTTTTTTTGAGAATTTTTAACATTGTAAGTTTCTTTAAAAAAAATCTTATCCCCTCTCCCGGTGTGAGTAATGCTTGGAGTTAAACGTGGGAATTAAATATTACATATTTTGTAGGCAAGGTTATAGGTGAGAGTTAAAGATGTATTTTTACTATGTTGTCCTCAAGCTTTATATCTACTTAAATTTAGGTTGCAAGGGTATTTTTTGGGAAAAAAAAATCCGGTCTAAACAGGTGCAGCCTCTTAAATAGTAGTATTAATTAAGAAGGTGATCCTATTTTGTAAGAAGTTAGTGAGTAGAAGTAGGAATTTAAATCAACGTAAAAGTAGGAGTTCATTAGAAGCAGTAAGACATTTCAACGTAAAAGTAAGAATTTATTATTTTTGTCAATTTACTATTTTAATCCAATTTTTAAGTTTTAGGTAAGGGTATTTTTTACAGTAAAAAAAGCAATAACTTACTTTCTTTTGAAAATTTACTATTTTAACCTTATTTTTAAATTGTTGGTTAATTAATTTAGAAGTATTTTTGACGGAAATAAAAGCAATAACTAACTTTCTAAATCCTCTTAATATATATATATATATATATATATATATTATGCCAAATAAAAAATATAGAATTCAAACTCCATTTACATTAAAAACTAATTGATGCGTAAGTCCGATGATAAAGAGTAGTGATTATCTACAAATATTTACATTTAAAATTTAATTAAACTTTATTTTATTTTAATGGAAAATACACAGCTCCTCAAAACACAACAGGAATTTAATCGCAACCGTTGACCAAAAGTGAAAAAGATATTAGCAGTTTTGTATTACCCTCCCTAGACCACGTCATATGTCAATCCAAAGTTGGTCAACCCTGCTTTTAAATCCTATTGCCATCAAGGATCCAAAATTATCCTTTAAAAAAAAATATCTACTACTTTTTATTTTTTTTAATATGAATATCTACTACTTTTTGGTTAAGAGGATATTGATTGCCTTACAATTGTAGTTAAAAGTTTAAACAATATATTTAATAATAAATAAGTTGAAGTGTAATAATAATTAACGTGGATCCACGGTGTGATTTTTGCAAACAACAGCCAGAGACAGTTGGCCACGTGCTTTGGGAATGCCCTCTTGCCCGTAATGCATGGGCGTTGGTAAGGGGTAGACTGTAAAAGTGTCCAAACGAGGCTACTGATATTTTTCTGTTGCTCAGAGGACTTCAGGACCGACTGGAACGTGGAGAAGTTGAGGTCTGGGCTATCACCGCCTGGGCCATTTGGAACATGCGCAGCAAGTACTATTTTGAAAAGGTGCAGCTGCAACTGAAAGTTATTGTTGATGGTGCCTATACCCTGCTGTCCGAATACCAGAGATTGATGGAAACCCCACCTAGAGGTGTCATTGGTAGGGTCTTTTTTTTTTTTTTAAATAACAGTGCCTTGAACTCTTCCAGTAGAGAATCTGTAGCTATTACAGATGGAACTATGGAAGTGAACCTCCCTTTGGTCAAGCTTAAGGATTCTTTGCCAGATTATAAAATATGTCTTTTAGTTCAAAAATTCTATACTTATCAACCGTCCACTGTCAGATAAGCCGATTATCTATCATAGTTTCTTCATTCTTGACTTCTTCAACTCTCACTCTGTTCCTGTATTATGTTGATTAAGAACACTGGTGAAAATTTCTTAGTTTGACCACATCCATTCCTATGTCATCCAAGTATGTGATTATTTTATCAGGTGGGGGGTAAGAAAATTTAAATAAGGAAAAAGTTAATCGATGGAATGGTTTAAGAATTATTTTTAAATTTTTTTTACTTTACAGACGTTTCTTTAGAGTAAATATCAAAACTTTTTTAAAATAATCTGTTAAAAAATATCTTAAAAAATAATTATTTAAATAATTCAGTCAATGAATGTTTTTATAATCGAATTATTTAAATAACTAAGAAATATCAGCTTAGCTATAAAACTCTCGACCAAAAAAAACTAAATAGATAAAAAATTGACTTTAGGTTTATTAAAACGTTTAACCTTACAAATGTTTCCTTTCAAAAAATTTGACCATAGGTCCATATTAAAATTCTTTGTTGGTTACACGTGCCCTTACCATCTTTAAAGAAGGTTTGAAACTTATCTCTGCTACATTTTTCTTACTTATTGTGCTAGCAGCCTTCCATCAAAGCAGCATCAAATGAGGTCCTCCAAACGAGAAACTAGGGTCAAAATATTAGAAGGAAAACCATACATACGTAGATTTATTGAAGGCAACTGAGTCAAGACAAGGAGAGAGTATTGCATGTTTACGAAACATATAGGATTTTCTCCAAGACAAGGGACAAGCCCTGTGTTAGACGTATAGTGGTAAACAATCCTTTTTCTTTTCTCACTTTTCTATCTTTACTTTCCTTCCACATTTTCTTCTATCTTCCAAGTTTTCCTCTCTACCAAAAATGCACAATCAATCTCAATCTACAGACTGAGATAGGTACAATATTTATGCAGATTATCGAAAAAGGTTACAATATTTATGCATTACAATATCATATTGATAGATCTAGAAATTAGTGTCTTTTTTTTTAATCTAACACTTATTTAGTATATTTTTATTTAAAACCCACCTGTGGTTTGGGCGAAAATCATTTTGCCTACCCGTGGTTTGAAAAGTATCACTTAACCCACCTGAGGTATGATCCGTTTGTTTTCTGTAACCCACCTCTGTTAAAATCAAGGGTAAATAGGTATTGTTGCTCAAATTTTATGTCTCTCTCCTCCCAAAACTAAAAATAGCACAAAAATATAAGAGAAACAAGATCAAAAAGTGGTATCGATCTCTCTCTTAATTTACATAAATCTTGAACATGAAGAACATATCCAAAAAAATAAAACCCAGATCAACCTACACAAATAACCGAACTATACAATATTGCCCTTCAAAACAAGACTCTTGTTTCCTATATTGCATTGAAGTATACTTCTCTCTTCGGCAGTACCAAGCCCCAGTGTTGCCTAAGTAAACCCAAATAAACATCATCATTCACAATAACAGTCAAAACCCAGTTCTGGAAACCTCAAAATCTCTTCAATACTCACACAACACAGAAGATTTAAATCAAACACATCCTATACCATTTCTATGAATCGAAACGAACAAAATTTTCGATACCCACTTCAAATAAAACTCAAACTCTTTACAAAAAGTAGCCAATACCAACAAAAAACATCAAAACCGGAGCTATAAATCAAAATAAAACCCAGGACATGTCGTGACCCATTCCACCGAGATCTTCCTCTTCCGTAACCCGATCCACCACAACGACATGCCGTTGGGGTACAAGAAACCCTAACAATCCCTCGCTTCCTACGACTTCAGCTCCCTTCGTGACCGCACCAAGGACATCTTGAGTGTCGTTGTCGCACTCCTCTTCGGCGTTGGCTGCGGAGCCCTCACCGCCGCCACCATGTACCTCGCTTGGTCTCTCTTCTCCCGCCGCTTCTCCTCCTCTGACTACTCCATTTTCCCCTCTTCTTTCTACCTTTTTGGCCTCTGTACTTTACAACTTATGGCCTTCCACTAACGCACAAGCTCTTTGTTCTCTACCCACCCTTGATTTTCCTAATCTCCTCTGATCACCCTCCTTTAAGTAGGACCATCTTCCCTCAGTGTGGCGCCTCTATAACGAATCCAACCCCGAGACCTACTTCATCAAAGATGGTAAAATTTTGAGAAAATTTTACAAACTCTAACTACGTGGGTGGGTCGTGATAAAAAAATGCCATTAACAACCCAAATGCAGATCAACAGCAGTCACACATACCTTCCCTAGCTTCGATGTTGCGAAACTTGTGTTTTCTCCTGCTCCAAACACTCCAAACCATGAAGAACACCACAGGTCTCTCTCTCAAAAAGTTTCTGAGTTTTGGGTGTTTTGATTCACGTTATGTTGTGTTTTGGGGTTAAGATGTGTTTTGTAACGGCTGGGCTTGAGATGGGTTACAGAGATTGACGGAAACATACCACAAGTGGGTTAAGTGATACTTTTCAAACCACGGGTAGGCAAAGTGATTTTCGCCCAAACCACAAGTGAGTTATGTGTAATTATCCCTTTTATTTAAGTTGAAGGTGCTAAATTGGTAAAGGGATTAATTATAGCCTAAGGGTATAAACTATTCTTGAAATTAATATTTGTGAGGTTGCATTGGTTTCGTTACTCAAGACAACCATTAAAAAAAAAAATTCTCATTTAGGATTCAGCTGAATGTTGTACTATGTTTTTTTAATAATAAAGATTGTAATATTGTGTGGTATTATTTTTCATTGTAATTTTTTTTAATGATTAGGATTTTAATCATTATGAAAGTGGTTGTGGTGCCAAAACAAAAAAATCTCAGTTGGACTTGTATTTAGAAGAGCCTAGACTTAACAAAAAACAAAATTCAAAGTTGGAAGTTCTCTTTTGGTGGAAAGAGCATTACAATCGGTTTTCAGAACTCTCTTTAATGGCACGGGATCTAATGAGCATTCTGATAACCACTGTTGTTTCTGAATCAAGTTTTAGCACTGGGAAAAAAATTCTTATTCCTTATCGATCACGTCTTTTAAGTTTTACCTGAGACTGTGGAAGCTACGTTGTGTACTAAAAGTTGGATATATGGATTTGAAGGTAATTTAATGTTTTTATAGTCATAATTATACAATTTTAATTCTTTATTGATTTGCTTTCATGGTACATTAAGTTATATTAAAATATTATATTGTAGATGAAGATGCTAACGAAATTGGTCAACTTGAGCTACAATTTGCAAGTATGAATATTTGCAGTGCTGAATCTGCTACCAACGTTGAGTAGATTGAGATTAATGTGTAATTCTTATAAAATATTTAATTATTCTTCTTTACTTAATATGTTATGTTTATTTTTAATTTTTTTTTTTAGTTTATCTTTCTAAGTAATCTAACTTTACTATTATTTTAAATGCAACAAGAACATGTACACTTAAGAAGACCGATAACTTGCTACTTTGCTGGCTTACTTGTTTTGTTTGTTTTAAGATCTATCTCTTTTTGAAGATGTAAACTTATAATCATATGCATTTTGACAATGAACTATTAACATTGAAGACTTTTCCATCATGAATTTATGACTATAAATAATTTTTGCCATGCTCAAAACTATCAGAATTGGAAGGATATTAACATGTGGCATTAAGTGCAATTCACTTGCTTAATTGATTTTATACATTCTCTATAAACAGATTGTCACTGATTTGTTTTTGTAATTGAAAAAAAAAAAATTGTTTGAAAAATACGAGTAAACTCGACCCGACTCGCAACCCGACTGACCCGTAACCCGATTGACCCGTTTAAAAATGATCTGTTTTAACCCGTTTGACCCGCAAACCCAACTAACCTGACCCGCCTGTTTTGCCACGTCTACTTGTTGGTCTTTCTATTTTCGAAATGCACAAGTTTCATCCATGTTAAATTTCACAAAGGGTGCTGTTAACGGGTTCTGTATAGCACCCGTTAATGTGCATTAAACTATTCACTTTTTTTTAGAGATATGGAAAAAACTGAATATGCATTAAATGTGTGTCAGTTTAGATGGAGAAAGTCAAATTATTTTGTGATAAACCATAGCTGAAAAGAAAAATTTTACCAATTTCCAATGCAATGAGATTTGTGATAGATAATAAATGAACCACAACTAGTTCATTAACAGGTGCTAGCCGACACCTGTTAACAAAGTCCTTTCAAAAATTAGCTTGGGCCACTTTTCTTTCATAATAAGTATGGGTTTTATGACGGCTTTCGCATGCTATAAGATGATGGTATATCATCTAGTTAAAATCATAATTTCAATTAATTATGGTAAACTTCTTTGTTGTCAAGTAAGGTATCCAAATTAGAATCCAACCTACATTAAAAATCATTGGGCAACTTAGCTGATATAAAGTAATCATCATGAAATAGATGCCTTAAATGAGGTCCTCCAAACAAGACTTGGGTTAAAATATTAGTAGACGAAAAAATTGTACAAACATGGATGAATTGAAACCATTGGTTCTTTCTATTTTTGAAATGTAAAAGTTTCTTCTATGTTAAATTCAAAAAATTATCTTAGGAGACTTTTCTTTTATAACCAGTGTTGGTTTTACATGTTATCAGTCTCATAAGATATCTCCTCGTGAAAATCATGGGTCCTAATTAACTTCACTAGTAAATTTTTTGTTATTGAGTAAAGTATTACAATTCAAATCCTTACCTACACTAAAAATCATTTGTTGTCTTGGTTTAATAATAAAAAATAATCATCATGAAATGAATGTCATAATTTCAAATTTGTCCCATCTATATGTGTATTTTTTAATCTTTTTTTTTTTTTTGAGAAAGAAACCTACTGTTTTTATAAAATCAGCCAGGGCCGGCGAAGAGTACATCAACTAGGTGGGGTGGAACATCCTCCACCCACACTAAAAAACCTCTGACATTTCTTGCATGTCTAGCTAGGTTATGGGCTATTTTGTTACCACTTCTACGTACATGGGAAAAATTTAAGCAAATACTAGAAATAAGCATGGATTTTGCTGACTCCAGAAGGTGGCCAAACGAAGAGAGCGAAACTTCCTTGCTGCGGAGGGTGTTAATCACTACTTCCGAGTCGCCTTCAAGAACAAATGTGGCTATACCCAGTTCTTGTGCAAAGACCAACGCCCTTGCTGCGCCATGGCTTTCGCGATATCTGATGAATATGGCATAGGAGCTTGTTCCGACAGCGAAGCAATCACAGTACCTTGACTATCATGAACGACCACTCCCAGTTCAGCCTTGCCCAACTACGGAAACATGGCGCCGTCGAAATTCAGCTTAAAACAGTTCGGCTGTGGTGGACTCCACTGTGCGCGAGGGGGAGACCGTGGCATAGCTGAATGCTGGCAAGTGGATTGTTGGCTTTGTTGGAAGATAGCCAGGGACTGAGTTACTTGATGGAGAACCTGCGATCTGGGAAACTCTTTTGAACTAATCTGGAGCTGGTTACGTCGGTATCAAATTGTCCACATCACCATGGCCATAATTTCCAGATTTTTCTTCTTCTCGTGTAGCACCCTAATCAGGTCTGTAGTGTTTGAGATAGCATGTTGTCTTCGGTCTTCAAATCCTGGAACCGCCTCCCATATTTCATCGAGCTTGGCACATTCCCAGATAGCATGGATTGCCGTTTCGGGCTCCACACCGCACTGCTCACATTTGTCTTCCATTAAGATTTTCCTCCTCATTAAGTTCTACTTTGTTGGTACCGCATCCTTGAAAACTCTCCATAGGAAATGCCGCACTTTATTAGGGACATTAAGCCCCCAAATCTGGTTTCAAATGCCACTTTGCCACTGCTGGTTGGCTGGAGGGGCCTACACCAAATTAACTTTAGTTAGAAACTTTAAACCTGAATTAACAGTATACTTAGCTGAGGCAGTGAAGGGCCAAATGATCTTGTCCTCCATAGGAGTACGACTCAATGGGATGCTTAGGACCAAGTCAGCTTCATCCGGTGATAGTAATCCATGCACTAAATTGAGATCCCATGTTCTTGTGAGTGGGTTGATGAGGTCAGATACTCTTCCATCTTCGAAACCTGGAACAATATCAGATAGGACTCGTGGATGCTCCAAAGATGGTAACCATGCATCATTCCATATGCTAACATCCTCTCCACAACCAATCCTCCATCTTGCCCCCTTGAGTAGAACATCTCTTCCTTTTAAGATGCTATTCCAAGCGTGTGAACCAGTGCTAGATTCTTGAGCCTCCCAAATGCTACAGTTTGGAAAAAATTTCGTTTTAAAGACTTTATAGAATAGAGAGTCCTTATTGTGAAGTAATCTCCAAGCTTGCTTAGCCAAGAGAGCATCATTGAAGTTGACTAGATCCTTGAAGCCCATACCCCCTTCCTTTTTTGGTAGACAAAGTGTTTCCCATTTCACCTAGTGGACTTTTCTTCTTTCACCTTTCTGGCCCTACCAAAATTTTCGTATCAGACACTTAATTTCTGAGCAAAGACCCAGAGGAAGTTTGAAACAGCTCATAGTGTAGGTTGGAATGGCTTGGACCACTGCTTTGATCAGGATATCCCTTCCAGCCTGTGAGAGGAGTTTCTGCTTCCATCCTTGTAGTTTTTTCCAAACTCGCTCCTTTATGTAATTGAAGCTTGCTTTTTTGTTTCTGCCCACCAGTGATGGTAAGCCCAAGTATTTCTCATACTGAACAATTTCTGGGACCCCCAGTGCCAACTTTATTTGATTTCTGATGTCATCCCTAGTAGATTTACTGAAGAAGCTTGTTGTCTTGCTTCGATTAATTTGTTTTCCTGAACATCTCCTATAAACTTCCAATATATTTAGAACTCTTTGACACTCCTCTATGGTGGCTCTGCAAAATAGTAAGCTATCATCTGCAAACAAAAGATAGGTTAGTCTTGGACTATTTCTACAAAGAGAGTAGCCCTTTATGTGGCCCTGTTGAGAGGCTTGGTTGATCAGCCCATTCAAACCCTCAGTGCAGAGTAAGAATAAGAATGGGGAGAGTGGGTCTCCTTGTCTAATGCCTCTTGTTGGAGTGATCATACCTTTGGGTTCCCCATTTACCAGTATGGAATATGTCACAGTTTTGACACATAACATCATAAGACGGATCCATTGTTCATTGAAACCCATTTTTTCCATAACTGAAGATAGGTAGTCCCACTCCACTCTGTCATATGCTTTACTCATGTCAAGCTTGATGGCCATATAGTCGTCCTTCCCTGTGTGTCTCTGCATACTATGTAAAGATTCAAAAGCTACCAGAATATTATCAGAAATAAGGCGACTTTTTGTGAAAGCACTCTAATTCTCAGTAATAATATTTGGTAAAATTTTCTTAAGTCTATTTGATAGCACTTTTGAGAAAATTTTATACAAAACATTACACAAACTGATTGGTCTAAATTCAGAGGCAAATTCAGGATTTTTCATTTTTGGAATGAGACTTATAAAAGTGTAGTTGAGGTGGTTAGGTAAAGTAGCAGAATTGAGATAATGCAACACAAAATTAGAGATATCATGACAAATTAAGTTCCAGTAATGATGATAGAAGAGAGGAGGCATACCATCAGGACCAGGAGCCTTTAGTGGAGCCATTTGGTTGATGGCTTGCTTTACCTCCAAGTGGGTGAATTCGGATGAGAGCATGGAATTCATTTCCTCGGTAATGACTTTCTGAATGGAATTTGTAGCCGCGGGACAGAATTGTTGGTTGTGTGACTGGAGAAGGTCCTAGTAATAGTTCACCAGGCATTCAGCAATGTCCTCATTGGTGTTAAACACTCGGCCACTTGGATCTTTCAATTGTTGAATTAGGTTTTTCCTCTTCCTCTGAGATGCATGGCTATGAAAGAACTTTGAATTTCTGTCTCCAAATTTAGCCCATGTGACCTTTGCTCTTTGGAACCAAAGTCTATTTTCCTTATCAATCAATTCTTCTATCTCCTTTTGCAGCACACGGACATGCTGATTATTTCTAGTTCTCATGGCTAACTTTTCGGCCTCCTTCAATTCTTTTCTCTTCCGGCTTAATGTCATTTTCACATTCCCAAAGCAATCCCGCTCCCATTTTCGAAGTTCTTTGCCACATTTATCTATTTTGTGCATGACATGGTTATGATTATCCTCTTCTCCACTTGACAACCAAATTGCCTCAACAATGTTTGAGCACCCACGGTCTGAGAGCCACATCTCTTCGAACCTGAATGGTTTAGTAAAAGATGGGATGTCTAAACCATCCAAGGAGATCCACAATGGGGAGTGATCCGAAGAATCTAAGTGCAGATGGTGAATTTTTGTGCCTGTGAATTTCATGAACCACTCATGGTTAGCCAACCCACGGTCTAATCTTTCCCACAGTGAATGACCCTCCTAAAAATGTTTTCTCCAAGTAAATTGGTCTCCCACATATCCAAGATCAATAAATTCGCATTCATCTATAACATCCCGGAATAGTTGCATCTGAGCCTGACTCCTATTATTTCCTCCCAATTTTTCTGAACTTTTTGTGATTTCATTGAAGTCCCCAGCACAAAGCCAAGGAAGATTATGTCTGGTATTGAGCAACCTCAATTTATTCCATGCTTCCATTCTTTTGTGTGTTACCGGTTCTCTATAGAAACCTGTGAATCTCCAAGCTTCCTCACTAAGATTAATTATAGAATCAATGTGTTATTTGGAGAAAGAATCCACTCGAACATCAATGGAATTTTTCCAATAAAGAGCTAAACCACCACCACCTCTAGGGTTTTTTTCCACATAAAACATATTATCGAACTTGATGTTTCTTTGAACTTCTTTTAGCCTAGCTTCATCCACCCATGTTTCGGCTAAAAACACAACGGAGGGATCTTTTGCCCGAATCACTACTTCAAGCTCCTTTCCTGTACGCAAGTTCCCAAGTCCGCGACAGTTCCAAACTATGAGACTCATTGCGCTTGGCGGGACTACTGAGCAGCCTCCGCCATTGGATTTTGCTGACTTTCTCCCTTTGAAACCTGTGTTTTTTTGGTAGGTAACTCAGGAAGATAATCTATTTCTTCTTCTCTGCTTCTCTTTTTTGCCGTGGAGTTCTGTGGTTGGTCAATCTTCATAGGATTGTCTCTTGCCAATCTTCTCCAAGTACGCAAAGTTTGACTTCCTTGGTTAGATGAAGGGGAGTTTTCTGTCACGTGGTGTGGCTGATCCAGAGGTTCAAGTGTTTGCATGGAGGGGGCTACTTGCTTTTCATTGATTGGTGGGGCTTGTGAGACACCAACTGAGATGTGATCCACGTGTGCACCACCTTTATCAAATTTGCTAATTTCCAAATCTAGTTCCTGTAACTGCATTTCAAAGGCAGCGTTATCAGTATGGAAGGCAGTTAAATTGGAATTTGAAATAGATACCTCATTTATTGGGCTGCCATATTCTCGGCCCTTCAGCGTGATCTGCTCCCTTGGATCACATGTTTCCTTATTCTTCTCATTTCTCAAGTCAGCGCCTACCTTTTCACCGAAGATAGATCGGTCAGAATTTTTCCAGGTGGCTTTCTCCGTCGTTTCAGAGGGTTTTGTCGTGCTTGGGTGGTGGTCAAACCACGGGATTCCACCCAAGCCGTCGCCTGTGCCAGGCACTACAACATAAGGAGTTTTCCGGAATTGTATGGCAGAGCTCTCAGCCACGGACCATATTCATGAGGCTCTGTTTTTCTGGAATCTTTTTTTGCTAGCCAAACTTCACAATCATTTCCATCATGTGAAATTAATCCACACCAATAGCAAAAGTTGGGAAGTTTCTCGTATTTAAAAGAGACCCAGGTCTCTTCAGCCTCATCCAGTGCTATTCGTTGACCTCGACACAGAGGCTTTGATACGTCGATCTCCACTTGAATCTGTAAGAAATCACCCCCCACCTGTTCACTAGAGTTCTCACATGGTATTACCTGGCCGAGTGTCTCTCCTATTTCAATTGCAGTCTCTGAATCAAGCATCCGCATCGGCAATCCATGAATTTGCACCCAGATTTTCAGTTTAGTAAATCTCAGATACCTCGCCGGTGTAGACCCATCAAATCTCTGTAGCAGGACAACATGTTTATCAAAGGTCCAAGGTTCATTGGCGAGGACCCGTTCAGCGTTTGATTTAAGTTTGAAGACAAACAGAAGAATATGATCTCCTGCTTCACGCACTTTGAACTCCTTTTTGGCTCTCCATAATGGTTTAAAGGTGCACCCTATTGCTTCCACATTAAGGGCTCTTCTTGTAAGAAATTTAGCAGCCAATACAAACTCCTTGCTGCGTAAATTTTTGGATTTCGACAGACTGAGTTTTGTGTCTTCCTCTTCTGTCAGTGACAGTTTCCTCCAGTCGTGAAGGATATCATCCATGGTGGAAACACTATTTTGAAATGGAATAAGAAAAGATTAGACCACACGTGAAGGGAAACGGAGGTCAAGGAGGACCCTATTGCTACGGATGATTAACAGAGGGGAGTAGTTATCATTCCGGGGAAGATAACAGTGTTCTACGCTCAAGCACTCAGTGAGCAGCTAGGGCAAGAAAAGAATATGAAAAGATAATCATTAAAGGTGAATAGATTGTATTTTTTAATCTTTAATTTGTTAAAATTTTCACCTAAATGGCATTGATTAAAATTATGATTCTAAAATTATGCATGTACACACACATGACATTCATTAAGAAATAAATGACAATAATTAAAATTAAAATTTCAAATAAAAAGCAATAAATACTCCAATATGAAGTACATTAATGGAGGAACGATTCCAATCTTTTAGTAATAAGTTCCAATATTTAAAACAAACTGACAAAAAACGAATAATAAAAATGAACAAATTTACAAATTTATACTTTAGAATGAAACAATTTCATAAATTTGTGATTTTAATTGACCAAATTCAAATGAACCTTATTTAAAATAGGATAAACTTTGAGCCTTTTATCTAATTTTCCCCAATAAATATGCAACTCACGTATATTTCTATGGACAAATTTTTGCTACAAAATTAATTGTAGCCTAAGGCTACAACCTTACTCAATAAAATAAATATTATTATATATTTTGAAAATCTAACCATTGAATTGCATATTGTTTACGCTCTCAATATACATGTCAAATTTTGTGTCAATCAGATATTATTTATTATATGATCTATAATTTTATATTTTATGCATAATTTTAAACTACAAAAACTTACAATTTAAATAATTTATTGATGACAAAGCTATTAATCTTTAATTTTTTAAAAATTTTGCAAGTATGGAAGATATAAGAACAAGATGTAATCCAATAAAAGGTTGTAGCCTTAGGCTACAACCAATTTTGTAACTAAATTTTATTCTATTTCTATTTTATCTTTGTCAAAAATTGTTGCCTTTATTTAGCATTTGAAATTTTGAATAGAGAACTTGATAAGATTTTGATTCAATAAAATAATTTGATTTATGACCAAAAAAGGGGAGAGTTCAAAAACAAGTGGTACGTTGATGTAAGGATTTTTCTTTAAAAAAGAAAATTTTGCTGAATGTGGATATATGTTTTTTTTTTATATAGAATGTTTAGATTTTTATTTTATTTTATTATTACAAGTCGTGTATTGGAACATACATGAATAGAAATTTCACATTATTTTTAGAAAGGGAAATAGAAATATCACTTTTGGAAATGGTGAGGCGTGATGAAGATTAGATTTTCTATCAAGTTCCAACCTATAATTATGTGGATACAATACTGGATTAGTTGTCTAGCTACCATCCTGATCAACCTTCTTTCTTATTTGTGGATTTTTTTTGGCTAAGAAAATTAAAGAGAGTTTTGGATTTCAATCTTAATTTAAATGACTTGAATAAAGTATGAAATAAATTAATTTTTTCTATTAATGAAATTCATGAGTAATTTGTGTTTTATTAATATGTATATTTGAAATGATTAGGTGTAAACTGTAAAGTATAGTCATTGCCCTATATATGGAGTATTTGATTTATGACACAATTTACTATTTAATTATTGTAATTTATTAATTTTAGTATTTAATTTGTAATTTTAGTTATTTTAGGTTTAGAGTTATTTTTCCCTTCTTTTTAGGTGCTTTTAATGCTTTTTAGATCATATTTAGTTCCTGTTATGGTTAGGTATTAATTAGGACTTATTTTAGAATATATTTTTTTGTCGGTCAAGTTTTATGGAGCTTTTAAATAGGCCCCTAAGACAATTATTCAATCAATAAAATTCAGACTTTTGTCTATTGTTTCTTAAGCAAACGTGTTTTTTTTTTTTTTTTTTCTAGAAGTAAATGTTTTCTGCTTCTTAACACTTCCGCATTTCGCATCAGTTGGTGTCAGAGAATTGACTTATCCTGGTCTAGTTGCTGACGTATGAGATGATAGCAATTCCAGTGACAAAAAATTTAGCAAGTATTACGTGATGTACAACTAACACTCATAAATATCTTTGCTAAAATGCTGTTGTTGGAGCATGGAAACAATAGGGATTACTGTTGCGAAGACGTAACTCACGGGTAACTTATTGGTAAGCAAATTTCATATAGATCTTATAGAAAAATTGCAAGTTTTAATGGTTATTTTTTAAAAGATGATTTTCTTGATTGGTTACTTGATCTATAGGATTTATTTGACTTTGAGAATATTTATTATGAGAGAAAAGTTAAACTTGCTTTGTATAAACTTAGTGAGTATGCTTTACGTTGATGGGAACAAATACAGTCTAATAGAATTAGACGAGATAAAGACAAAATTTGTTCATGGCTAAAGATGAAAAAGATGCTTACTGTCAACTTTTATCTTTTGGATTGTGATGAACTTTTGTCATATACAAAACAAGATTATTATTGGCCAAAAAGTTTACACTTGAATTATTTTGAAGAACCATATATTCTACCAATTAAGGAAGAATTGCATGTTGAAGAAAATATTGTTCTTGAAGATGATGTAGAAGTCAAAGAACAAAATATAGAGATTTCTGAAAAAATTCTTGTTATGGAAGAAGATCCTCAAATCAAGATTATTGTGGAGGGGAATAGTGAAGATCCTATTATAGAGAAAGATGTTGAAGCCGAGATGGTAGAGACCATTGAGGAAGAAATTGAAGAGGAAAATTTCAAGGATCTCAATAAAATCAAATCATATGATTGTCAATCTTAAGATCCTTTTGTTTTGGTGGTAAGTGATACACCGAAGTTTATTGATTTTATTGGGGTTGATAGATTTAATTTAGGCGAAAAGCACATTTTAATCCCTACATTTTCAGGCGATTCCCATTTTAGTCCCTACATTTTATTTTTACCGTTTTTAGTCCCTATCCTGAAAAATGCTTCCCGTTTTGGTCCCTGCCGTTACTCATTTAATAGAAATATCCTACGTTGCAAACGGTCCAACAGTAAATGTTGACGTGTCTATTAAAATAATATTAAAAAAATATTTGCATTTTTTAAAATGTCATGTCAACAATTTAATTTTTAAAAAAAGTCACATAAGATAAAAATAATATAAAAATTTCTAACCTAATTATTTTTTAAAAAAAGAAAAAAATTAGTTAAATTAATTTTTTTTTCCTTTTTTTGGAAGAACACGAAGAACGTGCCAGGAGCATGTTTCCCATTCCTCTTTCTCTTTTCTTTTTCTTTATTTCTCCTCTCTTCTCTCTGGGTTGAGATCGTCTTCTCTCTGAGTTGAGATCAACTTTTTAGTTCTTCACACTGATATTTTTCTTTCCTCTTCTTTCACACTTGTGGAAAGCTTTTTTTATTTGGGTTTGAGATCGGCGTTTCAAACGGTGTGGGGCTAGGATTGATGGCTTTTGTGGTGGTGTCCCTCCCCTGTGCACACCGGGGAAGCCAGCACCAGTGGCCGTCGGCCTCTCTCTCTTCTATTTATTTCTCTTTTTCGATTTTTTTTTCCCTTCTTGTGTGTCTAATGGTGTTTGTGTTTTGGTTTTGGGATGAATTTTGTGGTGGTTTTGATGTCTCAGGTGGTGGTGGGTTTCAGTGCTTGTTGGATCAGTTTGGTGGTGAGATTTGGTGCTTGCTGGGTTTGTTTGGTGGCTGGGTTTCGTGATGGTCTTTTTGGTAGTTGGGTTTCGTTGGTAGCCGGGTTTTGGTGGTGGCTGGGTTCTGTTCGAGGTGGTGGTGGTCGTGCCTTTGGGTTTTGTTTGGGTGTTTGGTGATTTTTTGTTTAGGTGTTTGGTTAGTTAGGTATTGGGTTTGGGTTTGAATTGCTCGGCAGTGGGTGGTTTGATTTCTCAGTTTGTGGTGTTTGTTGATTTATGGGTTTGTGGGTTTGTGGTGTATGTTGTCTAAATCCAAATCGACTACTCATTTGGAGAAGATTTCAAATCCATAGTGGAATTAGGTGTATGCTTTCTCTAAGATCTTATTCAGGCTTCGCTGGGTTTGGTTGTGCATGGAGGTCGAAAATCTGGGTTTGAGTTTTGTGTTTTTTGTGTTTGGTTTCAAAGCATAAGAAAATCTTGTTGAATGTTTGTGTTTTGTAAATTTTTGTGGGCATATCTTTTTATTTTGTAAATCTGAATGATTTTATGGTTTTGGTTGCTAAGAAAATGCAAGAAAAGAAAAGTAAATTTTTAATTTTTAATTTTCTTGGCAAGCTTAGTTGGGGAAGAAAAATGAAGAACACGTTCTTCATGTTCTTCCAAAAAAAAAAAAAAATAATAATTTAACTAATTTATTTATTTTTTTTTAAATAATTAGGTTAGAAATTTTTATATTATTTTTATCTGATGTGGTTTTAAAAAAAAAAAATTAAATTGCTGACGTGGCATTTTTAAAAATGCAAATATTTTTTTAATATTATTTTAATAGACACGTCAGCATTTACTGTTGGACCGTTTGCCACGTAGGATATTTTTGTTAAATGAGTAACGGTAGGGGCCAAAACGGGAAGCGTTTTTCAAGATAGAGACTAAAAGCGGTAAAAATAAAATGTAGGGATTAAAATGGAAATTACCTAAAAATGTAGGGACTAAAATGTGTTTTTCGCCTTTAATTTAACTGTCAGTTCTTATTTGGTAAATCTTTACAATTACATGAAGACCAAGGAAAATGGAATTCAAGTTGATTTGTTTATTCTATTGATGGGTGCAAGTATGGAAAGAATATCAAATGGCTCGTTATTTTGGGTTTAGAGTTATTATTTCATTGTTTTTAGGTGTTTTTAATGTTTTTTAGGTCAAATTTGGTTCCTGTTATGGTTAGGATTTAATTAGGAGTTATTTTATAATATATTTTCTTGTCTGTCAAGTTTTATGAAGCCCTTAAATAGACCTGTAAGTCTTTACACGTTTTTTTAACAATT
Source organism: Quercus ilex subsp. ballota (assembly GCA_032727855.1). NCBI lineage: Eukaryota > Viridiplantae > Streptophyta > Magnoliopsida > Fagales > Fagaceae > Quercus > Quercus ilex. Next base: position 11,189,252 of record CM064910.1, on the reverse strand, counting down.
ATTCAATCAATAAAATTCAAACTTTTGTCTATTGTTTCTCTGGTAGATTCCAGAACCTTTTCTCCTTGTGGATTCAAGGAATCCTCATGGATTCGTGGTTATTTTCAGAAGCAAATGTGTTTTGTTTCTTGTCTACTAAAAGTAGACATTTTCTGTTTTTTAACGCTTCTGCATTCCACATCAGTATTGAACCATCTGAAAAGTGATATGATGTTTATTAATTCAACCGTTGCTTCATTGGTTCAAGTGTTGGATTAATACTTAAATTATATATAAAGTGGCAAAACTATGATAATTTATTTGATTTTTTGACTACTTATTTCAAGTTAGGGAAAAAAAATTAAAAGTCCATAAATAAAAGTGCAAAATTGAAGAAAAGTATGGCTATTGGATCAAAATGGCTTAACGTTAAAATAGAACGATTTGAATAAAACACGTGGCCCAATAATTTTCTAGAAAGTTGCAGGTTTTTCACAATTTAATTGGTTTTTTCATAAATCCAATATTTCTTTTATGCTAATTTGGATTTTTGCACAGTTCATCAACTATACGATTCAACCGTGGGTTCGATATGATTTAGATAACTATGAGTATAAGATGTCATTTTAAATCCATAACATCACAAGTTTTCTGTCCAACAATATTTCCAAATTAAAGCTCATATATATTAATATCATATGCTTTTATATTTATTATATATGAAACAATTTATATTAGTAATTGTTACTTCAAATTGCTTGATTTTAAATCCTCAAACCAAACCCACAAAACCCTTTAAAATTTGTTAGCTGGGTCAGTGGTCACCAAGCTGTTTTGTTAGGACACGACATCTACTATCAAGTAACGACATCAACTATCAAGTAGATTTTCTGCTTCAGTTTTACAATGAGCTGTTGTGAGTTGTGACTCTTAAATGCCTGCTATGCATTATTATTGGTGGTGCTAAAAAGCCATATTGATATTATGTAATAAAATAACATTATATTTTTATATACTATCTTTATAATGCAATAGTATAACATTTATGAAATCATAGAGAAGAAAAAAATATAACAACTTAAAAAACATAACTTAATCATATCAACCCAAAGTAGAGTTCCAAATAATGCAAAAACTCATCAACCAAATTAGAGATACAAGAAAAATAAAATATTCCACCAAAAAATGAAAAACAATTTTGAGAGAGAAAATAACATTTTGTTTGTGGGAAAATATGTATAAAATGAGAGAAAGAATTGTAAATTTATAGTGTGAGGAGGGGAAACGAAAAGCCAAAAATAAAGGAAGATAAAGAGATAGAATTAAAGTGATATTAATGTATATATAGTAGGGGGAATGATAAGATAAAAGGGAGGAGAAAAGTTGGAGAAAGTATAAAAATAAGTTGAGAAATTAATAAGAAAAAAAAGAGTTAAAAAAAGAGAGAAAATGTTGGAAGTGGATGGATGATATAGCACAATAAGAGGGTAGCAACAATGAATATTACGCTTTAACTTTTAGATGTAGATAGATATAGATTATTATTATTATTACAGTTCACACATGTCTCATGTTACATGCTTATTTATTAGTCATATGAAAGAGAGAATGGCTAGTGAAAGAAACATGAAAAAGTTTGCACTTCTTCTTCTAACTTAATTCATAAGTAATAAATTGGAAACTTTAGACCTTAAGCTAGTGCATTCATATGGTGCCATTACACAAAAACCTAAGCCACAAAGCTAGATCATGCCTATTTTGGTTCCCCCTGCAGGATACATGAAAAAATTGGGTTACTTACTATAGGTATACAAGCCTATATGGTAAGAAGTTAATTGGAATGTGGTTTCCATTGATCCAACCATTTCATTGTAAGTTAGAATCTAATAAGAATCTAATCTATGACCTATTCAAGTAGTTCTTTCCATTCATTTCTGTGAATCTATTTAGAGATATCAAGAAGATTGCATATAATAATATCAATTAAATTAGATGTGGATTAGATACAACAACTTCACCTAAGCTTTAATTTTCAAATTGTGAAGTAGATCATTTGATTAATTATCTAATGCATACAATATTTTCCATTTATTTGTACACAACTGAATGGTGCTCCTAAGGCTGTCCAGGAGACCCACCAACCCACTAAATCTAGCCAACCCGCCCGAATCCGACCTGTCGCCACCCGATCCGACGACTCCAGTTGTCGGACATGGGTTCCGAATTGTCAAACCCGACCCCAGCAGGCCGATTGTCGGTTTTGCATTTCAAAACCTATGAAACCTAACCCGAACCGATACCTTTAACGTTTCCAGGGAAATATTAAGCATCCCAGACCAAATCCGATGAGATTTCATCGAGATCTGGCAAGATCTCACCGTTATCTAACAAAATCTAGGCTAGATCTCGATGGATTCGGCCATATTTCGGCTAGATCTTATCGGATCCGGCCAAATATCTGCCCTGGTGATGAAACCCGAGACCAACTTGATACAACTTGAAACTAAGCCAGTTTGTTGATCTACCGGCACCCATTAAAACTGATTTGACCACACTGATCTGCCCCTCTTAGAGCTCCGCCGAAGGTTTCCGCCATGGTGGTCGGCGGCACCTCTTCAGTACCGACGTCAGACCAGTGCAGCCATCGACGCCAAGATGTGCACACCACTGAGAACTGAACTGCACCGAGTATGTTTAATATACATATATATATATATATATATAATTTTGTTTTTTAAAAAAAATATATATACAGCGTGCTGAGCATGCCATGCTCTCAGTTTCTCATGGCGTGGCTTGTGCGCTGTTTAAAAAACTCTCAGTTTCTTCTTCTTCTTCTTCTTCTTCTTCTTCTTCTTCTTTTTTTAATTTAATTTTAATTTATTTTATTTATGAGGACTCTTAGTTTCTTTCTCACCCACGTGCGAAGTCAAAAAAAATTAACGTTAGTATGCCTATCAATAAATAAAAAATGTTAGCGTGTGTCAATCCTAAAGTTTGAATAGTCTCACTCAGGTCTTGTCTAAGTTGGCTTGCATTTAAACAAAAAGAAAAAGAAAAATGATGCCGTATTTGGTTTGTGTTTTAAGTCACTATGTATGATTTTTTTTTCTTATTTACTCTCAGCCACACACGTACCCAGTTGTCTAACACTCTAACTTGTCTCTTTCTCTCTTTTTTAGACTTTTGCTTTCAGTCTCTCGGACTCAACTCACTCCATCACTCAGCTCAGTCAGACAGGTGATTTGTAATGGGTTTTAATATTTGTGTTTGTAATGGGTTTTGAATCTTTTGATATTTAGATTTGATCTAAGTTTTGATTTTTGGTTTGAATCCTTGAGATTTCTGGGTTTGATTTTGGTTTTAGATATCTCTTCCTCTCTGTGTGCGTGATAGACAGGTGGACATTGACCACCGCACCGACTGGAACCGCCACTAATGTTGCTAGAAAACCATTCCTCAAGCACGGCGGTAGCTTAGGTTTTTAGGAAATTGAGGATTTCGGTGCGGTGCAAAAAGATCCACAAAAACCGGCCGCACCGCACTGTGTATAGCCCTACCCGAAACCGACGAGACCCAAACTTTAAAATCCAGTCAGATCGTCCGGGTTGGTTTTGGGTTATATTTTAATCCACTTGACTCATTTGGGTCGAGTTTGGGTTAGGCACAAATCCTACCCGGACCGACCCATGGACACCCCTAGATGCTCCTGTTATTTTTCTTGTGGTAATTATCCATATATTTTAGATTTTGTTCAAATTTAAGGGTCTTAATATGAAGCCTTCAGAAATTGTATAATTTAAGAAGCAAAATTGTTGTCTGAATCCTTTGGCTAGATGGTAATTAGCCAGCAAGGTTGGCCGGAGTTGAATGAGAATTCATGATGTATGATATGCTAGTATTGGCAAGTTCTTGGTAATAAAGAAGAAATGCACCAATGAGCTATAGCTCAAATGACACTTCCTTCTCCTATAATAATTAGTTAGAAGGTGAGGTCATGAGTTTAAAACCTGCTAGGTACATCTATAACTTACCAATAAAAAAAAATGAAATAGTTGAAATGTATTGGTTGTAAATTGTAATATGTGATTTCGACATATATTGGGCTGCTTTGTGAGGATATTTTGTGTTCTAAATGTTTCTTAGATTTGTTTCAATGAATTATGTTAGGGTCATATTTTTTATGTAATTGGCTAGTCTTTTAACAAAACGTACTTTACTTGTAATTGAGTAGATTTAAAATGAGTTTAATATATTAAGAAGTATGTTGATCAAACATATCAAGTGGTATCTTTAAAGTCATGAAGATTGATTTAAGAAACAAGTGAAGAAAATTTGTTTCATTAAGTCTCGACACAAGCTCAATAGATACTGCTATCGAGGTTAAATGAAGAAATTCGACACAAGCTCGATATATCAAGAATTATGATTTCAGAATTCCAGATCTAAAAATTGGCCCAGGTTGATGTATTTGTTTAGGGTTTCTTTTCTCACAACCCTAGACATATATAAGGCTTATTTTAAGAGCCGTCATATATGAATACAGAGACTAAGAGTTTAATTTTCTCTACGAGAAGTTACTGTGTTTTTACGCCATAGGGTTTTGTAATCAAGTGCTTCCTAATCTTCAATGTTGATGAAGTGAAGAACTTTGCAGCCAACAACAATCATTCAAGTTGCTAGAGTTAGTCACGTACTGGAATCTATGCAAAGGAGTTAGTCACAGATTAGAGATTTGTGCATCAAAGGAAAGAAGACTACTACAAAATCAAGTCCAATTCGGTATTGGAGCGAAGATTCAACTGTAGATTGGTATTTTGGGATAGACTAGGGTAGTGGTAAGATTCCTCGTACTTGTAACCGCTTGATTATTGATTGGTATATTCTTGGGAATGGTGACCTTAAATTCACCCGGTAGAGTTTTCGTCTTGCAAAAGGTTTTCCACATTTGTCAATAAATCACCGTGTTAATTTAATTTCCACTTCATTTAGTTTATTTGGTGATTTGTTAGTGCCTCCACGATTTGCATGCAATTTGACCTAATTAATCAACTTGAGTAATTGAATTAATTAACCGGCGTCAATCTATCTTAACCTAACAAATTACTTGCTTGAAAAAGAAAAAGGAATAAGTAAAAAAAATATGCAGATAGTAGAAGTGTCTAGGATGGGGGCAAGAAGGTATCAATTCTGCATATACTAATTCAAAGATGCAGTTGAGGAATTGTTGGGTAAAGGATTGGTCTAGGGGAGTTTCTTGACTTGATTCTGTGAAGTGTTGAAGTCTGTCTTGGTGACTTGAATTCAAAGGAAGAATATCCCACATGCATATTAATTGTCCATTCAACATGATTCCTAGCTAATTATTAATTGAAAGGCAGTTAAAAGGAGGAATTAAAACTTTATTACTTGGGTTTAGCAAAAAAAAAAAAAAATTATTACCTAGAGTTACTTCCTAGCTAGTGCCTATTGGCTATGATACTTGTACTTTAAATACATTGAATAATATTATATAGAATGAACCATTGCTTGGAGTTTAAGTAGGATTGCTACATATTAAGAGGCATGTTTTTTACTTACCAGATTCTATAGTCATATTGATTGTCCATGATTTAAAGTTGTCCTCTGGGTGGAGGAGATTTAGCCCAAGACATTGGAATATACCTTTTAGAAGATCCAGCAATTATGAAAATCCCTAATATCCATGGAGTGGCTTATACGAGAATTCTCTATATTTTTTGCATTATCAATTTGAAATTTGCTCCCACACCTACACAATATCGTGTTCCATATGACAATGTCTTTACAATTACTTATCCTTTACATCAGGCTAAACATGCATGCACTTGCACACACATTCAATGCTTTCAACCACAATATATATCTTCATTCCCACTGTGCCATTATTGTTGGTTAATTGCATGGCATATTAATTGCTTGATTTATTTATTTTTAAAAGGGCTTCACAAAATTATATATCTTCTCAATATACTGCTATACATTTAAACCCTTGCTCGATTGCTTTAGCTTGAAAATAGTAAAGAGGTTTTCTTTGATTTAATCATGGACCATGGATTGTGTTATTTGTATATAAGCTAAAGTTCCTTAGCTGGAGAGTCAAATATATTTCCTACTTACATAGATATTTTGTAACATATTGTAAATGTGAAGAATCTTACATTTTTTTCTTTATTGAAATTTCAACATAGATAGAAAAAGAAAAAGAAAAGGGCAAGATTTTTTCCAAAAGAAGGCTTTTAATTTATTGTACATGAGCAGAGGGTGGCCAAAAAATAAAGAAAGAAAGAGAATTGACAACTTGACGGCAATAACATGTCCCATGTACAATAATTGTGCGGAATAAACCACAACCCCTCCTCATGTGATTGTACATACGATTCCAAATTCTACTTGGCTAAGACAAACCGTATCTTAATTTATTGACCAGTGAATTGTGTAGCGTTAGCCATTATGTTGCTTGCAAATGGTTAATTCAAGAATATTCAGCAGCTTAATTATCTAAATTGCTCTAGCATAGATCTAGTGAAGCCAAACCAAAGAATGTCATATGATATTTGAAAATTCCAGATCACAGACACTAAAGTTCTTTAAATTTTAATTATTATGTTTCTTCATGATTGCAAATGGTCAACTTTTTATAGCTTGGTGAAACCAACTTTTTATAGCTTGGTGAAACCAATAGCAAATTAGATGCCATTAATATGCTGATTTTTTCATTGTTGAAGTTCTTAAGCAGTAACTTGAACTCGTGTTTTCTCTCATTACATTCCACTTCTTCTGTGTTGTTAAGAATACATTGGAGAGTTCCACACTGGTTAATTTAAATGTATATCCTGACATTTTTATAAGCTTTAGCTAGGAAGCTTCTTGGTTCCTGTAACAATATACTAAAGGACAAGATTGATCTAATTCGGCCATGATAGTTAGTCCAGTAAGGTTGTTGCATGCACCCAAAGATGCCCAAACTCATGCATATTGATCAAGTTCTAGCAGTATTGAAACTTGCCCCAGTGACTACTTTAAGCATATTGCTGTCGTAATTTTCTGGAAAAAGAATATCTCTCTCCACAACAGCTAAAGATCGTGTTAATTAGGAGAGTGTAAAGCCAGTGAACCAAAATTATCCAAAAATCACAAGAATGAATAGAGCTTGAAGCCTTGAAGAGACTACATGTAGCTTAGTAAGTTCTCTGTAATATTGTGGAAAACAAAAAAGCTTATATACAAACAAATATTCATCTTATTTATTTCAAAACGATTTTGATTGACAAACTGGAAGCAAGAGTACTAAAGAATATTACAGTAGGAAACCAGAAACATAGACATATTTGATCAAGCCTTTTCATTTTCAGCTTGATAAACTGTGACAGATTGGTGTCCACCCATAGTTTGGCTTTCAGAAGCCACGAGATTGTTTTTGTGGATTGTGTGGATTCTTTCGATGTAAACTCCAGCCTTCATATCAACCTTGCGGTCAGCTACGTAATGGCTCTTGTCAGAATCACTTGGATATATCTTGGTTGTACTCTTTGCATCATCATATGAATCATCTTCTCTCTGAGGCTTCCTAGCTTTGAAGATGCTGAAGAAAGAGAAAGATGGAGATTTTCTCTGCTTGTTGTAGGCCATGACTCTAGCTAGCTTGATTAATGGCACAGATAGCTAGCTTTCAAGTGAAGAGTGTCTTATGTAGGAAGAATGTTTTGAATGTGTGTTGTGTTCACTTGGGTTGTTAGTGCCGGGGAAGCTTGTATTTATAGGATTTTTTTTTTTTTTGAGAAGGATTTATAGGAGGAGCTAGGTAGTCTTTATGATATTCTAATAGGGGTAGGTAGAGAATCTCAAGAATTCAACACTTCCAAACCAATATTAATGGTTGAAAATGAAATAACATTAGTAAGCAAAGGAATAGCATAGTCTGTTTGGGCCAAGAAAGTATACACGCAAGAAAAAAAAGGTTTCAACTTCCATATTGTTTCTTGTTGTTCGCCTTTTTCTATCAGTCATGACTAGAAAGAAGGTCAAGCTTGCATACATTACTAATGACTCTGCCAGAAAAGCTACCTTCAATGCTCTTTGGTGGAGATGAGATGATGTTGCCATTTGGAGATAACAGTCACAAATGCTCTCTGGTCTAATGCGTTCTTCCCTTGATTTTTTTTTCTTTCTTAAAGAATCATAATTAAGAAATTTCCCTTGGTACTTGTTTGATGTTTTCATACATAATGACAGAGGCTTCTTTTGTACGTTAACTATAAGTTCAATGTACTTACATATTGTTCAATTGTTATTTATCATAATTATGATATTCAGTCTTATGTTGGTTCTTAGTTGTTTAAAACTAAATTTACAAAATAAAAACTAGAAAGAGATGCACTGAAATCTTCTTCCGAATTTCTGCATGTAAATGTGCTTTATTTTTTAGGTCGCATTATACTTGGTTGCAACTACTATATTTTGAAAATTTTCATTCAAAGTTTTTTCATTTGACAGATATAGAAATATACTTTCTCAATTCCAATATGGTGTCAAACCATTGGACATCCAGTTAACAATATATATATATATATATATATTAATAGGTAAGGTTTAGAGAAACTTCAATTAGAATCCAATTTTTCGTCATGTATTTACATTTATGTGGGGATAACAGAATAATTATCCACTTAAGTTTGTGTCATGTGTTCACTTAAGTTTTTTAATCTTCGTTCCTAGTGAGTTAATGAGTGCAAAATACTAAGAATCTAATGTGAATGAACTAAAAAAAAAGAAGCAATCACAATTCACATATACTTAATGAAAATCACCGCACATTCTATTTTATTAAAAATTAGAAAAAAATAACCATAATTAGTATTAAATTTAGATAATTATGTGACTAATTATGTGTATTTTTTTTTAAATAATTTGACTAATTATTTATATTTTTATGATAAAAATTGTATTTAATTTTAAATGTATCTATACGTATGCACATGTTACATGCTATTTTTTTAATTGATTGAGTAATTATTTATATTTTTATAATAAAAATTGTGTTTAATTTTAAATGCATCCATGTATTTGCATGGGTTACATGCTAGTATAATAATAATAAATAGTATCAAATGTGACTAATAGTACAAGGAAGTAAAATTAAGAGCCTTATAAGTTGTAGTTCAACTGTTATCTTCTAGTATTTCCAATAGAAACATTTAAGTTTCTAATCAAGAAAGTCAATTTTATACTAGATACTGTTTTGGTTTGGCTAGGGGAATGAAATATTATCGGTGTACCGTTTTGGAATTACTGCTATATATGTTTGTATTTATTTATGTAAGTATGGATATTAATTTTTATGTTTATCAACATAAAATTTAAAAATTCACATATTTTAAAGAATAATTATTAGTCTAAGTACATAAACCCAATATACTAGCTTAAATATTTTGTTTTCCTCAATTTTTTACAAATTTCTAACATTTTTTAATTTTTTACGGTACCAACCAAAATGCCCAATATTTCACGGTACAACACAGTATTTTTCAGTACATTTTCGAGGAGTGCGACTATTAATTTAATGATTGGTATGATACGTTTTTTAGTATGATATTCACTTCCTTAATTTAAGTTACCCAAACAAATGAACAATCAAGTTATCAAAACAGAGTACAAGGTAGTAAATGCAGGGTATAGTTCAACAATACAAGTATAATAGACAGAACAATGGCCCAAGGGTCGGCTTGGGCCCTCATACACTAAGACTAGTAATAACCCCAAGAGGCTGAAATGTAATAGACAATTGGGTTACGAATTTTGTTATGTAGCTAGCATTTCATGAAACATAAAATAACCCAAGTTTTAGACATTATTATTATTATTATTATTATTATTAGTCATAGGCCTGTTCAATGTGTGGAAAAATTTGATATGTTTATTTTTTATAATTATTAAATTAATATATTAGATTGTATATTTTTTAAAAGTCAATATATTTTATATGAAATTGTGTTTTAATTTAGAAGTTTTTTGTAGTGTAACATAATATATTTTGCAGTCAGATATTATATATAGTGAGATACGTATAAAAACATAATTCAATAAAAAAGTTTTCATTTATTTTATAATGTGAGAACTATTAGACCTAGTTGTAACCATGTATACTTTGTAATTTACTATACAGATGTATGTGAATTAACTATTATATGTATATTTTTCTTCAAAACATAGATCGACATCTCTTTATTTCTTTCTCATATTTCACAAAGTGGATATATAAAATAAAATGAAATGAAAAAAGCAAACTTTTTTTTCATCATATGAACGTATGAATTAATCCCACAATATATAACTCTTCAAATTCAGAAATCACACGATTACTTATGCTGTGTTTGTTTCGGTTGAAATGGAAATTAAGAAAATATTTTTACACCCTTGAGTGTGTTCGGGTGCACATGAAAATACGGTCAAACTGAAAATCCATTTCAGTTGATCTTAAATTAAACCCTTTAGACCCAAAAATTGGTTTACATAATAATTTTACCTTCAATCAATTTCCACTCTCCTCATTGACACACACCAAGCCAAAGGAATGAGAGAGAGAGAGACCCAACTCATGCCACTACCAATCCACCTCCACCATTGCTTTCGCCAACCCATCACTACCTCCTCTCACCGATCTGCCTTTACTGCTGCCTCCACTCGTCGATCCGCCGTTTCTTCCTCTCTTCTCTCTTCCATCTCTTCCTCTTCTTGTCCTTTCTCTTTCTCTCTCTTTCCCTATGACCATAGAGGCCGAATCTTGAACTGCATGTTATCGATCTATAACTCACCACCGAACCATGTCGTCGTTGTCCACCCACGCCATCGCCACCTCAACAATCTCACTGCCCTCTTTGGATTTATTTTTTTAGCCTTTTTTTTTTTTTTTTTTTTTGCAAATAATATTTGATCTTGGGGATGGTGGATCGGTGGTTGGGATTGGTTTTTTCAAGTTATGTGATGAGTTTATTGAGGGTTTCAACAATGGCTGGGGTGAGTTTTTTCAAGGTGTATGATGGGTTTGTTGTGGGTTTCAATGGTGGATCGGTGGTGGGTTTGTTGATTATGATTTTTTCAAGTTAATTGGTTATGTGGTGGTTGGTGGTGGTTGATAGTGGCTGGGTTTATGGTGGTGACTGTGGTAGTTAGGCTTATGAAAATAGGTTTTTACATGCAAAACCAAACACAGAAAATAATTTTCTGACGATTAACAACAAAGACAAACAATTGAAAATATTTTTCTTTTTGTAAAATATTTTCACTTGAAAATATTTTACATATTGCCAAACACAACCTTAGATTATATAGTAAATATATGACCAACCTATCCATCATGACATTGTAATATGTCTAGATATAATTATATAAAAATCATGTTTTGTTAATCTTGACTTATAAACCAAAATTACTATCTATACAACTAATAAGATCTTTAGAGAGTAACATATAATGGATAATTCATAGTTTGAACAACCGATTATCAGGACCGGCTCTACCATAGTGGCAAGTGATGCAATTGCTTAAGGATCCCAAAAGAAAGAAAGCCCCAAATATTGACCAATAGATTTTTTTTTTTTAACTATATATACATACCCAAATAAAAAATAAAAATGCTATAGTTATTATAAAATTTTAGAACAAAACTTTTACAATTGATATAGCAATGATTGTAATTAGTACACTTCAACAATCTAATAAATAAATGTTTAAAATACTTTTTTTTATATAATCAGTGACACCAAAAAATGCAACAAAAAAATATTTCTGACTGTTCCTTTTCTTAATGAGTAGGAGTTCCAGAAGGAGAAAACTTAGGAACAGTACTTTAAGTGCTATTTCTTAAGTTTCTCTCTTAGGATTCAGTTATGTAGCTATTTAACTAAAAAATACACTTCCATTCTATAAGAAAAAATCCACATGGCAGAATTTTAAAAAGGAAACCTAAAGAAAAACACCTAAATACTGTACCTAAGTCTTGCTCATTCCAGAATTCATAGTCTCTCTGTCACAGTTCCTATAAAAAATAAAAAAAAAATAAAAAAGCATAAACTCTCACGGCGGAAAAAATCTCTCTTTTTATCAACAACCAAAGCAAAAATAAAATCAAAAGCAAAACAAATCAATCTCAAACCTTAGTATTTTTGTGTTGTCACCGTTTCATACTCTTCTTTTTCTCTTTCTTCAAGTTTGCTCCTAAAATGCTCTGCTTCTAACTTTTCAAGTCTTCTTTCGCATTTAAGAGAGTTGGATTCTATAAATCCATGTAGAAGGAAGCTGTTTATTTAAGAATGCTTGCTTTATCCATGTAAATGGGGGCATCGTTTTACACAAACATGACAATTCAATAATACGTGATAGATGTATGTTACTGTAGAAGGATAGTAACTTTCAACCTTTTTATGCTCGTTGATTTTGTTATTTGTTTTTATTTATTTTATAAAATAGGTCTATTGCTCTATGTTTACCTATCACTTTTAAATCAAAGTCATTCCACGTGATTGTGAGAGAATAGGTGTACAATATACATATATATATATATATATATATACACACATTTTTAATCACACATTTAACTACTGTAGAATGTAGAATGTGGACAATAGTTGATTATGTAGAGAGTAGTTAAGTAGATGTACTATATTTATGTTTACTGCTCTGTATCCACACAAAATACTGCCTACTGTAGTAATCAAGAAGAATATATTCCAAAGTTCAAACTCTAAATTTATATTTCATATAATTTTATTTATAAGAATATTAATAAATAATTTTTTAATATTTAAATATAAAAGGCCCCAATTTTTATTTTGCCTAAGGCTCCAAAAAGTATAGAGTCGGCCCTATCGATTATATATATAAATTATCCAACACAAATGTCTATTAGAAGATAGAATCTATAACTTTAATACAAAAATTTGGCAAAATAATTGAATAGTATACTACCTTCAACTTAGTGAGATTAAAATATTGTTTTGTAGGGACTATACATTTTCAACCAAAGGAATTAAGCAAGAAATTTTTAATCACTATCAACTATGTTAGTTTGCTCTTTGTTGTTCATGGTTTCTTTTTTCTTTTTCTTTTTTTGTTGGTTAAAAGGATAAAATAATGCATTAGATAATATAGTTAACTTGAACCAAGCAAGTGGTACAAATAGAAGTGCAATCTAAATTCGAGATAGCTATTACATCATTAGTGGGATAAACATAAGAAAAAAAGGAGGTAGCTTGGTGGCAGCAAATCTACAGCTTTATTAGCCTTCCTAAAGCAGTGTTGGATCTTGACTTCCTGGAAAGCTCGAAGAGAACTCTTCATTCATTCAAAATTGGGTTAAACAGCCTATTAGTAGATGAGTTGCTAAAGAGAAGCTTAACAGCTTCAGTGGCGTCACATTCAATAATAAGCTTGGTGATTCTAGCTGTTTTAGCAAAAATTAATTCCATCCATTAAGGCCCATAACTCAGCCCCCAAACAGCAAAGGGAGCCAATGGAGCGAGAGAACCCGCCAGCCTAGTCCACCTCCCCTCCCAGCATGGCCTGAGGCAAGGACAGCAGCATCCGTGTTGAGTTTGAACAACCTGATGGAAGGTTTAACCCATTTGATGAAAATCTCCTCCCTAAGACTAGCAGTGGGCTTAGGGGAGGTAAGAAAGTGAAACGCCACAACTTTAGAAATGCTGTCTTTGAACAGGTTTTGATTAGGGCGAAGGCTTGAAAAGCTACCTCGTTTCGGTTAAGCCATAAGGACCACAACCCAATGAGGAAGACGATGCTCCAAGGGATGTTGAAACAAAAATAACTTTCGGTGGATGTGCTATTAAAGTGGAGTCAGTCATCGAGATTGCTAGTGAAGTAGGAAGCTAAGCCAGTGGGAACACCTAGCTTATCCCAAAAGTTTTGGGAATAGTTGCAATCTCTTAGCAAGTGGAGAATAGCCCATCAGTATAGTTGCAAATAGGAGAACTTTTGCTGATATTGAATCCCCTTGAGGCTAGCACCTCTCTCACAGGGACGCTATTGTGGTGGCAAAGCCAAAGAAAGGCTTGAATTCTCTGAGGGGCATTAAATTTCTAGATCCGTTTAGCAGGAAAGAGAGGCTGCTGCTTGGGGTTGATGCCTTTAGCTAACAAGTAAGCAGATTTTATGGAGAAACTTCCATCATTACAAAAGGTCCATGCGAGAGTGTCCTTAATAGGTTCCAGGTAGTTTATGCGAGTGGCTTGTAGGATGGACTTGATGTTAGGGGGAAACACAAGGGAGATAAGGTCCTAATTCCAATCATCATTAATCCGGGCATCCCTAACTATGAGGTTCTTTCCATTGAAATTTAGGCGGTGTTTGTTTTGGGTGTAAATGATTTTTGGAAAATATTTTACTCCTAGCAGCGTGTTTGGGTGTACATGTAAAATAAAATTTTCCGAAAAATCTTAAACTTTGACCGTAAAATAAGGCCTTTGACCCAAAAAATCATTTACACTTTTGTTTTACCTTCAAATGATTTCCGGACTCACAGACACCCAAAGAGAGAGAGAGAAAGAGCAAGAAGGGAGAGTAGAGAGAGTGAGCTAGAGAGAGAGAGAGAGAGAGCACCAGAGGAATTGGACCACCGTGCAAGCTCCGTCCACCATCTGCCATCCGCCGTGCAAGCTGTGTCCACTATCCCTCTTCTCTTCCTCCCTCATTCTCTCTTTTTTCCTTTGACCAACTATGGCCAAATCTTCAACTGCATGTCACCGATCTACAACCCACCACCCACCCCTGCCGTCGTTGCCACCTCTAGATCAAACCACCGATCTCGTTGCCCAAAGCCCCGAGCTCGATACCGATCTTGACAACCGACTGTAGGCCGTGCTCCACCAGGCTCTCCAACGCACTGGCATATCTGGCCACCACCACCGATCGTCGATCTAGCTGCCACCGATCACCAGCCCACTCCACTCCACCCCCAAACCCACCAGATCTGGCCGCCGCCGTCCTCCATCCACTCCAATCCTTTCTTTCCCGATCTATCTCTCTTTCCCTCAATCTCTCACTCTTTCTTCCTCCCCTCACCGAGTTTGTGAATTAAAAAAAATGTTTTTATTTTGATTTTTGGTTGTGTTAAGTGTATATTTTGAAATTTTCTGTTATAAAATTTGTTTAGGAGTTGAGAAATGGCTGAGAAAATGTGAAAAATTTGTAGGAAAATAGCATTTTCAGAATGTTGCCAAACACCAGAAATCGTTTTTTGGACTATTTTTCATTACAGAACCAAACACTTGGATTTCATTTTCCTTACGGGAATGCACTTTCCCCTACATTCATTTTACGCTCGGAATTCGATTTACATCGAACCAAACGAAGCCTTAGAGGAATATGAATGCAAGAGTAGAGAGGACATATTGTGGTCCAGTGATCTCTCAAAAAGGAGGTTGTATTTCTATTACCTACAACTTTCCTTAGACTCGAGTCTAAAAGGGGCTTTGAAGCCATATAGGCAGCCTGAGTTTTAGAGCTAAAGGTTGGCTTCTTCTAGGGATGAGGGGGAAGGTTGTTTATGTACTTGGCTTTAAGAACTCGAGCCCAAGGAGAGTCTCCATCATTTATAAGTCTCTAAGAGAGTTTGGCAAGTAAAGAAAGATTCCTAGGTTTGGCTGCCTAAAGACCTAGCCCTCCTATGTCTTTGGGAAGGGTGATAGTGCTCTATTTCACTAGGTGGAGCTTCTTTTTCTTGGTGGTTGAGCCCCAGAGAAAGTTCCTATTTGCTTTGTCAATTTCTTTGCAAACTTTTCTTGGTAATAGGGCTCCTTGCATGAAGTAGTCAGGTATAGTAGAAGAGGAGGAATGGATAAGTACTCTTTTGCCTGCAAAAGAGAGAGAGAGAGAGAGAGGGATACTACTTGTAATGGGGAGCTAAAATCACAATAGAGAGAATAGTACAAAATTTATAGAAGATAATATGAGAAGAAAAAAGTGAAAATTAAAAATATAGTAATAAACACCAAATTATCCAAATCATGTTATATTATGTAATAAAATAATATTATATTTTTATATACTATCTTTATAATGCAATAGTATAACATCTATGAAATCATAGAGAAGAAAAAAAATATAACAACTTAAAAACATAACTTAATCATATCAACCCAAAGTAGAGTTCCAAATAATGCAAAACTCATCAACCAAATTAGAGATACAAGAAAAATAAAATATTCCACCAAAAAATGAAAAACAATTTTGAGAGAGAAAATAACATTTTGTTTGTGGGAAAATATGTATAAAATGAGAGAAAGAATTGTAAATTTATAGTATGAGGAGGGGAAACGAAACACCAAAAATAAAGGAAGATAAAGAGATAGAATAAAAGTGATATTAAGGTATATATAGTAGGGGGAATGATAAGATAAAAGGGAGGAGAAAAGTTGGAGAAAGTATAATAATAAGTTGAGAAATTAATAAGAAAAAAAAAAAGAGTTAAAAAAAGAGAGAAAATGTTGGAAGTGGATGGATGATGTGGCACAATAAGAGGGTAGTAATAATAAATATTATGCTTTAGCTTTTAGATGTAGATCATTATTATTATTATTATTACTAGTCGCAGACCCACGCGATGCGTGGGAATAGATAATTTTATTTTAGTTATGGTATAATATATAATTTGTTTTTAGCACTATTGAAACGACATTCAGGCAATCTCAAATGAAAGCAACTCAGAATCTTAATTCAAAATTTATTAATATTTATGTAAGGTGATAGATTTCCCCCCCCCCCCCCCCCCTAAAAAAATCAGGTCCAAAACTTGATTTAAATTAAAGCTACAAGCGTTAACTTTCATTTACTTCACTATATTGGGCTTCCATGCTCAATTGTATATGTTTAATAAAATTTCTCCCTAATTCACCATATACTTGTAATTAGTCTAAAATACAATAGAAACTCACATACTTGACATCCAATGACTCCCTAAAATCTGGCCATACCCATTCCTAACAACCACTCAAACTCCAGTTGTGGGGCCAAATAATCCGGCGGCCCAGCCCATTACGTTCCTGGGCCGAAGGCCCGAGCCGAGGAGACAATCCAAATCCAGGGACGACCTCATCATCGGACGTCCGAGGGTTTGAAGGATAGGCTCGAACCAAACGGTCACCTCAACATTAAATACACCTGACAATCACCCTGGCCGCCTTAATGAGGAAAAGACCTCCACCAGTGTCACCTTGGAGGCCGTGACTCCCAAAGAGACTGAGAAGGCGGCTGATGGGACAAGCACCTAAGCAGAGGGCCTAATCGCTCAGCAAATGTAGGGCTAGGATCAATTGTAAGGGGGATATATAATGTAAAGGAATCTCTCCTGAAAAAAGGAGGAGGGAAAAGGGGGAAAAACTCTGGAGGAAGAGAGAGAAAAGCAACAAGAAAGAAGAAGAGAGAAGGAAGGAGAGAGAAAAGGGGTAAGAGCCTCCTCGGCCATGGGCCGAGGAGCCTATCCCAGATGTAATTTGCTTTAAATCCTTTTTTCTTTAAATAAAAGAGGCCGGAGTCCACGCCATTCGAGCGCCGGCAGGTGCCTAGACCTTCAACCCACTCTCTATAAATTCATTGCGGGGTTCTTTGGGCTTTTGACCCGGGGTCCATTGGGCTTGGGCAGCCAAAAACCCAGTCCCCACACCAGTATACCACTATCAAACTACTTCCCTCAGTCATGGAATATAAGCAATCGAGAGAGATGAAAACTCACCTTTAAATCCCCTTGGAATGGATGAGACATGCCACCAACACTTTATACTTCACTATTTCAAAGTCTTACATTCTTCCAATAAGCCACAACACATTAAAAAAAATGAGACCTGAGATATTTCCAAATAAACCAAGGTAAAATAAAATAGTTTTTTTGGCTGTAAAATTATAGTACTATTGAAACGACATTCAGGCAAGAATGGTACAAAAACTTGCAAAAATGATTAGAAGGCCAACCTTGCAAAAATGGTACAAAAACTTCTCCACCACCAACTCTCAAAACATTATCCTTTAAATCTATAATGCAATGCGATTATTGACTAAGCCAGAAAAGAATAACAAACCTAATTAATAACATCAATTAGAACCAAGAAAATGAAAAGGTACATCAGATATTAGAAAGAGTATGCTACCTGGTGTTTCCGGAGCATATCCAGCCCAAAGAGGAATTCCATATTGGGAGAATCCAATACTGTGAATGAGCAAGGATAAAATATATTCCCAATCTACAGGAAGAAAGAATTAAACAAAAATAGTTACACTCAACATTTTTTTTAATAAAAAAAACGATATGTATATCACCAAAGTTTAATTCCCAAGAGAGTGCATTAAAATTTATCCTCAATGGAACACTTACTCTACTGCAGAATAAGAGACTGCAAAGTCCAAAGTTTGAGTGTACATAAGCAAATGTAGACAACTCAACCAAACACAAACAAACAAAAAAAAAAAAAAAGGTCTAATATTAATATAAACAGAGCATAAAAGTTTTGCACAAAAAAAAAAAGAATTGAGATGTAGAGATACCTCAACCAAAGCAGGGAGGTTCTGTCAGTATTTATAAACCGTGTGGAAAGGAATAAAAGGAGGAAGGAAATTAGATAGGCAACCGTTACTGAGAAACGGTAGAGCAAGAAGATGGATAGCTTTCAAACTCTTTGTTTTCTCAGGCAATACCTGAAGGCTTTAACGTTTTTTTTTTTTTTTTCCTCCCTTTAAGCTTCCCTCTACGTTACATAGTTCAAACTTTCTCTCTGCTTTCTATTTGGTCACACAAAACCCTAAATGCTTCCCCCTTTTTCTTTTTTTTCTTTTTTTTTTCAAACTAGCTTGAATGTTTGATATTTTTAATTTCTTTTTCCTTTTAAGCTGAACTGAAAAGGCTTTGGGTTGAGCTTGATAGTGGAACTAAATAAATAAGAGGTGGGCTAGATTAATTATACAAATTAATTATAGGGTGATAGTGGGAGTAAATAAATAGGTAGTGGGCTGCATTTATAGGGCTGAGATTTATAGGGCTGAAAATTGTAAAAACCATTTTAAAATTGAAGGAAAAATTATTTTTTTTTTAAAAGAAAATGACGTGGCAGCTGATGTGGCGCAACGTGAGAGTAGCAGCATTAAACGCTACACTTCGGCTTTTAGTAATATATAGATTATTATTATTATTATTACAGTTCACACATGTGTCATGTTACATGCCTATTTATTAGTCAAATGAAAGAGAGAATGGCTAGAGAAAGAAACATGAAAAAGTTTGCACTTCTTCTTCTAACTTAATTCATAAGTAATAAATTGGAAACTTCAGACCTTAAGCCAGTGCATTCATATGGTGCCATTACACAAAAACCTAAGCCACAAAGCTAGATCATGCCTATTTCAGTTCCCCCTGCAGGATACATGAAAAACTTGGGTTACTTACTATATGTATACATGCCTATACGGTAAGAAGTTAATTGGAATGTGGTTTCCATTGATCGAGCCATTTCATTGTAAGTTAGTATCTGATAAGAATCTAATCTGTGACCTATTCAAGTAGTTCTTTCCATTCATTTTTGTGAATCTATTTAGAGATATCAAGAAGATTGGATATAATAATATTAATTAAATTAGATGTGGATTAGATACAACAACTTCACCCAAGCTTTAATTTTCAAATTATGCCCCAAGCTTTAATTTTCAAATTATGAAGTAGATCATTTGATTAATTATCTGATGCATTCAATACTTTCCATTTATTTGTACACAACTGAATGATGCTCCTAGGGCTGTCCAGGAGACCCACCGACCCGCTCAACCTGGCCAACCTGCCCGAATCCGACTTGCCACCACCCGATCCGACAACTCCGGCGGTTGGACATAGGTTCCAAACTATCAAACCCGACTCCAGCAGGTCGATTGTCGGTTTTGCATTTCAAAACCCGTGAAACCCAACCTGAACCAATACCTTTAACATTTTCGGGGAAATACTAAGCATCCCAAACCAAATCCGGCGAGATTTCATCGAGATCCAGTGAGATCTCGCCGTTATCTTACGAAATCTAGGCCAGATCTCGATGGATCCAGATCTCGTCAGATCCGGTCAAATATTTGCCCCAGTGATGAAACCCGAGACCGACTTGATACACCCTGAAACTAGGCCTATTCGGTGATCTGCCAACACCCATTAAAACCAATTTGACCGCACCGATCCACTCCTCTCAGAGCTCCGACGGTGGTCGATGACGTCTCTTTTGTATTGACGTCAGACTGGTGGGCCATCGGCGCCGATATGTGCACACCACCGAGAACCGAACATCATCGAGTATGTTTAATATATATATATAATTTTTTTTTTTAAATACAGCGTGCTGAGCATGCCATGCTCTCAATTTCTCACGCCGTGGCTCGTGCGCTGTTTATCAAACTCTCAGTTTCTTCTTCTTATTCTTCTTCTTTTATTTATTTATTTATTTATTTATGTTTTTATGAGGACTCTTAGTTTCTTTCTCACCCACGTGCGAAGTAAAAAAAAATTAACGTTAGTATGCCTATCAATAAATAAAAAATGTTAGCTTGTGTCAGTCCTAAAGTCTGAATAGTCTCACTCAAGTCTTGGCTAAGTTGTCTTGCATTTGAACCAACAAAAAAGAAAAAAGAAAAGCGATGCAGTATTTGGTTTGTGTTTTAAGTCACTATGTAAGATTTTTTTTTTCTTATTTACTCTCAGCCACACACGTACCCAATTGTCTAACACTCTAACTTGTCTCTTTCTCTCTTTTTTAGACTTTTGCTCTCAGTCTCTCAGACTCAACTCATTCCATCACTCAGCTCAGTCAGATAGGTGATTTGTAATGGTTTTTAATATTTGGGTTTGTAATGGGTTTTGAATCTTTTGATATTTAGATTTGATCTAAGTTTTGATTTTTGGTGTGAATCCTTGAGATTTCTGGGTTTGATTTTGGTTTTAAATATCTCTTCCTCTCTGTGTGTGTGATAGACAAGTGGAGATCGACCACCGCATCGACTGGAACTGCCATTGATGTTGCCAGAGAACCATTCCTCAGGCATTGCAGCAGCTTGGGTTTTTAGGAAACTGAGGATTCCAGTACAGTGCAAAAACGGCCACAAAAACCAACCGCACCACACTGTGTATAGCCCTACCCGAAATTGACGAGACCCAAACCGAAAAATCCGGTTAGATCATCCGGGTTGGTTTCGGTTCATATTTTAATCCACCTA
The DNA here is from genome assembly GCA_032727855.1 of Quercus ilex subsp. ballota. Lineage (NCBI taxonomy): Eukaryota > Viridiplantae > Streptophyta > Magnoliopsida > Fagales > Fagaceae > Quercus > Quercus ilex. Next base: position 11,168,012 of record CM064910.1, on the reverse strand, counting down.
ACTCATTCGGGTTGGGTCCAGATCAGGCACAAATCCTACCCGGACCAACCCATGGACAGCCCTAGATGCTGTTGTCATTTTTCTTGTGGTAATTATCCACATATTTTAGATTTGCTCAAATTTAATGGTCTTAATATGAAGCCTTCAGAAACTGTATAATTTAAGAAGCAAAATTGTTGTCTGAATCCTTTGGCTGGATGGTAATTAGCCAGTAAGGTTGGCCGGAGTTGAATGAGAATTCTTGATGTATCATATGCTAGTATTGGGAAGTTCTTGGTAATAAAGAAGAAATGCACCAATGAGCTATAGCTCAAATGACACTTCCTTCTCCTATAATAATTAGTTAGAAGGTGAGGTCATGAGTTTAAAACCTGCTGGGTACGTCTGTAACTTACCAATAAAAAAAAAATGAAATAGGTGAAATGTATTGGTTGTAAATTGTAATATGTGATTCCGACATATATTGGGTTGCTTTGTGAGGATATTTTGTGTTCTAAATGTTTCTTAGATTTGTTTCAATGAATTATGTTAGGGTCATATTTTCTATGTAATTGGCTAGTCCTTTAACAAAATGTACTTTACTTGTAATTGGGTAGATCTAAAATGAGTTTAATATATTAAGAAGTATGTTGATCAAACATATCAAGTGGTATATTTAAAGTCATGAAGATTGATTCAAGAAACAAGTGAAGAAAAATTGTTTCATTAAGTTTCGACATAAGCTCAATAGATACTACTATCGAGGTCAAATGAAGAAGTTCGACACAAGCTCGGTATATCAAGAATTATGATTTCAGAATTCCATATCTAAAATTCAGCCCAGGTTAATGTATTTGTTTAAGGTTTCTTTTCTCACATCCCTAGATATATATAAGGCTTATTTTAAGAGCCGTCATATATGAATACAGAGACTAAGAGTTTAATTTTCTCTATGAGAAGTAACTGTGTTTGTACGCCATAGGGTTTTGTAACCAAGTGCTTCCTGATCTTCATTGTTGATGAAGCGAAGAACTTTGTAGCCAACAACAATCATTCAAGTTGCTGGAGTTAGTCACGTACTGGGATCTGTGCAAAGGAGTTAGTCACAGATTAGAAATTTGTGCATCAAAGGAAAGAAGACTACTACAAAATCAAGTCCAATTCGGTATTGAAGCGAAGGTTCAACTGTAGATTGGTATTTTGGGATAGGCCAGGGTAGTGGTAAGATTCCTTGTACTTGTAACCGCTTGATTATTGATTGGTAGATTCTTGGGAGTGGTGACCTTAAATTCACCCAGTGGGGTTTTCATCTTGCAAAAGGTTTTCCCCATTTGTCAACAAATCACCATGTTAATTTAATTTCCACTTCATTTAGTTTATTCGGTGATTTGTTAGTGCCTCTACGATTTGCATGTAATTTGACCTAATTAATCAATTTGAGTAATTGAATTAATTAACCGACATCAATCTATCTTAACCTAACAAATTACTTGCTTGAAAAAGAAAAAGGAATAAGTAAAAAAAAAATATGCAGATAGTAGATGTGTCTAGGATGCGGGCAAGAAGGTATCAATTCTGCATATACTAATTCAAAGATGCAGTTGAGGAATTGTTGGGTAAAGGATTGGTCTAGGGGAGTTTCTTGACTTGATTCTGTGAAGTGTTGAAGTCTGTCTTGGTGACTTGAATTCAAAGGAAGAATATCCCACATGCATATTAATTGTCCATTCAACATGATTCCTAGCTAATTATTAATTGAAAGGAAGTTAAAAGGAGGAATTAAAACTTTATTACTAGGGTTTAGCAAAAAAAAAAAATTATTACCTGGAGTTACTTCCTAGCTAGTGCCTATTGGCTATGATACTTGTACTTTAAATACATTGAATAATATTATATAGAATGAACCATTGCCTGGAGTTTAAGTAGGATCGCTACATATTAAGAGGCATATTTTTTACTTACCAAATTCTATAGTCATATTGATTGTCCATGATTTAAAGTTGTCCTCTGGGTGGAGGAGATTTAGTCCAAGACATTGGAATACCTTTTAGAAGATCCAGCAACTATGAAAATCCCTAATATCTATGGAGTGGCTTATACGAGAATTCTCTATATTTTTTGCATTATCAATTTGAAATTTGCTCCCACACCTACACAATAATGTGTTCCATATGACTATGTCTTTACAATTACATATCCTTTACATCATGCTAAACATGCATGCACTTGCACACACATTCAATGCTTTCAACCACAATATATATCTTCATTCTCACTGTGCCATTATTGTTGGTTAATTGCATGGCATATTAATTGCTTGATTTATATATTTATTTTTAAAAGGGCTTCACAAAAGTATATATCTTCTCAATATACTGCTATACATTTAAACCCTTGCTCGATTGCTTTAGCTTAAAAATAGTAAAGAGGTTTTCTTTGATTTAATCATGGACCATGGAGAGTCAAATATATTTCCCACTCACATAGATATTTTGTAACATATTGTAAATGTGAAGAATCTTACATTTTTTTTCTTTATTGAAATTTCAACATAGATAGAAAAAGAAAAAGAAAAGGGCAAGATTTTTTCCAAAAGAAGGCTTTTAATTTATTGTATATGAGCAGAGGGTGGCCAAAAACGAAAGAAAGAAAGAGAATTGACAACTTGACAACAATAACGTGTCCCATGTACAATAATTGTGCGGAATAAACCACAACCCCTCCTCATGTGATTGTACTTACGATTCCAAATTCTACTTGGCTAAGACAAACCGTATCTTAATTTATTGACCAGTGAATTGTGTAGCATTAGCCATTATGTTGCTTGCAATTGGTTAACTCAAGAATATTCAGCAGCTTAATTATCTAAAATTGCTCTAGCATAGATCTAGTAATGCCAAACCAAACAATGTCATATGATATTTGAAAATTCCAGATCACAGGCACTAAAGTTCTTTAAATTTTAATTATTGTGTTTCTTCATGATTGCAAATGGTCAACTTTTATAGCTTGGTGAAACCAATAGCAAATTAGATGCCATTAATATGCTGATTTTTTCATTGTTGAAGTTCTTAAGCTGTAACTTGAACTCATGCTTTCTATCATTACATTCCTCTTCTTCTGTGTTCTTCAGAATATATTGGAGAGTTCCACACTGATTAATTTAAATGTATATCCTGACATTTTTATAAGCTTTAGCTAGGAAGCTTCTTGGTTCCTGTAACAATATACTAAAGGACAAGATTGATCTAATTCGGCCATGATAGTTAGTCCAATAAGGTTGTCGCATGCACCCAAAGATGCCCAAACTCATGCATATTGATCAAGTTCAAGCAGTATTGAAACTTGACCCCAGTGACTACTTTAAGCATATTGCTGTCTTAATTTTCTGGAAAAAGAATATCTCTCTCCACAACAGCTAAAGATCGTGTTAATTAGGAGAGTGTAAAGCCAGTGAACCAAAATTATCCAAAAATCACAAGAATGAATATGGCTTGAAGAGACTACATGTAACTTAGTAAGTTCTCTGTATTGTGGAAAATACAAAAGCTTGTATACAAACAAATATTCATCTTATTTATTTCATAACGATTTTGATTGACAAACTGGAAGCAAGAGTACTAAAGAATATTAAAGTAGGAAACCAGAAACATAGACATATTTGATCAAGCCTTTTCATCTTGATAAACTGTGACAGATTGGTGTCCACCCATAGTTTGGCTTTCAGAAGCCACGAGATTGTTTTTGTGGATTGTGTGGATTCTTTCGATGTAAACTCCAGCCTTTATATCAACCTTGCGGTCAGCTACGTAATGGCTCTTGTCAGAATCACTTGGATATATCTTGGTTGTACTCTTTGCATCATCATATGAATCATCTTCTCTCCGAGGCTTCCTAGCTTTGAAGATGCTGAAGAAAGAGAAAGATGGAGATTTTCTCTGCTTGTTGTAGGCCATGACTCTAGCTAGCTTAATTAATGGCACAGATAGCTAGCTTTCAAGTGAAGAGTGCCTTAAGTATTAAGAATGTTTTGAATGTGTGTTGTGTTCACTTGGGTTGTTAGTGCCGGGGAAGCTTGTATTTATAGGATTTTTTTTTTTTTTTTTTTTTTTTGAGAAGGATTTATAGGAGGAGCTAGGTAGTCTTTATGATATTCTAATAGGGGTAGGTAGAGAATCTCAAGAATTCAACAGTTCCAAACCAATATGAATGGTTGAAAATCAAATAACATTAGTAAGCAAAGGAATAGCATAGTCTGTTTGGGGCAAGAAACTATACACACAACCAAAAAAAAAAGGTTTCAACTTCCATGTTGTTTCTTGTTGTTCGCCTTTTCTATCAGTCATGACTAGAAAGAAGGTCAAGCTTGCATACATTACTAATGACTCTGCTAGAAAAGCTACCTACAATGCTCTTTGGTGGAGATGAGATGATGCTGCCATTTGGAGCTAACAGTCACAATGCTCTTTGCTCTAATGAGTTCTTCCCTTGATTTTTTTCTTTCTTTCTTAAAAAATCATAATGAAGAAATTTACCTTGGTACACGTTTGATGTTTTCATACACAATGACACAGGCTTCTTTTGTACGTTAATTATAAGTTCAACTGTTGTTTATCATAATTATGATATTCACAGTCTTATGTTGGTTCTTAAAATTTTCAATATATTTTTATTCAATCATATAATTTGAATGACCATCTAAGGTATTCAGTGTTCTTTCTTAGTTGTTTAAAACTAAATTAAACAAAATAAAAACTAGACAAGAGATGCACTTCGAAATCTTTTTCCAAATTTTTGAATATAAATGTGCTTTATTTTTTAGGTCGCGTTATATTTGATTGCAACTACAATATTCTGAAATTTTTCATTCAAAATTTATTCATTTGACAAATATAGAAATATGCTTTCTCAATTCCAATATGGTATCAAAGCATTGGACACCCAGAAAACAAAAATCTATATATATATATATATGTATATTAATAGGTAAAAATTAGAAAAAGTTCAAATAGAATTTGAAGTTATAATTCAATTTTGCGTCATGTGTCTAAATTTTTGTGTAGAGACCGAATAGGTGAAGTGGACCGAATGCTGTAATTAACATAGCCAAGATTGTGTTTCGATATAAACTCAAATTCTTACTTCCAAAATAATCAAGTATTAAATCAAACAAAAATCAAACCGAAACTAAGAGAGAGAGAGAGAGAGAGAGATACTACTTGTAATAGGGAACTAAAAAATACAACACCAAAGTATATGAAACCAAAATAGAGTTTTAAAAATCACAATGATTCATCAATATAAAGTAGAGTTGTTAAAAAGAATAAAAAAGCAAGAGAGAGAGAATAACCACTTTTTAAAGAGAGAATAAGAGAGAGAATAGTAAGAAATTTATAGAAAATAATATGAGAAGAAAAAAGTGAAAATTAAAAATATAGTAATAAACACCAAATTATCCAAGTCATGTTATATCATGTAATAAAATAACATTATATTTTTATATACTATTTTTATAATGCAATAGTATAACATTTATGAAATCAAAGAGAAGAAAAAATATAACAACTTAATAATATAACTTAATCATATCAACCCAAAGTATAGTTCCAAATAATGCAAAAACTCATCAACCAAATTAGAGATGCAAGAAAAATAAAATATTCCACCAAAAAATGAAAAACATTTTTGAGAGAGAGAAAATAACATTTTGTCTGTGGGAAAATATGTATAGAATGAGAGAGAGAATTGTAAATTTATAGTAAGAGGAGAGGATACGAAAAGCCAAAAATAAAGGAAGATAAAGAGATAGAATAAAAGTGATATTAAGTTATATAGTAGTGGGAATGATAAGGTAAAAGGGAGGGGAAAAGTTGGAGAAAGTATAATAATAAGTTGAGAAATTAATAAATAAATAAATAAAAAAGTTAAACAAAAGAGAGAGAATTTTGGAAGTGGGTGGATGATGTGGCACAACAGAAGAGTAGCAACAATAAATACTACGCTTCAACTTTTAGATGTATATAAATAAAGATTATTATTATTATTATTATTATTATTACAGTTAACACATGTCTCATGTTACATGCCTTCTTGCACTATTTTATTAGTCATATGAAAGAGAGAATTGCTAGTGAAAGAAACATGAAAAAGTTTGCACTTCTTCTTCTAACTTAATTCGTAAGTAATAAATTGGAAGCTTCGGCCCTTAAGCCAATGCATTCATATGGTGCCATTACACAAAAACCTAAGCCACAAAGCCAGATATTTTGGTTCCCCCTGCAGGATACATTAAAAACTTGGGTTACTTGCTATATATATACATGCCTATATGGTAAGAAGTTAATTGGAACACGCTTTCCATTGATCGAACCATTTCATTGTAAGTTAGTATCTGATAAGAATCTAATCTGTGACCTATTCAGGTAGTTCTTTCCATTCAGTTTTGTGAATCTATTTAGAGATATCAAGAAGATTGCATATAATAATATCAATTAAATTAGATGTGGATTAGACACAACAACTTCACCCAAGCTTTAATTTTGAAATTATGAAGTAGATCAATTGATTAATTATCTGATGCATAAAATACTTTCCATTTATTTGTACACAATTGAATGATGCTCCTGTCATTTTTCATGTGGTAATTATCCACATATTTTAGATTTGTTCAAATTTAATGGTCGTAATATGAAGCCTTCAGAAATTGTATAATTTAAGAAGCAAAATTGTTGTTTGAATCCTTTGGCTGGATGGTACTTAGCCAGCAAGGTTGGACGGAGTTGAATGAGAATTCATGATGTATCATATGCTAGTATTGGCAAGTTCTTGGTAATGAAGAAGAAATGTGCCAACGAACTATAGCTCAATTGGCACTTCCTTCTCCTATAATAATTAGTTGGAAGGTGAGGTCGTGAGTTTAAAACCTACTAGGCACATTTGTTTACCGATAAAACAAAATGAAACAGGTGAAATGTATTGATTGTAAATTGTAACATGTGATTCCAACATATATTGGGCTGCTTTGTGAGGATATTTTGGGTTCTAAATGTTTTTTAGATTTGTTTCAATGAATTACTTGCTTGAAAAAGAAAAAGGAATAAGTAAAAAAAATATGCAGATAGTAGAAGTGTTTAGGATGGGGGCATGAAGGTATCAATTCTGCATATACTAATTCAAAGATGTAGTTGAGGAATTGTAGGGTGAAGGATTGGTCTAGGGGAGTTTCTTGACTTGATTTTGTGAAGTGTTGAAGTCTATCTTGGTGACTTGAATTCAAAGGAAGAATATCCCACATGCATATTGAAAGCTCGAAAATGTGTTGAAAACACAAGAGCTATTTAGACCCCCCAATTAAAATTACGCATCGATAGATTTTACACAAACTTAATACAAAGTACGGAATAGTGTAAATGCGAGCGGATGAACAAGTAAGCTACTCTAATCCATAAACTAAGCAACACAGCAGTATAATGGAATAAACAAGAGTAGGGAAGAAGGATGCAAACACAGAAAACACCAAGACGTGTTCTCGAAGAGGAAACCGAAGAACTCGGCGAAAAACCTCTCCGCCGCCCTCCAAGCGGAAATCGATCCACTAGACAATCATTTGGGATACATGGGTTAGCAAGAGACCCTCCAAGCCTAATCTACCCGATGTACCTAAGCTCTCCAAGCTCCTACTCTAACAAGGCTTCTCGGAACCGTGTCTTGTCTAGCACCCCGGATCCCGCAACAAGCTCCATGTTGCATCTGCCATTCCAGGCTTCTTCCAATGCTTCCCAGCAGCACCAAGACGTCACACAGCACTCTCAAAGGGTGTGGTAAGTGTTTGGGCTATCAACCTCTCAATGGTGTGAAAATGGAGAGGGAAGGGTTGAGGAGATACCACAAGCAAGTGTATAGAGAAAGGTAGGGATGACAATCTCTAATTCTCAATGTGTTTGGCTAGGGTTTTTCTCTCTGAAGCATCCCTCAACATTTGTGAGTAATGAGGGTATATATAGGATAGGCATAGAAAGTGTGAGTCATTCAGTACAGGCTGGCAGAACAGATAGCCTCGCGGGTGTCTCGCGGGAAGGCCTTACCCGCGAGATACTCGTGAGACACAACTGTCTCCACCTGGCCTGACTCTTCGCATTCCAGCATGTGCAAGACACATGTTTCACTTCGCGGGAAGCTAGGTCTCGACATACCCGCGAGAATTCTTCAGCCTTCAAATGCTTGAGTCTTCACACTCTCTCTCTATCACACAACCCTTACAACAAATCCCACAATATATACAGGGTATAAACGATTGATAATAATTACAATCAAATTTGGCACGGAATAAAAGCCAACAGAATACATAGTTGTAAATAACAACTTTACACATATTAATTGTGCATTCAACATTCCTGGCTAATTATAAATTTAAAATTAGTTAAAAGGAGGAATTAAAACTTTATTATTTGGATTTAGCCAAAAAAAAAAAAACTTTATTACTTGGAGTTACTTCCTAGCTAGTGGCTATTGGCTATGATACTTGTACTTTAAATACATTGAATAATATTATATAGAATGAACCATTTCTAGGAGTTTAAGCAGGATCACTACATATTAAGAGGCATATTTTCTACTTACCAGATTCTATAGTCATATTAATTGTCCATGATTTAAAGTTGTCCTCTGGGTGGAGGAGATTTATTCCAAGACATTGGAATACCTTTTAGAAGATCCAGCAATTATGAAAATCCCTAATATCTATGGAGTGGCTTATACAAGAATTCTCTGTATTTTTTGCATTATCAATATGAAATTTGCTCCCACACCTACACAATAACATGTTCCATATGACTATGACTTTACAATTACATGACCTTTACATCAGGCTGAACATGCATGCACTTGCACACACATTCAATGCTTTCAACCACAATATATATCTTCATTCTCACTGTGCCATTATTGTTGGTTATTTGCATGGCATATTGCTTTATTTATTTATATATTTTAAAAAGGGCATCACAAAAGTATATATCTTCTGGATATGGTGTTATACATGTAAACACTTGCTCAATTACTTTAACTTAAAAATAGTAAAGAGGTTTTCTATGATTTAGTCATGGACCATGGATTGTGTTATTTGTATATTAGCTAAAGTTCCTTAGCTGGAGAGCAAAATATATTTCCCACTCACATAGATATTTTGTAACATATTGTAAATGTGAAGAATTTTACATTTTTTTTCTTTATTGAAATTTCAACATAGACAGAAAAAGAAAAAGAAAAGGGCAAGATTGTTTCCAAAAGAAGGCTTTTAATTTATTGTGATATATAATATATAAGCAGAGGGGGCCAGAAAAAAAGAAGAACTAAGAGGCTTCCAGAAATATCTTCAGTAACATCATAGGAAAGAGAAATAGGATTCAGATTCTTTTCTTTTAAATTAATTATTATAGTGGAGTACAAAAGGACGAATTTGAAGGGTTTAAAACAGTCAGTTGTTTAAGGCGGCACATATATATTGGAGAACCATCCAAATTCACAAGGGATCTCATAAAAAAGAAAACACAAACTATTTACTAATTTAATAGTCACCATTCCATACAGCTATGAGCTGTACAATTTACAAAGCACACAGCATCCCTCATGTCTTGTTTCTCTTATATTTTGAGTTGGATTGACAGGGGGAACCGTGTTTTATTTTGTTGGAGGAATCATTCAGAGAGTGGTAAAGAAAAAGAGAGAGACAGAGAAGAATCAATAAAAAAGTATTTCTGAAATCAGCATATGCAGGTATTTTATTATATTTTTAATATTTCCCCTTGAATGTATCATTTTTTTTTGGTACTTGATGTCTCTTGGGCTAGTAGAAGCCAGCAATGCATTGCATACAACCTTAGGCCAAAATTTGAAATGCATGTCCAAAAATTATATGCTAAGCAATCTCTAAATTAGTTGAATAATTAAGTGCATGACTGAAGAATGAAACATTGAATTCGGCTCAAGTACTGAAGCATTTTGTAGTTTTACCAAAGTAAAGAATATTGACATAGATATATATAGCATGATTCTTTTAGGGGTCACAACTCAAACAAGGGAAAGCTACTAAAATCTTGACATTCCAAGTCACTTGGTACTATAATATGATGCATGCTAACTGCACATTCTCTCGCATGATTGCCAATCCTGGATGTGACTCGAGATTTCAAAACAACCCGCGCCAATTGTTTGGCCAATTCTAGACTTGAATTCTTACTAAGATGTGATCCATAACATGAAATTCATTCTGTGTTTCTGGTCTAGATTTAATGGGTTTTAGTCATTCAAGGACATTAGTAGTATATTATTCTTCTTTTTATTCTCTCTTATTTTTCAGCAATAATCATTCTGGAGACAGAACAGACATTATGTGTGGTTTTGTTCTTCAAAATTATGAAGTGTGAGTTACGACTGAATAAAAAGAATTGAGTAATGTAAAGATGGAACAAAAACTCAAAAGAAAGGAGAAAAAGAAAGAAACAGAATTGACAACGTGACAACAATAACATGTCCCATGTACAATAATTGTGCAGAAGAAACCACAACCCCTCTTCATGGGATTGTACTTATGATTCCAAATTCTACTTGGCTAATACAAACAGTATCTTAATTTATTGACAAGAGAATTGTGTAGCGTTAACCATTATGTTGCTTGCAAATGGTTATCTCAAGAATATTCAGCAGCTTAATTAGCTCAACTGCTCTAGCATAGATCTAGTGAAGCCAAACCAAAGAATGTCATATGATAGTTAAATATTCGGCAGCTTTAAAGTTCAACCATTATGCTTCTTCATGATTGCAAATGTTTGACTTTTTATATCTTGGTGAAACCAATAGCAAATTAAGTGCCATTAATTTGCTGAATTTTTCATTGTTGAAGTTCTTAAGCAGTAACTTGAACTCATGCTCTCTCTCATTACGTTCCTCTTCTTCTGTGTTCTTAAGAATACATTGTAGAGTATCAGAAGATCAAGCCAATAGATCAAGACCAAGCTGGTGATTCAGGGAACAGAGTGTTACAAGACAGTGCAGAAAACAGATCTGCATAAACAACTACTGATGTAAAGCTACTTGTAGTTTAGCTAAATACTCTTGTACATGATCAAAGTTAATTAATGCAAATATTCAAGTTTTTCTTCAATTTTTTATAGAGAGTTCCACACTGGCTATTTTAAATGTAGCCTGACATTTTTATAAACTCTAGCAAGGAAGCTTCTTGGTTCCTGTAACAATATGCTAAATGACAAGATTGATCTAGTTAGGCCATGATAGTTAGCCCAATAAGGTTGTTGCATGCATCCAAAGATGCCCAAACTCATGCATATTGATCAAGTTCAAGCAGTATTGAAACTTGACTGCATTAAGCATTAAGCATTAAGCATATTGCTCTAGTAATTTTCTGGAAAAATAATATCTCTCTCCACAACAGCTAAAGATTGTGTTAATTAGTAGACTGTAAAGCTAGTGAACCAAAATTATCCAAAAATTACAAGAATGAATAGAGCTTGAAGAGACTACATGTAACTTGGTAAGTTCTCTGTAATATTGTGGAAAATAAAAAAGCTTGTATACAAACAAATATTCATCTTATTTATTTCAAAACGATTTTGATCGACAAACTGGTAGCAAGAGTACTAAAGAATATTACAGTTGGAAACCAGAAACACAGACATATTTGATCAAGCCTTTTCAGCTTGATAAACTGTGACAGATTGGTCACCCATAGTTTGGCTTTTGTGGATTTAGTGGATTTTGTTGATGTAAACTCCAGCCTTCATGTCAACCTTGCGGTCAGCTACACAATGGCTCTTGTCAAAATCACTTGGATATATCTTGGTTGTACTCTTTGCATCATCGTATGTAACTTGGGTTACTTACTATATGTATACATGCCTATATGGTAAGAAGTTAATTGGAACGCGCTTTCCATTGATCAAGCCATTTCATTGTAAGTTAGTATCTGATAAGAATCTAATCTGTGACCTATTCAGGTAGTTCTTTCCATTCAGTGTGGGTTTGGATCCGTGTTTCCAAACCCACGTTTGCGTTTCTTTCATTTTTTTTTTTTTTTCCTTGCCGCAGTTATTGATTTTAGAGACAAAATTTACTGTTCATGAACAGTGAATGCACTGTTCACTCATCGTGCATGCACTGTTCATGCATTTAAAAATATTAAAAATGGGTCCCACGACACTATTCACACATTTAAAAATTATTTTGCTACACTGTTTTCGGTTTTCAGTTTTCAGTTTTCAGTTTCAGCAAAAATAAGTTGTATCCAAATAGACCCTCAATTTTGTGAATCTATTTAGAATTATCAAGAAGATTGCATATAATAATATCAATTAAATTAAATGTGGATTAGATACAACAACTTCACTCAAGCTTTAATTTTCAAATTATGAAGTAGATCAATTGATTAATTATCTGATGCATACAACACTTTCCATTTATTTGTGCACAACTGAATGATGCTTCTGTCATTTTTCATGTGGTAATTATCCACATATTTTAGATTTGTTCAGATTTAATGGTCTTAATATGAAGCCTTCAGAAACTGAATAATTTAAGAAGCAAAATTTTTGTCTGAATCCTTTGGTTGGATGGTAATTAGCCAGCAAGGTTGGTCGGAGTTGAATGAGAATTCATGATGTATCATATGCTAGTATTGGCAAGTTCTTGGTAATGAAGAAGAAATGTGCCAACGAGCTATAGCTCAAATGACACTTCCTTCTCCTATAATAATTAATTGGAAGGTGAGGTCATGAGTTTAAAACCTACTAGGTATGTCTGTAACTTACCAATAATGAAACAGGTGAAATGTATTGGTTGTAAATTGTAATATGTGATTCCAACATATATTGGGCTGCTTTTTGAGGATATTTTGTGTTCTAAATGTTTCTTAGATTTCTTTCAATGAATTATATTAGGGTTATATTTTCTATGTAATTGGCTAATCCTTTAACAAAACACACTTTACTTGTAATTGAGTAGATCTAAAATGATAGTTTAATATATTAAGAAGTATGTTGATCAAACATATCAAGTGGTATCTTTAAAGTCATGAAAATTGATCCAAGAAACAAGTGAAGAAAAACTGTTTTATTAAGTCTCGACACAAGCTCGACAGATACTGCTATCGAGGTAAATGAAGAAGCTCGACACAAGCTCGATTTATCAAGAATTACGATTTCAGAATTCCAGATTTGAAATTTGGCCCAGGTTGATGTATTTGTTTAGTGTTTCTTTTCTCATAACCCTAGTCATATATAAGACTTATTTTAAGAGCTGTCATATATGGATACAGAGACCAAGAGTTTAATTTTCTCTGTGAGAAGCTACTGTGTTTGTACGCCATAGGGTTTTATAACCAAGTACTTCTTGATTTTCATTGTTAATGATGTGAAGAACTTTGCAACCAACAACAATCATTCAAGTTGCTGGAGTTAATCACAGATTAGAGATTTGTGCATCAAAGGAAAGAAGACTACTACAAGATCAAGTCCAATTCGGTATCAGAGTGAAGGTTCAATTGTAGGTTAGTATTTTGGGATAGGTTAGGGTAGTGGTAAGATTCCTCGTACTTGTAACCACTTGATTATTTATTAGTGGATTCTTAGGAGTGGTGACCTTAAATTCACTCGGTGGGATTTTCGCCTTGCAAAAGGTCTTCCCCATTTGTCAATAAATCATCGTGTCAATTTAATTTCCATTGCATTTAGTTTATTTGGTGATTTGTTAGTGCCTCCACGATTTGCATGTAATTTGACCTAATTAATCAACTTGAGTAATTGAATTAATTAACCGGCGTCAATCTATCTTAACCCAACAAACTACTTGCCTGAAAAAGAAAAAGGAATAAGTAAAAAAATATATATATATATATGCATATAGTAGAAGTGTTTAGGATGGGGGCCTTAAGGTATCAATTCTGCATATACTAATTCAAAGATGCAGTTGAGGAATTGTAGGGTGAAGGATTGGTCTAGGGGAGTTTCTTGACTTGATTCTGTGAAGTGTTGAAGTATGTCTTGGTGAATTGAATTCAAAGGAAGAATATCCCACATGCATATTAATTGTGCATTCAACATGATTCCTAACTAATTATTAATTTAAAGGCAGTTAAAAGGAGGAATTAAAACTCTATCACTTGGGTTTAAGCTGTTTAGCAAAAAAAAAAAAAAAAAAATATTACTTGGAGTTACTTCCTAGCTAGTAGCTATTGGCTATGATACTTGTACTTTAAATACATTGAATAATATTATATAGAATGAACCATTACTTGGAGTTTAAGTAGGATCGCTACATATTAAGTGGCATATTTTCTACTTTTCCAGATTCTATAGTCATATTGATTGACCATGATTTAAAGTTGTCCTCTGGGTGGAGGAGATTTAGTCCAAGAGATTGGAATACCTTTTAGAAGATCCAAGTTATCCAACAATTATGAAAATCCCTAATATCTATGGAGTGGCTTGTACGAGAATTCTCTATATATTTTGCATTATCAATTTGAAATTTGCTCCCACACCTACACAATAACGTGTTCCATATGACTATGTCTTTACAATTACATATCCTTTACATCAGGCTAAACATGCATGCACTTGCACACACATTCAATGCCTTCAACCACAATATATATCTTCATTCTCACTATGCCATTATTGTTGGTTAATTGCATGGCATATTAATTGCTTGATTTATTTATTTATTTTTAAAAGGGCATCACAAAAGTATATGTCTTCTCAATATACTGCTATACATTTAAACCCTTGCTTGATTGCTTTAGCTTAAAAATAGTAAAGAGGTTTTCTTTGATTTAATCATGGACCATGGATTGTGTTATTTGTATATAAGCTAAAGTTCCTTAGCTGGAGAGCAAGATATATTTCCCAGTCACATAGATATTTTGTAACATATTGTAAATGTGAAGAATCTTACATTTTTTTGCTTTATAAAAATTTCAACATAGATAGAAAAAGAAAAAGAAAAGGGCAAGCTTGTTTCCAAAAGAAGGCTTTTAATTTATTGTGATATATAATATATGAGCTGAGGGTGGCCAAAAAAGAAAAAAAAGAAAAAAGAAGAAGGACTAAGAGGCTTCCAGAAATATCTTCACTAACATCATAGGAAAGAGAAATACGATTCAGATTCTGTTCTTTTAAATTAATTAATTAATTATTATAGTGGAGTACAAAAGGACGAATTTGAAGGGTTTAAATCAGTTTAAGGCGGCACATATATATTGGAGCACCATCCAAATTCACAAGGGATCTCATAAAAAAGAAAACACAAACTGTTTACCAATTTAATGCACCATTCCATACAGCTATGAGCTGCACAATTTACAAAGCACACAGCATCCCTCTTGTCTTGCTTCTCTTTCTTACATTTTGAATTGAATTGACAAGGGGAACCATGTTTTATTTTGTTGGAAGAATCATTCAGAGTGGGGTAAAGAAAAAGAGAGAGACAAAGAAGAATCAATAAAAAAGTATTTCTGAATTTAGCATATGCAGGTTTTTACTATATCTTTAATATTCCACCTTGAATGTATCATTTATTTTTGGTAATTCATGTGTCCTGGGCTGGTAGAAGCCAGCAACGCAATGCATACAACCTTAGGCCAAAATTTGAAATGCATGTCCAAAAATTATATGCTAAGCAACCTCTAAAATAGTTGAATAATTATGTGCATGGCTGAAGAATGAAACATTGAATTAGGCTCAAGTACTGAAGCATTTTGTAGTTTTACCATGGTAAAGAATATTGACGTAGATATATACAGCATGATTCTTTTAGGGGTCACAACTCACACAAGGGAAAGCTACTAAAATCATGACATTCCAAGTCACTTAGTAGTTAGTACTATAATATGACGCATTCCAACTGCAGATTCTCAAGCATGATTGTCAATCCTGGATGTGACTCGAGATTTCAAAACAACCCGCGCCAATTGTTTGGCGAATTCTAGACTTCAATTATTACTAAGATGTGATCTATAACATGGAATTCATTCTGTGTTTCTGGTCGAGATTTAATGGGTTTTAGTCATTCAAGGACATTAGTAGTATATTATTCTTCTCTTTATTCTTTTTTTTTTTTTTTTTCTTTTTTTCAGCAAAAATCATTCTGGAGTCAGAACAGACATTATGTGTGGTTCTGTTCTGCAAAGTTATATGAAGTGTGAGTTACAACTGAATAAAAAGAATTGAGTAATGTAAAGATGGAACAAAAACCCAAAAGAAAGGAGAACAAGAAAGAAAGAGAATTGACAACTTGACAACAATAACAAATCCCATGTACAATAATTGTGCGGAAGAAACCACAACCCCTCTTCTTGGGATTTTACTTACGATTCCAAATTCTACTTGGCTAATACAAACCGTATCTTAATTTATTGACAAGAGAATTGTGTTGCGTTAACCATTATGTTGCTTGCAAATGGTTAACTCAAGAATATTTAGCAGCTTAATAGCTCAATTGCTCTAGCATAGATCTAGTGAAGCCAAACCAAAGAATGTCATATGATAGTTAAAAATTCCAGATCACAGGCACTGAAGTTCTTTAAAGTTTAACCATTATGTTTCTTCATCATTGCAAATGGTTGGTTTTTTATAGCTTGGTGAAACCAATAGCAAATTAAATGCCATTAATTTGCTGAGTTTTTCATTGTTGAAGTTCTTAACAGTAACTTGAACTCATGCTTTCTCTCATTACATTCCTCTTCTTCTGTGTTCTTAAGAGTACATTGGAGAGTATCAGAAGATCAAGCCAATAGATCAAGACCAAGCTGGTGATTCAAGGAAATTTTCTGGAAAAAGAATCTCTCTCTCCACAACAGCTAAAGATCGTGTTAATTAGGAGACTGTAAAGCCAGTGAACCAAAAATATCCAAAAAATCACAAGAATGAATAGAGCTTGAAAAGACTACATGTAACTTAGTAAGTTCTCTGTATTGTGGAAAATACAAAAGCTTGTATACAAACAAATATTCATCTTATTTATTTCACAATGATTTTGATTGACAAACTTGAAGCTAGAGTACTAAAGAATATTACAGTAGGAAACTAGAAACATAGACATATTTGATCAAGCCTTTTCATTTTCAGCTTGATAAACTGTGACAGATTGGTGTCCACCCATAGTTTGGCTTTCAGAAGCCACGAGATTGTTTTTGAGGTTTCTGTGGATTTTTTCGATGTAAACTCCAGCCTTTATATCAACCTTGCGGTCAGCTACATAATGGCTCTTGTCAGAATCACTTGGATATATCTTGGTTGTACTCTTTGCTTCATCATATGAATCATCTTCTCTCCAAGGCTTCCTAGCTTTGAAGATGCCGAAGAAAGAGAAAGATGGAGATTTCTTCTGCTTGTTGTAGGCCATGACTCTTGCTTGACTAATGGCACAGATAGCTAGCTTTCAAGTGAGGAGAGCCTTAAGTATGAAGAAAGTTTTGTATGTGTGTTGTGTTCACTTGAGTTGTTAGTGCAGGGGAAGCTTGTATTTATAGGAGAAGCTAGGTACTCTTTGTTGTGATGTTCTAACAAGGGTAGGTAGAGAATCTCCAGAATTCAACACTGCCAAACCAATATGAATGGTTGAAAATCAAATATCATTAGTAAGCTAAGAAATTGCACCGCAGGTGGTAATCTTTAGAAGAGCATATTTTGTGTGGTCCTCTGCTTTTCTTTATTGACTGAACAATGAACACCCTTGTTGAGGGAGCTTCACAATTACTCAATGTTGGTCTTTTCCATTCACTTTCTTCTACTTTATACAATCTTTCTTGGCAAGTACCTTGTGAAAAATCTAATTTCAATCCCCCATTGACCTAATAATCGGATTGATTATCACATGAATCAATTCAATCAATAAAAGTTTACCAAATCCAACAAGCAACCATAAGAATATAACCATAATTCAAAAACGCGTTTATAAATTTAACATAAAAATTAGGTTACAAAGTGAAAAGTTTTTAAAAAGCTCTTCAAAACACTTTATTTCACTCGAGCGAGCCTTCCTCAACTTGAGATCCATAAGTAACTCCTAATTCAACACTTTATCTAAACTAAGATGCAATAATTACAATCCTCACTGTCACGAGTCTTTACACAAGAATTTGCCAACACAAATCTATATCCAAGCACCTTGATATGGACCTACCCGATTTAAATTTTCCAACTTTTTTGACAAAATGCACTATAAATATCTAATTAGTTTATTGTTGCTTCTAAATTGGTCTCTCAATTTTTAAAATTTGCAATTTATACACTTTGATTATTACAATAATATTAATGTGCTCATCACAATTTTCTCTGTTAACCTACCTAAAAAAGATATCGTTTATTTATTTATTTATTTTTAATAAATCAAAATCAACGTTATTTCTTTTTGTGTTAACAATACAATTCTAATGAATGTTGATGAAAGGAGTACAAATAACATTGTTGTATAAAACGATTCCAAATGAGTGTAAACAGTATTTTATCTGACTGTTTTTTACACCTCTGGCCTTCATTCTCCTCCCTAGCTAGCTATTCCTTTCTTTTCCAAATTATTTTGCCAATTGGGTGCTGGAAATTATTCATTACTTTAGTGTTATATATAGTCACTTATTACTAGAGCATCTTTTCACTGTAGTGTCCCACACCTGAGCGATAGTTATTCCACTTGAATGATTTACGGATTCATAATACAAACAATTCTTTTCCAAAATATCATGGCATCTGGATGGTCTAAAACTTTTTGTTATTCTAGTATTACAGTAAACTCAGTAGACCATCCTTTTAGTTTTCGCTACATGCATGTAACATGAATAGCAGGGGAGCCAGGACTAAAGAATTGGGAGGGCTAGCTAATTTATAAAATTAGAGAAAAAAATATATTTATAATTAAAGATTATTGGGTTATATATATGCGTAATAGACAAATTTATGAGGGGAGGCCATCCATATAATATATATATATATATATATATTCTAAAATTGTCCTTAAACGTAAGGGGAATCCATAGCACTTCACCCTTGAAAATGAATAATAATAGAATTTCCAAGTTTGTATGTATATTCCGCCATTTGTAATGACTTGAGCTAGCAAGCTCCTTAGTTCTTGTAACAATATACTGAAATGACAAAAAGCTAGGCCACGATAGTCATCTCAAGGTTTTAAAGCCAGTGAGACATACACTACTAAATGAATAAAGCACAGCAATCTGTATATTGGACCAAATGCTAGCTTGTGCACAAAATTTTTTTCATATTATTTATTTCAACAATACTAATTGGATTCACACAATCAACTAGAGAAGCAACACTCAAGTATAGATTATATTACAGTATAAAGAAGCAATTAATAAAAGTAAACACATCCCTTGATATATCTCAACTTCTCAAGCCTTTCCAGAAGCAGGATAAACTGTGACAACTATTTGGCAATGGATTCTGATGTCTTGAATTTTCTTTCCTTGATGAAATCTGTAGCTTTAGTGTTAATGTTGGGGTCAGCTACAATATCAGCATCTTCACAAGAACAGTGCACTGAAGTAGTGGACACAAGCCAAGTCTCAGCAGACAAAGGTTGGGTTCTCCCATGCACTGGATGGCTCCTGTGATAATCACTTGGATATATTTTAGTTGAGTGCACTGCATCATCCAATGAATCGTCCCCTCCTCCAAGTCCAGGCCTCTTAGCTTTGAAGATGTTCAAGAAAGAGAAAAATGAAAATCGTCTCTGCTTGTTGTTGCTCATGACTCTTAAGTGTTAGGCTAATGGCACATCTAAGCTAGCTTTAATTCAAGTGAGAAGAAACTTGGATTTCAATGCAGGGAGCTAGGCTTGGTGGTTTTTTATATACTAGGAGATGGTACACTTCAATTTGTTTTGTTAATTCAAGGGCGTAGGTTTATGGGGAATCTCCAAAAGTAAAATGGGCAACCTTAGACGGTAGAACTCAAGAAAGAGCATTTTTCTCAACAAAAAAGTAAAAAACAAAAACTCAAGAAGAGCATAGTTTCTGTGGTCCATTACTTTCCTATTTTCTCACTGATATGTCTTTCTTCACCGTAAACTTAATGTCTACTTGGCAATTGAAAGGACAATTACTAGTTTACATGAATAGTAACATGTAAACTAATAATTTTCCTAAAATTAAAATTTTTCAGAAAGGAAAGAGAAAAGGGTAATGCTCTTTTAAATCTCCTTGGTGCATAGCATAGCACGAATTATCATTTTATTTTTTGAGTAATGCTACAAATACAAACTATTTTACAACATTTTTACAAATTGCAAATGTGGCTTTAGTATTTTAATAATAGTTACTGTAAGTAAAAATATAATGTTAGTAATGAGCTCATATTAAAACTAATAAGAATTTGTCACATCAGCATGTTGTATCATTACTCTTATTTTTTATGGGAGAAATTATCATCTTAAAATACTAAAGTTATTACAATTTCTCACTATAAAAAATTTACAAATTGAATAAATATGATTGGTGTCATTTTAACAACATAATAAATAAAATTTTTAATTCCTTTTTTATTAAGTGTTTAAAAACTAACATATATATATATATATATATATATATGAGATTGCAGATCTATGTAGTAAAATTTGTAACATTTTGAGAATCACTTTTTGTTGTTTTGTTGCAGGTCAACTTAAGGCCATTGTTAGAAGTGTGATGTACCTCAAATATTGTTGAACTAATTTTATTTATTTATTTATTTGGGTAGCAAAGGAAAAAGAAGTAAAATTAACAATAAACAATGCCAGTACACATGGTATCAAAACAATGAAAAATCTAAAGCTCCTAGAACATAAGCTGGAGGGTTACATAAATAATGAAACATGACTACTTGACAAGTATGAATAACCATCTTTAGTAAGGGTATCTCTTGATGTTTCCAATGAAGATACCCAAAGTTCAAATCCCCCATCTCTACTATTACTATGCATGTATCAAAAGAGATGCATGTATCAAAAAAGGTTTTAATAAGGGTATTTGCCTTTTTTTTGTAGATGTCTTGCATAAATGCAGCTTTTTTGTGGAATGGGCCCATAAACATCTTTTCTCTTCCTACTTGGGTATTTTCCCCGAGCTCTAGAGATGCTTTTAAGCCCTCATTTTCTCTTCATTAATATAATAATCCTTATTTATTAAAAAATAATAATAATGCAGCCTCATTATTAAATGCTTTTTTAGTGAAAGAAATGAGTTTTATATTCATAAAAATATTCCCAAAAGGAGTAATTTTTTGAGTCATATACAAAGTAAGAAACCCTAACATGTCCCAAAGTAAATAGTACGTTAAGGAAAAATATAGGTGATGTGCCATAAAGCCCATAATACACTTTTCATTCTAGTGGAGTAACTTCCCCATTGGCCAAAAAATTAGCGCATCTGTTTGCTTCTCAATAGTTATGCTTAAGTGTTATTGATTGTAGTGTTGGAATTTGTAGAGTCTAGTTGTGTTTAGTCTAGATTATGACCTAACCTGAAATAAAAGTGCTATGGTTTTTAATGAGATTTTTTTTTTAGGCTTAGTCCATGGAGATTAGGGTTTTGGTGTTGTCTTGAGAGAGAAAAAGATACTACTGCATCTTGTATTTTTTCCTGTAAATAGTGAAATCCTTGCAACTTTGTGGATATAAGTAAATTGCCAAACTAAGTAAATATTATTTCTTGAGAATTTTTTTTCTTAATTTTTGCATCTCATAGATTTGAGAATTTTGTATATATTCCCTTTCATGTAAGTCACTTCTAGCATGATCATAACAAATAACATTTTTCTCAGCACGCACATACACACCAAAAAAAAATAAAACTACAATCATTAACAAAACAGAGAAAACGGGGTGGGTGGGGTGAGTTAGCAAGAGTATGTCTCCAAAAAAACGTTTTGAGGCACTATTTATCTATAAAGAAAAACAAAAGGAAATGAGATGTTCTTTGATACGAAATTCTTAGCTTTGAAAGTCATGCATCAGAGAGTACTTAAAGTTAAGTAAAAGTTTAGGTTAAAATAGTGTTAGAGCATAATCATAATTGCAAAATGTTGAGTGAAGTGTCTACCTGATTTAAATAATTGCTCAAGTGAGGCTAAGGATTCGTTTGGTTGGAGGAGTGGAAAAGTGGGAGGATAGAAAATAGGAAGGGGATAGAAAAGTGGGAGGATAGAAGAGATTTAGTTTTCTCTTATTTGTATTTGGTTGAGAGAACAGAAAAGTGGAGAGATGAAAAACTTATTTGTTTGGTTAAGGAAAAAAAAAGGATGAAAAAAAAAGTTGGTATAAATTTACAATTATGTTCTCATTAAATAAAACAACAAAGTTACTCATTTTAAGCAACTCGATGAAGAAAAAAGGGGGGAAAAGCAACTGATGTGGACGAAACTCATGTGCAAGTGCACATGGGCATTTTCATCCATTTTGGGGTTGGTGTTTTCTCTTCTCAGTTTTCTCTCCATTTTTGGAAGAAAACTTTTTGGTGGGCTTGGAGAGAAAACACCCGAGCCTAGTCACAAAATTTTCTACTTCCCTTCCAACCAAACACCCACTAAAACTTCTTTCTCTCACTTTTCTTTTCTAAAATTTTCATCCTCCCTAAAATCCTTCCACACAAACACTCCCTAAGTTCACTTGAGTGAGCCTTCCTCAACTTGAGATCTTTAAGTAACCTCCAATTAATGAACACTTTTCCTAAACTAAGATGCAATAATTACAACCCTCATTGACACGAGTTTTGAACTTTTGTCGAAAGAATTCACCCAACACAAAACTAAATCCTAGCACCTTAATATAGACCTACCTGATTTTAATTTTTAACGTTTTAACAAAAATGCACTTTAAACCCTCTAAGTTTATGGTTGCTTCTAAATTAGTCTATCAAATTTTAAAATTTGAAACTAACACAATTTGACTAGTACAATAATATTAATGTGCTCATCAAATTTTCGTTGTTAGCCTACCTAAAAACAACATCATTTATCTATTTTTTTTCTATCCAAAACTACATTTTTTTTTCATGTTAATGATAAAATTCCAAATTTCTAACTGATGTTGATGAAAGGAGTACAATGATATTGTTTTAAACACTTGAGAGTGTAAACAGTATTTATTCTAACTTTAATTTTTTTACACATTTGGCCTTCATTCTCCTCCCTAGCTAGTTCTTTCTTTTCCAAATTATTTTGCCAACTGGATGCTGGAAATTCTTCATTACTTTAGTCACTGACTAGAGCATCTCTTCACAGTTCTTTTTTCAAATTACCATGCCACCTGGATGGTCTGAAAACTTTTTGTCAGTCTAGTATTACAGAAAACTCAATAGACCATCCTTTTAATTTTCGCTAAATGTATGGTGTACCGTACTATGAGAGACAAATAACATGAATAGTAGAGGAACCAGGACTAAAGAATTGGGAGGGCTAGCTAATTTACAAAATTAGAGAACAAAATTATTTATAATTAAAGATTATTGGGCTATATGAGTAATAGATAAATTTATGAGGGGAGGCCATCCATATATATATTTTCTAAAATTGTCCTTAAAGTTAAGGGGAATCTATGGCACTTTCACCCTTGAAAATGAATAATAATAGAATTACCAAGGTGTATATATATTCTGCCATTTTTACTGACTTTAGCTAGCAAGCTCCTTGGTTCTTGCAATAACAAGAGTGATCTGGCTAGGCCATGATAGTCATCCCAAGGTTTTAAAGCTAGTGAGACATACACTATTGAAAGAACAAGAATGAATAGAGCACAACAATCTGTATAGTGGAAAACACAAAAAGCTTGAGCACAAACAAAATTTCATATTATTTATTTCATCAAAACTATTTTGATTCCCACAATCAACTAAAAGCAACACTCAAGAATATATAAGATTATATTACAGTATAAAGGCCTTCAAATAAAAAAAAAATATTACAGTATAAAGAAACAATAAAAGTAGACACATCTCTTGATATATCTCAACTTCTCAAGCCTTTGGAGCTACAGGATAAACAGTGACAATTTGGCATTGGATCATGATGCCTTGATATTTCTTTCCCGGAACTGGTTAATGTAAACTGTAGCTTTAGTGTCAACTTTGTGGTCTGCTACAAGACCATGGCTCTTGTCATAATCACTTGGATATATCCTTTTTGAGTGCACTGTATCATCAAATGAATCGTCCCCTCCTAGAGGCCTCTTGGAGTTGAAGATGTTCAAGCAGGAGAAAAATGAAGATCTTCTCTGCCTGTTGTTGCCCATGACTCTAGGTTAGGCTAATGGCACAGCTAAGCTTAGCTTTGATTCAAGTGAGAAGAAACTGTATTGAATGTGTACACTTGGGTTTCTATGCAGGGAGGCTTGGTGTTTTTATAAGCTAGGAGAAGGTACACTTCATTTTGTCATGTTGATCCAATGGTAGGTACATGGGGAATCTTGAAAATTCAATAATGCTAGCCTAATTTTGTATGGCTAAGATGAAATGGAGTTTGGTATTGTATGAAAAGGAAGCCTTAGGCAGTAGAATTCAAACTCAAGAAGAGCATATTTTCAGTGGTCCATATTGCTTTCAAAGTTAACACCCTTAGTTAGGAGGTTTTTCGTTGTCCCACAAAGTCTTTTCTTCACCTTTGAATGCAAAAACTTTGCTTCACTGCCACTTTCTCTTTTCTAACCCTTTTGGTTGGACCTACCTGATTTTAATTTTTCATTACTTCGTGTTTTTAACTTTTTAAACACATCATTACCTTCATAATTCTTTCTTTTCCTAATTATTATATCAAAAAGTGATTCTTTCTGGATAATATTAGTGATAGAAGTACAAGAAGTTGGTATATGATTTTTACAAATTTACAATAAATTATGGATATCTAAGAGTTTTAGCGTTTATTTTACGAAGTGTTTTTAATAAACTAGCAAGATACTACCTATGATATTGACACTGCGAAACATGTTAGTCTTTTATAAAACAACCTAGCTAAAAGTTGTATTATATGATTGGATTCGAACTATATCGTATCTCTATTTAATTATATAATTCACTAAGCAATATACTTATGTTCTGAAACATGTTTTTGTTGATGATTAACCCCCTCTCCCTAATAACAATTAACTAAACATGTGCTTTTCCCCACCCCCAATAATTTTAAAGGAACATAGTTTTTTATCTATGGTTGGAAAGAAACAGAAAAGTATTCGTATCTAAACTAAATAATTGAGAATGTATACAATCATAAAAGAGGCTTATGTTAGGTTCTGGATATTTGCGTTCATGCACTGCACTGGTTGGTAAGGTTTAGTGTTTTTTAATAACAAAAGTTGGCTTCCCTTTTCTTCTTGAGAAGCTTCTCTTCAATCACAATGGTTTTAAATAGTTGCCACCATTGAAATACAACCACTAGAACTTTAGACTTTCAAAAAATTGACTGTCATGCACCCATATCATCAAAGTTTTCAAAATTCTTTATTGGTGTCAGGCACTGACTGTAGCATTTAAAGGTGTTAGAGAATTTTATACAATCCTAGTTTCCATCAATTCAGGCATTGCAAGCAAGTTGTCTACCATTATGTTATCTTTGAAATCCTATTATTTAAGGGATAGAATATGCATGCCAAACTTATAATCTTATACGCACGGAACCTTAATCCTATTCCTTCTTGCCCTTAACTAGTTTTATAAGTGACTAAGATAATGTATTTAAATTTCTTGCTGTTTTCACAATAATCAATTGAAAAGTTTATAATGTTAATATTCTATGAAACGAATATGGTGTGTGACAATTAGAATTGCATAGTAGATTATATGATTGAAGTAGTGTGGGCCTGCAAATTATGTAGTGATTAGTTCTATACACGCATTGGTTAATTCTTTAATTATGCAATCTCGTCCAATCTCCATAACTTGGTATATATCAAACTCATGAAAGTGATGAATTTGATCCGTTAGTGGTATAAAGTTAGGTCGCATATTTATTGTTTAATAAAAGCGTTCTAGAACATTAATTGGTGCTTTAGGCATCATTGATTGTATTTGTGATTTTGTGATGTCTAGAGTTTGAATAGTAGATAAGCATGCAACTCGATCTCACCATGGAAAAATGATATGCAACAATCAAGCAGATTGTGAT
The DNA here is from genome assembly GCA_032727855.1 of Quercus ilex subsp. ballota. Taxonomy (NCBI): domain Eukaryota; kingdom Viridiplantae; phylum Streptophyta; class Magnoliopsida; order Fagales; family Fagaceae; genus Quercus; species Quercus ilex. Next base: position 11,141,880 of record CM064910.1, on the reverse strand, counting down.
CCTATCATAAATATGTTTCATATGAGAGATAGACTTGGTGTCTACTTGTCCGTTAAAATTAATTTTTTTCATAAAATTAAAAGAAGGGTAATGCTACTTTTAAATAGAATTTTGTACCCAAAAAAAATTCTCTTTTGAATTTAGGTGGAGAGCACTTTTTCCTATATGAAAAAAGAAAAAAGGAAAATAAGGAAAAAGATAATGTGATTTTGATATCTACACTAGTCAACCAAATGCAGCCTATTTTTTCAAGTTATTGTTCCATATATTGATGAATTTTTGCAAGTTGTGTCTTTTATTTCTCAGTTTTGTTCACACGACCAAAACCTAAGATAAATGAGCCCACTCACATGGAAAACATTCACTTTAGATTTGCAAATCTCTCCACTAACGTTACATTTAATTAGAGTGATGCTAAAAATATTATAAATTTATTGAATTTGTATTAATTATCTACTCCCTTGTAGAGATGGACCTAAGGCAAGACCAGGGGAACAATGGCCCTCCTGATTTTTTTATTTTTTTATTTACAATTTAAATATATTATATATTCATTATATTTTCAAATTTAAATCTAAAATAATTATACTTAGCCCCCTCAAATTTATATAAAGAAAAAAAAGGTTAAAAAGTTAAAATAACCCAATAACAAGTTATACGTCACATTCCTATAATTGTGCACTATGAGACCAAGCATGACTGTGTCATGTGCGTGTTTGTTCTCTACCTTTTGTGAACTTCAAAACATGTTTGTTAATTATTTGCTTTTTATCATTTTTACTTTCAAATGACTTTTGTTCTGTGCTCCATTTGGTTACTCAATTTGTTCAATCATTTGTATCACTCCCATTAAAAAGTTTGTCAAAATAACTTTCTTAATCTCTCTTTAATCTGCTCTTCATTTATTAACACTTTTTGATCTTCATCTTTAATACTTTGGACAACCTTCAAGCCTTATGTTTTCATTTCTCTTGTCTTAGCAAGTTTATAAAAAAAAAAATTTCCTCCTTCACCCCCAACTTACTACATAAGTTATCACAAGCTTTACATTGGACTACTTTTGTGTTAGAAACTCTATCCCTCTCTCTCTTGTGTGCGTGTGTGTTGCTTAATACTCTTTATTTTTTTTTTATGGTAAACTGGAAGAGATAACATTCATCAGTGAAATTGAATTACAACAGAGCCATGAAAGGAAAAGATTACAACATATCTTCTCCAAGAATATTCAGAATACATGGGGGAGAGGTTCCTTTCCAAATGTTTGTTTGGCCTGAAGATTTTGCTTCTTTTGCCAGTGAATGGGCTGCTCTGTTGCCGTCCCTTTTCAGATGATGGAAGGAGCAGTGACTAAAGGTGTTAGACGCCTCCCTGATGTCTTCAAGAATGTGACCAATGTCGCTGCCAGTCGCCCCAGAATTTAAGGCAAGGATGATAGAAAGAGCATCGGATTCAAATATTGCCTGGTCGACCTGCAGCTCCAAAGCAAAGAGGACTCCATGGTGAAGCACAATTGCTTCTGTAGTTTCAGCAGGGAAGCAGGAAGGGAGGACCAAGCTGAGGGCACCAAGAGTTGAACCCGAGGAGTCGCTAATGACCACGCCAATGCATGAGTTGCCTCCCCTTGAATCTGTTGCGCCATCAACGTTGATCTTGAAGAAGCCAGAAGGTGGAGCAGTCCAATGGTTGCGAGCAAGTGGGGGGGAAGGCATGGGGCTGAGTCGAGATTCATTGAAGTCCAAAAATGCTCTTTTTGCTGATTCCCAAGTCTAGTATGGCGAGGTTGCAGTGTCATTGTGAATAGCTTGGTTTCGGTTACCCCATACTGACCAAAGGACCCAGAAAAATAAGTCCAATTCCCGAAACATGCCTAGACCAATAAACTTGGAGGCAAGGTCCAAGATGTCAGCATTGGTGGTGGAGAGGTTTACAGGGCAATCAGTCCAAAATAACCATGTTTGCTTAGCATGGGAGCAGTGGAGCAGAGCATGTTGAATGGACTCCAATTCCTTATCACAAAGTGGACAGAACCCAGAGGTGTTTAACCCTCGACAGCGAAGATTTAGCATGGAAGGGAGGCCATTCCGGCACACCCGCCACGCAAAGATCCGAACCTTAATTAACCACCCACATCCTTTAAATTATCCTAATAGTCTTTAGAATGATCATGACATATAATACGATGAAAAAAAAAATAAAAACCCCACTGTCATTAACATAACAGAGAATAAGGGGGTGGGGTGAGTTCGTAACAACCATGAGTTTGATTAACAAGTATTAAAGTGCATTGTTTTTTTTTTTTTTTTTTTTAACATAAACTACATTCGTTAAGGTAATATTTTTCTTTAAAAAAAAATTATTTATTGAAATCAAAATTTTTTTTTGAAGTCACATAGTATTTAATTATAATGGTATTTGTTTATTTACTTTTATTACTTCGCAATATAACGAGAGACTTTCGATTTTTGATTCTTTTTTAACTGAGTGCATTTGCACACCCATTACCATATTCAATAAAACCATTTATGAATGTCCTATTTTCTCTGTAAAGAAAAAGAAAATATTTCCAAGCCCAACACTGATCAAGTCATTACAGCCCAAAATATCTTCTCAGGAAAAAAAAAGTTTAGCCCAAAATATTTCAAAATGGACCCATTAAATAATTGGGCCAGTCTGTCCAGCCCAAAGTAGTTTTCATTCTATATATGAAGACGAAGTAGATCTTCTCACACCCCCAAAAAAAAAACAAACAAAAAAAACATAGCAAGGTCGAGATCGGAAAGCAGGGTCGTTTTGATTTCTGAAAACACTTTTAGGTGAGTTTCTTAATCTATAATTCTCTTCCTGTATGTATGCTTAAATATAATCTCTAATCAATTAAAAATCTCAATTAACTGTCACTTTACTGGTTATTCATAGTCTCTGTAGACCTTAATCTAGGGTTTATTTTTTGGTCAATGATTCACTTTGTCATTCTTATGAATCATGTGTAGATGTATTATAATTGTATTGGGTTTTGGCTTAATTTCATTGAAATTATGTTACTTTTTGGATTGGCTCTTTGTTTCAGATAGTTTTTAGGTTGTTTATGTTGGTAAAGGTGAAGAATTTGTAGCATGTTTATGTATAGAAGCTCTTTTCCAGTTGGGGAATCTGATTTTTGTTGAGACCCATTTCTGAATTTGGCCAAAAACATTGGAAATTTAGTGACTTTGAACTGAATAGATTTGTATAGTATTAGCTGGGTTTACATGTAGCATTAAGGGTCTTTGGTTAGGCGTTTTACAACCACAACTCCTCATAGCTTTTTTTACAAACGCTCATTTGAAACTCAAAACATTGTTTTCCAACAGTTTATACAAACGCACCCTAAATCATCTCCTAGATGGGAAATTTGGTTTCCTTGAAAAAACCCATTTTCTGAATAGATTAGAAACTGTTGAAAGTGATTGTAAAGTTCTCACCTTGTTGATATTTTTGGGCGCACTCTGGGAAGATGGTGACTTAGTGAATATATTTTAAGATTTAAGAAATGTAGTTTTTGTTATCCTGACTCTTGAGTGTGAAAAAGAATGTGTATGTAGTGAGCCTAGTAATTCTATAATTTTTTTTTTCCCTTCACATCGATCATTCTTCTTTCTGAACTGTGTCATAAAAATCTCTTTCGGAATATTGAACCTTGTTTTTTGCGCTCATCATATTGGCGATTTAAAATTGACTTTAATGCCTGACAGGAAATGAGTGCTCGAGATAAACAGCACCATCAAAAGGAGCAGGTACACAATCTGTTTATAAAACTGTCAGATTTGTTTCCCAAGAAAAATATTTAATTTTAAGGAATTATTTCAAAATATGTACTTTGTGATGGCAGAATCATTTGTTAAACTATTTTCAAGATTTTTCTTAATTTATGCTAAATCATGTTTGCAATAAATATTTAATTACTTCTTTGACAAGACCATGAAAATATAAGAATCTTGTGATCACCAATTTTGTTGAGGGTTTTTATCTGCATTTTGTGCTATAGGCTTATCGGGACTCCCTTATTGAAGATTTGGCAGATGATTTTCGTTTGCCAATCAATCACAGGCCTACGGAAAATGTAGATCTGGATAATGTGGAACAAGCTTCATTGGACACGCAGTTGACATCATCTAATATTGGTTTTAGGCTTCTTCAAAAAATGGGATGGAAGGGGAAGGGTCTTGGGAAGGATGAGCAAGGTGTGCTTCCAGTGAAATGCTCTTAATCATACTATAGTTAATTCTTGTAGTATGTAATTTTATTTTATTCCTTAATCATTGATTCTCGAATCTTTTATCCTTTTTCTGCAACTAACATCTCTTTAAATTTTTTGCAATGCTTAAATTGAACCATAAACTCACTCATATTATTATTTTAATCTATGTTGCACATGCTTTTTAAGTTTGAATTTTCGACTACTTCCCAGCATTGCTAATTTTTTTTTTTCACTGCCTAATGACTGGTTTACAATTTGACATAATATTTGCTGCCTATAAGCTTAGGAATCAGTGTTTTTTGTTTTATTTTTCTCCATTTTTTGCAAATATCTAATTCACATGCATTCATTAATTAGTATGATTGATAAAATTTGTACATTCCTTCGTTGCAGGAATAATTGAGCCAATAAGATCTGGGATCAGAGATCCAAAATTAGGTGTTGGAAAACAAGAGCAAGATGATTTTTTTACTGCAGAAGAAAATATCCAGCGGAGAAAGCTCGATGTTGAGGTGGAGGAGACTGAAGAGCATGCAAAGAAGAGGGAGGTATGCCTTTTAAATTGTAGTTGCCTATAAAAAAACTCGTAGTTGCTCCAAAATGTTCAATTATTAGTTAGTATTGTGGTTGATACTTTACTTCTTCTGAAACCCAAATCAAATAGCAGAAGGCTGCATAGCATATATGTATGTCTTTTGACGGGAATGGTATATCATAGAGGACCATCAACTTTGGAAGGTCTTGAGAATTTCCTGCAGTTTTTATTACCTGGTGGCTTCTACTGCCTGCTTCGTGCACATTATGAAAATCCAGGTGTTAGCAGAACGTGAGCAGAAAATTCAAATTGAGGTGAAAGAAATACGCAAGGTGTTCTATTGTGATCTATGCAACAAGCAATACAAATTGGCTATGGAATTCGAGGCTCACCTTAGCTCATATGATCACAATCACAGAAAGGTAAGCATTTTACTTTGACCTTTACATTGACTGTTGACACTTAATTTTGATGTTTATGATAACCTTGACTAAATTGCTACACCCTTGGATGAGATTTTCAGCGTTTTAAAGAAATGAGAGAAATGCATGGTACAAGCAGTCGGGATGATAGGCAAAAACGAGAACAGCAACGTCAGGAGAGAGAAATGGCTAAGTTTGCTCAAATGTATTTATTCCTTCACCCAAGCTATGCCTCGCCTTTTTCTTTTTTCTTTTTTCTTTTTTTGTGTGGGGGGGGGGGGGGGGGGGGGTGGGTGGGGTAGGTGTTGAATAGGGGGAGTTGGGGGTTCATATGTCATTCTAGAGCCTAATTGCCTGTCTCTTTTTTTTGACCAATTAGGGAGAATGCTCGTAAGCAGCAGCTGCAACAGCAACAGGAAGATTCTGGGTCTGCTCCAGTTCCCACTGAAGTGAAAGTTGCTACTGCACTCACAGATCAGGAACCGCGGAAGGTGTTGAAGTTTGGTTTTTCTTCTAAAGGTGGTACCTCCAAGGTGTGCCCAATCTCTCTCTCTCTCTCTCTCTCTCTCTCTCCTCTCTGATATCCAATCTTATTTTAGGACCTTGGATTTGTAATGCTGTATCCTTTTAGTTTTGGAGTCCTTGATGCCATGGACTTCCCATGCAACTGTACATACATAATATTCATGCATGAAGTTATACATACAACTGTAATCAGGTGCCAGATTATTTAATTCTTCAATGTCTGGGACACATCTTGTCAGTTGTGTCTCACAGCTTTCCTTTTAGACCAATATCAATAAACTTTAGAGTGTATAATTTGGGGAGGATATCCACTTGTCAGTGTCACAATCATGACTTCTACCCAACTTTTATCTATACTATCTATAAGAGGATTCTCCTCTTTTGACTGGACTTTTATCATGTGGTTAAAAAGTACCCTCAAATCTTATGTTTAACAAGGAAAAAACTTGAGGACAACCCAGTAAAAATATATCTCTAACTCCACTTAAAATGCCTACATAATAGAACACTCTCCTACTAATCCATATCTTCAAAACAAACTTATTCAAAAAAAAAAATTTTTAAAAAGGAAAAAAAAAATTATGACACTAGACCCAAAAAAAAAAAGCCTCACTGCACGTGCAAAGTGCGTATGATGAGGAGGCTAGTTATATGTAATGTGATTTAATGAATGTATGGTGCGGTGAAGACTCTTTGTTGTGCAGTGAAGACTCTTTTATTATACATGTGGCATAAGGGAACTGTATCCATTTGTCACAACCATCGTTTTTAATACCCAACCTTTATTATGTAGCTTGTGAGTTGTGACATATCTCCTGCACCTCTTTGGTTCATTCTAGTTCAATGGAAATTGGAGACTTTGTGTTTGTTAACAGTGCAAAAATATTTGAAATTTGTTTTAGGGAGTAGTAGCAACTCTGGTTAACAAATATTGTCTTCCTACTAATTCATTGGTTTTTATTTTTAACACAGAACTCATTTGGTAGTGCTGCAAAGAAAAAACCAAAAGAAGCTGTTGCATCAGTTTTTGGCAATGATAGTGATGAAGAAAAGTGAAATGTTACCCTTGCAGCTGAGCATCAGCATTGTACTTTATGTATTGCTAGCACTGCCTTCTGTTTAATGTTTATGTAGTTTATGATGTGACTCATGCCCACAGTTTTTTGCACTTGTATGGTTAGGGGTCAAATAAAACGCATTTTTTATGTTGAAATTTTAAGAGCATTGATAAGTGCAAATGATTTATTCGGAAAATTTCTAAGCTGAATGTAGGACTTTACATTTTTTGAAGAGGGGTATATTCTATTATGCACAACTTACACATGAAAATCAGGACTGCAACCACACGACAAGGGTGGCTCAATCAGTTGTATAGGTGCGATCATATATTAGAATTTTTATTTTTGGCAATAACTGGCGATCCCAACTTTTAGTTCAATATTACAGGGGAGAAGTTGTAGGCGAAGTGATTAGGGTTGGAATAAAATGTACCTGCAAAATCTTGTCACTTTTGAGTTGGGAGTATGAGAGAAGCAATTTTAGTCTGTGAATAGGGTTCAAATGTCATTCTAGAACATGAATTAGCCTCAATTTTGAAGCTGCAATGTATCTTTCCAATTGCTTATTGGTTGGACATTGGAAAATAACAGTTTGGTCCCCAAGGATGATACTTGTGAGATAACCAGAAAGCTCAGCAGAGTAGAGCATTTCTGTATGTGTTTGGAAGCATAGGAAATTACCCAACTGCCCCTTGGGATATTCTTAAAGTTTAGGGGAATGTTGGTAGAAAATTAGAGGCAATAGATTCAAAGACCATGTTAAGTCTTATGAGGCATATGCTTATGCTATCTTTTTTGTTTCTTTCTTTGAAGTATATGCTGTGGCTCTTCCCTTTGCAGTGCTTAGAATGAAGCTTTGTGTGAGTCGCATAAACATGCATTGCTGATAATGGTGACAAGATAGGGGGTGTTTGGTAAGTCTTTTTAAACAACAATTTTCAGTTTTTAAACAACATTTCGTGCATTTCAACGCACTTTTTCACCCACACGTATTTTCACAAATATTTTTAAACAACAATTTTCAGTTTTTAAACACATGTACCAAACGGATTCCAAAGTGTATAAGTATTCCCAGCCACATATCCGAGGATGTTACTCTTGGGGAACCCTTTTGCGTCGCTGTCCCACCTTTGATGTTTGTATATTAGGTTCTCGATAATGGTGACATTCAAGGGTTTAAAATGAGATGGAGCCAATTACAATGATATTTAAGTTCAGCAGTAATACAGTGATCTCTTTTCTTTCTTTTTCTTTTTTTGGGGGTGGAGGGTGATAAATCATATAGTAATCCTTCATGAGTGAAAAATAAAGTGGGAAAATCAATGCAAGTTCCAAAAAATTACAGTATGCAAGGTAATGGCTTTGGCTGTCTCGGACGTCTTAACAACGTTGAAGAACCTTAATACTTTATGAATTAGAGGGAGCTGCAGAACTTGCAGCCATTTTATTGTATATTTTGAACTTTACATTATTATGGCAAGAGTATTACATCTCAGGACCTTGTATAGCCTCCTTTCTAGTTTGAAAATGAAAAAAACTAATGTACATAAATTTCCCCCTTCAAATCTAATTCTCTCCTAGACTTTAAATGCTGCTGAGGATGAAATATATACTGCCCATTTCTTACCTTCAGCGTGTACAAATTATAGGATAAGTTGTATTTCCTTGCAATGTGTATAAATAAGGCACTAGACACGCCCATGATTATTGTCTGTTAACCATCATGAAGTTATGTAGATTACATCGCTTAACCACAAACAACAATACCTATAAATTTCTTATAAATACGATCACAACATATAAATAACCAGACAAGAGGGTCACTAAGCAGCTTCAGCAAAACCCAGTTGGAGATCACCAAAATCAAACACAGTGTGGTACACCCCCATAAACACATCTCCAAGAATCCTGCGAGCATGTAATTTCAGCATGAGACATGAAACTTAAGGAAAATGCACATAAGCATGAATTTTTGAAATGCAATGTTACTATGCATATGTTATCTATGAAAAAGGATAAAAAAAGATACCACAGAGGACCGCGTGGAGCAGGGACATCTAGAGCCATAAATCCACTGATGCAGATGGTAGAAAGGCCTTCTCCAGTTCTCAGAATATACTGAAAATAGGCCAAGTGGTTACAGAACATGAAGAACTATTAGTACTCCAAAATAATGAAAATAAAGACATGCAAAATGATATTGGTCTGTACTTATGTTTCTTTAAGTTGTTGGTTTAACTACCTAATGCAAACAAGTTATTCTGAATTCTGCAGGTACTGACTTTTCATCCAAATTATCATGTCATTGCACTTTATTTTGCACTGGTAGCAAATTTTATAAGAGTATTATCAAGGCCTTCTCCAACAACAATACATACATACATACATACATACATATATATATATATATATAACAAATTTAATAAAAAGATTTAAATTATATAATTATAATATTGTTATATATAAATAGAGAATATATTATTAAAATGAATATTTTTTATATATACCATAATTGATTGACTAATTTGAACATATTCAAGAATTTTTTTTTTTTTTTTTTAAATATGTACATCTTCATTCCATGGAACACATGTAACCATGTCACATTTAGTTTAAATTATTATATAAGTTTAAAATTGTAGCATTTTTTTTTCTTTCCAAATATAAGTTTAATGCCTATATTATTGAAACTTGAATTTTAATGTAATCTTGTGAATATTTATCATTTATATTGCTTTTTTATGGCTTATATCTCTAATTTTTAATGTCTATTTTGTTTGTATTTTTTAGCCCAAAACTAAAGAGTTTGACCTAAATAAAATAAAATATCATATTTTTCAACCCAAAAATTAAGAAAAAAGTGAAATTTTGAGCTTCTTCTCCAAAAAAAAAATTGAGCTAAAAAAAGAATCAATTTAAGGTCAATTAATACGAAATGAATTGATGGACTGAAAAGAACCAAATTGAACCAAATAGACCGAATTGGAGTAAAATGGACCAAAATAGACCCAATTGGACCAAAATGCTAAACAAATATAGCTTTAAGTATAGCAACAATAAATGTTACGCTTTAACTTTTAGATGTTTTACAGATATAGATGACTTGTTGCTGTTGATGTTGCCATTCTATTCTAGATTCCCATGTGAAAAGGCAAAACTTTATATTAGTAGGATGAGAGTGTTGAAAGCAGCTTTGGCCTTCTAACTTTATTAAGATTGAAAAAGGTCCTAAATTACACCGGAACTTTTGCATTAATGTTAATAACCTCAGTATAGTCTCTCTAACTTGACTTTTCTGATACTACAAACATATTATGGATATTGATGCAAACGATTCCATTGCATACCAATTATAGACAGACTATATTAGTAAATGTTTCTGAAGCTTATGTTTCCCCCCAAAAATGTACTGTAATCTTGTGCAAAACAAGGAAGCAACCCAACTCTACCAATGAATTTAACAAACACATAACAACTATATATCATGAACTTGTAGAACCATTTCCCATATCAAAATCTAACCTGTTCTGGAGTGAGGGTGAAAGGTTTTTCTCCAATGGTGAATGTAATGATTGGCATGTTTGAAATCTTCTCACATTCTATTACTGCTTCTGCTGATGGACTTGGCAAGCTATCACACAGCTGTTAAAGATCAAAACCAGCACTTAATGCTACTGAGAAAACTATAGCCAATTTGAACTTCTAAATGGTGGGCGTGAATATAGTATGTCACCTCATTGACATATTGAAGTACTTTGTCCTTTGTTCCCTTTTGTCTTAGCTGTGTCTGGATCCAAATAACAGTCATTTCACAAGCAGTGCACAAAAGATCGTCCCTAGGCAATGATACATTCATGTTTTCCCTCTCAACCACACTTTGTATTACAGAGCTGCATAAAATTGGGTTTGAAAGTCAGTTTGAAATTTTTGTTTTGCGCTTAACCTTATGGAAGTAACTTCTTATCCTAGTAGTCTCATGATACCAATTTCCATGCATTGTGTACGAATGTTACATCCTACTTGAAATTGCCTTACTATGAATCATTTCCTAAGGATGTAGACAGCTGATATGAAGTTTGTAAAATCAACCATTGAGAATGAATAAACATGAAGCAATAAAAACTCACTCACCGAGCCCTATTAAACAGACATAAACCAATCTGGTAACATACTTTGTTAGGTGTCACCTGCAAATTATGAAGATAGTATGTTGAGATAAAAAAAACTATATTTGTACATAGAGAGTAAGACGACAAGTAGATTGAAAATATAAAAACAACCCACCCCTGATATTAAGAGATCCCAAATTAAGTCTCCGTACTGAGTTACAACTTGTTTACATTCTGCATTCACAAACCCTTCAGCTCCAATGGCATGGTTTATTTCAGCGATAACAGGCTGGAAATCATGGTCAGTAAGTAAGAATTTGATCCCAAAAGAAAAGAAAATGACAGAAAAAGATGAGAAATCAATCCTGAAGGTCCTAACAAAAATAATCTGATTTTCCAATAGATGGAAGCACATACAGTTGGACCAACGAGTAAGGACGTTCCTGAATCCACAATAGCAGCACAACCACCCTCGCAGATACCTGACAGAAATAGTAATAAATTTTCAAAATTAGTTTTTGAAGAACTTTAAGACTGTAATAAGGGATGTACACTACAAAAGCAGAGGTCATGAACAAGTACTGGTTTTTTTACATAAAGAGCCAATCTAAGTGTAGCAGATAGATGGTTATTGGAAATTTATATATTCAGTTGTTTCTATTTTCTACACCTTATGACATCTCCTCAAGTACATCTGAATATAAAGATTTGTCAGTGCTCAAAAAACAATAAAATGGACTGCTGCTATGATTAAATTTCTATGAAATCACCTGTTGAATGGTTCCCAATGAGAAAATCTCCCATGTCAAACTGAAGCAAAGAACAGAAAATTTAAAAATCAACTCATCATTTCCAGGGAAGCAAGCACAAGGAAAAGGGGCAACTTTTCCAAACATTTTATTTTTATTTACTTACCTGCCAGTAGCCCTTTTTAGTGACTGGAACATAAGTATGCTTTCCTTTATAGTGCTTTGGATCAACACCACCGAAAACAATTTCACCTCCCTCTTTTGCATTTGGATCTCGGTTAAACCAGAATGAGAAAATGTCATCATCTACCAGATTTTGCCGCAACATATTGTACCTGTGTTCTCATAATAAATCAGGCTAACCAAGGCACCAAGGATTTTGAAGGGAAAAAAATGTAGTGGTCTTAATTCTGAGGAGAAAAAATTTAAATACAATATTTCATATCTAACTAAACAGAAATTTACCACACTGGCACAGCATCCCCAACTGAAATCTCTTGAAACCCAAGCCCAAGTATTCCATCAAACTTTGCTAACAAAAATGCGAGACTGCCCTCTCGTGTAGCCTCAATGAAAATCTGAATAAGAAAGGAAAAGAATAAAAAAGATTACTTGTTCACCTTTACTGAATCATTAAGAAAAACCAGTTTCAAGAAAGACTTTTAAGGGGGAAAAAAAAACCCACTTGATTCTTGACAGCAAGATCCCCAACTTCAACACTGTCTTGACTGAGGAAACCAGAAATTGATCCAGATCCATAATTTATTTCACAAGATTTTCCTGAATTACAATTTAATATGTATAACTTCAATTTTCTATTAGAAACACCTTTATTACTTCTAAATAGTTTGTCTATATACAGTCATGGACAAAAAACTATTAACAACATTAAATTGCTAGTTGCTAACTTTACCAATCTTGCTATATGAAGCGGACTTGGTTGACTTGTACTTAGAATGGAAATAGCAAGCAACCTGCAAATTAGTGAGTCAATAAATACTTGTATTAGGTGATACTGTAAGGTCACAAAATAAAATCAAGAAAAACTTACAGAAAAAAAGCATTTTGACGATGGAACCCATAGATTGGAACTTCCTGTATCAAATATGACAGTGAAATTCTGTGGGGGTGTGCCAATTCCAATCTGCCCATAGTATTGAGCATCCAAATAGTTCTTAAGAGGTACTGTCACTTCATCTGAACTACCCAAATAGTTGTATATGCCCTTCACACCCTCTCCTGACATTTTTCTTGCCATTTTGGCAGCAGTGATACTTTGAAGATCCAGGGGTCGCTTCTTCAAATTAATCCTCACAAGGCCATTTGAAGAAGCAGGAAGAAGTAAGCATGTTAAAGCCCATAAACAGAATGCCAGAAGGAGATACTTATGCCCCATGTTTACTGAAAACACTGTCAATAAGGCAACAAAAAGTAAGCAGAAAAGCCTTTTCACATGCATAAATCTACAGAAGGCAAGCAATAATGGAACACGAAGAAGAAGAAGAATGTGCCATTCTGGTGCTAATATAACATCAGATAGAGCCATTTAAGGACGCTTTTTGGAATCCTTAAAATTACATTTAGAGAAAGTAAGCAAGCATAAAAATGGAAATAATTACAACAAAGAATCAGATGCTTTCTAGAAGAAAAACATCTTTGATCTTATCACTGGAAGGCATAATAGAAGAACAAAATATGATTAAGAGAGTATGTGAATTTGCTTAGATGGTAAAGTTATGAGTGTTGATATCACAAAAACCCTGTCAAAAAACAAGGCTTTACCAAAAACATCAATACTAAATAATTAAGGCAATCATATCTTCAAGGGGACAATAGAACATGGATAGACATTAATCTAAGAAGGAAATCAATAAGATGCAGCACTTATCTAAATTGAAGAAATTACAGAAAACTATAAGCAACCCTCAAAATATAGGATCATAACTTGTAGACATGCAGATCATAATAAGAGGATCGAAAACCTGTATTCCAACTCACCGACTACTTTGATGATAAAAGATTGTCAAAGAAACCAATTGAAAAAAAAAAAAATAATTAAGATTTAAATTTACTGTGGAATACAAGTAACTTTTAAGCCACAATAGTATGAGGCTATGAGCCGTGACAGTGATTAAGGCCTATCAGAATTCAAGAACAGTTTCCAGGTGATTTGCTTCTATCTTAGGATTTACTTTTATACTATGCACATAAAACTCATACCGGCAGATGAGAAATACACAAAAGGAAGATTATAAAATCTTTTCAGAAGGCACTTCTGATAGATCACAAATTCACACACAAATCAACCAACCCCATATCTAGATTGGGTGGAGTTAGAAAAAATAATAATAAATAAAATCAATAATCATAGCATATTAATCTGATTAGAAAGATAACCTGGGTACAAGAGAAGTCAAGGTTTAACCAAACACGAGCTAGCAAAGTTCTTTCACAAGTGGGAAAAGAAAAATGGAAAATTTTAAGACCGAAAGAGAAACTACTTGCTTAAGCTATGGATTGGAGCATCTTAGCATAGCACCCTAAAAAAAAAAAAAATTTACGATGAAGATATAAAAAGATCACTAATATTAATGATCAACATATTGTAACGACAATTGTATTGTGCTACAGGTGATGAAGAATAGTGATTACAGAGAGTATAAGTCAAACCTTACTAAGGTTCAAGTTACGAAGGTGCTGAAGAGTGTAAGTCTAGCCTACATATCCACATAAATAGGAGAGAAGGAAGATATCTCTAGATTCATTTTTGTCCTCAACCATATAAATTATCTTTATGGCAAACACAAGCCACGTGCCTACCTCTCAAAGGCTTTTCTTACTCGTTAGTAACTTGCACAATCATGTGTTTTATGCATGGCATGTAAACACTGAGTTATAGTACTTACTTTGTCTGAAAACTTTAACATAGGTTTTTTTTTTTTTTTTTTTTGGGCAGAACTTTTTTCCAAAATGGGGTGGAAAAAAATTACCCACCTTTAGTAGCAATGTACATAACCATTCATGTGTGTTTTTAATCCAATGATCTATTTAATAGTTATTTGATTTATTTAAATTACATAATGAATCATATGATTTAAGATTCATATAGAGAATGTCACCATAATGTTAATTTTTGTTGTTATTGTTATATTAAAATATGTGTAGATGGTAATTGAATATATAACCTACAAAGGCCCTAATCTACATAGAAAATTTCTCTTGCAAGTCACCTATTAACAATCCAATGAGTAAATATCACATAGAAAATTGGTAGAACCAACATTTGACAAATAAAAAAAAGTATAATATTAAATTATATGGAGATTCACTCATTGAATTGTTATATGGGTGACTTGATATACCTGTTATAAAAGATATTTTTTTTCATATCTGCTTAAGGTGAAAAAAATTTCCAATTTGTTTTCACTTCATGATCATTACCCCCAGCAAAACAATAAAAGTACTGGTGACCCTGTTCATCTAATTTGGGTTTGGTGTGGTCAGGCACTAGCTTCTTTAATCTTGACAACCGAAAGTACCTAGAAGTTTCCACAAGATGTGTACCAAGGCTTGGACAAGTGTGAAGAGCGGGATGGCATTGTTCCCATACTAGCTATGAAATTGAAAGCAGAGTTCTTTGAGAAAAGCTTCTGGTGCATGATTGTACAATGGCACTCTAGCTAGGAAAATAGCACATAATATTTTTTTTCCCCTTCTTTGAGGTATAACACAGTTTTCTTGTGGTAGCATAAGAAAATGACATCCAATGGTTGCATTTTTTTTTTTGAAGAATTAAGCGTGGATGGCAGGCAATCATTTTCATTTGCATTGTTTCTTTGGAAAATGGCAGAAAAGGACAATTAGAATGACATACGTACACAGGAAGCTAGTTGATTGTTTTCATGCCAATTTGGAAGCATATATGATGGACTCGTGGAAGCAACCTAGTCCATGAGTTCCAAGTAACTACCAAACCTTACTCTTATGTCAAAAACCTTACTCTTAGTTACTGCTCTTCCTAACATTTTTGACACGCATGTAGGTTAAAAATATTTAGGAGAACAAACAAAAGAGAGGAAAAATAAAATTGCAACCTATGTATGTTATATATTCAATAACACTGCTTCTTCAATATCAGTTTGCCTCTACAATGAGCAAGTTCTATCCACTCATATCTTAGTAAAGGTATTGAGCTATTGGCAACTTTTTTTTATTTTTTTTTATTTTAATTCAATAGTTACAATGGTGAGAAAGATTTGAATTTTGTACATTTTCGTTGAAAACACTAACATGTGTTAATTGAGTTACGAAGCTCTTGGCCAACTAATACGATTTTTTTTTTTCTTTTCAAAAAGCTAATATGTATTTCATTCTACATTAAGTGTATATGTTATGATCCTAGTGTCTCACATGAATTAAGTATAAGTTTAACTATGTGTTTATAAGCTCTTGGGCATCCTCATCTTCCAAGAGTGAATTCTACCCATGGATTCCTAACTACTAAATTAGTTTACCTTATAACTATCTTTAAGATTATATGGAAATACAATTTAACCTTTTTTTTTTTTTTTTTGGCAATAAGTGATAGTTGGGGTAAAAATCTTTTGGCGTACTTTAAGATTCTCATAACATAAATAACACAAACTTTTTTATTTTTTGGAGTAAAATAACACAAACTTTTTATCCTACCAGACCAACGTGTGGAGCACTAAGGTCAATTAATCTTTTAAATAAATTATAAAAGTGACAATGATGTGCCACTAAATTCACTTAGCTATTTAATGAAAAAATTTAATTACAATTCCTTATATATTATATATTAGATTTCTCAATTAAATTTAAACTCTGAGTTGTAGTGATTAATGGTTGTAGTCCCCCTCAAAAAAAAATAAAAAATAAAATAAAATAATGGTTGTAGTGATTAATGAACCACAAATAGTATTATCCACTTCAAGTACAATTAAATTCAATATAGCTATGTGTTTGAATTTAATTGACAAACCTAATATACAACTACAACATCTACAAATTACTTCATGAGATATAGAGTTCATGAAAAAATAATTTTTTTTGCAAAATTTTATTATTTTAAATTTCAAATATTTAATGAATTTCTCACATCTTTCGACTAGTTGTCCTAAAAAAAAACTCCCTAAGTTATCAAGCACCAATATATGAATTACAGGCCCATTGGCATACAGACCCAAACTCTTGAAAACAAAAGTTCATTATAGGTAACTGGCCCATAATCATGTCTACTTTGGATGGTACAAGTAATTGATCCAACATCCAAAATCGAACCCGTCCCATTTGGCATTTATTTGGTTACCCAGAAGATTTGGAAAATAGTTTGTTTATTTTACATTTTTGCTTATTTTTGCTTTTAAAGTAGGTAACATTGCACTCATAAGCGCAAAACGGGTCAAAAAAATTTGACCCATTCCGAAAAATACCTAACTCGAATCCGATTTTTTTAACTCGAAATAAAAACAGTTAATCTGTGTTTTTTACGAGTCAACCCAATCTAAACCATTTTTTAAAACTTTTAAAAAAAATAAAGATAATATTGGTTTAATTGTTTGTTGTGAGCTTTAAGGAAACAATTGATACATTTACATAACTGCATGCAAATTAATTGAAAGATGAATGATTGAGCATTCTGTAATGAGTAAAGATTTTTAGATATCAAATAATAAAGTACATGACAAGATAATCTGGTACAGTACAGTTAAAAATATAAATTTAAAATTGTAGATATGTGTGAGAAATATTCACAAGTGTGAAAATAGTGAAATCAAAGTATCAAATTAATACAAATTATGAATGCATAGACCTATTTTTTAATAATTTATGTCCAAAATAAATTATGATGTTTCTTAGAATGTGTGTTGCTTAACAATGATATGATATTCATAAAAGATGCCATGTATAAATAAGTTGAATATCAAACTTTAATGTATATGTCAAATTGAAACAGAGTGCCAATTACAATTGACAATAAATTTATAAAATTAATTTTCAAGATTGTAAATTTCTTATATGTTTTTATTCTTTGTCAAATGAATTATCCAATAAGTCATTTGTAATTTTGATTTATATTTTGGGATGTTGATATTGTGTAGAAATAAAACTTGTGTATTTGTTTTATTTATCTTTGTATTACTTTGTTTTAGATAGCAATATTAAGATTTGTATAATTTTAAAATTATTGAATAAGTATTAATAAGTGTAGTTCATTATTAATATAAGTGGTGAATTCAAAATAATGTATTTTACATCAAATAATTTGTTACATGACTTTCCAAATGGCAAATACATGTTGTTTCTTTATTAAAAAAAAATTCATGTGAAAAATATGGGTCAACCCAACCTGACTCACAACCCAATTGACCTAAACCTGTTTTTAATCCACTTAAAATAACTCGTTTTTGACTTCCAACCCGTTTGACCCGTAACCCAATTGACTAGACCAGAAGTCGACCCGACTCGTTCGTTTTACCATGTTTAGATAAGCAGGTCTTATTGCTTCAAAAGGCAATCACTTTTAATAAATCCCTACATCAAATTGTCGTTTTATTTTACACAATCATTTTTAATAAATCCCTACACCAGATTATACACTCTCTTTTATTATCTATTATGCACTCTCTTTTATTTAAAATATTATGCTAACAAGTGCGCTTAGAGCATTGGTTAAAAACCTATTTTAAAAAAGTTTTGACACCATTTTTATAAAAAAAATAAAAAAAACTGTTAAAACATTAATTGTTTTTTCTCTTTTTCCATAAAAACTTTCTTTAAATGAATTATTAACCAACACCCTAAAAGCATTTGTTAGTATTTTTCTTATTTAAATAATATTTGTATTTCTTTTATTATTATTATTATTAGAGTAAATTTCACAATCAAATACCAATCAAGTCCATAACATTTAGAAATTGACCATCTCAGTCCAAAATCCAAACGGCTTGTTAATGCCGTTACCTTTCTGGGTAATTTTTTAGTTTCTTTCTCTCTTTGTCAGAACTCTCCTCTTTCTCTTCTTCCTTACTCTGGACCTCTCTCCGATTTCTGTTTTCTTTTTCTTCACTTCTCTCTCTCTCTCTCTTCCTCTGACCCTCTCGCCTCTCTCTGATTTATAATTTCTCTATCTTCCTCTAACCTTTCAGTCCATAACCTCTCATTCTCACTTCGTCTGTCCGGTGGCAGGTTCACTGATTTCACCTCTCTCTGTCTTTGTGGTGGCCCCATGGTTGTGGGTTTTGTAGTGGGTCAGTTTTGATAGAGGATATGGGTTTTTTGTGGGTGTGTTGGAGTTTTGTAGGTTTTGGTTTGGTTCTGTTGTGGGGTGGTCGTTGGCAGATTGTCAGAAAGCCACAGAGGAGATGTGATGAAGATTTTGTGGGTTTGAAATGTTTGTGAATTTGTTGATGCATGTGGTCTGTGGTTGCTGGTTTTGGGTTTGGGTTTGTGGATGACTTTTGCTGATGGGTTTGTGGGTTTTGTAATTTGTTGACGCCATTGTTTTGCTGGATTTGTGGTTTTTGCTGATTCCATTGTTTTGCTGGGTTTGTGGGTTTTGATTATGGTCGATGGTCACTGGGTTTTTGAGATTTGTTGGTTCGGTGGTAAGGCTTTTTTTTTTTCTCTTCTTTCTGTTTGTTTTCCTGAGAAAGTCATTGTTCTTCAATTTTTTCTTCTTCTTCCCAGAATCTGAGAGAGGAAGGAGAGAGACTTTTAGGGAGAGGAATGAAAGAGAGGAGAGATGTAACGGACGTTACAAACCGTTTGAGGATAAGGACTGAGATGGTCAGTTTTTAAATGTTTTGGACTTGATTGGTATTTCCTCAATCCTCAGGTATGTTTGCGAAATTTACCCTTATTATTATTAACATCTGATGTACGAGTATTTGTCTCTCTCCTCAACACTCTCTCACTCTGTTTGTAGTTGTACTCCTTGTCTCTCCACCCTCCTCAACTCTTTGCTGCCTTTCCAGTCTCCTCCCTAACTCTCTGCCTCTCTCATATCCCAAACCCAGACGCTCACACACGGAGGCAAGGTGATATCGGCAGCAGCAACATCGGCTCAACAATAGAGCTCGTCGGCTCGAAGCCATCTATAAGCTATAGAATCAATCAAAGCTCAACAAGGTATAACTTTTCTCTCGGTATTAGCTTGTTTCTACCTGGGTAGTTCTTAAATTTTCTTCATTGCTTAAAATTATTTGAAGTTTATAGTTGAAATGAAGCTCTGTGGCCATTTTAGAGCTTGCCTTCTAAATGTTTGACATAATGCCTCATTGAGCTATGATTTAAAAGCACAGAATATATTTTTACCCAAAACTAATATAAAAAATTGTTTCTTTCCAGCGGTTCGTATTATTAAACCATGCTTGTAGACATGAGATATAAGTGGGTTTTCCAAATGTTTGATGTTTATGTGTGTATGAATAAGTAGAGGAATCAATAACAAGAAACATTTTGAAGTAGGTTATTTTATATGTAATTGAGTATAAGATGGCCCTTTAGTTGTACTCTCATCTGGGTTTGTGTCAGTTTTCTGTTTCCCCGGTGAAAGATTTCAAATTTTGAAGTTTGGGCGTGTTTGTTGTTATGTGATTAAAGGCTTTGGATTGCATCAGGGAAGTGCTAGATGGCATTGAGGCGGTTCCTTGGGTTTTCTGACGGTGAGTTGATGAGGTCGGATTCAAAACCTTGTTCCAGACTAATGAGACATACGGCTGGAATTTTTACCGTTGGAGGAGGATTAGGATTTTGGATTCTTTGTAGATTGCACTATGGTATGTTTTATGTTTTCCATTGCTTTTGTTATTTATGTTTTGTTTGTCTGGTAAATGACTAATTAGTATGATCCTTAATCTTTACCTTGGAGGAAGATGTGAGTGGTATTATATTTGTTGTGTTTTACGCTAATATTTGCTCTTTCTCAAATTTTGACGTCTTCCCTAAGTTTGATATTTTGAAAAGTGATTGCTCTTCAATTGGCAATCTACATGCTAAAGTTTGGTATTGATTCTCTATCCTTTCCAGGGAAATATGACCATTAGGACCCAGCTATTTATTTTCATTGTCACAAGTACTTGTTTATACTTTATAAAATTCAAATGCTGTTTGATGCTGAATACTTCATGGTATAAGAAATATCAAATTATGTGAATGCGTTATCTTGTTTATGGGGATGTTTCTAACTAAAGGACTGTTTATGATTGCGACATAAGGCAATGAATCTGAACTACTGTTTTTATTTCTTGCCATCTAACATGATTGATCTAGTAATAACTACAATAAATTTCAAGATCAAATGCAGGCACTTGAAAGGGACCTTATGCTTTCAGTTCTTCCATCTCCCACTCGTGACTGTATTTTACTTATTTACTATATCTGTGGTAACGAGAAATACGATTCCTTTGCTCGTGCAGGTCCAAGAATTACGGTGCCTAGGAGCCTTCGGTGGGCAGCTTGTGGAGCAGTATCTGTTAGCTCTACGACTGCTTTACTGGTTCGGTTATTTAGTCCTGAATGTGAACCGCAGAACATAGCTGCTTATGACAAGGGAAGTTAGTTTTAACTTTTAAGTACTAGAGTTTGGTTTGGTTTTTGTTTCTCTGTCTGTAGGTTTGAAGCTTGTCTTGGATCTATTTTCGCATCAATAATGCAAGACCAATGTTATTACTCATTCCTAACATGGACTACCATGATATAAACTTGTGGCATGCTAACTCACTATCATCTACATGATGAACAGGAGTCTGAAATGTTGGTCTTTCAAGAGAAAGTTTTTGTCTTTAATTTAGTGTAAGCATACAATTTCTTTATGCATATTCTTTGTTGGCTACCATCACTAAAAATTAATAGAACAAAGTTTTCCACCAAATTGAGTTGGATGAATCTCTTTCAACACGTTCGTAAAACCATCTTAGTTCATTAAATCATTTAAATAAGTCACTTGACTAATTAAATCCTGTGACTAAAAAGTAAAGGTAGATGGTCATTTGAATCACCATGTAGTCTTCAACAAAATCAAACTAGTAATTTATATACTTGAAATTCTAACAAAGGTTTGTTTGAAGTTTGAACCGCCGTGAAATTTGTTTCCCTTGTGGGTGGCGATATGTGTTCCTTTTTAGCTAGAAACCTTACCCTTCATGCGATTTATTCTTTTGCAATGGGCTTAACGGATGAAGTGGGCTTAGGAACACAAGTTTGGCATGCTAAAATTTTAGAACTTGCTATAGCCCAGTGGACTAAGAATATTGCTTTGTCTATATGAAAACTCTGAATCCCAATTCTTGCCCAATCTAAGACCTAGAAATTTTTCTTTAAAAAAAAAAAAATCCATCTGAGCTATAATCAGTGCCCTCAACGTCACCATCCAAAATTTCATTCATGAATTGATAACTGGGGCCAAGGAGCAACCTAGACGCAACCTATTACCTGTCCACTTTATCATGTGGATCTTCACAAATGCCCAATGATATTTGCCAAAGACAAATGTGACGAGTACAATGAGAAAAATTAGATTAGCTTTAAGTCATTGTCATGTCAGCTGCGTAATGCAAGCCAAAATTAAAGCCGATGAGGTCAACATCAAAAAAGCCCCAACAAAAACAAAAACAAAAACAAAAACACACACAGTCCATTATTAAGTTTCAACTTAAAATAATGGATTTGGTTGCCTTGTATTAAGTTTGATTAGGCTGCCACACATTTTCTAACCTCTTCCTTGAAACCAAAGGTAAATATTGATTAGGCTGAATAGAGGTTTATTAGTGGAGGATGAAGGATGATTTGAGTTTCAAACACAATCCATCACAATTTATTTTTATTATAATAACATATTCCCCACAATACACATATATGGTTGACCTCTTATTAGAAGCCGGTCAAGCCATTATAGTCGTGCATATCCATTAGATTTTATATTCATTTTGTTTATTGTTCTCAAGCCATTAAACAAAGCATGAAAAAACACCGTGCATCCCTATGATTCATCTCTATAAAAGTCAAGTTTAGCTTTCATTAATTTTGTTAATAGACTTTCTTGGAGTAACAATACAAAACATCACCAATTCATTATGTACATAAACAAAAGGGCAAAACTTAGGACAAAACTTAGGTACAATACCTTAGGTGCAGTTCCTTAGCTTCCTCTCTTAAGATTCTGACATATAAACACTTAACTAAAAAATAAAATTTCATTCCATGAGAAAAAATTCACATGATAAAATCTTAAGAGGTGAATCTAAGGAATAACACTTAAGAACTATGTCTAAGTCTTGCCCTAAACAAAATATATTTCTAACTCGTTAATCCATTTAAACCCATAGAAAATAAACGAATAATTAAGATCTTTTGACCCAAAAAAAATGGACAAACATAAACACAAGCTATCCTATATATATCCTAATCTAACTTGGAGAACCCAACCAACCAATGATTTTACATGAAACAACACTCCCAAGTTCCAACTCATAGAAACAAACGTGTCTAGAATAATAATAAATCAAGCAATTTGTAATCATATAACATAAACATCCCCAAAATTTAGGTACATGTCATGGGAGAAACAAAAGTGGCAACAAGTATGAGAAGAAACATGCATAAGATAATTTATCAAAAAGTAAAGAGTATAAGATTTTTTTTCTTAATAATTTAATAGTTACAATAGAGTAAGGGGATTTAAATTTTGAAAATTTCTATTAAAAATTATAAAACTTTTCTTATAGGGCAACACACCGACACAACGGCATGTGCACCTCATTAAATGGGACACGATCACCAAGCCTAAGGTTTGTGGTGGGCTGGGTATTAGGGATTCCGAAACTACCAATGATGCCTTTCTTATGAATCAGGCATGGCGAATATGGCAGAAGTTGCATTCTCTATCAGCCAAATTTCTCTCCCAAAAGCATTACTGAACAACTAATCTCTTGCAGACCACTTTGCATACTGGATCTCACTCATGAAAAGCTCTGTTGCGGGGGTGGGACCTCTTGTAGGGTGGTCTGCAGTGGATTATTCATAATGGCCGTAATATAAATTTTTGGACGGATCATTGGCTGCCCCCGGGACTAATCCGTGGTCTCATTCATGGCCCACTTCTTCCTCACGAATATGAGTTTAAGGTGGCTAGAATGATCACTAACACTCACCAATGGGATCTCACACCTCTTAGTATGATATTGCCATCGACAATCACCCAATTTATTTATGCTTAGCCACTACCTATTCCTGGTTCTCCTGCTACTCTAACTGATGACTGTGTGTGGGACCACCACATAAGTATTTGCTCAGTAAAATCCGCTTACCATTCTCTTGTACCTAAATCCAACGAGGCTACATGGCGGTCTTCGGTATCATGGTCTTGGATTTGGAAGTTAAAAATACCTCCTAAAATTCGACTTTTTGTACGGAAATGTGTGCACCATCGTATTCCCACCAAATCAGTCATTTTCCCTCATGCTGCCTTAAGTGACCAAGTGTGTCCCCGTTGCAATGAGATTGAAATGCCAATTCATGTTCTACGTGATTACCACTTTACACGTCATATTTGGTCCTCCTTTCCTGTGCACTTCCTCATTTCTGATTTTTTCAGGCTTGAGCTCCATGATTGGTGCAAGCTTAATTCCAAACTTAATTCCCCTTTGTGTTATATCCCATGGAACATTATATTTGCTTTTATCATATGGGCGATATGGTTGGGTCAAAATTCTTTGATCTTTACAGGAAAATTCATTCCTTATCATATTTTAAAACAAAATGCTATATCTCATGCCACAAAGTTTTTCTTCCTCAGCATTGTTCCGTCAGGGCACCCTCCCCCATCTTCCCTCAAATACATTAGGTGGAGCTCGGCTCCTTTTCCTTACATAACTCTTAATATAGATGGAAGCTTGTTAGGCAACCCCAGAGAGTCTGGTGCGGGTGGCGTGGCATGCACAGCCAATGGAGAACGGTTGTGGGGTTTCTCGTTACACTTGGGAGTCACCAATAATACTATGGCTGAACTGTGGGGTATCAGAGAGGCGTTGGCTCGAGCATGGGCCAAGGGTCATCACCGAGTTTGTCTTCAAATAGATTTTCTTCTTGCTTACAAATGGTTAAAAACTAATGAAGATTATCCTATGGAATTTGCTAACTTGATTTTGGATTGCAGGTGGCTCTTCAACAGGGACTGGGAGGTGTGCGTTGACCATATATGGAGAGAGACTAATAGCTGTGCGGACTTACTGACAAAGAGGAGTGCTTCTCAGGCGGAAAGGGAAGTGTTGTATGATACATGCCCTGCTTTTTTATGGCAATGTTTATATTGGGACTCCATGAATTTTGTCTCATCTCAGAGTCGTCGCGATTAATAAGGATCCAGTGGTATTTTGTTTAGTTTCAGCTATTCCTCTCTTTGGTTTGGTGTTGTTCGGATTGTGTTCAGTTTGCTTTAGTTTAGTTTGTGTGTTGATGTGTTTCTTGTAATATATTCATGTTTGTAAGACTTATGTTTATCTAGTATATCTCCCGTTTATGCAAAAGAAGCAAAAAAGAAAAAGAAAAAGAATAATAAGGTTTATTCTTTTTCTTTCTCACAATAATGCGAGAACTATACTGGGATACCAAATTACCAATATTCTTTCTCGCGAGAGAGTAACACACATAAAAAAGAGTAGCAGAGAGAGAGAGAGCGAGAGAGAGAGAAGGAGACAACAAGAGTGGAGGGTATGATACGTCAGAAGCTGATTAGTTTATTCAGTTAATGGAAGGTGGAACCTCCCATGACACCCACTTGTAAATGGTTCTTGTTTTTTTAAACTCAGTTTCTGACCCTTTCTTCTCTCAAATTCCACCTCTTCAAACTCCAAACCCTACAAACTCTACAGCCCCCCACCACCACCACCCAAAACTCCATCACACCATGGGCTCCCAATCTCACGCTCACCCTCATCTCAATGGTGACTCTAATACCCACATCCCAAAAAAGCCAAAGCTTTCATCTTTACCCTCTTCTTTAATCACTGAAGCTGAAATCCAAAATGAATTCAACCACCATGACCCCACCGTAGCTCGCATCAACAATGGTTCCTTTGGCTGTTGCCCTCTCTCCATTATCCAGTCCCAGCAAGAACTGCAACTTGAATTCCTTCGCCAACCTGATCATTTCTACTTTTCCGAACTCAAACCAGGCATTCTCAAGTCCCGCATCCTCCTCCAACGCCTCATCAATGCCCACCACCTCGATGAAATCTCCATCGTCGATAACGCCACCACTGCAGCCGCCATCGTCCTCCAAAACATCGCCTGGTCTTTTGCTGAAGGCAAATTCAATCATGGTGATGTTGCCATTATGCTTCACTATGCTTATGGTGCTGTGAAGAAGTCCATTGAGGCCTATGTCACCCGTGCCGGCGGGCATGTTATCGAGGTACATTTGCCCTTCCCTGTGAATTCTAAAGATGAGATTGTGTTTGAGTTTAGGAAGGCTTTAGAGAGAGGGAAAGAGAACGGTAAGAAAGTGAGGTTAGCTGTGATTGATCACATAACTTCAATGCCTAGTGTGGTTATACCTGTTAAGGAATTGGTTAGGATTTGTAGGGAGGAAGGTGTGGATCAAGTTTTTGTGGATGCAGCTCATGGAATTGGGTGTACTGATGTTGATATGCAAGACATTGGTGCTGATTTCTACACTAGTAATTTGCATAAGTGGCTCTTTTGCCCGCCTTCCATTGCGTTTTTGTATTGTAGGAAGTCGCCTGGGTGCATAGACTTGCACCATCCGGTTGTGTCTCACGAGTATGGAAATGGGTTGGCTGTGGAAAGTGCTTGGATTGGAACTAGGGACTATAGTGCTCAGTTGGTGGTTCCTAAGGTGTTTGATTTTGTCAATAGGTTTGAGGGTGGTATTGAGGGGATCAAGAAGAGGAATCATGAGAATGTTGTGGAGATGGGGCAGATGTTGGCAAAAGCGTGGGAGACAAATCTTGGATGCCCTTCGGAGATGTGTGCTAGCATGATCATGGTTGGGTTGCCAGCTTGTTTGGGGATTTCAAGTGATTTGGATACTTTGAAGTTGAGGACACATTTGAGGGAGAAGTTTGGTGTGGAAGTGCCTATTTATTACAGGGCACCAAAAGATGGGGAGGTTGATGTGGTAACTGGGTATGCAAGGATTTCTTATCAAGTCTACAACAAAGTTGAGGATTATCACAAGTTCCGGGACGCAATTAACCAGCTTGTTGGTGATGGGTTCACTTGCGCTCTTCTTTATAATTGAAGAGGTGTGTTTTCCATTCATCTACTTTTTAATGGTTTATAGGCTGTTTGTCAGTCATACAAGGTACAGTTTCATTTCCTTGTGTCTGGTACTCTAGTTGACCTGCTCTTTTGTGAAGCAGTAGTTAGTAATCTGTTGAATGAGTGTGATTTCAGATATTGTATATTTTAAGCCTGAAAGTATCACTCCTCACTCTTCAGGTAAGTGCCATAACTTATTGAAGTATTCTACCCCCGAGCAAGAGGATGCATTCATACTTTTCTCATAGAAACAGTAGTTTAGTGCCTTTAAAAAGTGATGACATTGAAATCTGTTGCATTTCATTATGTTGTTTAAATTGGAAGTTTAGTAATTTGTAATATATTTTTTTCTTTTCTGGCAAAAACCACATAAGGTTGTTTTTTTATTTTTTATTGCTGCATATGAAAAAAGAAGTAAAAAAAAAGTGTTATTCCTTGAGATTCAAATGATTATGTAGCTTATGCAGCAGACCTGTTAGCATTTATTTTCATTTTAGGCAACTCAGTATTTATTATTCATCACTTTATTCATAACTTTCATCTTTTCCTACTCCTTATTTTTTAAAATCTTTCATCAACTTTTTCTAATTTGCAGACCTTCCACTTTTTTTATACCATCTCTCCTACCAATGAGATTTATACCCTGTCACAACTCACTTCTTACCACAGAAAAGCAAAGCCCCTTTCTGAAAAGGAGACTCATCAAGTTCAAATAGTTTTTAAAACCTATAGAATACACTTTTTCTATGAGATTAACAAAAATTTGTATAATCACCTTAACCAGAAGGGTAAGCATTGATATGGCAACATCTTTGTGCGTCATTCTCATTACTTGCAATTAGACATTAGTTTGTAATCAGAGTGGTAAGGACGCTGTGTTTCAGATTGCTTGGAGTGTTATTACTTGATCTTTGTTAGCTTGTCTATCTCAAATATAATTTCAATGTTTCACTTTCTGAAAATTCTGTGGATTAGTTGTTGCTGAAAAACGAAGGAAAACATTATTAGAATGAATGATTATTTAAAGTCCAGAATGGTTGAGCAGGATTACTTTCCCTTCCCCTTCCCTGTTAATTCCATTATGTGTGTAATTTGGAAATCTTTTCAAGCACCATGAGCAGATTGTCTCCCTTCACCCCTTTCTTCACTCCTTTTGAGATTAAGCACTACTGATATCTTTCCAATTTGCTGTTAGATTTTGGTCTCACCAATTTTTGTAAGTCTGAAAACTCATAACCTACTACTCCTCCTTTATTAATCTTATTTTGGTTGGTATTTTTTAATTTCTTAATTTGAAAAGCTAAAATCAGTTTTTTGGTTCAGTATAATGAATCTTGTTTTGTCATTCCTGCCAACTCAAATTAAAAATTATTTTCAATGTTGTGATGAAAACTAATAAAAGCTCAATATTGTTGTCAGCAGCTCAACTAAGAACATTAATTTTTCATTTGTAGTATTTAAAGTGTTTGTATGATATTTCTGACTTGGAATATTTCATGTGTGTGTGTGTGTGTATCTTTGAACAGAAGTAGTTTTGTTAGCACCTATTATTATTCATGGGTGTGAAAGCAGTGAATCATAGAACTCTTGTTAGCCACATCAAACATGAGGCATAGTAGTGATTAATTGATGCCTTTATGAGATAAGTGGTTTTCCCTAGAAATGCCTTGTGTTGTGATGAGATGAAAGGAGGAAGCCTTCTTTTGGTTCTTCAATCCCTCTCGTAAACATAAATAGGTGAGCAGTATGTTTATCAGACTCTTGGTTAATTCCGAATAGCTATTGCAAATTTGTGCAATAACTTGAGAATCTGAAAGTCATTGCTATTTTATTTTTTATTTTGATGTGTTGTCGATTTATCTTACTTTAATGAGGCACTAAATACGTTTTTTTATTTAAATAACAGCTGTGTCTTGTGTGCTCGGCTACTTTTCATGGTTTCGCTACCATGAACTCCCAAAATCAGAGGAGAAAC
Organism: Quercus ilex subsp. ballota; assembly: GCA_032727855.1. Classification (NCBI taxonomy): domain Eukaryota; kingdom Viridiplantae; phylum Streptophyta; class Magnoliopsida; order Fagales; family Fagaceae; genus Quercus; species Quercus ilex. The sequence goes on along the minus strand of CM064910.1, from coordinate 11,112,967 downwards.
AAACTGCAGAGATGCAAGTAGCGGGGCAGAACAATTAGCTTTCATAATTTGAGAAGAGATGTTTATCTATCTGTTGGGCTCCATGAGAGCTATTCTCCTGGCTATTTGACATATGTATGCTTTTAACTTTTTAGCTGCGAATTGAACTGTGTTTACATTAGTTGCTTGTGCTATCCTCTCCGTGTGATGATGTAAATTACTTTGCTGATTTTACTCTTTAATAAAGGCTAATGGAAGAGGGCATGGCTCTCATGCAAATCCTTCAAATGGTTTGCAACGTGTAAGTAGATAGTACATATATAGCTGATATCAGAGATTTGACTTTATGCCAATAAACTCGGACTACAGAAACATTGCAATTTATGCTAATACTCAACAGGGCACAGTTACTGTTTGATCCCTTCAATATCACTTGTCAATGTTGACTTCCCAAAATCCTTTCACCAAAAATAGAAAGGATACGAATAAAACATTGCTATCACTTGCAATTTGAGATGTGGACTTTTAATGCACGAGTACTTATCAGTTATCACATTTATTCTCCATATTATGTCGTATTTCGTATTTTACAAGGGCAGTTTTATTTATTTTTCTTGCCTACCTTATCTCACAATTATAGATAAATTGACTGTCCCAAGGCAGCAGATGGAAGGTAGAGAAGAGTAGAAGATTCTCCCCTCCCATCCTCCCCTTCATTTATACATTGGGCTAATCTCTTGACATTTTTTCATAAAATATGAGAGACACTAAATGACGACAAAGATGGATGATAAATACTCATTTAGTTGAGGTGTAGTTAATAAAGAAGGTACGATTGATAGGTTTGCAAGGCAAGGCTATGAAGTTGTAGATGTACACTCCAATTACGCATAGTATGGGTGGGCTAATAACCTAATCTACATCCATAAAGGGGGTTTTATTTTGGGTTTATTTGAGTGAGTTCTTCGAGCATGTGAGGTATGTGTAGCTCTCCTCTCACATTTATCACGTAAATACGAGAAGGATTTCTTGGAGGTGGCTCCAAAATATTAGTGAGAAGTTTTGAACTTTGAATATCGTGGATTTCATGAGACTTTAGAAACCATTACATTAACCCCTATGGAAATATATATATATATATATATATATGGAGAGAAGAAGGGTTATATGTAATTGCAAGTGGTGCCAACTTGATTCATAAACCATTTGAAAAAACAAAGTGGAAGATAAAAGAAAGTAATAGGTTAATTTGATAATTTTAGTTTTTAACATGTATTTTGTAAAGGTGTTACTAGTTTATTGGTAAAATCACTATCAAGTTACTTGTAACTTTTTAATAACACCCCAATCCAAAAAGAAAGAAAGAAAGAAAGAAATAAATAAATAAAAAGAGAGAAAACAGAATAAAATGGTGAATCATCCAATAGAGAAGAGATTTCATCTATTCAAACTTTACCCAATCTTGGTTATGGACCAAAGCATAATATTAGCAACTTTTGTGACCCTCACAACTCATGAGTGTAATAAAATTTCTTTCCAATTTGATTTAAAATAATCTCACTTAACTTATTGCTTAAATGACTTACATTCGGTTATGATTCTTAAAAAAAAAAGGGGGGGGGGGGGTGTTATTGATCACGGTAGAGTTTATCATGCTTAGTTCTTGAAAAATAATTTTTATCACAAGTATTAGAGAATGAAAATTAGTAATCTTTACTCCCATGTCTAACCAAAATTATATTGGACAAAATTTTTTCCTAAAATACTAATTTGTAAGAATTCTCTCCAAATTATTACTCTATATAATGATTGTTCTATAAGAGTTTGGCATGAACCATCCTCTAACCCAAATTTGGTGGACTATATAAAACACCACTTGTTGTTGATCTAGTTCTTAGTTGAGCAGGTGGGTTTGAATAGAGTCTTGGGTCTATGAGGGTTGGGCCACCCTTTTTAGGCCTTCAATTAAAAAAAAAAAAAACCAACTTCATATTACTTGGTTCGCTAGAGTTAGTTTGGAAGGTAATAAACATTTCTTACACTTGACATTTAGACCCAACGCATGGGAAAAACAAAATTACATACTCAATATTCACCCAATCCATCAGTCGAAATCGTTGACAATCCTTTGGGTGGAGCCAGCTCAATTGGGTGGGTCAAGTTTTATGCATAATTTTATATACAACTTTATACTATAATTTGTCACGGGTGAATTGTGATACAAAATCGTGCGTGTCTTGAGTATTACTAAAAAAATAAAATACAAAAAAAAAATTGAAAAAACAAGTGTGATGAAAGAATAAACAAACAAGAGAAGAGAAACATAATCTAATCTGAAGTCAATTTTTGCATTAGTACTAAAATACTAGTAGTAGTGGTAGTAGTAACGTTTGATTTTTAAGACTTCGGTTTTTTGTTGTGGTATTACCGACATAATTTTCCAACCTCCCCCAATTTAACCGTGAACAATCTCTCTCTCTCTCTCTCTCTCTCTGTGGCTCTCTGTTTTTGTGTTTTGGACGTATTTTACGTAGATGTAAGCAAATTGTGGCGAATTTGTGGGCGAGAGAGGCAGAGACAGATACAGAGCCCAATTTCAATTTAGATTCTGCACCCAACACCTCTCTTTCGCTTTCTTGCCTCCTCTCAGGTAACAATTTTCTATCTTCACATATATATGTTTTTGAATTTTCAATTCTGTATAATCTTAGGGTTTGCCAATCACCCTCTAATGCAATTTGGGGTTTTTGTTCAATGGCTTCTATGATTGAAAATTTTGAATTTTTTGTTCTCTAGGGCGCATTGGGTGTTTATTTTTTTATTTTTTATTTTTGTTTATTTATACTTTCTGGGTTATTAGGCATGGGGATGATGAGTTTCAATTTATTGTGCTTGAATTGTGAGGGGTAAAGTTTCGAAATTTTTGTTATTTGGGGCTATTGGTGAGGTTTCTGTGCAATTTTTGCTTCTGGGTTTTTTCTTTTGCTGACCTTTTGGATGCACCTTTGCTGTTTCTGAGGTCCCTTCTGTGTTTGGCTGCTGAGAAAATCTCCAAATTATGAATAAAATAAAAATGGGGTTAAAATTATTGGAGTTCAAATCAGTTGCCTAATACCTGCATCTAATGCAATTGGAATTTTCTTTTACGTGTCAATTGGTTATATAAGTATGCATCAATTAGTGGAAGTAGTAAAAAAAGGCCTCGTTAAGGAGGCAAGAGAGAGTATGATTTTGGATAAAATAGAATGATTAGAAAAGAACACTCGTGGGCAAATTCATAGATAACCCAAAATTTTGGTACTAAGGCTTGGTTCTTGTTGTTATAATTGGTTATATAAGCTGTTCGTTTTCTTTAATTTATCATGTTGAATTAGCTTTGTTGAGGGCCTGAGGCCATGCATGTTGATACTTTAATTATTTTTAGTTGTACTTTCAACTTGTTTCCAACATTTTCACAAAAATCAAAATGGTTTTAGGGATGTTAATTTTATGGCTTCCTTTTTATTTTTTATTTATTTTTTTTTTTTGAGAAAAATTTTTATGGCTTACTTGAGTGGAGAGGGTTTATGATAATAGCGATTTTGTATGCAATGTGTCAAATTTCAATGGCTTCATTCTTTTTGAAAGTTTTTTAATGTCTGAAATTGATAAATTTGTTAGTTATCCTTTTGAATGATTTGAAATAAGAGTGTACTTTTTGACTGAGGCAGGTCATGGCGGGGAAGAGAATTATAGCGATATGTCAGTTAGGAGGAGAATTTGAGACAAATAGAGATGGTTCATTGTCGTATAGAGGTGGTGATGCTCATGCTATAGACATTGATGACCAAATGAAGTTTAATGATTTTAAGATGGAAGTGGCAGAAATGTTTAATTGTAGCATTGATACCATGTATATTAAATACTTCCTTCCTGGCAATAAGAAGACTCTCATTACGATTTCCAATGATAAAGATCTAAAGCGCATGATAAAGTTCCATGGAGACTCTGTCACTGCCGATGTTTATGTCATTATGGAAGAAATTGTTGCTCTTGATGTATCAAATTTGCCTGCCAGTAGGTAGTCTTCTTGATGTCTAAGCTAAAGTTTATTTGTTACTTTTGGGTTTAAATTTGTAAAGCCTTGGATTTTGTAGGTCAAGCAGAACAACTTTGTCAGAAACTGTTCTTCCAGTTGATGCCCCCCTTGACATTGTAGATGGTATTGTGGATGATACCACCCAGCCCGAAGTCACACTTGATGCTGCTCTTGATATTGTAGATGATACCAATCATGTTGACACCCATATGATCATACCTGCTGAAATTTCTCCCATTTTCTCTATAGTTAGTTCCAATGATGAGAAGCATGCTAAAGGTGCACAGCAGTGGCAGAATACCATTACAGGTGTGGGGCAAAGGTTCAACAGTGTTCATGAATTTCGTGAGTCTCTGCGTAAATATGCAATTGCACATCAGTTTGCATTCAGGTACAAGAAGAATGATAGTCATCGTGTGACTGTCAAATGCAAAGCAGAAGGCTGTCCTTGGAGAATACATGCCTCAAGGTTGTCAACCACTCAATTAATATGCATTAAAAAGATGAATCCAACGCATACGTGTGAAGGGGCTGTTGCAACAACAGGGCATCAGGCAACTAGGAGCTGGGTGGCTAGTATTATTAAGGAGAAGTTGAAAGTTTTCCCGAATTATAAGCCCAAGGATATTGTCAATGACATCAAACAGGAATATGGAATACAACTGAACTACTTCCAGGCATGGCGTGGGAAAGAAATTGCAAAGGAGCAGCTTCAGGGTTCATACAAAGAAGCTTATAATCAGTTACCTTTTTTCTGTGAGAGGATAATGGAGACCAATCCAGGAAGTCTGGCTACATTCACCACTAAGGAAGACTCAAGTTTCCATCGTCTCTTTGTCTCGTTCCATGCCTCGTTATACGGTTTCCAACAAGGTTGTCGGCCTCTTCTTTTTCTTGATAGCATACCCTTAAAGTCAAAATATCAAGGCACACTGTTAGCTGCAACAGCTGCAGATGGAGATGATCTTGTATTTCCTGTTGCTTTTGCTGTAGTTGATGCAGAATCTGATGATAATTGGCATTGGTTCTTGTTACAATTGAAATCTGCCCTCTCAACATCTTGTCCAATAACATTTGTGGCAGACAGACAGAAGGGGTTAAGGGAGTCCATTGCTGATATATTTACAGGTTCGTACCATGCATACTGCATACGTTACTTGACTGAGCAATTTATTAGAGACTTAAAAGGGCAGTTTTCTCATGAGGTGAAGCGACTCATGGTTGAGGATTTTTATGCTGCTGCTTATGCACCTACACCTGAAAGCTTCCAAAGATCTATTGAAAGCATTAAAAGTATTTCTCTAGAAGCTTACAATTGGATTGTACAAAGTGAACCCCTGAACTGGGCAAATTCATATTTTCATGGTGCCAGATATAACCATATGACATCAAACTTTGGGGAGCTATTCTATAGTTGGGCTTCAGATGCACATGAATTACCAATAACACAGATGGTTGATGTGATAAGGGGCAAGATTATGGAGTTGATTTACACACGGCGAGCAGATTCCATCCAGTGGTTGACTAGACTAACTCCATCCATGGAGGAAAAACTCAAAAAGGAAAACCATAAAGTTCCTCCCCTTCAAGTGCTACTGTCAGCTGGTAGCACATTTGAGGTTCGTGGTGACACCATTGAAATGGTTGATATTGATCATTGGGATTGTAGTTGCAAAGGGTGGCAGTTAACTGGTTTACCATGCTGCCATGCAATTGCTGTTCTTGGTTGCATGGGTCGGAGCCCATATGATTATTGTTCCAGATACTTCACAACGGAGAGCTACAGATTAACTTATTCAGAGTCTGTAAATCCTATTCCAAATGCGGACGTGCCTGTGCTAAAAGATTCTTCTCAGCTCACTGTAACTGTAACCCCACCTCCCACCCGCCGTCCACCAGGCCGGCCCACTACGAAGCGGTATGGATCACAAGAGGTAGTGAAACGTCAACTCCAGTGCAGCAGATGCAAGGGTCATGGACACAACAAGTCCACTTGCAAAGAGTTCATTTAGAGTTTTAGACATTGTAAGCATCGGCTTTTTGTATATAATGCATCTTTATACCCATTTCATGTAATGGTATGATGCTTGTTTTTATCTCCTGTCCTGTGGATTCTCTATCTTCACTGGTTATGCTCACAAGCATATCTTCTAGCTCAAATGATACTTTCCATAATAATGGATCGGAGGGTGAGGTTTTGGGTTCATGATCAATTGAGTGTGCATGTGTTACTTCCTAATCAAAGAAAAAGAAAAGTGCAAACCCAGTTCATACGTATTTATTTGCATCTGTAGATATGGTTCCCTTTGCATTACTCTGTTGTCCATAGGAGCTTATGTCTGTTTATGCTCTGTCACACGTATATAATCTTCAATGGTTTAGCTGCGCATATCTTATGGATGTGTATCTGTTGTAAAAACTAAGGTGCATCTATTGGTATGGTCTCCCTTTCTTTGCTTTCTTGTTCGTTTAAACATGTACATATAAATTACCTTTTGACCTCTTAATTTGTAAACAGGATGATCATTTCAACTTTTGCACTGCCAGTCCAGTTGGTGGCTCTTTTTTAACATATGAATGTGCTGATGCATACCTAATTTGATGGACACTGTTGATTTCTGTTGATGACATGGTTGTATGTTAGCACCGAGTTTTTAGATGACCCAACAGGGTTCCCTAGGAGTCAATGAGCCTGCAGGATTTTTTTTTTTCCCCCGGTTTTAACAAATTTTGTTGACTATTAACTAATAGAACCTGTTTTGTTTTCTGCTAATAGGATTGCACCAAAGGACAGTGCGCATCACAATCTTGTACATCTAACAACTCTTTTGGAGTGGATGAAAAATAGACCTGTAATTTAGTTTAAAATAACCAAGCCATGGGACCTGATGTATGTAACGAAGTGTTAGAGAAGGTAGTTTCTCTTGTTATTCTGTCTTCTAACTTCAGTTTTTGCTAGTATAAGTGACATTTAGCGACTGTGACATAATAATATATAAAGATTTTCTTACTGTTGTTTGAAAGTTCTATACAAGATGCAGTCATTGTGCTGATCTAAACTTGAAATATTTTCGTTATTTTAGTTTTACCATCCATAAGATTTAAGAGCAACCATATATAATTATGAGTTTACTGGAATGTATTTTAATATGTTATTTCTATTTTTTGAGAATGATAGCTGGTTTTAGCAGCCATGATCTGAATTATTTTCTTCCCATGTGATAAAGCACATCACAAATATGGTTTGTTGAGTATTACAAGCTCAATAACTCTAGAGCAAAAATAATTTCATGTTTTTTATTTTTGTGACTGTTGAAGCAACAAGTTATTATCGATAGATGATATAACGATATTAGTGATAGATCTAAATGAGAACTGATAAAAATTTGTCAAATCAATTACTGTGATGGGTTGAATACATTTTGAGTGTGGCATCTACTTTGGACATTTAGACTGGGGCCTTGGATGGCTTTGATCGTTGATGGGTGGTATTCTTGATGGCCACAGGAAATCGGCTTCAAAATTCCCAAAATGGGCCTTGCAATTGTGCTGCTGATTTGAACTTATCGTATGGGCATTATCTGATTTTGAGCCTTGCAACAGTCCTTAATTTTCTTCCCACCCAGACGGCTGAGACGGGTCATAAAAAAAAGATGTAAATTATGGTGGGCTCAAGTGTGAGGTGGTAGGCAAATTGGAGGTGTTAAAGAATTTTGTTGTGGCCCTAACTTGATTGTATTGTTTTCAAGTGCTTGATGTAAATAGAATTTATCATTTTGACTCGAGAGTTCTTCAGGAGATCAGGAGCTAAAAATTTTGGCGTGAAAATTTCCAAGAGTATTGATGAATCAACAATTGCTCTATTTATGGCTTCGGATTGTCTATTTGACTGGAAAAAGAATGTTGGCAATAGCATAACAAAAAAAAGAAAAGAAAAAGAAACTCTACTTTCCAATGATATTAGTCATGGTGGGTCTTTCATCCTTGTGTTCTGCAGCACATTGCAAAGCCACTCTAACCAATAAGCAACGGAGTTTTGCTAAGAAAAAAAAAAAAAGCATGTGTGAATTTTCTGTTAAATAAATCATAAGTTTCAAAAATTTAAACCTAGAAAATTATTGTTCTTTAAATAACAAATAAAACATCTCATATTATCATTTCAATCAGGGCCAGCTTAATATATGATGTAACTGATACAATCGCCTAAGGCCCCCAAATATAAAAAAGGCTTCATTTGTAAAAAAAAATTATATATATAATATATATATTTATTTATATATTTTAATTAAAAAAAATTTTAAGCATTTTTATTGGTCAATAAAATACATTAAAAAAGGCCTGTATTCTAAAATGTAAAAGATTAAAAAGGAAAAAAATAAAAATAGTCAAACTTCAGCTAACAAAATTAAATTTTAAGAGACGAATTTATTAACTCATCCTTGAAATATGCTCAAATCAAAATTAATACAAGATAAATTCATTAATAATACTACATAATTATTTTGAAATATGCTAAAATAGAGATTATAAATTTCAAAAACAAAAAAAAAATCTCTCATCCCTCTATCTCTCTATCTATCTTCTTACCTTTCTTTTCTTTATCTTCATCTTGATTCTTGATCTTTTTTCATAAACTCCCTCAATCAATCTAGCTTGAATTTTTTTTTGGTTGATTCCCTTCAATTCACAGCTACCAGAGGTAATCTTTTTCCTCTCTCTGCCTTTCCGAAAATGAAGATGACGACTCTTCTATTTATTTAACTTAAGTTATATATATATTTTTAGTTTATTTCACTGAACAATTATTTGATGGGAGTCCCACCATGAGACACGTTTTTTGCTATGATAGGACCCTTTTCTGCTATGATAGGGCACGATTTTTGCTTCAAAACTTAGCCATAGGATGATAGAGTACAGGCTGGACGCTGGACATCTGCTGATATGCACTGTTGCACAGGCGCACAGCAGCACAGGCTGCACAGTGCGGAACTGTGCAGTGCAGCCCATAGTTATACAACACGGTTTCTCACCTTTTTTTTTTTTTTTTTTTTTTTTTATCTGACCAAGGTTTCTCACTTTATCCATTATTATACCAATTAATAATTTGATGGATATGATATCAACTTATTTGTATTATAGTGACATTAATTTATTGAAACATATATTAAATTAATTTTTATTTGTGCAGGTTTAGACTTTAAAGTGGTCACGGTTTAAAAAAAAATTGCAATAACCAAGTTATATTGTTCTATACTTTAAATTTTATTTTTAGTTAAATTATCATTTTTAATTATAAATTCTGTTTTATTTATCTATAAATATTTTTTCATTAAATAAAAAAATTCAATATATATATTATTTGATTAATATTTAAATATAAAAAAGCCCGCTTAAAATTTTCGCCTAAGGCCCCCAAAGTTGTTGAGCCGGCATTGATTTCAACTTTCCAATCATTACTACCATCTAAAACTCAAAATACATGAAGAAAATTTTTGGGATGTTAAAACTTAGTGAGAGTATTTTAGACATTACACAATAAAATATTTTAAGAATCATAAGCTTTCATTAGGGTTTAACTGAGAGACTCACAATATGACATATTTGCTATTTTCTAAAATATTAAGGGAAAATTTACTTGATTTTAAAGTTATAGGAAGAATTGTAAACTACCTCAAACATAAAGGATGAAAAGTGTTTTTATCCTAAGTTTTTGTTTTTTTGTTTTGTTTTGTTTTGTTTTGTGTGTGTGTGTGTGTGTGTGTGTGTGTAAAACTATGTGTTTTTACTTAAAATGGCGTGTAAAGAAAAAAAAAATACAAAAATCAACCCAAGAAAATTATGTGAAACAGTGAATTTTGGCTCAACAACATTGACTAAACCAATAAATTTTTTTTAGAAACACAATAAAATGGCACAACATTTTCATAATACCTTTATAATTTTGTTATATTTTATTTTGACTTGTAAAAAATTGATAACTCAACAGTTTTGAAAAAATTTTGATGACAACAAAATGTCTTAACATTTTCACAAAAGAAATGTTATGTCCACTATATTTTCATAACAAATTATAAGTAGTAGGTTGTTATAGATTGTTATTGGTGGGAAAAAAAGTTATTTCATTAGTAAGTTTAAATTAGAACCAATAACAATTCACTACAACAAAAGTGGGCTATGGTGATGAAATCTAGTGAGGAAAAACAATTTCGTCACCAAATGATAACATTTAGTGAGGAAAAGAAGAATTCGTCACCAAATATTTTTAAAATTTCAAAATTGGTGACGAAATCAATATTTCGTCACCAAAGATGTACCAATTGGTGACGAAATCAATATTTCATCACCAAAGATGTACCAATTGGTGACAAAATATTTATTTCATCACTATAGGTCATGAAAAAAAGGCAAATCTAGCGTGACGAAATATTCACGTCACCAAATACTTACCAGAGGTGACGAAATTCTAAACTCGTCACCCAATATTAGGATGTAGGTGTTTTTGATGACGAAATAAATTTTCGTCACCTATTGTTTAACCAAAGACTAACCGGAGGGTGACAAAATTCCAAATTCATTATCCAATATTAAAATGGAGGTGTTTTCGGTGAAGAAATAAGTGTAAGTCACTTGTTGTTTACAAATAATTAAGGATGGCCATGGGCAAGGTAAAACCATATATACCCGACCCAATTAATTTATCCATAGATATCTGATTACCTTACCCAATTAGTATCCATACCTAATTGTTACCCGGTCTATCTATCTATAGATATCCATACCCTACCCAAAGCCGATTTTTATAAAATCACCAAATATGCTAAAAAACTTCTAAAATGACCAATATATCCTCAAAATCTCTAAAATAAGAAAAATACCCATGAAACCTTTAAAATGACCAAAATACTCCTACAATATCTAAAATCACCAATTATACTAAAAATCCACTAAAATGACCAAAATACATATGAAATAACCTTTAAAATGACCAAAATACCCCCAAAATCACCAAATACGCTCAAAAACCACTAAAAATTACCAAAATATCTCCTAAACCTAATACATGATCAAAACCCCCAAATCTTAAAAAATGACCAAAGTACACACAAAACTTAAAAATGACCAAAATACTCCCGAAACCTAAAATTTGGCCAAAATACCCCCAAAAAAAAGAAAATTACCAAAATAACCCCTAAAATTAAAAAATTACCAAAATACCTCCAAAACCTAAAAACTGACCGACATAGCCTTGATGCTTGAAAATTATCCCCCCCCCCCCTCCCAAAACTCAAAAAATGACTAAAATACCCCTGAAACCTATAAAATGACAAAAATGGCCCTAAAACCTATATGATGATAAAAATATTCACTAAACCTAAAAGATGATTGAAATACCCTTAAACCTAAAAATGACCAAAATACCCCTAAATGACCAAAATTATCATTTTTATAATTTTGGGCTATTTTGGTCATTTTTTAGGTTTAGGGGGTATTTTGCTTATTTTATAAATTTCAGGGGTATTTTAGTCATTTTTTAAGGTTTCAAGTGTATTTTTGGTTATTTTTTATATTTAGGGAGGTATTTTGGTAATTTTTATTTTTCAAGGGTATTTTGGTCATTTTTAGGCTTCATGGGTATTTTGGTAATTTTTAGGTTTTAGGGAGTATTTCGGTCATTTCTTAGGTTTAGGACGTATTTTTTGTCATTTTTAAGTTTCGGTGGGTATTTTGGCCATTTTAAAGGTTTCAGGGGTATTTCGGTTATTTTTTAAGTTTATGGGGTACTTTGGTATTTTTATAATTTCCAGGGAAATTTTGGTAATATTTTAAGTTTAAAGGGTATTTTGGTAATTTTATGATTTTAGAGGTATTTCGCATTTTTTAGGTTTAGGATGCATTTCAGCAATTTTAGAGGATTTTAGAAGTACATGGGTTATTTGCAAGTTTTAGAGGCAATATGGTAATTTTGTTGGGGTTTACCCATAATAATTTGGTTGAGTTAGGTTTGGATAAGATTTAATTAGTTAAATGGATAATAATGGGTAAATGAGAAAATTACAGCCGATTGGCATGAAAATTGGCATGCATGTTAAGAACATATAGAACATGTAAACCAACGGTTGGATTTTAAAAATATGAATTAAATAACAAGTTATTGGGTGGTGTAACATTTTTTGAGTTACATCAGGTGTAACTTGAACCAAGCCCTATATTTCTTGATTCAATGTGAATTTTGACAAATCTACCGTTAGATTACATTATCTTCATATATTTTTCATGTTTACAAAATTTGAAGGTGATCAAAGATTAATAGCCATGTCATCGATCAATTGTTTAAATTCAAGTTTTTGTAGTTAAAAATAACGCATAAAAGATAAATTTAAAGATCAAATGGTAAACTACATCCAATTTGCATGAAAGTTTGTATGCATGTTAAGAACATATAGAAAATGTAATTCAATGGTTAGATTTTCAAGATATGAATTCAATAATAAGTTATTGGGTGGTGTAACATTTTTTAGAGTTACATTAGGTGTAACTTGAACTCAGTCCTATATTTCTTAATTCAATGTGAACTTTGACAAATCTACCGTTAGATTACATTATATTCATATATTTTTCATGTTTACAAAATTTCAAGGTGATCAAGGATTAATAGTCAAGTCATCAATCAATTGCTTAAATTCAAGTTTTTGTAGTTTAAAATAACGCATAAAAGATGAGTATAAAGATCAAATGGTAAACTACATCCGATTGGCATGAAAATTGGCATGCATGTAAATAATATATAGAAATTTTAATCCAACGATTAGATTTTCAAAATATAAATACAATAAAAAGTTATTTGGTGGTGTAATATTTTTTAGAATTATACAAAGTGTAACTTGAACCGAGTCATATATTTCTTAATTCGATATGAATTTTGACAAATCTACCGTTAGATTACATTATCTTCATATATTTTTTGTGCTAACAAAATTTCAAGGTGATCGAAGATTAATAGGCATGTCGTCAATCAATTGTCTAAATTCAAGTTATTTTAGTTTAAAATAACGTATAAAGGATAAGTTTAAAGATCAAATGGTCAATCACACCCGATTGGCATGAAAATTGGCATGAATGTTAAGAACATATATACCACGTAATCCAACGGTTGGATTTTGAAAATATGAATTCAATAATAAGTTATTGGGTGGTGTAATATTTTTTAGAGTTACATCTAGTGTAACTTAAACGTAGTCCTATATATCTTAATTCGATGTGAATTTTGACAAATCTACCATTAGATTACATTAACTTCATATATTTTTCGTGCTTACAAAATTTCAAGGTGATAAAAAATTAATAGTCATGCTATCAATCAATTGTTTAAATTATAGTTTTTGTAGTTTAAAATAACGCATAAAAGATGAGTTTAAAGATCAAATGGTAAACTACATCCGATTGGCATGAAAATTAGCATGCATGTAAAGAACATATAGAAAATATAATCCAACGGTTAGATTTTCAAAATATGAATTCAATAATAAGTTATTTGGTGGTGTAATATTTTTTAGAGTTATATTAGGTGTAACTTGAACTCAGTCCTATATTTCTCAATTCAATGTGAATTTTGACAAATCTACCATTAGATTACATTAACTTCATATATTTTTCATGTTTACAAAACTTCAAGGCGATCAAGGATTAATAGTCATGTCATCAATCAATTGTTTAAATTCAAGTTTTTGTAGTTTAAAATAACGCACAAAAGATGAGTATAAAGATCAAATGGTAAACTACATCCGATTGGCATGCTTGTAAAGAACATATAGGAAATATAATCCAACAGTTAGATTTTCAAAATATGAATTCTATAATAAGTTATTTGGTGGTGAATCATTTTTTAGAATTATATTAAGTGTAACTTGAACCTGGCCCTATATTTCTTAATTCAATGTGAATTTTGACAAATCTACCGTTAGATTACATTAACTTCATATATTTTTCATGTTTACAAAACTTCAAGGTGATCAAGGATTAATAGTCACGTCATCAATCAATTGTTTAAATTCAAGTTTTTGTAGTTTAAAATAACGCATAAAAGATGAGTATAAAGATCAAATGGTAAACTACATCCGATTGGCATTAAAATTGGCATGCTTGTAAAGAATATATAGAAAGTTTAATCCAACGGTTAGATTTTCAAAATATGAATACAATAAAAAGTTTTTTGGTGGTGTAATATTTTTTAGAATTATACAAAGTGTAATTTGAACCCAGTCATATATTTCTTAATTCAATATAAATTTTGACAAATCTACCGTTAGATTACATTATCTTCATATATTTTTTGTGCTTACAAAATTTTAAGGTGATCAAAGATTAATAGTCATGTCATCAATCAATTATTTAAATTCAAGTTTTTGTAGTTTAAAATAACGCACAAAAGATGAGTATAAAGATCAAATGGTAAACTACATCCGATTGGCATTAAAATTGGCATGCTTGTAAAGAATATATAGAAAATTTAATCCAACGGTTAGATTTTCAAAATATGAATACAATAAAAAGTTATTTGGTGGTGTAATATTTTTTAGAATTATACAAAGTGTAACTTGAACCCAGTCATATATTTCTTAATTCAATATGAATTTTGACAAATCTACCGTTAAATTACATTATCTTCATATAATTTTTGTGCTTACAAAATTTCAAGGTGATTGAAGATTAATAGGCATGTCATCAATCAATTGTCTAAATTCAAGTTATTTTAGTTTAAAATAACGTATAAAGGATGAGTTTGAAGATCAAATGGTAAATTACACCCGATTGGCATGAAAATTAGCATGCATGTTAAGAACATATATACCATGTAATCCAACGGTTAGATTTTGAAAATATGAATTCAATAATAAGTTATTGGGTGGTATAACATTTTTTAGAGTGACATCTAGTGTAACTTAACCATAGTCCTATATTTCTTAATTCGATGTGAATTTTGACAAATCTATCATTAGATTACATTATCTTCATATATTTTTCATTGTTACAAAATTTCAAGGTGATCAAAGATTAATGGGCATGTCATCAATCAATTGTCTAAATTCAAGTTTTTCTAGTTTAAAGTAACGTATAAAAGATGTGTTTAAAGGTCAAATGGTAAATTACACCAAATTCCTAGTTAATCCTGGTTGAACTGGCAAGTCTGGTCTAGTTTTTATGACCATGATTGTGCCAACAGTGGTTTTAAAAACCGATACGAACAAGGAACTAAAAAAGTGACTGGTTACCAATTTTTTAGTCCGACTGGTGATGTCATAAATATTTATTTTATAATTATAAAAAAATATAATAAGTTTATTACTAATAATATGTTGGTAAAAATTTGTAAAAGATTTATGTGGGTTTTCACATCTTATATTTAGAAAATAAAAATAGCAAAATGTAAAAACGTAACATTTAGTGATACTTTCATTTAGATTTAATTAATTTTCTTCAAAATGGACCATCACATATGTTGAATTGTAATCTTAAAAATAAAATGTTTATTATTTATTTATATGTGTATATATATATTTTAATGAATTAATGTTAGAGAAAAATTAAGTATTTTTTAAATTTATTCACTTAATTAATTAAAAACTACTTTTTATTTTCTAATCATAATTATCATAAAAAGAAAAAAAAAAGTAAATTCTGTGAATATCAAAGCTAAATCATGATTATCAAGTAGTAGTGGTAATATATATATATATATATATATATAAAATAATGTTTTTGAGAAGTTGTACGTAGTATAATGTACACTTAACCAAAAAAATAAAATAGTATAATGTACAGTGTTGCCAGTAAAACAAAAACTAAAGGCTTAAAAGAATATAGAATTATGTGGTCCTCATTCATTCTATATTAAAAACTAAAAAACAAAGGTGTGGCTCTCATTGATTTATTGTGTATACAAATAGCAATAGTACACTAACAAAGCAGTAAAACACGTTTGTAAAGTAAAAGTAGAGGTTCAGTTTTTTTTTTTTAAGCAGTGATCAGCACGTAGTAAATTTTTTTGCGCGCGGTGACCAATTTTCAGGCGGGTTCTAAATTTTTTAGGTGTCTTTTTTTTCATTATTTTTTATTAGATAAAATTTATGTACAATATTTTAGATACTGTTGTTTAAGTTTTTCTCTTAAGATTCTTCCATGTGGTTATTTAATTTTAAAAATACACTTTCATCATAAATAAAAAAAAAAATTACATGATCAAATCTTAAGAGAGTAATTTAAAGAAAAGCATCTAAGTAACAGCATCTAAGTAGTGTAGTTAAGTCTTTTTTTTTTTTTTTTTTTGTTTGTGTAAACAAAATACTGTTACTCTCTCTTTCTCCTCCCATAGACAGACCCACGCCTCTCAGCCTCTCCCAAAAAGACTGGTAAGGTCTCTCTCTCTCATCGATCCTCTCTCTCTCTCTCATGTTAAACTTGGTGACTTTGTGGATTTTTTTTTCTTCTTTCAGGATTAGCAGGATATTGATTTTGGGATTAGAGAGGGTGTTGATTTTAGGACATAGCTTTTGGGATTGGAGAAGGTAATCTAGTCTTTCCCTATTGATTTTTTGAGATATGGAACAACAATCCCTATTGATTTGATGTATATCATTATGGATTCTGGACATTGCTTTTATAATTTTTTCCCCTTCTTGTGTGTGCATAAATGTGTCTATTAAATAAATGCAATTTTGTGACTTGATATGTTAAATTTTAAAGTCTAATTTTTGTGGGTTTTGTTAGTTTTTGTTTGGTGCTGAATCAGTTTGTGGGTTTTTCTAGGACCTTAAAGATTAAATCTTTAATTATTTTTTTAAGGCTGATTTCTGTGTACCCGAAATGCTTGTTTTATGGGTTTCTATGTTTTTGTGTGCTTACTTCACTTGCCAGTAACATTGGTTTACTTGTTAATATCATTTTCAAACTAAGCAATATTTAGTCAAAGTGGTGCACTTTGTTTAACAATTTCAGTTCTAGTCAACTCTTTAAGTGTGTTTTTGGTGCTTACTTCGTCTGCTAATCTGAAACAAATCTTTCAAAAAATTTTAGTCAATATTTTCAAATTTGGTAAAACAGGACATATTTATTATATTGAGTTAAGTTAGTTATAGGTGTACCCATGTGAATCTTATTACATGGTTGAATGTTATGGGTCCAGTTGATGCTACTAATAGTGGTATTACTTGTTGTGATGTTTTGGCAATTAACTAGTGATTTTAAGTCTCTGTTGAGTTATGAAATCTAGGATGGACACCCCTCTATTCATGCCAACCCTTCGCTTAGAAATTTTACCATCACCAATCACAATAGCACCTGAGTGAATTTTTGCTTAGAAACTAGCTTGGTGCTAAAATTCAAAAATTTTGAAGGGGTTTTGAGTTTGAGTTGAATGTATCCATGCAAGCATATTTATATTCATGCAAGCTCTGATATTCCACCATGCAAAACTTTCAAAAGGTGTAGTAGCTTTGGTGGACCACAGTGCTGGTTGGAAAGTAGAAGCTCCACTATCACATGTTTGATTGACTGGGCAATCAGCACCACCTAAAAACTTTTAGAGGAGACTTTTGTTTAAATGATATGTTTAAGGATACAATTCAGCCAACCAAAAAAAAAAAAAAGTCCGTATAATTTTTTTAAAGAAAATGTTAAAAAGCTAATGTCAAATTTATTATAAAAGATTTACAAACTAAAGTAATATATTGAATGTGGTAAGTGCTACTTAAAAATTGTAATAAATAAATTTCTTAATTACTATTTACAATGTTTTAAAAGTTGATGCATCAATTTATAAGAATTAAATAGTAAAATTTGTTGTAACTATAATATCTTTAGCTCTTTTTTTAATATTATTTTTTATTTTTTATTTTGTCTGTGTGTGTGTGTGGGGGGGGGGGGGGGGTCCTACTTATGACAATGGACTTGCTCCACTATCACATGCATGCACATTATGTTGGTAATATCATTGTGCAAAATTAGTCTGAGAATTTCTTACAAAAGTCTTGAGCCCCACCTTCTAATCTAGCTATAGTCTTTAGAGTTTGTGAGCTAGCTAGGCACGTGAGTCTGGTAGAATTTTATTGCTTTTCTTAATTTGTATCGTCATATATATTTTTTTTTTCATATATGCATATTGATGCTTTTCATATATATTTTTAAAATGGTTATTAATCAAGGTAGATAAATAGAACTAGCTAGGAACAAGAAAATATTAGTAGTTTAAAAAAGTTAAAGAGATAAGACCCTATTAATTGCTAATTTGCTAGATCTTTTTGATTTTTTTTTAAAAAAAATATCATTATCGTTCTGTATGTCATTAAAGATGAAGTATCTAGAAGAAGCTATTCAATGCTAGCTAGTTGTCAATGCTTTACTGATATTGAGCCCAAAGTATGTCAAAGTTAGCTGCAAGTTGATTTTTGTAATCATTGCAACAGAAGGTGCGTACATGATACATGGTTTTTGATGATTCATGTTAAAATATCCATCTTTTCCTTTTTGTTTTTTGATTCTTATCGAATTTCAAGCAAGACTCTCATTGCGTGATTTGAAACTGGGGGCCTATAATTAGTGGTCAAAGCACAGTTATTTTGCCAAAACCTTTGCAAAGTCTCATGTAAATTTGCACACTTTTGAATGCTTTTATAGATGTTTGCTGAAAAGGGCTAGGCTTATTGGTTTAGTCTTGTAGTTGTGGGGTACCCTAATGCAAAACCAAGGTGCACCACAAGTCCTTGTACTTGAATAGTTTAAACTGGGCCACTCTCTAATTTTTCTCGTGTTTAACATATATATATATATGGGCCCTCAGATCAATAGAATGTGAAAAAAATTATTGGACCCACATGTAGAAAGAGAAATGAATGAGTCCACAAAAAAAAAAAAAAAAAAAAAAAAAAAAAAAAAAAAAAAAAGGCAGAGGTTTTTAATAGACCCACCTAATAGCAAAACCATATTACGTATGGTTTTCCCGCTGATCAATGTGCACTTCTCCCATTTTTAGGTGAAACTTCACATTGTAGCCAACTATTGATTGCTAAAACAAAAGATGTCATTGCCCACCACAAAAAGGAAGAAACCCAAAATAAAAATAAAAATAAAAATAATGATTATAAAAAAATTCCTTCTTGTTATGCAAAATAAAATAGGTACAATTTTTTTTTTCTTGATATAATGTGTCACTCCAAAGTATATTGGAGGTTTAGATGTTAGAAAACGTTATGTATGACATTTCATTATCTTGATGACTTAACATTCACCTTGTATGTGTGATCAGATATGGATAATAGTTGGATGACACTTGGTAGGACACCTAGAGACAGACTAAGTCAACAATATATTGATGGGGTGAATTCATTTCTTACTTTTGCAATGACTGTTGTGGACCGAAGTGGAAAAATTCCATGCCCATGTATTGATTGTTTGAATTGCTATCAACAATATGCTCACACTGTGCAAATTCATTTGCTTCATCGTGGGATTATGCAAGATTATACTAAGTGGTACTATCATGGAGAACTCCGTGAATTAAATGAGCACATTGATGATGAAGAAATGTCAAACAATGATCATCTGGATGGTATTGATGCCTTGGTGGAGGATCGAATTAGAGGGGAACCAAGAGATACAACCCAGCAAGATGAGGAAGTGCGTAATTTTGATAAAATGTTTAGCGATTCAAAGCATGAGCTGTATCCAGGTTGCACAGATTACACTCTTTTGAAGTTTGTCATTGAAATGCTAAATGTGAAGGTAACAACCAACTTGAATAATAAGGGGCTTGACATGATACTAGACTTGTTGAGTAAGCTTTTACCGAAAGGTAACTTGGTTCCAAGGTCAACTTATGAAGCAAAGAAGATATTACGTGACTTGGGCTTATCATATGAGCACATTCATGCATGTAAAAATGATTGTGCTCTCTTTTGGAAGGAAAATGAAAACCTTGATAAATGTTCAGTGTGTCAAACTCCTAGATACAAGGATAATAGAACATGTGGTAAGAAGATTGCTCAAAAAGTATTGCGCTACTTTCCATTGACTCCGAGGTTGCGGAGATTATACATGTCTAGAAAAATAGCTAAGGACATGAGATGGTACATAGAAAAACGTGTGAATGATGGGATATTAAGGCATCCAGCTGATAGTCAGGAGTGGAAGGAATTTGATTTGAAACATCATGAGTTTGCCCTAGAACCTCGCAATGTAAGGTTAGGGATGGCTACAGATGGTTTTAACCCTTTTGGGAATATGAACAATAACTACAGTATGTGGCCTGTCATACTCATTCCCTATAACCTACCGCCTTGGTTAGTAATGAAAGAACCTTATTTTATGATGTCCTTACTTATTCCTGGACCCAATCAACCAGGAAATGAGCTTGATGTTTTCTTGAGGCCATTAGTTGATGAGTTGAAGGAGTTGTGGGAAGAGGGTGCACACACTTATGATGCATCTTGTGGTATGCATTTTCAGATGCGTGCCGCTTTGTTATGGACAATACATGACTATCCTGGATTTGGTAATGTGTCTGGGTGGAGGACAAAGGGTTATCATGCTTGTTACACTTGCAATGATGAACCATATTCGGAGACATTGGAAAGTAAAATTGGATACACTAACCATCGAGCCTATTTGCCTATGGACCACCCTTGGCGAAGGAGTTGCTCATTCAATGGTAAAATTGAGAAACGGATGAGATCATTGGAGTTACCGGTGGAAAAGATAAATGAGCAATTTGACCGAATGCCAAATATAATTTTAGGAAAGGATCCAAACAACAAGAAAAAGCATCCAATTATTGGGGAACCGAATTGGTCAAAGAAAAGTATCCTATACAAGCTACCATACTGGAGGAATAAGAAGCTTAAACACAACATTGATGTCATGCATGTTGAGAAAAATATTAGTGAGAGTACATTCGGAACTTTGTTGGGAATTGAGGGGAAAAACAAGGACACAGACAAGGCACGCAAGGACTTGAAAAATATGGGCATAAGGAGTGTTTTGCACCTCCAAGAACGTCCTGATGGATCATTTGACAAGCCTCATGCCTTCTTTTCATTGTATCCTGAAGAAAGGATTGGTTTTTATGAATTTTTGAAATCAGTCAAGTATCCAGATGGCTATGCAGCAAACATATCGAGGTCAGTGAACACAAGAAATGGTAGACTATTAAATCTGAAAA
This sequence comes from Quercus ilex subsp. ballota, assembly GCA_032727855.1. NCBI lineage: Eukaryota > Viridiplantae > Streptophyta > Magnoliopsida > Fagales > Fagaceae > Quercus > Quercus ilex. Next base: position 11,091,701 of record CM064910.1, on the reverse strand, counting down.
GCCATGACTGTCATGTACTATTACAGCGGATTCTTCCAATTGGGATGCGGGGTTTTGCTGATAAGGACATTTGTACAGTATTGTTTGAGTTGGGCAGTTTCTTTCAAGACTTATGCTCTAGGACCCTAAGGAAGAGTGACTTGGAGAAATTAGAAGGACGTATACTTCTCATACTATGCAAATTCGAGAAGTACTTTCCTCCAGCCTTCTTTGATATAATGGTTCATCTTGTTGTTCATCTACCTCGTGAAGCCATTCTTGGAGGACCAGTGCAATATAGATGGATGTATCCCATTGAAAGGTAACTCTCTCCATCCATTAATTATAGTTTGCCGAATGTTTTTTTTTAAGCAAATTCTATTGCGTATGTAGTCATACTCCCAATTCATTTTTCCTTGAAGGTTTCTTGGAACGTTGAAAAGATACGTTTCTAACCGAGCTCGACTAGAAGGTTCAATTGCAGAGGCTTACATTCTTAAAGAGTGTATTACTTTCTCGTCATTATATCTTGATGGAGTTGAAACCGTGCATAATCGAAGGGAAAGAAATGCAGATTGTGGTGAATATGGCCAAGGGTTGATGATTTTCTCACAAACAGCCCGACCCACTGGGTCTAGGCAGAATGATGTGGGGATGTCACGAGAATTGCATGATATTGCTCAATGGTATTTGTTGTACAATTGTCCCGAGTTGGAGCCATATTTAGAGTATGTGAAGTTGTATTTTGATTATGCTTGAATTGTCCTTAATATTATTTGCATTTCTTAACTGAATATAAATCACTTGTTTTGAATAGTGAACACAAAAACACATTACATAATCCAATTGGAGAAAACATAACTCAAATACAACGACGAGAGTTTCCTAAGTGGTTCAAAGAACGTGTAAGAAATTTTGAATCTTGTGACACATTAAATAGTATTAAGCAGTTATATAGTTTTCTCACTACTAATGTCACATGTTGCATGTCATTATAGATCTATAGATTGAGAGAGAATGACTCATCAGAAGCTACAAAACAAATGTGGTCATTAGCAAATGGTCCTAAGTTGCTACTGAAAGAATACTCGGTCTGCATGGTCAATGGTGTAAGGTTCCATACAAAAGACTTGGATAATCGTCGTGTAATCCAAAATAGCGGTGTAACTACAGAAGGGGACCATGATGGACAAATACACAACTTCTATGGTCATGTGTGCAAAATTTGGGAATTGGAGTATATGTATCAATATAAAGTTGTTTTGTTTCAATGTGAATGGTACAATACTGGTAATAAGACCGGTCGAAGGAGAACGATACGAACTGAGACACATTGCACAAGTATCAATGTGCAAAGTCGGTGGTATCAAAATGACCCTTTCATATTACCTAGTCAGGCGAAACAAGTTTTCTACCTTCGTGATACCAAATGGGGTGAACCTTGGCATGTTGTGCAATGCGTACAATATAGGGGAGTGTTTGATGTGCCAGAGGTGGGTTATGGAGAATCCAATGATCAAACAGAAGCTAATGAAGCATTTCAACAACAAGCCATTAGCGATGTTGTCCCTATCGATGTTGAAGATAATGTTCAATATTGTAAGGGTGGTATTGAAGTTGAGAATATTCCAGAAGGTTTGGGAGAGCAAGGGGATAACAATGAAGATGAAGTGCATAACATACCTGATTCTGATATGGATCCTGATATGGATTATGAATCGTAGATTTCATTTCTTTTTTCCTTTGTATATGGAAACATGTGTTTAATAATTTTTTATTCCCTATTATTTGTTCATGTATATTTCTATTTGATGTTCCAATTTATGTTTCGTACTTGGGAAGAATTTGTAATGAATAGACATTATATTTTATCTTCTATGTAAATCTATAGTTGCAGAAATGGTCAAAAAGGGCAAAGACACTCATAATAAAATAACAGAATATGAGATGGAAAGAGCACAAAGAATCAAGCAAAACCAAGAGAAAATATATGCTTTGGGATTGAAGCATCTGTCAACATTTCAGCCTAAATGTGCAAATGTGGGAAGAAAGAGAGTAAGTGTTCAGGTAGACGACGACGACTATGTACCAGCTATTGGTGATGATGAGTTATCTAGTTCTTTAAATAATAAGGTACTATATGTATGATTTGGTGCATGCGATACTTCGTACTTTGTAATATTGCGATGAAATAACTTTTTTTTTAATGAATTTAAAAATCTATACATATTTTGGTATGATACAGATGGCACCAAGACGTAGCACTCGTTCACGCTGTGAGGAATTTACCCCAGCAGTCCAACATAAGGGCCCATTGTTGAGCCTACTTCTCGGTGGAGATTCTGAGGTACTATATACATGATCTGGTGCTTGAGATACTTTGTAATATTGTGCTTGGAATGATCAATGAAAGTCATCGATTGAAGATATTTTAAATGATGAAATAACTTATTTTATATTTTAACTTGTAATGAATTTAGATATCTTTATATACTTTTGCATGATACAGATGACTCGTTATAGGCGTGAGGAATCTACCCCCGCAGTCCAGCATACCGGCCCATCATCAAGCACGCATCTTGGTGAAGATTCTCTTGCCCAAATTTCTACTAATGTAGAGGCACAGCTTGTGGGCACACCGTCTACCACGGATGGTGAGATATTTAAGTTCCATTACTTGATTTCGTAATAACACTATATTTGGTTCATTTGTTGATTTAATTTATATTATGTCTTGATAGCATTGACTAGTAGACGTGTTCGTGGCATGACGCGTGGATTAGGGGTACGAGGACTTGTTGAGAAACATGGGAAGCTACCGGTCTGCATTGCCCCAGAGTTTTGTGCTCCTGTTGGTGAACATGCAGGGAAGTTTGCTAGCCAAATTGGTGTACAAGTGCGTACGACCGTGTCCACTATGAATGCTTATAGTTGGAAGAATGTTGGTAGCGGTGAAAAAGAGGCGATCATTCAAAATGTGGCGGTACTTTAAATGTTTATAGTTGTCCATGAGCTTGATTTTGTTGTTTTCATTACATTGCTTTATACTTTATGCTGTATTTTATAGTGTATTGTTGATGTTGTCACTAAGCATATTGAATTCAAGGCATAATATTTTCTTTATACATACCTCACTTTGCAGGATCAATTTGATATACAAGGAGAATCTGTACTTGTGAACAAATCTCTAAATACAAAGTGTGGTAGATTATTGAGCAGTTACAACAACAGGTTGTTTGCAAAATATAAAAAACTTGTAAAGGATGAAGGAAGCAGGTATGCAAGAAACCACCCACCAAAAAATGTCACACGAGAAAAATGGATTGAACTAATTGATGGAAAGTGGAGTGACGAAGATTGGCTGGTAATTAATACTTTGAAAATTTTAATTATAAATGAAGTATGTTCTCACTTTTCACCTAGATAATACCTATCTATATATGCATTGGATTAATGTTTTATGTAGATCTTATTATGGTGTCATGTCTATTAGATTATTCGTTCTATCAAATTTGTTGGATTAATGCTTATTTGGAAGGTGAAGTAGATTTATATTGTAATCTCTATATATAACTTAAGTCAAAACTCTAATATTTTCTTTGTCTTTATTCTTTATAGAAAGTCTCAGAAAGAAATGCTAAAAATAGAAATAAAGAGGGAACGGTTGACAAACACATTCATAGATGTGGAAACAAGTCGCTTGCAGTTAGGGTGGATGAGGCGGTGTGTTATTTCAATTTTTAAAAAATTAGTATATTACTTGCTGTAATTAATTAACTTGTCTACTAACATTGGAAAGCAAACTACCCAGAGACAAAAAAATGGAGGTCATATTCCTAAGGTGGCACAACTCTACTATGATACCCACTTCAATTCAAGGACAAAACAGTGGGTACACCCTGATTGCGAACATACATATGTATGTATATCAGTACATGCCTTGAGTTTGCAAAACTAGAATATATGTATTTTTATTCTATATTTGTTTGCAAAACTAGAACATATGTATTTCTGATGGTTTTTATTATTTGAAATGACAGCAAGAGATGTTGAGAGTACAAGATGAGCATTGTAGCACTCCTGAAGCACAGCCTTTGACTGAAGAGGAGATATCTATGATGGTTCTTAAGCCGAGATCTGGCTATGTAAAGGGACTTGGCATGAGGCCTTCCTCATCTCTTAAGACTCCTGCCTCATCTTCCTCAACTCAGTATACTCAACAACTCGAAGGTCGAGTAGAAGAGCTCCAGGATGCAAACTACAAGCTGGAGGGTCGAGTAGAAGAGCTCCAGGATGCAAACTTAAGGCTAGAGGAGAAGATGGATTGCATCATACAATATTTGAGGAGCAAAGGTGACAATGACATCTGTGGCAGTGGGGGGAGCTCATCTACTAACTAGAACACACCTTGGTTAGTGTTTTATTTTCTTGCCTAAGAGCATTAGTATTGGAGCTTATATATTGTATATGTTGCTATATTTTAGCATAAAAACACAAAAACAAGCATTACCCGGTCTCTTAATTGTAAAATTTTTTACAATTGTGCTATAGTAACCTCTTATATGTATGAGGGTACCATAGCACAATTGTGCTACAACTGTGTTTTTTGTTTAAAGGTGGTGGTGGGTTTTTTGTTTGTGGTGGTAGTTGGATTTTTTGTTTAATGGTGGTGGTGGGTTTTGTGTTAGTGATGGTGGCTGGATTTTGGTTTATTGTGTGGTTGGGTTTTTGTGTTTATGGTGGTGGTTGGGCTTTTTGTTTATGGTGGTGGTTGGGCTTTTTGTTTATGTTGGTGGTGAGTTATTTGTTTATTGTGATGGTTGGGTTTTTTGTTTATAGTAGTGACTGTATTTTTGTGTTAATGGTGGTGACTGTGTTTTTTGTTTAATGGTGGTGGTGGGTTTTTTGTTTATGGTGGTGGCTAAGTTTTTTATTTATTTATTGTGATGGTTGAGCTTTTTGTTTATGACAGTGGCTGAGTTTTTATGTTAATGGTGGTGGCTGTATTTTTTGTTTAATAGTGATGATGGGTTTTTTGTTTATAGTAGTAGCTGGGTTTTTGTGTTAATGGTGGTGGCTGGGTTTTTTGTTTAATGGTGGTGGTTGGGTTTTTTGTTTATTGTGATGGTTAGGTTTTTGTGTTAATGGTAGTGGCTGTATTTTTTGTTTAATGGTGGTGGTGAGTTTTTGTGTTAATGGTGGTGGCTGTGTTTATTGTTTAATGGTGGTGGTGTGTTTTTTGTTTATAGTGGTGGCTGTGGTTTTTGTTTAATGGTGGTGGTTAGTTTTTTTTTTTTAAATAGTGTTGGCTAGATTTTTTTATTCTTTGTGACGGTTGGGTTTGTGTTTATGATGGTGGCTGGGTTTTTGTTTTGGATTGCACTTTATTTGTTTTGTTTTAAATTGATATTTTTCTGCATTCTTTGTGATTTCTCCATGGTTTGTAATATGGGTTTGGTTTTTTTTTTTTTTAGAGAATGTTGTGGGTTTTCTTTCTTTGATAGTTTGGCTTCATGTGATGTTGCATTATGATTATTTTTCTAGTTTGTTATTGGGTATTTTGTGGACATTTTCTGCATTGTCTTTCTATATATATATATATATATATATATTGGTAGTACATCTTATCAAGGATATATGTTTACCATCTAGTTTGTTATTGATGTATTTTCCTTTATACTTGTGCAGATAAGGGATTGGTGGCAAAAAGATAGCTTTTGTGGAACTACTTGAACTCAAATAATTTTCTGTAAAGTTTGGAAGCTAAGACATCATTTGTATATAAATAGTTGTAATTACTTTGTGAACATCTTTATTGCATTTTTAGATTGTATGGATGTTTTTTTATGGATTTGATTTGAAATGAATGGATGTGTTTTTATTTTATTTTATGGATTTGGTTAGAAATAAACAGGTTAATATAATGGCAAGTAAATGTAAAGAATATTAATAAAAAAATAAAATTGGTGATGATAATTTTCTTCGCCATATCCAACTATAAGCAAAAATTGGTGACGAAATAATTCGTCACCTGATCTATTGAAGTAAAAAAAAAAAAAAACAATCGGTGACGCAAAACTTCGTCACCTAATCTATTGATATTGGAAAAAAATATATATTTGGTGACGAAATATTTCATCACTGAAAGTAAGGTTTAGTGACGAAAACATTAGGTGACGAAAAACTTTTGTCACCTATCATTTTTTATTGGTGACGAAAAAATTTCGTCACCTATCTTTCCTTTTTTGGTGACGAAACATTTTCGTCACCAATACATAAGGTGACGAAGCTTAGGTGACGAATGTTTTTTCGTCACCATTTCGTCACCATATGTATTTGTGACGAAATAAGGACATATTGTGACGAAATGTTTTTGTCACTATAGCCCACTTTTGTTGTAGTGATTTACCACCTATGGTTTGTTATGAAAATACTGTGAAAAATGTTGTAGATGTAGCACTTATTTTGCACAATAACTTTATTTTTAGTTGTGGTTGGTTCCAATATGATATTTTATTATTTTATTTTGATCTATACGAAATTAAAATCTCAACAATTGTGAAAATATTGTGCCAATTTGTTGTGTTAATATTTTATTATTTTGTTAAGCATTGCAAATTGAACAAATAAAAAATAATGTAGCAAAACTACTGTAACTTTACACATTAAAAAAAATGCGGCTGGTGAAACAGTGCAAGTTGAACAAACCAAAAATACTGTAGCTTCAAGACATTTGCTCTTTTTATATATAAATAATATAATATAAAATAAAACAAAAACAAATTGGTGTACATGAGAAGAAAAAAAAATCCATCTCCCCAAATTGGCCAAATGCCTTGAATAAGTATGAAAGGTTTTTTAGTAGCATTAGAATGAGTCCAAAAACTTGACTAAACCAAAACACTATTCCTAAGCCTATTGAAAATAATTTTGTGAAACATTGCAAAATGAACAAACCAAAAATAATGTAGCAAGACTACTGTAACTTTACGCATTCAAAAAAAAAAAAAAAAAAAAACAGCCGATGAAATAGTGCAAATTAAACAAACCAAAAATACTGTAGGTTCAAGGCATTTGCTCTTTTTATATATAGATAATATAATATAAAACAAAATAAAAACAAATTGGTGTACATGAGAAGAAAAAAAATCTATCTCACCAGATCGACTAAATGCCTTGAATAAGTATCAAAGGTTATTTAGTTGCATTAGAATGAGTCCAAAAACTTGACTAAACCAAAATACTATTCCTAAGCCTATTGAAAATAATTTTGTGAAACATTGCGAATTGAACCAACCAAAAATAACGTAGCTAAACTATTGTAGCTTTACATATTAAAAAAAAAAAAAAAAAGTGGCCGGTGAAACAATGCTAGTTGAACAAACAAAAAATACTGTAACTTCATTCTTTTTATATATAGATAATATAATATAAAACAAAACAAAAACAAATTAATGTACACGAGAAGAAAAAAAATCCATCTCACTAGATTGGTCAAATGCCTTGAATAAGTATCAAATGTTATTTAGTTGCATTAGAATAAGTCCAAAAACTTGACTAAACCAAACCACTATTCCTAAGCCTATTGAAAATAATTTTGTGAAACATTGCGAATTGAACAAACCAAAAATAACGTAGCTAAACTATTGTAGCTTTACGCATTTAAAAAAAAAAAAAAGTGGCTGGTGAAACAGTGCTAGTTGAACAAACAAAAAATACTGTAACTTCACTCTTTTTATATATAGATAATATAATATAAAACAAAACAAAACAAAAACAAATTAATGTACACGAGAAGAAAAAAAATCCATCTCACTAGATTGGCCAAATGCCTTGAATAAGTATCAAAGGTTAGTTAGTAGCATTAGAATGAGTCCAAAAACTTGACTAAACCAAAACACTATTCCTAAGCCTATTGAAAATAATTTTGTGAAACATTGTGAATTGAACAAACCAAAAATAATGTAACAAAACTATAGTAACTTTACGCATTCAGAAAAGAAAAGAAAAAAAAAAGGCGGCCGATGAAATAGTGCAAATTGAACAAACCAAAAATACTGTAGGTTCAAGGCATTTGCTCTTTTTATATATAGATAATATATATAAAAAAAACAAAAACAAATTGGTGTATATGAGAAGAAAAAAAATCTATCTTGCCGGCTTGACTAAATGCCTTGAATAAGTATCAAAGGTTATTTAGTTGCATTAGAATGAGTCCAAAAGCTTGACTAAACCAAAACACTATTCTTAAGCCCATTGAAAATAATTTTGTGAAACATTGCAAATTGAACAAACCAAAAATAACGTAGCTAAACTATTGTAGCTTTACACATTAAAAAAAAAAAAAAAAAAAAAGTGGCCGGTGAAACAATGCTAGTTGAACAAACAAAAAATACTGTAACTTCACTCTTTTTATATATAGATAATATAATATAAAACAAAACAAAAACAAATTAATGTACACAAGAAGAAAAAAAATCCATCTCACTAGATTGGCCAAATGCTTTGAATAAGTATAAAAGGTTTTTTAGTAGTATTAGAATAAATCCAAAAACTTGACCAAACCAAAACACTATTCCTAAGCCTATTGACTCTTTTTATATAGTTAATAGATTAAATTGTTTAATTATATGAGATTATTTGTAAATGAACTAATTGAACATTATCATAATCTTTGAAATGCATTGTATGTGATTTAGTTACAGAATATATAAATTAAAAGTTCCTTGTAAACTCAAAAAGTAGTTTATAGTCAGTGATGAAATTGAGCGTTTCATCTGCGAAAACTATAACACATCAACTAAGATGGTTTGTCTTGAACATGGAAGTGGAGACTTCTAGTTAATGTGTTGATGTGTCTTAAGTAAGACATATTGAACTTGACTGTTGTGAGATTAATTATTCAATTAATAACTGTTACCTGAATAATAAATCTCACGATTTCTAATTTGATAGACTCTTAAACCTGAGAGAATAGTGAATCCGATCATGAAATGTAGGTTACTTTGATATATCAGGAGTGAGATCTAATTTAACGATCAAAATCTCAGTATGTTGGGTAACTGCACGTAGTGTTAAGTAAACACATATTCTCAATATGGAATTCATAATCTTTTTCTATAGAGACATGAAATATCCATTTGAGATAAGTTTAATAAGAATTGGTTATTTAGGGCCGGCCACTTTAGTAAAGAGTTACTAAAGTTTATATTTAATGAAATGAGATTTCATAAATATGAATAAATAAAAGATTAAACTAGAAACTCAAGAAATAAAATAGTTGTTTACAAAGTGACAATTTATTATGACTTTGTTCATTATGGATATTTCATGGAGGGGTCAAATGATATCATATAAGAGTTTTGGGATATAATTTATTAATAAGGCTTAGAGTACAATTATATTTTCATAGTAGTACTTGTTATATAATTAATGATAATTTTGGGTTTGTCAAGAGTTGACAAATAAGCTTGAGGCCCATTAGAGTTAGAGCCTTATTTGTCTTTTTGGTCTCATTCCAAGCCATACACTAAAGCCTAATTGGGTTAGCCCAAAAGGCTAACCCAATTAGATAATCATTTTTTATTTAATAAGAGTTATTAAATAAAATAACTGTCCAAGCAGTTAAAAGTATGCATGATTAAAAGGAAGGGAAAAAAAAAAAAAAAAACAGTTTTATCTGCATGATCTTTTGAATACATTTTTCTTTTGGAAATCAATGTACTTAAGAATTGAATGAGAGACCACTCATTTTGGGCATTATGTGGAATTAAGATGAAAATTGAAGGTTTTCTCATGTCTTGTTTTTGAATTTTACTGCATCAAGGTACGCTTTCTCTTTTTTGTTCTAGAATTTAAGGTTATATGTTATCTTTCATTATTGAAGTAGATACTTGTATTGCTTTTGTTGCGTGTTTTGTATGAAATACAAAACTAGTTTTTCCAACAATATTATGGTTTGTTTTGATCTGTGTTGGTATTTAAATTGATACAGTTTATTATTAAGAGAAATATAATACAAAATGGTATACAAAATCTCAATATATTATCAAAGAAACCAAATGGTATTACAAAAATACCTAAGAATTGCATACTAGGTCAAAATGCGAATTAGACACTAGCATGGTTGATGTTGATATGGTGGATGGAACAACTGTACAGAGCATTGGCATAAAGTGTGTTAAATCCTAAATTTTTAGTAGCTAGGACACCGAACATAAAAAACAATACCTTATTGGCTTATTTAGATGTGTCAAATGCTAAATTTCACATTTGGCAAGTAAATGTGGCGTGTTGACATGGTAACTGATGCAGTAAGTAAGACGTAGTAGATGGAGGTGCATGTAGGAGCTTGACTTGAAGCTGGTGGCATGTGGCTTGGTTGGCAGATCATCAGGGGTGGCGCGTGAGGGTGCTGATAGATTCATTGGGCCATTTTCAAATTCTTCTAGCAATATTTTTTAGATGGTCAAGAGCTGAGTGGCATGCTCCGGACTTGAAATTTGAAAAGGAGCTAGGCTTGAAGGGCATAGAGCCATAGACACGAGAGAAACACTGCAATAGTGATATGAGAACATGGACATTTTTTTTAATACTTAAATATCGCTTAAATAATATTTAGTTAATATTTTATATTAAATTTCTTTTATTATTAAAATATATTATTTATTATTTTTTGATATTACTAATTCACATAATAGTGATTGGGTTGACATGAGCCTTGTAGCTCAACTAACTGACACCTCTTGATATCTTAAACATCTAAAATTCATATTCTCATTCTCCTAACTATTAAAATATATATAAAAAAAAAGAATAATTGGGTTAGATATTTATTAATGTATCCAGGGGCAAAGCTATGTTGGTGACTGGGGGGCCATGGCGGTGCCCTCCCCACCCCACCCCCAAAGTTAATTTTTTTTTTTTTAGAGTAGGTAAAATTGCATACTTGAACCATTTTTCTAAGAACTGGTCCCGCATGAAATATTATTTGGCCCCCCCATTTGTCCACGTTTAGTGTTCCTTCCAAACTTGTTTTTCATCTTTTAATATTTTCCCTCATTTATTATTAATCTTTACTATTGAAACACCTTCACATGTCAGACCATTGGTTGATTAGAAGTTTTCCTTTTTCAGTTCCTAAGCTTCAATATATTTTTCTGATCTGGAGTGAGCTGTTATTGCTCTTTATTGTTATTATATTGTTCTATGTTGGAAGCTGATATTGTTGTCCACATTTGTTGCTACTTGCTAGTAAATGTTGCTCTCTGTTACTGAATATACCTGTTGCTGTTTTTTTCTGCTCAATTTTGTTGTGGCCATTCTTTTGGCTTTGTATTCTTTCTTTTCTTCACATAAAATTTATAATTTTGTCTCAAAAAAGAGTGCTGAGCTGATTTGAAACTAGCAAAAATGACTTAAAGATCTTGAGAAGTACTAGAGTATTATTCTCCTTTTATTTTTATTTTTTATTAAACCAATTGATAATCTTTATTCAAAATTTCATTTTTTGTCTTCTATTCTACTCAAACAACCAAATGTGAAAGTCATCTTGTATTTTTATATATAATTTCATATTGGCTTATAAGGATTTTGTTATTTTTAATTCTAAAAATTTTATATTTTCTTGTAGATGTAGTTGTTATATTTATATTTAATTTCTTGAATGGTTTGAACTTATGGTTGTTAAAAGGACTAAGAGAAAATTAGAAGGGAAAATGAACTTAAGATACTTAATTGGTCATTTAGTTTTTTTAAGTGCTAATAAGAATTACATTGATTAAACCAATGCACAAAAACATATATGTATCATTTTGAGTTTTTCTTGAATTGTGACTCACTATGAGATAGTTTAACTTCGATCCCCCCAAACCAAAATTTCTAGCTCTGCCCCTGAATGCATCACTTTTTGGGCTTTCTTAATGGAGGAAAAATGCACAACTCATATATATATATATATATATATATATAAATCACTTTATTTGCAACATAAAAAAGTTTTTGAAAAAAGGACAAAATTTAGCTATAAAATTAGTTGTAACCTAAGGCTACAACCTTACTCAATATCTTTTTGTTGGAGGTAATTTTGACAAATTTACCATTAGATTACATTTTCTTCTTATATCCTCCATACTTACAAAATTTCTAGAAAATTAAAGATATTAAAGATCGATAGCTATGTCACCAATAATTGTTTAAATTGTTAGTTTTTGTAATTTAAAATTATGTATAAAATATAAGCTTATAGATCATATAGTAAATAATTTTCGATTGACACAAAATCTGACATGTGTATTAAGAGCATAAAGAATATATAATTCATCGGTTAGATTTTCATAATATGTAATAATGTTTATTTTATTGAGTATAGTTGTAGTCTTAGGCTGCCATATTTGGAGGCCTTTCTCTACTAAAGAGTCTTAGGTCATTGCCTAAGTGGTATAAGCCTAGAGAGGCTGCGGAAGAGACACTAGGAGGGGATGGTTGTGAGCACATTGGGCTTGATAGAATTGGGAATGTTGTATATTGTAAAAAATGAAAATACACAAGTACAAGAGGTAAATGCAATACAAAGAAGTCGGTGCAGTGGTCCAAGAGATACAGCAACGTACAGAGAAAATAATTAGAGTCTGAAGTGGAGGTTGATATCTATGTCATTTGGTAGTCTACGCTGTGGAGGGAACTTGGGGAGGAGACTGGCAATGTACTTAGCCGTTTCCAAATGTGCTGTAAACTTATTTACGGATCCAGTTTGTTTAGCTATCACATTCACATTCTCACATTTTCCTGAATTGTGATGGTTTAAGTTTACCGTATCTGCATGCATAGCACTGGCCACGGGCAATACGTGAACGTTGCACTTGTTTTCCTTGCTAAGTAGTTCCTTAACTGCCTTTTTCTTCAGTGACCAACTACCACTTCTTAAGTTGAAGTTATATAAAGGAAGGAACCGTTGCCCATAAATAGCTAAAAATTCCACTGCTGCTAAAATAAACTCAAATTCCTCATGGGACATGTAGTAGGGAAAGCTGACCCTAGTCCATCCTGGTTTTACTCCAACGTAGCCCTATAAAAATACAACAAAATTTTAGCCCCAAAATCTACATCATAGATTTCAAGGGTACATATAGAGTGGGAAATAGAAATACTTTGTTTTTACTTCGACTTTTATAATCTACTTTATTCTTTACCAATAATAATAATAATAATAATTATTATTATTATTATTTATTTTAAACTTTGGTTATTTTATTAAAAAAAAAGTAAAACATATAAGTGGCAGCAATATAGGGAGTATTTACCTTTTGAATGAGAGCTCTTAGGGCGAGTGAATGAACCTCATCCACTTTAAGTAAATCATGACCATAGGGTCCGGCGCAAGCGCATCCACCTCGAGCCTGGATGCCAAACAGGTCATTGAGGAGTGCTGCAACAAATGGTCCATGAAGAGGCTTATCTTTGTTTTTCCCTGTCTCTCCCCACAAGTAAAACTCTTTCACCTTTACCTCTCTGCTGCTATCTGTACTGTTAAACGGGTCATTACTCCCATTTTTGAGACCAGCCAATGAGGAATTGCTAGTACTATAAATAAGGAAAGACAATATAGCTTGGCGCTTGGCACTTGTATTTCCTAAAATGCATATGTTCTGATTTAGGAGAAGCCTCTCAAGAGCTTTCTCGATGTAGGTGTGCTCCTGTTTTTCTATCACTTGGTAACCAATGTATTCCTTCACCCACAAAGCCAATGCTGCTCTAACTGTCTGGATTATTTGAGGAGTCCCACCATTCTCCCTTTCTTCTATGTCCTCCACATATAATGTATCCTGCAAACAATAATAGAAGATTAACAAGTGTTTTCGTTTGCGACTTTTTGGGAAAATTACGGAAGTGTATGTGGGTTGGTTAAGGCCTAATTAAGGGGGTACCATTTTATTTAGGACTTGATTTTACTAGGACAAGACTCAAGAGTAACAGAACTGCATACTCAATCATCAATCCCATAACTGGGTCAAGTGCCATATATACCAATTAGAATCAGATATGGGATGGGTCCAGTACCAGTAGACAAGGCAATAACATTATCCATATAAGAGGTTCAATTACCTTTTCATTGAAGCAATTGACATAATTAACAGTTCCACCTCCACAAGTTGATGGTGGAGAAGATTCCAGTCGATAGAGGACCTTGCTCATCAGAAGTATGCCAGGTGATCCGGGCCCACCAAGGAACTTATGTGGACTAAGGAAAATGGCATCATAGCCATCAATCTCCCCAGATCTCATGTCAATCTCCACATAAGGGCCACTGATCACATACAAATATTCATGTCAGGAAAATTGGCTTCTCTAATCTCTTGATGCCAAAAACTAAAAGAAGCTAAAGAATGAACTTTGCACAAATTGTACGCACCTTGCTGCGAAATCAAAGCATGCAAAACCTCCATATTGATGAAGTAATTTAGCAATTGCACGCGTATCCGAATAAATTCCAGTCACGTTGCTACAAGCCGAAAAGGAACCCAAAATTGGACGGTTGGCATATTTATAAGTCTCAAGTCGTAGTTTTAGAGCCTCCATGTCTATCAAACCATTGTCATCTAAACCAATCTCTATTACTTCAGCCAAGCTTTGCCGCCATGAGAGAAGGTTGGAGTGGTGCTCATAAGGACCAACAAAAACCACCCACCTTTCTTCACTACGAAGGAATTTAAGTACCCTATCTTTCAAAATGGATGGTACTGCAATTCCCATTACTTCTTGAAGCCTTTTGATAGCAGCAGTTGTGCCCGAGCCACAGAACAAGATTGCATCTTCTTGTCCACCACCTAAGCTTTTCTTGATGTAACCGGTTGCTTCATGCACCATTTTTGTTGTCCAGGACCCCACGTGACTGTCACAAGTGTGAGTGTTCCCTGCACGCAAATTGGGTACTCAAAGTTAAGCCAAAAAATTCATAATGCTTAAAACACTATTTCTTTAAGTTCGGGGAAATGACACTCTACTCCCAATTTAAAGAAAAAAAAAACACTCTCCTCTCTTGGTTTGAAGAAAATAGCACCCCTATTTTGTTCATATTAATAATAATATCTTCTAAATTTTTATAAGATTTTCTTTAACAAAGTTTAACCATGATTAATAAAAACGTGACTAATAAATTTATAATTAAAATACAAACTTTATCAAGCACTAAAAGACTTGTAATAATAAATCTCTTCTCATTTGAAAAAAGAACAAAAAAAGAGAAGCAAATGTCATCTTGAATATTTTAAAATACTCTTTATTTAAAAATTCAAAAAAATAAATTTCAATTCCGAAATGAATAATAATTTTGGAAGCCTGTCATTAAGTATAAAAGACAAGTTAGTGCATAACATTTTTAACATCAGTTTAACAAAGTTTGGTTATTTTAATGGAGAAAAGCGTTTTTTCCTTTAAATTTAGAGGGAAGTGTTATTCCCTTAAATATTAAAGAAGAGGAGTGTAATTAGCACTTAAATAAGTGTTAGGAAAACGTGCAGCATATTATAAAACGGCAAATCAAAAACCGCATGAGAGCAGAAGACAATCTCTGGTCATGTTGGACAAATGAGATGAGAAAATCGTGTATATATTTGAGACAGGTCATAGTGTATTGTTTGGTTGATTGAGAGGCAAGATTGTAATTTGGAATCATAGCCTGTCTTGGTTGCAGGTTGCTTAGGTGTATGGTTTGATTGT
The DNA here is from genome assembly GCA_032727855.1 of Quercus ilex subsp. ballota. Taxonomy (NCBI): domain Eukaryota; kingdom Viridiplantae; phylum Streptophyta; class Magnoliopsida; order Fagales; family Fagaceae; genus Quercus; species Quercus ilex. The sequence continues at coordinate 11,076,005 of CM064910.1, read as the reverse complement.
AATAGCCATGTTGTCGGTAGCTCATTTAGTTTCAATTGATTTTCAGCAGTATTACTTGTTGAGGTGCTTCTGTCTATGTGTACTGTTTTTGACATTTTCTTAATGACAAAGCTTACTTATTCATCATCAATAAGTTGAGATTCTAATTAAAGATCATACTATGATAGTATGAATCTGCTTGAAATTCATTTATTTTGTTAAAATTGAAAACTTTTTACTGAAAGTACTGTAAATAGAGGTAAAAATTAGCTGAAATAGTACAACAAAACTCATAAATAGTACTAAAAAATGTAATGAGACTCATAAAAAGTAACAACAGTAAGTTAAATGGTAAAATAAGTCAACTTTTTAATTTTGCTAAACCCATATTGTATAATAATAGAAAGGAAGAAATGCTTAATTACCATAAAAATGAAGAACATTGTCAATGATGAAAGTTTCAATATATTGAAGAGACCGACCAGAGGCGGTGTGATCAGCATAGGTGAGTCTTCTTTTTCCAAAGAGAGAATCGATTTCTGCATCACCGCCAATGATTTGAGAGCGCAGCCAAGTTAGTTTTTCCTCGGTCGAGTGGGCCCTTGGAACACCCATTTCTAGTGTCCTAAAGGATTCAGAACGATGGCAAAGATCATCAGAAGGTTGAGAACTACTACTTCTTGTTCCATGTGAATTGATGCTCCTCCTCCTAGTACCATTCTTTTGCTTGTTTTTTGGTTGAGCACTAGGAGCTTCTCTTAACATGGGTTTCTCCAGTTCCATGCTTCAAGAAGATAAATAAATTAAAAGAAACAAAAATTTTGATTGATAAAATATTTGAAGAAGAGGATAAAGAAGAAGAATATGATGACTTGGAGAAAAGATATGCATGGTATATTTAAAGAGAGAAGTAATTGATTATCAATGGGTTTAAAACTATGAGTTTGCTTAAATCGACAGCACCCACAAAAATCTGGCACCACTTTAAAATATTGTATATCCAATTCAAGTGAAATCGCCCTCGGATCCTGTTCCCACTTTGAAATGGTAAGACTTGCGTGCAAAAAGACATGGTATTTGAACTTTTTCCCCTTACTATATTAACTTGAGTTGAATGTCTTTTTGACCTTGAATAATATTACAAAAGAAAAATGAGGGTAATATGATGCCAGATCCATACTGAAGTTGATTATGAATTGCTTAAAAGTAAAAGGCAATGATGTGTAATCAATCTAGGGGTTCTCACCCACATCAACTTGAGTAGCAAGTGGTATCCTAGCTAATAGTATAAGAATAAAATGGAAGTCAGTCTTTAAAAGATCCATAGATTAGTTTACCCCAATACATGATGTATTTTGGTTTCATTTCCTCTCTCTCTCTCTCTCTCTCTCTCTATATATATATATATATATATTACTTAATATAAAAAGTAATACATATATTTTAATAATATTTTAATGTATAATAATTAAGAATATAATAATAGCATACTCACTATATTTTGTTTATTATCAAAAAAGAACATTTAGTATGAATCTGTCTTTCATTTTTTTTTCAAAGTCAAAATATCACTTATAAAATAAATTGTTTTTAATAGTTAAATAGGTACTAAGTACAACTTAGTTAATAAATATATGTTCTTATGAAATTATCTCAAAAAATAAAATTACATAAATACTAATGATAATTTTCAATAAGGACTCATCCTTAATTTTAATTATAAATTTAGTTACTCATGAATACTATATATTAAACTAGATAAATAAAATAGAGAAAAAATCAGAGTGCTAACGGCTAGCATAGAGAAAAGGCACAAAGAAAGCTGCATGGGCCTTTTTTTTTTTCTGCTTTCTAGGTTAAAAGTTATCGTAATAGCCTCTATTTTTTCTATATTCTTACAAACTGACCAAAGCCTTTTTTATACAAGAAAAATCGCCTCACATATACATACTCCTATTACAATTCGGAAAAGGAATTTTTATTGTTTTACGCTCAGCTTCCAGTTTTACCCACCTAGCATTCAACTTATGAATTGTTCAGCATGTCCACGTTATAACAAAGACAACTTATAATCCCACAAAAATATAGTATAAAAGTAGAGTTTGATATACATACATAAGAGTAATTTATTTTATATACGAGTGTTATTCCCATATGATGTACGGCATGATGAAAATTCATATATTAGCTATTAAAAAAAAAAAAAAATTAAACCTAAATTATTAAATAAAGAGTAATAATAATTATAAAAAATTACTTTAAGTTCTAATTTTTTAGAGTTTAGATTTTATATTTTATCAGTGTTGATCTATTTTTATATTTTAAAATTATTTTTGTGCTTTGTGTTAATTTCTTACTATGAGATGTGGTACGAGTTTGATCATTCCTATTTGAGTAACGTTTACTATATACTGTAGTTAGAGATGACAAATAGACTGGTTGGTTCATAAATGGGTTGGGTCATAAATGGGTTGGGTGTGTAATTATCCATTTATCCATTTATGACCCGTTTATATATAAATTAATTATCCATTACCCGCCCAACCCATTTAATTAGTAACCCGCCCATTTAACCCAAATATCTCTAAAATTAGTTGAATACCCTATTGACTTTCAAAATTACCAAAATACCCTTAAATACTCAAAATGACCCCCACAACAACAACAACAACAACAACCCCCACCGCCCGCCGCCCACTTCCCTCCACCTCTGTCTTTCTCTCTACCACAACAACAACAACCCCCACCGCCACCTATTCACCGCTTTCTCTATCGCAAACGACGCCGTATTGTTCCCCGACGGAGACGACGACGACAACAACAATGGAAACAGCGGCGGAGGTGGCGGAGGAGGAGGAGAAGGCAATGAGGGGTCGTCAGCGAAGGACAAGAACAGAGAGGAGGCTCTGATGGTGCTGGCGGAGGTTGGGAGGTTGTTGAAGAATTTGCCCAAGGACTTGGCGGTGACGATCGAGGCTGGGAGAGTCCCTGGTGCGGTTGTGTTGAGGTTTTTGGAGCTGGAGAAGTCGCCGGTGCTGCGGTGGTTGATGCAGTTCGGTGGGTTCAAGGAGAGGCTATTGGCTGATGATCTCTTCCTCGCTAAGGTCTTCATGGAATGCGGCGTTGCGTATTTGTGGGGTTTTTTTTTTTTTTTTTTTTTTTTGGGAGAAATTTTGTGGGTTTATTTAATTTTAAATTGTAGATGGGTTTAGTGGGTATTAGTGGATTTATCCATTTAGACCCATCTAATTAAATAACCAAATGGGTCTTTACCCATTTAACCCAAATGTTCAAATGGGTTGGGTTAAGACTTATCCAAATAAGGTGGGTAATGGGCGGGTTCATGGATATGGATAAAAATTGCCACTCCTAACTGTAGTTAGCACAAACCATAATAAAAAAAATAGTTATTCAATACCAATTTTTTCCTCGTGATGGTCTAATTAAAAATTTCAACACACTCACAAATTAAATACAATAACCAAAACCCAAAATTGAAATATACACAAAAGAGTTCAAAAATTGAGAATATAAATAAAAAAAAAAATTACATAAGAGTACCAAGAACTTAATTGAGTGTCCACTATTTTGCTTTTTTATAGTAAATTTCCTCTGGCATAATATCATGCATGTAAATACAGAAGTCAAGAACAATAAGTAGGATGAATTTATTATATTAAGACATAAGCATAAGTTGCATATTGGGGGGAAAAAGTGAGTTGTATGAGATTTAAGTTTAGAAAAAATTTTGATGATAGATGTGGGGCCAAGGAATCCTACGGCCCAGCCCACTTCGTTCCTGAGCCGAAGGCCCGAGCCGAGGAGGCACCCAAAATCCGAGGAGGAAAAGAAGAAGCCCAGGGGTACAGCTGGCCAGGCCGATGACGACTCCATCATCGGACATCCGAGAACTTAAGGCAACCAGCAAACACTCCCAAGGAAGCCTTCATGACTACTCAAAGGGCCGAGGGGGAATACCCCGCGCCTGCAATATAAATCTGATGGAGGGACAAGCTCATGACAAATAGTCACTTCCACATTAAATGCACCTGACTACCGCCCTGGCCTCATTAATGAGGAAGGGACTCCGCACCAGTGCCACCTTGGCTGCCGCGACTCCCAAAGAGAATGGGAAGGCGGCTGATGGGACAAGCATCAGAGTAATGTCCTGATCGCTCAACAAGTGTAGGGCTAGGATTGGTTGGGTAAAGGGTATATAATGTAAGGGAATCCCTCCGGGAAAAGGGGAGGGAAAAATGGAGGAGAGTAAAAAGGGAAGAAAAGCCTCCTCGGCCATAGGCCAAGGAGCATCCCCTAGCTGTAAACTGTTCTAAGTATTTCTTCAATAAAAGGGAAAGTGGTTCACGCCTCGTGTACGCTGGCCAGCGCCTAAACCTTCGATCCACTCTCTACAAATTCATTATTTTGGGTTCGTTGGGCCTTTGACCCATATCCCTTGGGCTTGGGCAACAAAAGCAGACCCTACAATTGGCGCCGTCTGTGGGGAGGATTAGTGCGCCGGCCGGCGCAACAGGTGACTGTTCTAAATAACCATTCTACGGAAGATCGGTGGTGATGCAAAAAAAGAACTACCAAACAAACACTGCAGAAAGACAGAAGCTAAAGACAGAAGATTCAACAGCAAAGAAAGAAAGCTTGATATTATTTCATAAAAGGAAAGTTACAAATTACAATCAGAGACTCAGGCAGGCGTGTTTTAAAACTGTTCCTACCAGCTAGTCCAATAATCAGAGGCCCAGGCGGACCCGTCCTAAAACTAGCTAGAGGGAAGTGTCAACCCGTACCCTTACTGGCATCAAGAGAATGAGAGAGCTTGACAGTAAGCGGGCGGAAGGGGGCTGGGGCTGGCTTGTTTCGAGGCCACCAACAACTCCTTTCTCGGAGCGACGGAGCTTGAACAAAGCGAGGAGCAGATACAGGGGCTCCGGGACGCCCTCCCCCGTGATGTTCCCTTGATTTTCTTCAACCCCCACGAGCGTTGGCCGTTGGAGACGGCAACACTCGAGCACCGCCCATGATGTGAGTTCGCATGTCTCCTCCGTCGGGGATGCGCTCTGAGGAGAGACGTTAGGTACTTCAACGACATCCCTCCGGGCCACCGTGCATGGCGCCATCGGGGTTACGCTTAGACTCTGCCGCACCAGAAGCCCAGTGGGGGTTGCGGCCACAACGGCTCTTGGCACGGATGTCCTCACACCCGCCCAAAGCCGCCCCATATATATTAACTCCGGTCACAATTCCGGCGGGGTTATTAAAGGGGCTTGGGGAGCTGAAAGGGTGCGTTCTTTCTGTTTGTGTTGGGAGGTTCATGGAGTATAGAGAAACCAACCCCCTGGAAAGCCTTATATAGAGGATGAGGGTAGGTGAGAATTAATCCACGCAGAATTCGAAAAGAGAGTTACCAGCAGGGCTAATAATGAAGCCACCAAATTCCAAGGGGGCCGTAAACCGTTGGACTTATGTTAATTCACGAGGCCATTAATGAAGGCGCGTCTCGCGCACTGAAGCGTCAAACGCGGAACACGAACAGCCAAGGGACGCTTCGTAAATAAAAAAGATGTGGGGCTCGAGCTGGAGGGGAGATCAACGCCACGTGTAAGATCATAATCCGACCGAAGGAGGAATCGTCTCCAGTAAAGCAGTCCGAGGACAAACCCCTACTTACAGAGAAATGAAAGTTAGACAGAACCAAGGCACTGCATGGTCCTCGGACACAGGCCTATGGGGAAACTAACTACTTTAGAAGAACAAGTGTTAGATAGAACCAAGGCTCTGCATGGTCTTCTGACTCAGGCCTATGGGGAAACTAACTACTTCAAAGAACAAGTGTTAGACAGAACCAAGGCACTGCATGGTCCTCGGACTCAGGCCTATGGGGAAACTAACTACTTCGAAGACCAAGTGTTAGATAGAACCAAGGCACTGCATGGTCCTCGGACTCAGGCCTATGGGGAAACTAATTACTTCAAAGACCAAGTGTTAGACAGAACCAAGGCTCTGCATGGTCTTCGGACTCAGGCCTATGGGGAAACTAACGACTTCGAAGAACAAGTGTTAGACAGAACCAAGGCACTGTATGGTCCTCGGACTCAGGCCTATGGGGAAACTAACTACTTCAGAAGAACAAGTGTTAGACAGAACCAAGACTCTGCATGGTCTTCGGACTCAGGCCTATGGGGAAACTAACTACTTCAAAGACCAAGTGTTAGACAGAACCAAGACACTGCATGGTCCTCGGACTCAGGCCTATGGGGAAACTAACTACTTCAGAAGCACAAGTGTTAGACAGAACCAAGGCTCTGCATGGTTTTCAGACTCAGGCCTATGGGGAAACTAACTACTTCAAAGACCAAGTGTTAGACAGAACCAAGGCACTACATGGTCCTCGGACTTAGGCCTATGGGGAAACTAACTACTTCAGAAGAACAAGTGTTAGACAGAAACAAGACTTTGCATGGTCCTCGGACTCAGGCCTATGGGGAAACTAACGACTTCAAAGATCAAGTGTTAGACAGAACCAAGGCTCTGCATGGTCTTCGGACTCAGGCCTATGGGGAAACTAACTACTTCAAATACAAGTGTTAGACCGAACCAAGGCACTGCATGGTCCTCGGACTCAGGCCTATGGGGAAACTAACTACTTCAGAAGAACAAGTGTTAGACAGAACCAAGGCTCTGCATGGTCTTCGGACTCAGGCCTATGGGGAAACTAACCACTTCAAATACAAGTGTTAGACAGAACCAAGGCTTTGCATGGTCCTTGGACTCAGGCCTATGGGGAAACTAACTACTTCAAATACAAGTGTTAGACAGAACCAAGGCACTGCATGGTCCTCGGACTCAGGCCTATGGGGAAACTAACTACTTCAGAAGAACAAGTGTTAGACAGAACCAAGACTCTGCATGGTCTTCGGACTCAGGCCTATGGGGAAACTAACTACTTCAGAAGAACAAGTGTTAGACAGAACCAAGGCTCAGCATGGTCCTCGGACTCAGGCCTACGGGGAAACTAATGACTTCAAAGATCAAGTGTTAGACAGAACCAAGGCTCTGCATGGTCTTCGGACTTAGGCCTATGGAGAAATTAACTACTTCAAATACAAGTGTTAGACAGAACCAAGGCACTGCATGGTCCTCGGACTCAGGCCTATGGGGGAAACTAACTACTTCAGAAGAACAAGTGTTAGACAGAACCAAGGCTCTGCATGGTCTTCGGACTCAGGCCTATGGGGAAACTAACCACTTCAAATACAAGTGTTAGACAGAACCAAGGCTTTGCATGGTCCTCGGACTCAGGCCTATGGGGAAACTAACTACTTCAAATACAAGTGTTAGACAGAACCAAGGCACTGCATGGTCCTCAGACTCAGGCCTATGGGGAAACTAACCACTTCAAATACAAGTGTTAGACAGAACCAAGGCTCTGCATGGTCCTCGGACTCAGGCCTATGGGGAAACTAACGACTTCGAAGACCAAGTGTTAGACAGAACCAAGGCCCTGCATGGTCCTCGGACTCAGGCTTATGGGGAAACTAACTACTTCAGAAGACCAAGTGTTAGACAGAACCAAGGCACTGCATGGTCCTCGGACTCAGGCCTATGGGGAAACTAACTACTTGAGAAGAACAAGTGTTAAACAGAACCAAGGCACTGCATGGTCCTCAGACTCAGGCCTATGGGGAAACTAACTACTTCAAATACAAGTGTTAGACAGAACCAAGGTACTGCATGGTCCTCGGACTCAGGCTTATGGGGAAACTAACTACTTCAGAAGAACAAGTGTTAGACAGAACCAAGGCTCTGCATGGTCTTCGGACTTAGGCCTATGGGGAAACTAACCACTTCAAATACAAGTGTTAGACAGAACCAAGGCTCTGCATGGTCCTCGGACTCAGGCCTATGGGGAAACTAACGACTTTGAAGACCATGTGTTAGACAGAACTAAGGCACTGCATGGTCCTCGGACTTAGGCCTATGAGGAAACTAACTACTTCAGAAGACCAAGTGTTAGACAGAACCAAGACACTGCATGGTCCTCGAACTCAGGCCTATGGGGAAACTAACTACTTCAGAAGAACAAGTGTTAAACAGAACCAAGGCACTGCATGGTCCTCAGACTCAGGCCTATGGGGAAACTAACTACTTCAGAAGGCTAAGTGTTAGACAGAACCAAGGCACTGCATGGTCCTCGGACTCAGGCTTACGGGGAAACTAACCACCTCAGATGATCCTAAGTGTTAGACAGAACCAAGGCTCTGCATGGTCCTCGGACTCAGGCTTACGGGGAAACTAACCACCTCAGATGATCCTAAGTGTTAGACAGAACCAAGGCACTGCATGGTCCCAGGACTCAGGCCTATGGGAAAACTAACTCCTTCAGAGGATTCTAGGTGTTAGACAGGACCAAAAGCACTGCATGGTCCCAGGACTCATGCCTACGGGAAACTAACTACTTCAGAAGATTCTAAGCGTTAAAATGTTGGGAAAACAAGAGCCCCACCTGGTCCTGGAGATATAAAGGGCCTGCCTATGCGTACGTACCTTCACGTTACTACAATCGCTGCCATGACTGGCCGAAGTATAATTGGTGATAAAATCATGCAAGTAGAGAAAAAGAGACAACAAGGAAAACAGAAAACGAATAACACGCAGGTGTACAAACAGCCAGAACAATTGGAAGAAGAAATAGAAATCACATTGCATTAAATCTATAAGGGTTACATGATGATTGTCACATTACAATTCAAAAAAATATGCAAAAGACAAGAGAGACGACAGCGTCGAGGGGCATGCCCTGCCCACTTATTTTCCTCCCTCAGCAGGGGGCTGGACCATAGCAGTTTCAGGGCCTTCTGAGCTTTAGCCAGAAGGGACAGCCTGCGAAGGCGTGGCAGGAACGGCTGCCTCCTCAGTAGCAGGAACCTCAGCTTCAGAGGTTGACTTCGTAACCTCCTGGGGCGCCTCCTCAACGGGGCCCTCACCTGACTCAGCTACCTCGGAGGGGTCACTTCCTTGGACAAGCTCGCCCGTTGGTTCAGCGATTGAGGTGTCCTCACCCGCGGCAGCACCGGCTTCCTCCGCAGCCTCTTCGGCCTCAGCGCCACCTGGAGTTGCCTCGCGGATGGCAGGAGGGTAGTACACGCTTTCCTCCTTCCACAAGTCGGACGAGGCCTCAACCCCAGCCTGCCTGAGGGCCTCCCTCCAAACCTCAGCAGAGTAGCGCCTGCACAGCCCGGGGACTTGAGCCTTAAAGGCTGCTTCTGTCTCGGCCATCCCCGCAGCATAGGCCTCCTCCTCGGCTTCCTGCTTAGAGGCCAAGGCGTCCTCCCTGCCATGGTCAGCCTCAAACTTGGCCCTCACGGCCTCGTCCCTGGCCCACTTGGCCACCCTCTTGGCTTCCTCGGCAGCAGCCACCTTCTTGGGCAGATCAGCAAGGAGCTCCTTTGCAATCTTCAGCTGCTCCTCTGCCTCGCCCAGGCGCTTTGACTGGTCTTCGGCCTGCTTCTGGAAGCCGGCGAGGCCTAACAGGGCATTATCCCGAGCACTGTTTATCGCCCTCAGCTCCCCCCGGGCCTTGGTAAGATCAGCTTTGGAGTTTTTAAGGGTCCGTGTAGCCTTCAGGTGTTTCTCACGCTCCATGTCCATGGCCTTCCCCTGATCGCGGGCCACGTCCTCCAACCTATAAGTGGCTTAAACGGCCTGCCCAACAAAACAAGTACACGGTTAGCCGAGCTCAGAAAAGGGGAAGAGAAAGCTGGAGCTAGAAAGAATCATAAGTGTTGAGAGACTTACCATTCCCAAATACCGCTTGAGGCAGAGGAAGACCTCTCTACTCCTCATAGCTCCCAGCTCCGCCATGTCAGCTGGTAGTAGCAGGCACATTTCCAGCGCGTCGGCCACGTACGCGCTTTCGCCCTCTTTGAAATCCCTGAGGGAGGAGTCTTCCCTCAGCGGCCCCCCATGGAGCATTGGGGCAGGAAGCCAAGCCTGAACCTCGGGCTGGGTATCGACCTGTTTATCCTGGCTTCGGGAGCCTACCTTCGGCTGTTTGGATGGCCGCCGAGTATCACCCTCCTCCCGTGGGGACGCAGACTCTTCCTCGGCCGGCCTTTTGCCCTTATCCTTTTTCCGCTTGGGATCAGAGGGCTCGTGCCTAGAAGGCAGACTCGTCTGAGGCGGAGAAGGAGGAGGCCCTGAATGGGTCGGGGCCGACCTGCCCTGGGCAAGATGAGTCTTTGGAGGAGGAGGAGGAAGCTTTGGCTCAGATTTCCCCGGTTGGCCTTCGATCAGATCCAACAAGTTAGATTGGGGCCTCTTCTTTTAACCCATTTTTTGCCGGGGAGGGGACTTGGACGCTGGGAAGTCCGCTTCTGTCAGACGAGGATCGCCCAGGTCTCCTGAAGGATCCTCGGGCTGGTGAACTTGTTCAAAAACGTCAAACCCGTCGTCGGCAGGGCCAAAATCGGTGACTTCCACTTCCCTCTCTAGGCCTTCTTCGGCGGGCCCTGAGAGTCTAAGGGAGGAGGAGGGACCCGCAGGTGTTACTCCTGATGTGGAGGGCTCTTCGGGGAACCAGAACCCGTCCTTGGTCACGGTTATTTTTCGAAGCCGAGGATCCTTTGCTCTGATCACGTACTTCGGCGCCGCAAATGACTTTTGAGCCGGGTCGTACCCCAAGATCTGGTGAGCGGCCCTAACTTGATTATCGGCTTCGTTCACGAAAACCTCCGCCTTCAGCGCCTTCTGTAAGTCTTCCTGGTTGATCAGACTGAAGTGGCGCGTGAAGGCGTGCAAATCTGCAAAAGAAGACACATTCACATTAATAACCAAACGGTGCAAAAGAGACAGACAAAATAAAGAATGGAACTGATTAGGGTCCTAGAGCCCTCCCCCAATTTTCCCACTGCCCCACCTGGGGTCCCCTCCGTCGTTGGGCAGTGAAGGCCATCGTGCCACTCTCCAGACACGATGAGGAAGTCCTTGTTCAGCCCCTTGCTGGACTCAGGGAGACACTGAATGAGCCGGACCCTATCATCCCTGGTCTTCAAGTAGTAAGATTTGCCCTTCAGGCACTGGAGGTTATAACACCAGTTTACGTCGTGGTGGGTCAGCCTCAACCCCATCTTCTCGTTCAGGGCGTCCACACAACCCAGAATTCTGAAGACGTTGGTGGCACACTGGGTGGGGGCTAGCCGGAAGTACGTCAGGTAGCCCCTCATCACCGGCCCCATGGGTATCCTCATGCCACCTTCAACGAAGGGAATCACCACCTCACCCTCCTGCCTCCGAAAGCGCCACTCGCCCTCCTCACAATACCTCAGGCCCACGTTGCTGGGTATCTTATAATCGGCGATGAATTTTTCCATCGCCTCCTTAGTGTAAACGTATTTCTTAAATCTACCCATCCCAAATGATGCCTAAATGAGTTAAGAAAGAGCAAATGAAAGAGAAGGAAGAATAGAGAGGAAGCAAATACGAAGAAAGATAGAGCGACTTACAGAAATGAGTAGAAGCTCCTTGGACAAGCTTTTTATGCTGGAAATATAGACTCTTGGATGCGAGTAAACAGAGGGACCGACCTTTCGAGTGGGTATTTATACCCCAAAATCAAGGAGCCGCGCGGGTTTTCCCGCCCATAAATGTTAGGCGAATCCCCACCGTTGGATTATCATCCTCCCGTTGAACGTGGGGAGCACAGAGCCGTCCTGATTTAATGAAAGGCGCATCGCGCACTTCGAGGCGCCAGTAACGCTTCTGGGGCAGACGAAAAGACTCCAATACCAACAGAGGGCCAAACTCGATGGGACGCGTCGCAGGCCCGAGGACATCAAAATCCTCCCCTCCGCCCGAGGGTGCGGATAGCAAGATTTTGAGGGGCTATTGTGGGGCCAAGGAATCCTACGGCCCAGCCCACTTCGTTCCTGGACCGAAGGCCCGAGCCGAGGAGGCACCCAAAATTCGAGGAGGAAAAGAAGAAGCCCAGGGGTACAGCTGGCCAGGCCGAGGACGACCCCATCATCGGACATCCGAGAACCTAAGGCAACCAGCAAACACTCCCAAGGAAGCCTTCATGACTACTCAAAGGGCCGAGGGGGAATACCCCGCGCCTGCAATATAAATCTGATGGAGGGACAAGCTCATGACAAATAGTCACCTCCACATTAAATGCACCTGACTACCGCCTTGGCCTCATTAATGAGGAAGGGACTCCGCACCAGTGCCACCTTGGCTGCCGCGACTCCCAAAGAGAATGGGAAGGCGGCTGATGGGACAAGCATCTGAGTAATGTCCTGATCGCTCAACAAGTGTAGGGTTAGGATTAGTTGGGTAAAGGGTATATAATGTAAGGGAATCCCTCCGGGAAAAGGGGAGGGAGAAATGGAGGAGAGTAAAAAGGGAAGAAAAGCCTCCTCGGCCATGGCCGAGGAGCATCCCCCAGTTGTAAACTGTTCTAAGTATTTCTTCAATAAAAGGGAAAGGGGTTCAAGCCTCGTGTACGCCGGCCAGCGCCTAAACCTTCGATCCACTCTCTACAAATTCATTGTTTTGGGTTCGTTGGGCCTTTGACCCATATTCCTTGGGCTTGGGTAACAAAAGCAGACCCTACAATAGAATTTTAGTTTTATTTAAATTAAATAATTATTAAATGCTATCCCTTAATTTGAGGAAATAGATCATAACAAATAATATAAAATTAATTTACTAATTACTTGTTCTTAAAATGTTGATAATAGACTTTTAGTTAGAGCAGAAATCAAAAAATTAATTCAAATTTTTTTAATTAATAGAAGAATAGATTACTTAATTTTTATTAAAAAATACTTGATTAATAAAAAATTTATAATGTAAATGTAAGTTATAATTTGTGCCTTTTTGTGCTTGGTTTCAATTTATTTTTTTGAACTTAATAGTAGAGTTAGTATAATCATTGATAATACTTTTAAGTTAATTAATTTATTTTTATTTTTATTTTAATTATTCAAACGATTGTTTTGAAATATCTTATACTTATATTAATCTTTTAACTTTTCCCTTTATATTTATATTAATCAAGGAAATCGAGTGTGTGTATATATAATTATTATGATGCATGAGATAGATTTGGCAGCGTTATGTTTGTGAAAATTAACCAAATGCTTGAGAGTAATGTTGGGATTTTAGTAGTAATCATCAATTCTATCCCTTGATGTGGTTAGAGTCGTGGCACTTGTTAACTATCAACTATATACACATTTCAATCTAATTCCCAATCTTCTCTAGACCTAATTCAATTAAAGTTGCAAACGCTTGCAAGCCATGTCATTTTAAAACCAATTAAGATCAATTAATGTGTGGCTGTCCTATACTTAAATGTTTAATGTATCGTCCACTTGGGAAACATTTTCTGTACATGAAGCCAATAACTGTGCAGAGATGGACTGACGAAAAAGAGTCGTGTACAAAAACGTAATGCGGAGGACTATATGATATATACGGGACTTATTAAGGCACCTAGGTGTTGGGTCCCAAATAATATTATCAACAATATCAACAATATTCAATTGGACCTTGGATAGATGACTCAAAAGTACTAGCAAATGATTTTGTTCAGTTACAATACCTTCATGCAAGAAGAGAATGTAATAGGCTTGCTCACGGTCTGGCAAAATATGCAATAGACATACCAAACTTTTTAGTGTGGATGGAAGATGTTCCACCACAATTTACAGTTGTTTTACAGGCTGATTTAGCCAATTTAATTTAAACCATATCGAGTTTTCACCCTCAAAAAAAAAAAAAAAAAAAATTAGTAATCCAAAATAACAATCACACATAGAAACACAAATATTTACATGAAAAATCATTTCTTTTTTAAGGGAATAATCATGGGATAAACTCCAAATAATTTCACTATTATCAAATCAATTACAAATCATTATGTATGTTTCACAGTTAAAGAAAAACATCTGCCTTATTTTCTTTGCTCTCACACACACTAATTGTCTTTCTCAATAGTGACAACATTTCGCTCTCTCATTTTTTTTTTTTCTGCTCCACACACAGTTCTCTTTTTTGGTTGTCTTTTTTTCTCTAAGCGGCTTTCTCTTAGCTCCCCCCCCCCCCCCCCTCTTATGCGGCACATTTTTCTTTTTTCTTCACTATAATATGCGGCACACAAATCCTAATTAACAATATTTATATAAAATTCTGCTGCCTCACATTCCTAGGAACATATGGATTCCTAAATCAACTCATATAAAAGATTTCTCATAGAAATAGAATTCTATTTGTGTCCAACAAGCTCATTACATGGGCTATTATTAAATTTGTGGGTTGGATTTAATTGGTGCCATGCACCTAACAATCTCCCCCTCAGCCCACCAATGGGAGGAGATTTTCAATCTATTTCTTCAATTCAATTTCATGTCGGTCAAGCCGACTCCAAGCTGGACCTTCTTCATTATTTTCATCAACATTGAGAACATATCATCAATGTCAATCCCTTTCATTCTCAAATAATTAATCTCATTTTGGATAACCTTAATCTAATCACTTGCCTCCCCCTCATCAGAAGCCCAATTATTCTTAAAGCTAATAGTTCGATGTTCTCTAGCAATCCTCTTCTCTTGAGGTTCAACAATCTCTAGTGGAGGATATTGCTCCCCTTGCTCAAGACCTCTAAGGTCTTTCACTTCATCATCATCCAATGTAGCCTTAGCATCTTCATATTCTTCATCACCTATCACTTCCTCTTTTAAAGCACTATTAGGCAATGAGAATTTCACCCTCTTGACATCATCACCAATCTTAACTCTCAACTATGCTTCTCAAAATCTTTAATTTCATTGAACTTCTTACAGGCTTTCACATGAGTCTTGTACATACCGCAACATGCATGTCCTCTTGCAACAACAAATGGCCCCTTAGTAAGTTTCCATCTTCCATTACCATGGTAGTTGCAATAACCAGCTCGATCCATAGCCAATGGAGAAAACACATTTATCCTTAAATCTGGAACATGTTACACATCCTTCAACATCACAATGCTACTAACATTTGTTTTGATGCATACATCACCAATTTCCACAATTTTTGAGTAACTAGAATTACCTATCTTCACTGTACTAAAATCTCCTGCTTTGTATGTGGTAAACAACCCCTTCGTAGGGATAACATGGTAGGGGGCTGCAGTATAAACAACCTACTCAACATCATTATTAGCAACGTGCTCACACTTTTGCTCTTCAATAGAGAGCACCACAACATCCTTAATTAGCAGCAGTATTTTTCTCACTATCCTTTATTTTGGTCCTTATTCCAATGCCAACAATCTCTTCTTAAGTGACCCTTTTTTCCACAATAAAAGTATTCTCTAGTTTCCTTGAACTAAGATCTATCTCTTGATTGTGACCTATCATTGAATTTTCGATTATTAGGTCCTTTACTTCTACCTCTGCTCTTGTTCTCTGTGACAAAAGCTTGATCTTGTGCATTGTCTATATTCGTATCTCTCCTACAAACCTCTTCACTTAAAATCAAATCTCGAATATCATCATATTTTAGTTTGCTTTTCCTTGCAGAATTACTCACCACCATTCTCATGGTTTCCCAACTGTTTGGTAAAGAAGCCAAAAAAATCAATGCACGAACCTCATTATCAAATTCAATTTCCACCGTGGATAATTGACGGCTTATTGTTAGTTGACGGCTTTTCATTCATGCTAGACAAAGCCTTCATCAAATACACCATGGTCTTTTCTTTTACAACATTGTGTGCAACTGATCTTGACAGAGTTAATCGAATAACTCCCAATACCTGTCGATCAAGAAGGTTCCAATCTTCATCTTTCATAGTTTAAGGTTTCATCCCCAAAAGAGGCAGATGCAATTTCTTCCCATATAATCCTCAATCTGCATCCTCTAATACCCGAAGTCTGTTCCATCAAACTTCTTAATTCCTGAAGCCTTGCCTTCTTCTCCGGCCATCGCTTCCACTCTAATCTTAGGTTTGATACCATTTGTTGGGTCTTAAATAATATAATCAACAATACTAGCAACTCAAAATAACAATTACACACAAGAACACAAATATTTACGTGGAAAACCTTTTCTTTTTGAAGGGAAAAACCACGAGACAAATTTCGAATAATTTCATTATTATCAAATCAATTACAATAATTCTTTACACACACTAATTATTTTTCTCAAAAGGCGGCAATACTTTGCTCTCTCATTTTTATTTTCTTCTCAATGCACATCTCTCTTTCTTGGTTGTCTTCTTTCTCTAAGTGGCTCCCTCTTGGTTTTTTTTTTTTTTTTTTTTTTTTCGGCACCTTTTTCTTTTTTCTTCACTATATGCGGCACACAAAACCTAATAAACCTTATTTATATAAAATTCTGCCGCCTCACACTCCTAGGAACATATGGATTCCTAAATCAAACTTATGTAAAAGACTTCTTATAGAAATAGAATTCTATTCGTGTCCAACAAGCTCATTACATGGGCCATTATAAAACTTGTGGGCTGGATTTAATTGGTGCATCGCACCTAACACTAGGCACTCCACAACAATGTGTTGGTTTAATTTATTCATTATTTCCTTGATGTGAAAAGAGTCACGAGACTCGTGACACACTTGTTAAATATCAGCCATATATAATTTCAATCTAATTTTCACATTTTTTCGTCGCATGCCATGACCTTTCAAGTCAATTAGGATCAATGTGTGGCTTGCAAAGGCTATCTTATTATGCTCCATTTGTTTTAAAGTAAAATATTTTTCCATTTTAGGTGTTTGTTTGCAGATAAAATATAGCCAAACTTTGTAAAATATATTTCTTTGACTGTAAAATCCTTTATAAAAAACTGTAAAATGTTTTACTTTAAACAATTTGGTAAAATATTTTTCAAAAACACAAAGTGGCTCCCCCTCTCCCATCTGGTCGATAGGTCATCGGTTTGGTAGTAGAAGGCATCACTCCAATGACTGGTGCTGATGGTCCGGTGGCTGGAGACTCCCCTACAACAACCGGTGTATTTGCATGTAATTTCTATATTTATTATGTGACTAAAGTATAAAAGTCAAAATGTTGTCATTTTTCTCTAAATTGTAACTAGGAGAAAAGCAATTAAACTTTTATTGTCTAAAACAATGTAATTTGGTTTTTATTCTAATAAAATGTTTTTTTATATATATTATATTAAATTGTAGTTTTTTCATTTTCTCCATAAGTAAGTGATTCCAATATAGAACCATCAATCAAAGGGCTAGTAAACACAGTCAATTGAGTATCCATTTTGACACCCATATTCTGAGCTAGCGGTCTTGCTCCAGACCATGATTCTCACAGTGGAGAGTCCATTGAGAATGTTGAGGGCTAAGCTTCAATTAGGAATAAATGATCAAGTTATATTATGTTAGATGCACTTGTTTCTTATATGCTTTACACAAATTAAATGTCATCCTTCATATATATGCTCATGCATGGATGCGTATGCTTTATCATTTGGTTTGAATCGTTTGTTTGGCCAGAAGCTCAATAATAGTAGATGCATGTAAAAGAGTTGGGCATCGATAGGTTGGCACATATTGAAATTTTGTACCGAGTTGACAAGGTCGATATTCGAGATTCTGGAACTGAGGCACACTACTTCAAGGGCTTGTCCAGAAAAATAATAGTGTGCGACTTGGTACCTGGCACATTAGAGAACAAAGTTGAAAGCGGATTTTTATTGTTCTGACGGGAAGCGGCAAGATTGCTCTAGTTTTCATTACAGGCCGAATCGTACCTGAATTGCTCACATCAGATCTGGACAGGCTACATGGAGTGTAACATAGACCCAAAACTGAACTCAGATTCAATTTCTTCTGCGATCGATGAGAGACTTATCAACAGTACTAGTGCTGGTGTCATCACTCATCATGTTGCCTTCAACAATGTCAAGCCTCTTCCATTAAAGAGGGCATGGGTGCAGGATTTTTACCAAAGAGTTTTGTGTATTCAACGGAAGTGAAAGAGTTGGATTTTCTCACAAAATAACACTGTTTAGTAATTCTTTTTTTTTTTTTTTTTTGAGAAATAGTAATTCTATTAAGTAGCCATGTCTTAATTAATTTTAAAAGGAGAATCTAAGGTACAATATATAATGTACTATATTTAAGTTTTACCCATCATCCTACTCATAATAACTTCCTACACATAACCAAAATTCTAATTAAACTTGCCATTGTGGTTATGTGTAGGAAGTTATAATTAAACTTGCCATTTTGGTCAAGACTTTGTTTTTAATATTTACCAAGATAAAGAACATCTAAACTTTTCCATTTTCTTTAGGTTTGGTTTTAAAATCAAAATAAATATAAGTGATCAATCTTACCTTAGAATCCTAGTGTTAGTGAGAACTCCAATTTTTTTGAATAAATCCTCATTTTGCCAACTCACTTCCTTTAACGTGCACAAAGCATATACAGAGATCACATATATACACTTTTATCACCTGCTTAACAATCTTTCACCTACAAATTATTATTATTATTATTATTTTGCATCACCGTAGCAAGTGGTCATCAAAAAATGTCCACAATACATATATAAATATTATCATTAGTCCCAAATAAGTGTTTCATGTCCTTTGTGTGTGTGCATGCTTGCGTATTATTCTTCTATTCAAATAATTGTTTGCATGTAAAATTGTAAAACAGATGTAATATATTTCAATTTACAATATATGTGACCTGCGTCCAATAAGTTATAAGTTTTTATTTTTTATTTTTTTATTTTTTATTTTTTTTTATACAAGATAGAATTTCTACTCTTGCATAATCTAAGTGTATATGTGTGTGAAGCTCCCTTCTGGAAACTTGAACCCCGGCCCTTGCCCCTTACACCCTACAAGTATTTATACTTGTGAAATGACCAATGCACCAAGGGTGCGCGGTGGTCAATAAGTTATAAGTTAAAATAAAATACATTATAACTTACATTTATTAGTTACAGAGTTATAATTCAGTCATGAGAGAGAGAGAGAGAGAGAGAGAGAGAGAGAGAGAGAGAGGGGGGGTGGGGGGGTTGCTAGCCACCTCTTAACCCCATTTAGCCATTGTCTTCTACCCACCTCAACGGGATTTAAGAGGAACTCCTCTCTAGGTTGGAGTCCCTTCAATTTTCAATGTGAATTTTAAAATTATTTTCTCTTAAATAATTTTTTTATGAAAACTACGATTTTGTCGTTTATAGTAATTTTTGTTTTTTTTAATAACTTTTTGCTCAAAAGTCAAATTAAAGTCCTGTTTGTTTTGGGACGATCTTTAAGGACAGTAGTTTATGATTTTGCATTTAACTCAATTTTTTTTTATTTTTGGTAAATTTCGGTATTTGGTCACCTGATCACGTAACTAGTGTGAATTAGGGTTTCAGACATTTTTTAATCGTCATAGGGTTTTACTTTCTCAGTATTTATATGTTTTTTAGCCGTCAGAGGAAAAACATATTATTATCTATAAAATTGTAGAGTTTTTCTCAAACATTCTCTAGCAGACTCAAGGAATCTCTCGTGGATTCAAGGAATCTCTCGTGGATTTGAGATTTACGGCCAAAACTAATAGTTTAGTTTCTATTCCATCAAAGAGAGCATTATGTGTGCTTTCTTCAAGCTTCTGAGACATCACTCCCAATCTAAAATTTGAGAGAGTGAATAGAAAAGATAAAAAGATAAGATGAAAGATGCTACAATGACATGTTTGTGGTATCAAGTCATTATTTTACATCCATTTTTATGTGTTAAAATGTGAACATTTCCCTATCAATCATGGATATATGTAAAATAGAGGATGTGAACTAATATTTTTCTTATCCACAATTTGACTTTTACCAAAGAATGGGATGTAAATGCTCATACATTTCCTCAAAAAAGAAAAAATAAAATAATTGGGGTAACTTAAAAAACCTTCTTCCCTCTCCCTGTGTGTGTGTTAAAAATACTTAGTATTCTTAAAAAAAAAAAAAAAAAAAATTGGGGCAACAACTCTATCCATTGTCTCATATCTTGGTGAAATCTTCTTTGCGTTGACTAACTTTTAAGATTTGTGTTCTCATTGGTGTTATTTAATCAAGATATTTATGTTGAAATCTATTTAGTGGAAGCCTATTCACACAAGACTTCAACTAACATTTAACGTGGTCCAGTCAATTTCATACCAATACATATATTATTCATGGGTAACACCAAACAAAATTCACAATAAAAAAATCGATTATAACAATATAACCACATGACTGATTAACACAAATCAAACTCTAAGACCCTTAAAATTAAGGTCGGTAACAAACACTAACACAGACTAACCTAAATCACAACACATCCAAATTTAGACAACTGGAGACTACTTGACTTGATCTTGGATTTGCAACAATAGCAAGACAGGAGAAAGGGTTTATATATGTCATCTCTAGGAAGTGTGGTTTTATATGGTCAGGTCAAACGCGAAAATGATAAAAATACACTTTCACATTTCAGAAAATGAGATCATGAAAGTGTTTGGAAGACACATTTAACAAAGGGACTGTCCACAAGGCCCCAGTGCTTAAGATTGATGTTTGAAATTAACTGGAGAAACTGAAATGCAATTGTATATTATTGGCAAGTGCATATTAAACAGAGAATTGAGCATGGAAGATCCGTTTGATACCACAGTACATATATTTATGCCGATAAATGACAATTTAATCAACAAAAACAAACATAAATGCAACAGATGCAATGAGAAATATTATCTGCAAACAAGATCAAAACAATCCAAACGACACAAAAGGAACAAAACTAACCAAAGATCCTTAAACAGGATAAAAAAACAAAAAACCAAAGTCATCCTCTATAGACTATAAGCTGCAAAGAACTCTATTATTTAAGACAAAATTCTAAACATTTCAGCGCCTGCAACTAGTCAAGCTCTTTCTGGGAGATCCTTTTCTGGGCTATATATGGAGGAATTGCAAATACAAAATCATAATGAATATATAAGCTCACACCTAACCTAAAGGAATCCAACTAAAAGATAAAAAGCAAGAAACTTGCCATCTATTGGAATCCACGGAGAGATTTAAACAAATTTTGTTTTTCCAATGTCTCAAAAGTCACAGACCGATTAATTCAAAACAAAACTCACTAATCTTGCAATTGGAGCAACCCTCCAAGCATCATGAGTAACACAACTTACGTTTTCAAGACCTGAACGTTTAATTGAAATCAAAGAATTGATCAAATATTCAAAATACAACAAACACGTTCAACAAGACAAGGGAAATGGATGAGAGTGTACTCAAAATAATTGTTTTCCATTTCCCTTCTCATCATGGCATGGTGGCTGCTTTAAAAATTCGCCATTTTCAGAGTGTATTCTATCAACCTAGATAGTTGTAAAACAATTATTATATTGCACACGGTTCGGTACATTGAAAACTATATATTGCACAACATTTGGCAAAAAAACTTTTTGTTTTTGTTTTTAAATTTAACAAAACTATTTCATTAAAATTTTTAAAAAAGCTAACTTATATATATATATATATATAAATTTTTTTTCCTGTTAAACTATTACCATAAAAGCTAACAAAAACTATATTTTTTTTAATCTCGTATTTAGCTAATAAGCTTATGGACAACTATGTGATACTAAACGGCAGATAGAATTTTCTGTTGATATATGACTTTCTTGCTAATTCCTTTGGGATAATTCCACAATTAATTTTGAAAATCACCTAAAAATACTGATTGAAGTTACATATGTTAATGTTATAACTTCACCAATTTGATGATCAAATTTTGCCAAATTATTTATTTGGTGATGAGACACCCGTGTCAATATTTAATTTTTGTGCTCTTCAAAGATAAGGACGTGCATTAAAGTTTGCGAATTAATGTTTTTCAAGCTTACACTTTTGACGTTAGAGGGATTTACGACAACTCGCGGTAGTTGAGCACTTCATATAGGTTGTGTCTATAAATAGTAAATACTTTCAATCCAATTTGTATTCAACTACACAGGTAAGGGTGCTAAACATACATAATTAGGGGTTTAGGACATCATCATCATTTTACTACACCATGTTCATGTTGATGCGCTTGCTTTACATACTCCCTCTGTTTCATCTTATACATTCGTTTCCTTCCAAGCAGCCACCATGCCATGATGATGAGAGCTCAGCCTTGTTGCATTTCAAGGAAAGCTTTATCATAAACAAGTCTGCTTCCTCTGATCCTGATGCATATCCTAGGGTCAGATCTTGGAGGCTAGAAGGTGAAAACAGTGATTGTTGCTCATGGGATGGTGTTGACTGCGATGAGGACACAGGTCATGTGATTGGCCTTGACCTCGGTAGCAGTTTTCTCTATGGTTCAATCAACTCCAAGAGCACTCTCTTCCGTCTTGCTCACTTACAAAGTCTTAACCTTGCTGACAATCACTTCAACTACTCTCAAATCCCATCCCAGGTCGGCAATCTTTCAAGACTCACATATCTCAATCTCTCTTATTCTTTGTTTTCTG